>OX940945.1:8310829-9536163 GCA_954870645.1 Agrotis clavis
TCTGCGCGGTGCTGAACCACCCCCCTCGCTCTCCGATGACACCGTGTCACTTCCTTTTGATGACGATGAAGAACTCGAACTCCGCGTCCTTTTCCTCGAAGTTTCCTCCGGCACGACAGTTTCACCGTCCATTTTGTTTTAAAAATAAACTCAATTCACAAGACGGAACGTTAATTTTAAATTTTATTAAAATCTAAAACACTAATATAATGAACTTTTTACTTTAATCTCAAAAGTTCTAAAACTAAAAAATATCGTTAATTCGAAACGATTTAACAATCTAGCGGAGCTGCGCACAGTTCGAAAAACGACGCAACAATGATCTAAAACTTCATCATGGCGGCTTGTATGCGGTTTTTGAAGGTAGTTCACAGGTTTGACGTTTGGGGTCGCTAGTGGCGCGATTACGAGGCGGAAAGTGACGACATCTAGCGGCTGTTCGCGGAACGAAACGGTGTACTCTCTCTCCCATAATGGACTTCGGACGTCAAACGGAACACATAATACAGGCTGTGATTTTTTTTCCAAAATCAGCGGGTTCGATTCCTGGCCAGGATTATTGATTTTTCTAAAATCCAACGATGCGGTTTTACTTTCGTCAAAATCGGCCTCGAGATTCCTTTCAACATTTTTCGATATTTCTCATTGTTTCGGAGATAGCCATCCACGCTCAGTTGAAAAATTCAGCCTGTATATTAAAACCTTTCACGGAATGTAACGCACACTTTTTTGAAAACGGTATCAAAATCAGTTCACCAAACGCGAGATAATTTTGATCTTACAGGAGAAAATTTATTTTTCCTCATCAACTTTGCACTTTTCAATTCGCCTGTCACCTATTTGTGCACCTTGTAATCGCCTGTCATTTTTTTTCCAAGATTTACAATAAATAAACTACATCCTGTTAAATTTTTAAGCTTACAGGAACAAGTTTTTTTTTCAATTTTTTTTACACTTTGAAAATTAAATTGTGTAATGATGTGCACGGCTGACGCCTGCCAGGTCGTCGCTATTGCTCTTAGCATGCTATAAATATTACGTGTACAAATTTCTAACCTTACAGGAAGACCGTTAGTCGCAGGGTTCAGTAGCTCTTGGACTAAATGCCCTTCGTGGGCATTCAGTTAGATTACTGAAAAAAACAAGTGAAGGCAGTCTGGCGAGCTTTTTTCCGAGCCGACTGTCAAATCTGACATGAAGAAAAATTACTATATCCTAATCTCTTCAAAGTTATGGAGGCCATACACGTTAGGGTTCGCATGATGGTTTTAACCTTACATGCATAACCGACGGTCAAGCTCTAGCGTGTATGCGTAAAAATTGTACCGGTAACTTGTATGCGTGCACGGTTAAGACCATCACACAAACCGTAACGTGTATGGCCTCCATCAGAGTGAACATAGGTTTCTCCTGGGTAGGCTCGCTCAATTGTAGACTTTATCCCTGTCGCCTCTGAATTAGACGTGCAGACCCATCGCAAATATGTACTAAAGGTAAGGATAATTACGGAAACTTGTACAATTTTTGCAGTAAGGGTGGTTCCGCACTATGTCCGATCTCAATCCGATCCGAACCCGTGAAAAAATTGGTCTAGAAATCACCCGACCGAATTCGGATATTGCTTAAGCACTACTCCCATCACTGATACAAATCCAATCAATTTAGGAGCCATCGTTTGCCCAGCACACCCAGCCGCATACCCCGCACGCCCCGCTCCCTCTCTGCTCGTCCGCAGCTCGGATTCAACTCGGACGCAGTGCGCGAGCGTTCATACAAATAATATATGGCTACTTCGGTCCGTCAAAAATCTTATCCGAAAAGAAATCGGATGACGGAGATCGGATCTAGTGCATAAATTAAATGTTATGAAAAATATTTAGTTTTAATTCCGCGAAAAAACGGAATTAAAACTAAATATTTTTCATAACATTTAATGTCATGGATTTCCGCAAAGTAACGCCTGATTCCATAATTTATCTAGTGCATAAATTACCATAGAAATAGTTCTACGGCTACGACGGACCGTAATTTCACGGGTTCGGATCGGATTCGGATCGGACATAGTGCGAAACCGCTCTTAAGTCATGATTTAAGTTGATTCAGTTTAAAATCTTATTTTCAGGTCATATTGCTGCACTTACTACCTGCAATATTAGTGGACACAATTCTTTGGCTGGCAGGCAGGAAACCTATGTAAGATTAAAGTGTTTTTTTTTTTTAATACGCCTACGCCTTTGTCTTCGAAAAACGTAATTATTATTATAGACGAACCTCAAAAAGGAGATGGCTAAATGAGTGCCCCAGTCGTCTATAAGAATTTCATTTTAACTCGTAGTATTTGAAAATTCATTAATGAATTGTTTAATGTTTAATAATTTCCTAAGACTTATATAAAATGTTAAACATAAAAAAGTATCTGAATTGCTTTTCGCTCATTTTTTATTGACATGATGACTTGGTCACGATGAAATAATGAAAACTAGGGAAGGGTAATAACGCTTTTCCAGATTGTTAAAATGAAACTGTATTTAATCGATTTTTACTAATGTGATTTAAAACGATTTGTTTTCTGAAATTAAGAATTGGCGTTGAAACAGTATTTGGCTGGAATCGATAGATTCAGAGTCGTTTCGTTGATTTTTATTGTGTTTTCATGCGTTTTGATTCGGAAAATCAGATTGTTTTAAAGTGATTCGTCCACTAAACTCAACTTTATTATTTTCGTTAAAAGCTTCGGAATGAGCTTCTTAGTTTAATCTTAGTTCATATTTTGTGCAGAATAATATTAACTAGACAGGTTTCGTCTGAACTGGAAGGAAGACGCCCAACATCGTGAAAGGTAGGAGTGGAAAGAGAATATTGCCCAGCACGCGTAGCATGACGATTCTATCTCTATTCTACCAAGAAAAGACAAAGTTATTTCATCGTTATTTCTACACAAATCGACTGTTTTTTTGCACAAATATGACACCATTCGTACACTATTGTAGATAAGAACGTTTATTTTCCATATTTTTTACATTACCATGCTTAAAACGCTAAAAATATTTCTACGTTCTGTCATTTTGCCTATTCTTGCGTCGACAAAACCCCTTTCTACGGCGCCATGCTACACCAGCTGGAGTAGGGGAGAAAAAAAAATAACTGAAGTATGATCGATACTACTTTCTAACGATTTCAATCGATTCTTTTATCGCTTCTGTGACACTTTGAGTCCAATCCCATCTTTAAGAAAAAAACAAACGTCAGACGTCGTTTGAACGCTCTGCGCTCTGCTTATTATTATTGTTCGTTGTGATTCTTTCATTTTGCTTTTCCTTGACTCCCGCTTGTTTATTGGACTTCCTGCTTGCAAACCTACCGACCTCTCGCTTCTCGACTAGGACTTGACTTGTATACAGTGAATCATGCAATGCATAAACTGTGGTATATCCACGCGAAGACTGTGGCGTCATATACACTCGAGAGGAGCTCGTGGCTAAATAATTATAACCGCACAGGCCGATCTTTCAGCCAACATTGTCATCCTTGTTATGAACTGCTGCATTCAGGAGCAACTGGTGAAATTCGTTTATTCGGCTATTCAACGGAGTGCTTAACTTGTGCTTGTTCTGTGAGAACATTGCAAGGCCATCGCCATGTAGTGGAAAGAAACAGTTCAAAGTTGCAGAAATTAACAACATCACACCCAGATTTCCATCATCACGTAATAAAATGACATTAAAAACACAGTCCGTCGCTTCGTATTCTTTCAGACTTTATATAAAAGAATCACAGATTAACGAATAAATATAGTATTTCCTATTTTTCTTGTTTCATTTCGAAATTGTTAAATGTATCCTTAGCTAATTAGAGGGTTCAACAACGAGTTCAGAAAGGATTAATCAATCACGACAACAAAATGAAAGCGCCCAGCGCGTTTATTTGACTTTACCGATATAACTAACATAATAATAAGAATGTGGTTATCATTATTAGATAGATTAGTTCTTCCAAACAGGTTTAGGTATACTGTATTCAACTATGTAAATCAAGTAAACGATATCGTTTGTTTATCATTACAACTACTTACCTACTTATATCGTCTGTGAAAACTGTCTTTATTTTAAGTTTAAGCACGTATCACATTATTTGGTAAGTAGTTTGAAGATGTTTAATTAATCTGAGTGGGTCACAAATGTGGTCATCAATAAATAAATACAATTGCAGATACATAAAAGTAAACGCCTAAGTAAAAGTTTATAGCAATATCAATATTTGCAATTTTTGTAGTACTTATAATGGTAGGTGTTCACGTTTTTTTTATCATGATTATGAAGATATAACAAGTTTTAGAAACTTTTTTTATGTGAAATATTAATATTGAGCTATTCAGCGTTATACAGTGCTAGGTCCCATTTCTATAGCCGTCTGAATTTTTGCACATACTTGAACTTTCCCATCTCCTTTAAACATCTGTTGGTCAATTGTCTAAAAAAAAGTGTAACTGCAAAACGATACTTACATCAACGGCAATTAATGTTGTTTTGAAGTTGATAGTTTTTTTAGACAAGTGTTCAACAGATGCCAATCTTTTTTGTAGTAATAACCGTCAATGCCAACATGCTGTGGAGCGCAGTACTTTATGCGTCAAAATTAACAGACAGTATACTACCACACTGCGCTTCAAAACACAAATTGTTGACGTTGCTCAAAAAGCCACTACAACATAGAGTACATTTGTTTAAATGAAGTGGGCCCGCCACGTCTGTCGCACGTCGAATGAGTTTTGGGCTAAAATAACCATTTTGTGGAAGATCAGATTTTAAAAAAAAATATCTAAAAAGGGTCCGGCTTGGTTTTCTCATGAGAAGTATGTCAGCAACGTCTGCATGTCTGTATTCAAGGGTGGAACTATCGGATAAATTTTTAAATATTTCCCCAAAAATCTCATGAAACGCTCCAACTATGTTTTTCCTCTACAGCCCAGTTTCTGGATACTGGTTGTACTATTCATTTGCATGACCCTGTATCGATTTTTCGACCCATGCTCAACAGTGCCGAGGCAATTACTTTCGCTTCTGACCATTGTTAATGTTATTTACAGGTTAGTAAAAATCCAACGGCGCATTTACATAGCTAATCTTGCCCTTTTGTACTACATAACGAAGCAGTGGACATTTGACAACAAGAACTTAGTGAAACTTCGCTCAACAATCCTGGAATCAGACAGGAAGCATTTCTTCTATGAAATAGAGAATGTGGATAAATACGAATACTTCTTCAATGCTGTCAGTGGAGGCAGAAAGTATTTGCTGAAAGAAAGAGAAGAAGATCTGCCGAAGGCAAAGATTCATTATACCAGGTAAGATATAAATGAAATGAAATGATATTTATTTTTGCAAGTAGGTTGCAACACTTTTATACGTCGTCTTTTTACAAACTAGACACCGGCCTCCGGTGTTTCGTACCTAACTACTCTGAAAAGGAACATCCAAAACAAACTCAAAGGTCACTGTCTCTTTTAAAGTCCAGACCATGGGTCATGTCATACGAAGACCATGTAGGTTAGTATCTGAGATGGTTTTTTGAAGAAAGAACCACACAGATTTGAGTGGACCTGTCCAGTCAGTGCAAGCATTTGTCAGTTATCTTGTAGCTCGACTCATGACTCAAACTCGACTACATCTTGTGAAAGTCAAACCTTTGGGTTGGGTAACCTGCGGTTATGATTGACAGATCCCAATGGCGATGGTGGACCTCACCAGGGCTGCTTGACTCATGACCATAACCCTGTCGGAGTCCATCGCCACACAGTTTTTGTGTGTTCCATCGGAGCGCAGGAGTTACAGTTCCTTCGGGTTGAGCTGGCTCGCACTGGGCCCGCACTGGGTCCGCGTGGTGGATTATGGCCCACTCCCTCTCACAGAGAGGAGGCCTGTGTCCCAACAGTGGGAACATTATAGGCTGATAATGATAATGATGAGCTGGCTCCATCTAAGGCCTCATTTTTGCCTCTTCACGAGGTCGACTCGGTCCTGGGCCTTGATTACACATTAATCACCTATTAAGCCCTACCTAAGATGGCTGGAGATCGCGTCCCTAGTCCTTGGACGTCTTTTACGGAGGCTAGGGCGTAAAGAGGAGGATTGCCTCTTTCCCACGCGTTCCAGCTCCTCCGTCGCAGAAGGCCGTGACTGCCTTTATACGCCCCGCAGTATGTCCTCAACCATTGACTAAGTAGCTGCCGTCTAACGCCTTAATAAGGAACCAAAGTTCCTTCGTGTGTAGAATCAATTCCATAGCGGAACTCCTGCGATCCGACAGAACTCATTGAAAACTATTTGGCGTCCGTCTACAACAGGATAGTGGTCGGGTTCGAAGGCACAGGCGGTTCTAGCGAGATCTGCCACCTACCGGTGGAATTGCTCAGCCATCACGGCAGGTAACAAGTAGTCTGTGTTGCCGTTGCTCGGATCAAACTGCTAGGAGGTAGATACCAGCTACCCCAAAACTTGAACCCAAAACCTCGTTTGATGAGAAACGAAGTTTGACCCACCACATTTTTTTTTTTATCATGGTAAAATTGTCAAATGAGTACTCCCTCTTAGGGTGGGACAATAGGGGAATGTCAGACTTATACTGACTAAAATCCACGGTGATCCTTCAATAGCCCTTTACGTTCCAGGGCCACGGTTACCTGATGAGAAAGTCCCGCGACCCCGGCAGGCTTTGGTCAGATTGTGACCCACTACATGACCTTTTTACTGATAAAGAAGTAAATTACAGTCTTTTTCATTAAATTCCTTTGTTTTTTTTTTTTCAGAATGTTGATTCTCGACACTGTGGTTCAGATCTTGTTCTATGGTTCCATTTTCTGGTGGTTACTGAACCTCAGCTGCATGCAGAACATCATCTCTTGTATCATCAATATCTTCTAGAATATGGTGTTCAGCTGCAACCGGTTCGAGCCTATGATAAACATAGTTTTTCTCTACTAATTTACTGGCATAGTATTCCAGCAGATCAGTGCTGCCATTGAAGAAGTACAGATAGAGTTGCAATTAATAAATTTCAGTCTCTTTTTGATAATTTTAATCCGTCAATTTGAGCTTTGAAAAACTATGTACCTATGCATTTTAAAATTCTAAAACTCAGTGCAAAATAAGTTTTTAATTACTGTCTTACATACTTAATTCCTTTCTGTATAGAGATATTAATAAGAGGCACTTAAGGTGTAATGTAACTTAAGGTGTAATTATATTATAATAAATAAGGATTTAAGTGTGATTGCTGTGTTATTTCACCCAGAGTTTTATCATTTCATTTTTGACCAGCAGCGTCAAAAGAAGAGACGGTTATGTTTTCCGAGTGTGTATAGCTATACAATATCCTATCTATACAAAAAAAATACCTACCTACATATCTATGCCTTCCGGCCAAAAGGGGGTAACCGCCACTTTACAAACTTTACAGGAGAGTAGTTTAAAGTTCAAAAAAAGTGAAAAAAAATCATATAAAATTTTCTGTACGTTCCAAAAGTTTCAAAATTTACCCATTTAGATTTTGAACAAGTGTCTACGAAATGGCATTGTTAATTACAATAAATCACACTCCTAACACAATTTAGTGTCGCTTACCCTCAAATAGTCCCGATTTCACTAACAGGAAAAAACATACTAAATGAAAACAACTCGATGATTGAGTTCCAACCTAAAATGATTTAAGTGCACCATTCGTTTTATTTCTATTGAAGAAAAAGAGCATACCGGTGACTTTTCTGTTCATAAAGTGCAGCCAATATGATATAACCGGCTATTGGTTAATGAGAGATGAACAAGGAAATTGTAATAAATTACTTATCAATAAGAAATATATTTAACACTTTTGTAAACAACGCGAAAGCACATAATGTTTAATTCTTATAAAATTATACATACACACTTGTAATCCACTAGCCAGATGCAGTCGAATGGAAACACGGTATAACTTTATAATCACTTTAATTAGACTTATCTGTGGTATAATTTGCACGTCTTCACTCAACGAGTGCTCAAACTCAACTGCCATGCTCCCAAGTCACCATAGACAAGTAATGTACCTTTTGACAGATATAGTTGTCGTCTACCGACAAAAGTCAAGTTAACTACTAAATAATTGTTTACTGTCACTTCTCTTGGGTGCATGGCAACTTTACAAAATTAAATAGGAAATCTATTATCTAAAATGAATACTTGAATAATTATAAAAATATAAAATATTAATTATAGCTAACAGTCGGCCTTTCCTGACAAATTCACGTCCCGTGAATATAGGTTTGAACAACATTATCTCCACACAATTTTTTTAATAATAATAATAATATTCCACAACTATCACACAACGCCATCTAGTCCCAAGTTAAGCAGAGCTTGTGCTATGGGTACTGGACAACTGATAAACATACTTATATATTTTCTAAATACATACATATTATAGATAAATTACACCCAGACACAGAACAAATGATCGTGCTCATCACACAAACATTTGTCCCGGGTGGGAATCGAACCCACGACCTCCGGCATAGCAGTCAGGGTCACTAACCACTAGACCAACAGGCCAGTCAACAACATATCAATATAACGTTAAAATCCACTATGAACATAATACTTTTATAACAATTTTATTTTTACAGCGGTTATCTCACATACACAAACCAAAGACATAACTTATAACATATTATTTACAATAAATCAATACAAAAGCCCCTTCATGACTTCAGAATTGTTAAGTCATTCCACTGAAACCTCTACATATTTCCAGTGGTTTGACCAGCTACTAATATTAAATCAAAGCAACACTGAAGCCCCTTCATGTCTTCAGCATTACCAAGTCATTCCACTGAAACCTCTACATATTTCCAGTGGTTTGACCAGCTACTAATATTAAATCAAAGCAACACTGAAGCCCCTTCATGTCTTCAGCATTACCAAGTCATTCCACTGGAACCTCTACATATTTCCAGTGGTTTGACCAACCACTTATACTGAATTAAAGCAACACTGAAGCCCCTTCATGTCTTCAGCATTACCAAGTCATTCCACTGAAACCTCTACATATTTTCAGTGGTTTGACCAACTACTTATACTGAATTAAAGCAACACTGAAGCCCCTTCATGTCTTCAGCATTACCAAGTCATTCCACTGAAACCTCTACATATTTTCAGTGGTTTGACCAACTACTTATACTGAATTAAAGCAACACTGAAGCCCCTTCATATCTTCAGCATTACCAAGTCATTCCACTGAAACCTCTACATATTTTCAGTGGTTTGACCAACTACTTATACTGAATTAAAGCAACACTGAAGCCCCTTCATGTCTTCAGCATTACCAAGTCATTCCACTGAAACCTCTACATATTTTCAGTGGTTTGACCAACTACTTATACTGAATTAAAGCAACACTGAAGCCCCTTCATGTCTTCAGCATTACCAAGTCATTCCACTGAAACCTCTACATATTTTCAGTGGTTTGACCAACTACTTATACTGAATTAAAGCAACACTGAAGCCCCTTCATGTCTTCAGCATTACCAAGTCATTCCACTGGAACCTCTACATATTTCCAGTGGTTTGACTAATTACACAAAACTCATTTACAAGAGCTGCAATAACTAATTTTAATAAATAATCAATTAACCAAATAATAATTCCAATTTACAATTATAACATTAATCATTAAAATCTTTGCAACAATCAAACAGGTACTTTGCACACTTTACAGGTTTCTTGATTGGAGAGACGATCATCATTATCAGATTCGTTATTGGTTCTATTGAACACTAACCATGGGTGGATCAGTCTTGTCTACAGAAAAAGTACCGGAAAAAGGACGGTTACCCTTTCGAGACAGCGGGGTATCTTCGATAACATACCTATCATTGTCCAATACCGCCACGATGCGATAGGGACCACGAAGCTTGGGGACAAGCTTTCGACTTTGCCCGCAGTAAGGGATCTCTCTTTCTATTCTGACTAGATCACCTACCGCGAATACAACTTTCTTCCTATGTTTGTCAAAAGATTCTTTCTGATTAGTCTGATTTTTAGCTATATGTTCAGAGACCTTATTTCGAATGGTTTCTAGTGTGTCGTCATTATGAGGTTCCTCGTCATGAGTGGTAAGTAACAGAGAGGAATCATTGGTCCCAATTAATTTAAATCCGAATAATGCCTCAGATGGTGTTGTTCCAGTTCCTTTATTTAGCGTATTATTTAATGCCCACTGAATTTCTGAAACGGTCTCGTCCCACAGTTTTTCGTTTTTGTTAAAAATTTTTGCACTAAGTGCAGCGAGCACGGTTCTATTATATCGCTCAACTTGTTCGCTTGCTCGCGGTGTGGCGACGGAGTTTAATAATTATGTGCTTAACCCCTAATGAATTAAAAGACTCCTTAAACTTCCTGGAAGTAAAAGAGGTTCCCCTGTCCGATATAATTCTTTGCGGCACACCGAAAGTATGGAAATAATTTTGTAACGCTTTAACTGGATTAAGGATTATATATTTTGTAAATGCATCTACTATTAGTAGCAAATAAGAATTATTTTTCTTACTACGTACGAACAGACCCAAACGATCTGTGTATTTTATTATGTGAAGTTTATTATGTGAAGTGTATGGAACGGGCGATCGACTTTCGGTATAGGATGTAATTCTCCAGACTTTTTACCGGCAGGGATTTTTGTATGAGCGCATTCAAGACATGAATCGACATACTTTTGAACAAATCTCCTTATTTTGGCAAACCAATATTCACTTAAAATAAAATTTTGTCAAAAGTTTTCTCAAAACCAAAAGGTCCCAACATAATCATGATTAGTCCTGAGTAGATGCCATCTTATTTCTTTAGGTACAACCCATCGATCACCCTCAAGCGTTTTCCTGTACAGCATTCCGCGTTGTAACTATAAAGTTGTTTTTAATTTCAATAATATTATCAGTTTCTTTATTGTTGAGTATAGTTATTATTCTTTGTAATTCAGAGTCATTTTGTTGGGCTGTAGCTATCCAATTGGTATCAATTAATGTAACTTCTGTCTGTTCGTTTTGCTGAACAGGATTACGACTAAGGGCGTCGGCCATTTTGAGGCCGGGTTTGTAAATATATTAAAATTATATTCTAGGAAAGTACTCCCCATCTTGCTACTCGCGGTATCATATCTTTTTTTTCAAATGTTGCTCTAACAGAGTTGCAGTCGGTAACGATTGTGAATTTGAGACCTAATAAATATACTCGAGGTTTCTGCACCGAAACTACAACAGCTAGAGTCTCTAAGACATAGGAGGTGAAGCGAGCCTCTTCGGGCGAAGTTTGTCGGCTGTAATAGGCAACAGCGCTAAACGGGGAATCTCTTTTTGGCCTTTGGATTAATATTCCGGCAATACCTAATTCTTTAACCATTCCCCTAATAAAAAACAATCCCTATAATCATTTAATAAATGCAATGAGTCACGATCTTTTCCTCCTAATTCGTCACGTATATTTACTAGGGAATCTTCAATAGTAGGGTTGGGCAAATCTTCTTTGTTACCTATAATTCTATTGATGCAGTACGATTGTATTTCTGAAAATGGGCTTGCGCGAACCAATACTGTACCTCGTTTCAAAAGAAACTCGGGAGAGTTCAACCCTTTTACCAGAACCTGACCTTGTCCGTCTGTCAAATTAACTAAGCTTTGAACGACTTCGTACTCTCTATAAGGTTCGTGACTTAAACTGGATTCTATAAGCACATCACCACTATATTTAACTTCGGAATAAATATCGAGGATAAACTATCCATTATGGACACTATATCCCTGTATTTTAATATCATCTAAAACACGTAATGGGATCTTCAAAAGCTTTGTCATATTTCTGTCTTGAATTTGAAGTACTTCATTAGTTTTAAAAATGACGACGTGATCCTGCTCAGTAAAAGTTTGACCCAATAATAGAGGGACTTGTAATAGGTGATCAGAGACTACAAGTATTGGTACTACTGCCTTCACGGAATCTATTTCAATGTTTACGTCACATTTTCCTAAACAATTAACCATGGAATCTCCAAAACCTCTTAAAACTGGTAAATCAGTTTTTGAACAAGTGGTTGTTAAGTTACGAGCAACAGATTCTCTCAACATGGAGCATTGACTTCCAAAATCGATAAAACAATCTAACGTTACACCATTAACTAAGGCAGATTTAAAATACTAAGATTCATTTTTATGTTCCGCAGAAATAACTAGGACCTTTTAGGCGTTGCGTCCTTTTTATTGGGACAATCGTTAACTAAATGACCTACTTTATTACAATCAGTACACCGTTTGATTGTTTGCTTGCATTTATAATAAGGGTGACCTTCTTCACCACAGTTGTAGCATTTAGCTGAGGATTTTGTAGTGTTGATTTCAGTTCTATTAGCTTTATTACGTTTGTTGTCAATTATGCCTGCCTGCTGCACTGTTTTGTCCACTCGCTTGTTAATTTTTGCTCCCTTCAAGTATACTAATAATTTATCAAGATCGGAGTATTGTGCTGCTTCCGCGCTTGTTCTTATAGAACGATCTTCAATACCAAAAAGTATGCAATCAATAGCATTTTTGCCAATAATATTACACCTATTCAGTAGCACTGTCTTATCATAAAAGTATTCCTCCAATGAGTCACCAAAACGAGCTTTACAAGCTAGCATATCTGACAACAACTGTGCGTAATTCTCGTCACTCGGAAAAGCTGAACGGAGTTTGTTTTGCCATTCAGACCATGAAAACATAACACTAGGTAATCCTTGGTACCATTTTTGTGCAAAACCTACAAGTTTTGGTAATGCATAATGACTGGTTTGCCTATGTGACCAATTATAAATTTGCGCACACTCATTTACTTTGGTTATCCACATTTCTATGGTCTGGTTACGTTTCGATGGGTCGAACTCGGGTATAACATTAAAAACAGGGAAACGTTCACAGTTTCCATCAGCCTTCATGGTCTGAACAACATCTTTTAACATTTGTGCAAATAAAATTTTATCACTGACCTGTTCGGTAACATTATTGTCACCTTGAAAGAGTTTCGTGTTGCTGCGGTGTTGCCTGGAACCGCTACGCCTGCGTCGCGTATCACTACGCCTGCGCCTCTCATCACTTCGGCTGCGTCGCGTACTGCCACGACCGCGCCTCACATCGCTTCGGCTGCGTCGCGTACTACTGCGGCTTGCGCCACTCCGGCTGCGCTCTGCACCGCTTCGGCTGCGCACTGCACTGCTGCGGCTACGACCCTTATCGCTCTGGCTGTGTCTTGTATCTCTCCGGCTACAGCACGCACCGTCCCGGTTGCGCCTCGTCCGACTACGGCTGCGGTGGCAGTTCCTGGAGCTGCGTTGGGCACCACAACGACTGTTTAGTCGAACAATGTTGCGACTGCGAGATTCTTCAGCACCGGAAGGCATCTGGGGACCTGGAGTATCCAGGCGCCTGCCTCGGTTGCTTGCTCGACGTTCCATTTGATTATAGCTGAAATTAAAATGTAGAACACGAGTAAACCGTTATCTAAACTGTTATTTTTAATTGTGAATTAAAATACTAACACGTCTGCGTTTTATTTTCCAAAACAATGTCTATTATTGTTTGTTTTCTAGTTTTTAAAATATTTGCTTTGCTACTCAAGTATTTTTTTCGTTTAAACAACGTTATTTTAAACAAATAAAAAGGAAAAAAAAATTGTGAGGGTACACATAGAATACAAAATTATTATATCCTTCTTATTGAGAGTAATGCATAAAAAAATAAAAGGGAACTATACCTTATTACTGTGCTTTCCTGGGCGTTCGGTACCACTGAGATACTAAAATATCTTTTGTGTATCCCACTTCTGACCTGTAATCCACTAGCCAGATGCAGTCGAATGGAAACACGGTATAACTTTATAATCACTTTAATTAGACTTATCTGTGGTATAATTTGCACGTCTTCACTCAACGAGTGCTCAAACTCAACTGCCATGCTCCCAAGTCACCATAGACAAGTAATGTACCTTTTGACAGATATAGTTGTCGTCTACCGACAAAAGTCAAGTTAACTACTAAATAATTGTTTACTGTCACTTCTCTTGGGTGCATGGCAACTTTACAAAATTAAATAGGAAATCTATTATCTAAAATGAATACTTGAATAATTATAAAAATATAAAATATTAATTATAGCTAACACACTTAAATACGTAGATTAGACCTTTTTAAGTTTTTAAACTGACATTAATTACTAAGACGCGGATATGAAAAAAAAGATATTATGCTCATTTGCTCAATCTCTCTTTTTCTTTGTCTTCATTTTAAAGAATAACACAAAACAATAGTTATAATTGTAAGTTAGCCTTGACAGTTATACATCTATGCTGCATTTCATACCTATGGACTACGATTAGTTATGACAAAACGTAAGACCCCTCTTTGAGGAGTAGCTGGATGCCCATCACGGCGTCCTCACCTTCTACCTGACACAGGTCCTCAACGGACATGGAAGTTTCGGGAGTTTCCTGTGTCTGATTGGGAAGAATAAACGCCTGGGTGTCACCAGTGTGGGGACCGCACGGAGGATACGGTGGAGCATTCGGTGCAGGACTGCCCAGCTTGGGCATAGCACCGCTGTGTCGTCACGGAGGCAACATACTCTCTAGCGCCCGGCATTGGTCAAGGCCATGCTGCGGGGCGAAACGGAATGGGAAGCGGTTGCCTCCTTCTACGAAGTTGTCATGTTAGCAAAGAAGGTATCGGGTACCGTGAGGGAGAGAACAGCTTTCACCGCACAACCTAACCGCTGCGGGAGATGACCAATGACCATGGCATCGGATGTCGCGAGGTGATTTCCGGTCGGTCACTGTAGGCGCGTAACGCTTCGTGTTCCACGCGCGCCTCAAAGAGCTGCCGGCAATTGGAAGCCCCTTTTAATTTTTTTAGCGTGGTAAATTCATAAAATGAGTTCTCCCACCCCGGGCAGCGCAGGAGGGACTGTCAGACTTGTACTGACTAAAATCCACGGTGTCCTTCAATACCTGCTTATGTTTCCGGGTCACTGTATTAGTCCCGCGACCAAAGCCTTAGAGGGCCAAAGCCTGCCGAGGTCGCGGGATAGTCTAATCAGGTAACCGTGACCCTGGGGCGTAACGGGCTATTGAAGGATCACTGTTGATTTTAGACAAGTCTGACAGTCCTTCCCGTAGGTACCGCCCTGGGAGGACTCCTTGGATGATTTAACCATGATAAAGAAGGGTCAGAACAGGCACAGGATTAACTCTTGGCAGTTGCAGAGAATTCATCACAAAACCCAATAACTCCTTGCTGGCCCAACCTTGGATACGAACCCTTGCATGTTTCTCAGCCGTATATACTAGCCAACAAACAAACAAAAGCACTGAAAAACTAAACTGTAGGTCCTACTTATTTAATTATTCGGTATCGTCGGAACAAGGTAGCAAAAGAATAACTTTTTTCTTATGTAACCTAAAATAACTAAGTAGAATAATACACAGTCATAGATGAACATAAAGTCTATTAAATAAACTTCCCGTTTTATTTTCCTTACAAAACTTTGGGCCAAAATGACTCACGAGCACGGTGGTGCTTACGCCGTGGTCGTATACAGACTGTATGATCACTGCGCAACGCTAACGACATTTTGTTCGAACGAAAGAGAGAGATAACCGATGCTGTTTGTCATTCTTGTGTAAGCTAACCGCCAAACCTTCTGATTTATCTTCTTATCTAACCACCATACCAGATTTTTTTTTGGGAGGGAAAAAAAGGGTAGGCGACAATTGTACAGGCGACATTCGTTTGGCTGATTTATCCTAAGCGCCTTCGATGATTGATTTGGTGACTAGGGAAAATAAAAATAAGCGCCAAATAAAGTCACGGAAATGAGGCCTAAATGTAATAAATGACATATATTTTATCCAAAGAAACTGCCCTAATATCCTAACCGAAAGTTTGGTAAACAAAGATTCAAGCAAAATTTGATTAATGTATTTTTTACAAAAAAGTATTTACAGCCCAAACTACTTAACGTTCAAGTAACGAAAAAAACATTCAAAGCCAAAATTGCTTATCTCACAGTTTTGAAATATAATTTTTATCCAACCACCATAATACAAAATACACTAAAAATAACTGTCGTTTATGACGAAAAACTTAGTGTCAGAACCTCAATTCTTTTACCGCCTAAGCGACAAAAAGTTTGTCCTAGAGCCACGAAACTTAGACCATTAGACGCAGAAAAAAAAGCCGATTCTAACCATGTATATAAGTCGATTTCGCAAAAAATGTCGCTTATCCCCTTTTGGCCGGAAGGCATCGATATATATACATACTATATATAAAAACTAAAATTAAGAGTAAAATATTTACAGAAATACCTAAACTAAAACTAAAATTTAAAGGGCGTCAAAAAACTCATCCACATCGTTGTCAATGGGGAAAGTGGCCAGAACGCTGGCAGCATTGCCACGTTGGATGGCAATGCTGATCCTTTGGCCAAGAAATATGCCAGCCCTCTGGTCACGCGAGGCGTCGACTATACGCTTGGCGATGTCTTTGAAAACTCGATGGGCACTCGGACCCCATGGCCCTAGTGTTTCAACCCCAAACGGCTCAAATACATAGCTAGTAGTCAAGCCATTGTATTTGCGCCGTTTGAGGTTTTCGGCACTTGCAGCAGCCGCACCAGCACAGCACGCAGTACCAGGAAGATGGGATGGCGCAAGGGTGTCGACACAGGTTGCATCCCACACCAAAGGTCTACCCAACTTCCATGGCATTATAGTCATCCCATCTGGTCTCTTCCCATCGTCGCGTGCCAAGCCACTGGGTTCTAAAACGGCTGGCACACCGGCGGTGACAAGAGCACGACGGATAATGTCATTTAAACTTGCGTGCCGTGCTAGCAGACCTGCACTCTTGCTGCAGGAAAGGCCATGGTGCCCGAGGCAGTCGACGCCTTCGCCACACTGACAACGATGTGGAGCCCCACAAGGAGCGCCAAGACGCAGGCATGTAGCGATCCGGAAGGTTTCGTCACCCAGCATAGTGCCTATGTTGGGTGACGGTAGTGCCTGAAGCCATAGACCCGACTCCCATTCGCCCACAGCCAGCCGTCAAGTCGCCAGATGGGTAAAACTAGTGTATGTATATTTATTTGTCACGCTGTATAGCCTATACGAGATCGAGTCAGAAACGAGGAGATTCGTAGACGAACCAAAGTTGCCATCATCTCAGCCATAGGACGTCCACTACTGAACTTAGGCCTCCCCTTTTGATCTCCACATATACCGGTTGGAAACGACCTGCATCCAGCGTCTTCCGGCGACCTTTATAAGGTCGTCTGTCCACCTTGCTGGTGGACGTCCTACGCTGCGCTTGCTAGTCCGTGGTCTCCACTCTAGTACTTTTCGACCCCATCGGCCATCTGCTCTGCGAGCAATATGGCCTGCCCATTGCCACTTCAGCTTGCTAATCCGGTGGGCTATATCGGTGACTTTAGTTCGTCTACCGATCTCCTCATTTCGGATTCGATCACGTAGAGAAACACCTAGCATAGCCCTTTCCATAGCTCGTTGAGCGACTTTGAGCTTTGAGATGAGGCCGATAGTGAAAGACCACGTTTCGGTGCCGTAACTCATCACTGGTAACACATATTGGTTGAAGACTTTCGTCTTGAGGTACTGAGGTATGTCGGACGAAAAGACATTGCGTAGTTTCCCGAACGCTGCCCAACCGAATTGGATTCGGCGGTTGACCTCTTTCTCGAAGTTGGACCTACCTAACTGGACTACTTGTCCTAAGTAGATATATGAGTCAACAACTTCGTGTACCGAGTTTCTAACAGAGACTGGGGTGGGCACAACATTGGCATTTGACATAATTTTCGTCTTGGACGGATTTGAATGATTTTTTTTTGTTGTATAGGTATTAAGTTCGATTAACATATAGGCTATAATTTATCTTGGAAACTTGAACACCTGATGCAGAACTGCAACAGACCTGCTAAACTATAAGAGATACAAAAATGATGCCATAGCAAAAATTGTTCCACGTGATGAGCATTTTCTGTTGAGAGAATAAAATTGAAGATCCTGGACACCTGATGTGGAACTTCAAGAGCCCAGCTACACTATAACATATGTATACAGGAATGACGTCTTAGCAGGAGTTGTTCAGCCTGATGAGCACCTTCTGTTGATGTATAAAAATTGAAGATCTGGAACACCTGATGTGGAACTTCAAGAGCCCAGCTATACTATAACATATACAGGAATGACGTCTTAGCAAGAGTTGTTCAACCTGATGAGCACCTTCTATTGATGTATAAAAATTGAAGATCTGGTACACCTGATGTGGAACTCCAAGAGCCCAGCTACACTATAACATATAAGGGAATGACGTCTTAGCAAGAGTTATTCAGCCTGATGAGTACTTTCTGTCATCGTATAAAAATTGAAGATCTGGAACACCTGATGCGGAACTCGAGTCCAGCTACACTATAATATATACAAGAATGACGTCTTAGCAAGAGTTGTTTAGTCTGATGGGCATTTCCAGTTGTCTTACAAAAATGAAAGATCTGGAACGTCTGGAATCGTCTCGCGCATCCCGTTGTTTTCCCGTCCCCAGGCTCCTAGAATTCGACATCAGACGTTTCAGATCTTCGATTTTGACGACCCCGACTGCTGGCATAAGCAACAGGATCCGCGTACGAAGTCGCGGGCAGAAGCTAGTAAAAAATAAAAGCAAACATCTCTGTAGAACTTGTCTAAAAAAAATTTCAACTGCAAAATGGCATCTAATGTTAATCTGCGTGTTTAGTGGATGTGCCCAGTAACCAGGAATCAAAAATGTGACTGCAAGGAGGAAATCGTCGTCAAAATCCATGTTTCTTCCAAACGTGTGCACTCCACTGAATCTACTGAAAGACTAATATAGGTATTCCGAACGGAAAAAATCGAATGTGTGTGGTAGTTGTACGGAATTTTTCATGATACGGTTTCCGGATCAGGAAAACTGATGTATGTGGCCGCCCTTAGAACTGCACAGATGTTTTTTTTTTAATGAAAACGTAGAAGTTTTCGATTCTCACTTCAAAACGAGCCATAAAAGTAAGGTGTGTGTTTATGTAGTGACAATGTATTCATTAACATCTGAACTTTGACAACAAACATCCTCATTAAGAATTTATAACATACAAAATCAGAAATCAGTTCATTTGTTGAAACCAAGAGGTCGTATTTGGAAGTTGTATTGTTTTATTTTTACCTGAGTAGATTGGATTTAGTGAATTTCTGGAAAAATAACGTGAGTAAAATAAGTCAGTTGTTGTAAGTTTTTTTTTGCTAATATAATATCAAGTTACTTTTGATGAAAATTAATTAAATAATCTAAAAATCGTTTCCTTTATCTAATATATAAAATTCTAGTATCACAGTGTTAGTTACAATTACAATACTCCTCCGAAAAGGCTTGACCGAATTTGATGAAATTTTATATACATAATTCAATCTGAGAATCAGCTACTATCTATTTTTCATACCCCTAAGTGGTAAGGATTATCCACCCCTTACATTTTTTTAAACTAGAAATACTTTAAATTGCAAAACAACGTTTGCAAGTTTTTGCTCCCATACAAAACACATTTTTGTATGGGAGCCCCTATAATTATAATTTGTTTTATTTTAAGTATTTATTTTTAAAGTAGATAAATAATAACTAAATATTTATTCTATAAATATTTAAAGCATCTACCTGTTGCTGTTACCAAAATCGAGAAAAAAACGAGCAAAAAAATCACGTCTGCTGTATGATGGGAGGCCCCTTTTTCTATTATACAACATTATTTTTTGTTTATGCGAAACCCTATACACCTGTCCAATGTTTTTGTGTAATGAATCTATGTACATTTTAAAACCGTGTCATAAAAAATCACAAAGTTATAAGCTTAATTGAATATTACCTGGTTTTCCGTTCAAAAACATGCTCATTTCGTGGTAAACCCGCGTAAACCGCGTCTACTGTGTTATACACTCGTGATAATAGTTTGGCAATAGGTATCTAACCGTACGGTGACTGTATTGTAATTAACTGGTAATAAAATTTAATTAAAATATTTTTGAAATAAAATATAACATGGTGTAAAAATCATTGGAATCAAAAAAGTTACAGATTCTGTACAAACTATATTCAGGTTTCGCATATAGGTACTATGTAAAAATAATGTTGTATACAATCCGACATCATGATTATTTAATTACTGTTATGTGTGAATGCGAGGACTTATGTGGGTCACGCTTTTTTTCCAGTTTATTTATATTGATTGTCTGAAAATTTGAGTAACTTATGCGGCCTACACAAATGTCCTTTCTTTGGTATTGTTCGTCGTTACGTTGAGCTCCTTGAATTATGAGTCGAGCTACACGATAACTGACATAATTATGCTTGCACTGACTGGACAGGTCCACTCAAATCTGTGTGGTTCTTTCTTCAAAAGACCATCTCAGACATTAACCTACGTGGCCCTCGTATGACCAATTTATTGTCTGGACTTTAAAAGAGACAGTGACCTCTGAGTTTGTTTCGGCTGTTTCTTCTCATAAGTAGTCAGGTACGAAACACCGGCTTCATCTAAGTAGTTTGTAAAAGACGACGTGTAAAAGTGTTGATTAACCTCCTTGCAAAAATAAATATCATTTCATCATTTCATTTCATTTCGTCATTTAATATTTATTTTATTCTGCTTATTTGTTGTTATAGCGGTAATAGATGAATAAATACATCATCAGATTTTGTGAAATTTTCAACTGTCCAACTATCCATTTCCTGAGATATGGCCTGGTGACTGACGGACAGATAGACTGACGGACAGCGAAGTCTTCGTTATAGGGTCCCGTTTGAACCTTTTTGTACGGAACCCTAAATAGACAAAATGTTTGTGTCTTCAAGGTTCGGTTTACGGCTTATATAGGTATACATATTTCGGCGAAAAACTTCGAAAACTGACCCTATATAATATTATTATGTTAGTAATAGGTATTTATTGTTTGTCTAAGTGAGAGTAAATAAATATGTATTATGTAAGTAGGTACTTTCGTTGTGCACTGCGATTCAGAAAAAAAAAATATGGCGGGAGACCGTTAATGGGGCCAAATAGGGTTGCCAACTATTTTTTCAAGAAATAAAGTATTTTCAGGTCTATGACGATAATTAAACAGTATTTTAGAAAAACGAACAGTATTTTATTTATTTATTGTTTTAAATACATATTTTTTGGAACTTCTCGCACAACTTACTAATTTACAATCTTTTTTTAAAACTTCATACGCCTCATCACAATTTAAACTGAAATTAAAATAAATGAGGAGCTCATTTTTTATTAAATTGATAGATGCTCTATTTCTGTCATCCCGACACTTAGAATTCATTACTGAAAAAACTCTTTCAGTAAATGCTGAGGTAGCAGGAACAGAAAGTAGATATGAGACAATTTTAGTTATGTTTTTAAATTCTTCTGAAGTGTTTACTAATAAACTATGGCACCACTTTTGGCTAGTACTCATTTCAAGAAAATCTTTATTTGTAACTCAGTGTGATTTGTTTGTGGCTGCGCTGCACTGAGCAGTGAGCGCCCTCTGACTAAATAAAAACAAATTTGTGAGCGTCTAAGTGTAACACATAATAATGTGTCTGCATTTTGATGCTGAAAACAGTATTTTGTATACTTTTTTTTTGTTCAACAGTAAAAAGTATAATTTAGTGAAAAACAGTATAATACTGTTCAAAACAGTATAGTTGGCAACCCTAGGGCCAAAACATTCAAACCCGTAGGGATTAAATGAGTTTACGTTAGTCCATGTTTATGAAAATACAGATAGGTACCTCTTGTTAAAAAGTTGTAATTATAAGATTATTTGTAGACAGGATAGCAACAAAAGAAAAAAAAACATACTTTTTGACAAAGATAAGTGAAAACACAAGGTTCACGCGTCGTCCATGTTTTACATAAATCGAATTATTAATGAGTTTAAACATGCGTATGTATTATGCGTAAGTATTTAGTAATCATTGTCATTTTGACGGTCACGGCTCGTCTTTTATTTTAACAAAATTTACATGTTTACGCAGGCTTACGCAATAGGTAGGTACTAGGTAATAAAAAAAATAATTAAAAAATTGCTTTTATACTCAAGTAATAATATGTATAATATTCCACAACTATCACACAACGCCATCTAGTCCCAAGCTAAGCAGAGCTTGTGTTATGGGTACTAGACAACTGATAAACATACTACTTT
The DNA here is from genome assembly GCA_954870645.1 of Agrotis clavis. Taxonomy (NCBI): domain Eukaryota; kingdom Metazoa; phylum Arthropoda; class Insecta; order Lepidoptera; family Noctuidae; genus Agrotis; species Agrotis clavis. The sequence goes on from OX940945.1 coordinate 8,333,167, forward strand.
TATATTTCTTATTACATAAATATTATAGATAAATTACACCCAGACACAGAACAAAATGATGTGCTCATCACACAAACATTTGGGCTCCACTCTAGAAGACGTGACGTCGATAATTTAGAAGCTGATATTTTCTGTGTAGACCTCGACATGTAGAACGATTTACTAAAATATTAGATACATGGCGAAGCCTCATAGTTTTCGAGAAAAAAAATCCTAAAGTTACGAAAAAAAAGGGTCGGCTTTAGTGTCGTTTGGCAGGCGGACGGGGGTAAAAGTGGTAAAATCTGGTAGAGGGTGGGGCCCCGATTATAACGCTACCACTCTTATTACCAGATGTAATGGATATTTTCCCAGGAATTTACAAAAAATGACTGTAAGACCCCGCCATCCCCTTCGTGGTTATTTTTTTTTAAACCACCCAGAAGTAGGACACCCGCGATGCGGGGCTCCGTCGACGACACCTTTATTAGTATTGATCAGAAGGAAATTTAGACCCGCACGTGATTTTCCTAGTATTACTCCTCTTACGCAAGAGTGAGCGAAGCGAGCTCGGGACTTGGGGCATCCCGACTCGGACAGGGCAGCTGAATATCAGTATTTTACATGGAGCGACTACCCATCGGACCTCCACCATTCAGTCACTGGGTAGTACGATAACCCATGGTAAGACTAGTTGGCAAACTCGAGAGCTTCTGACTAATAATAACGACTGTCAAAGATCTACATTAATGACAGCCGGGACCAACGGCTTTACGTGCTTTCCGAAGCACGGAGGAAACTCGTCTATGACAAATGGTCACCCATCCACAGAAGAACCTCGGCAAGCGCGGCTTTACCCAGAAGATTGGCCTGTGCGGCTGTAATTATTATTATGAGCTCCTCAAGTGGAGCATTAAGCACTGTGTTAATAATGTTCTCATAACTTCTTTACCAACGACGATATAATACTAGACTCCTAATAACAGGCGACCGATGTCTGCCAACACATTAGGCAAAAAAGTCTTATATCCGTCTCATTTCGACCAATCCTGTGAGCCGTAAACATACGTTGAGACAGAACAGACCTTGAGTTAGCCAATCACAACGCAGTACGCCGTCCCCCTCGCTTACGTAGTACCTCAGCGAGTTGGCAGAATAGTTTTGTTCGTTAGATCGTGCAATGCGTAGTCTAGTATTATATCGTCGTTGTTCTTTACAGATCAATTAATAAAGTAGAAGTATTTTGAAAGAATCATGGGTTTTCTTGAAGAAAGAGATTTTTCAGAAGTACCAACAATACCAGAGTATTATGAGGGAAAAACAATATTCATTACAGGCGGTTCAGGTATGGTTAATCATGATCTAGATATACTTTTTTATTGAAAAAAATAATAATAAAGACCACAAGTTTATTTGACAAGTCGCAACTCCTGAATTTCAAAGCTTTTTATCTTTTTCATTGATTTTAAAGGCTCCCTCACCGGGATCGTAATGTAATATTGTTGCGTGTAATGTAACATTATTGATTCGACTTTGAGCATTACATTACAATACTACCTCCCTGACTGAGGAGCATTCGCGTACATTTTTAAGATTTGATACAAGGTGCGCATTGTGATGCTCGATTGTCTTCACTCACTGATGAAATGTTCGAATCTGTAACGTTAGGTACATTACAGGTGAATGCTCGCGATGAGGGAGCGCCTATAAAAACAAAACATACGTGCTCTATATTTTTAAAAACTGTAACTGGCGGACAGAACATATTTTTATTTATGCAATAACCTATTCTATTAAGAAACAAACATATTATTTATATTTTTCAGGATTCATTGGCAAAGTCCTAATAGAGAAGCTGCTGTACTCGTGTAGTGGACTCGACAGGATATACTTGCTGATGAGGAACAAGAAAGGTGTCAAGTCCGAGGATAGACTGGCTCAACTTTATGCTACACCTGTGAGTACTTTTTTTTAACCGACTTCAAAATTGTATAGGTACTATCGCGTCCACCGCCGCTTTACCACCACTAAGCTCATTTTTGCTTGCACTACACGCTCTCCAGCCCCGCCCCGTTTCCTTTGTATAGAAATAATGAATGAAATACAATACCGATCGGCGGAGCGCACTGACGGACGACGCACGCCAAACGAGTTTTTTTTTTTCAAACTGCTATTTTAGTTATAAAAATACTTTAATTTAAATTGGCCTGCGTTACTGATCATGTTTGTTTTTCAAACTTTGTTGAAATTGGCTTACATTACGTTGTGTTTGTGTGTCGGAAATCCGGAATAGTTATACAGAATTTTGTATTTTTTTTTAATTTGTTATAGGAAACTTAAAAAAAAATCTTATAATAGTGACAGGCAATAGGTAAGCTAGCGTAGTGTTTGCAATCCTGCAATAAATTTGAAATTTAAAATGAGGGCTTAGCAGGTAAAAAGTTGATCTGATCTAGCTGGATTTCATCTTTGGGAAAATTCCTTGCCTGTTAGTCGTGAGCGGAGCTCGGTCACCCAAATATTTTACTAATCTAAATATAATATTTTTTCTAACTAGAACTTTGTTTGTTAAATCTTATTATCGTTTAGGTATTAATTAAAAATGAAATAATGTTAAGGGTTTATCAATTTTACATAAACTAAATAAAACAAACAGATATTCATAAAACATTTATTAGCTGAAAAGGGATACCTTTTAATTGAAACAAAATTATATCTATTTTACCCTTTACATACACCTATTTTGGTGTTAAATATGTGTAGACTATAAAACTGCGGTTCGGGCCCGATTTCTTTTGTCATAATATAGATATTAGTACAAAGCATGTTTTTACTTCGGCATGCAATTTGACACAAAGAAATTAGTTATGCAAACAAAAGGCGGGGCGCCTTTTGTTTATATTTTTTAGAAAAAATAAAGCTACAAACATAATACATAATGCGCTTTGTTATTATCACTCTTTAAACTTCGTCGGCAAAGGATTAAAATTCTTTGATACCTTTTGCTATTTCTAATTGCTTTGTTATATTGAGATATAACTAAAAATGGGAGTTCGGGTTTCTCCAAGATATTGATATCATTTTTCAATCAAACTAATCTGAAGCTCATTCGAAATAGTCGTAAATAAGAGAAAGTAATACTTAATGTTTCTATTGGCATTGAAAAAATAAGATTAAAAAAAAATAAGATTAAAAAATTTACATTTTGGACACAACCAGCGAATGTCCGCCATAGTCGAAACGTAATAGGACAATAATATGAACTTTGTGACCATTTTACAAATTGTAATGATATGTAATACATTACAATTTGTAAAATGGTCACAGAGCTTTCAGGTTGACCATTTTACAAATTGTAATGTAATGTAATACATTACAATTTGTAAAATGGTCACAAAGTGACAATCCATCATAATAACGGCGTTTGTAACTATTTTAAGAAAGTTATTAACGAATTAGAATTAATTGGATACTAATTATGAATCACGTTAAGCGATTCATATTAGTATCCAATTATTCAAAAGGTCCGGTAAGCGCGACAAAGTTCGTCAGAAAAATTCGCAAAAAAAATGTACAGAGGATACGTCACGAACCTGCGTAGCGCAGATTGCAACTAATTATGTTGACGCTTTCCTGATAGGCCCACACTTTAAGGGGGCGTGGCTCGGCGCCTCCGCAAGGTTTAAGCGAAAAAATTTTTAACTGGTCATGCTTAAATGGCGCCGATAGTACATGTTTGTCGGCGATTATCTCGCGTTTGGCTGAAACAATTTTAATGCGGTTTTCAGAAAATTGTTCGTTACATTCTGGGGAAGGTTATAGTATGTAAAAACTTTTTCAATAGAAGATGTGACCGCCTTCAAAAACAACCACAAAAAAGGGTAAAATAACCTACAAAACTTTTCTTTCGGAAGTCGGTGGCAAAAGAGACAATGAAATTAATATTTTTTATTCATTTCATTTCATTTTTTTTTAGAAAAAGTTTTTATATTACTTACTCTTTTTAGTTTAAATATTCAACCACAATTCTTGTCAAATACATCATTTTCTTACATGTGCACTAGAATTTTGTAATCCGTAGCACCGGTAATAACATCGTTAACATCTCTTTCATTCATTCCCTATCTATAAAACTACTGAACCGATTTTGATGAAACTTGCAGTATTTCCTAAGTTGAACGATACCTAGTACAGCAAAAAAAGAATTACTTAAATCGGACTTGTAGTTCCGGAGATATGCGAACACAAACATAATTTACTAAATCAGTCGATGCCGAGTCCTTAAAGGAGTTGTACCTTCCATCATCAGCTCAGCTACATGAGATGATGATTTCCATACGCAAGTACTTAAATTACTTCATAAGATTTGCGAAACTATGTGTGAACGAATAAAATTTGAGGATTGCCCTCGATTTCTCCAAGATTCAATCATCAGATCCTGAAATGGTGACAATTGGACCACAAGGGAAGCACCAGCTTTCAAATAAAAAAAGAATCATGAAAATCGGTTCACCCAGTCGCAAGCTATGAGGTAACAAACATAAAAAAAATACAGTCGAATTGTTAACCTCCTCCTTTTTTTGAAGTCGGTTAAAAATAATGGATTCTCGTTTGTTCTCTCGTTGTTTAGACAGATGACAGTCCCTCAATCCGGTTCTGGGACATACTCGTACGACTTTAACCGTCGTACCACAAAAAGTAAAACATCTGTTAAATTCTTGTTTAAAATGTAACTGCAAAACGAACCTAAGATAATCAACGTCAAATGCCGTTTTGAAGTTGACAGTTTTTAGAAAAGTGTTCAACAGATGTTAAACTTTTTTGTGCTTCTCTAACAGGCCGCTCTTTGAACAATAAAAGAAATGTTCTTTAACAGTGCTGAAGAAAATATTTTTTTACAGTGTTTTGACAGACTCCGAAAAGAAAGACCTGATGTCTTCGAATCGAAGGTGTTCGTGGTGTCTGGTGATGTACTGGAACCTGGTCTAGGTAAATATATTCATCATCATCATCAGCCGGAAGACGTCCACTGCTGAACATAGGCCTCCCCCTTAGACCGCCACGTCGAACGACAATTCGCCACTTGCATCCATCGGTTGCCCGCGACCCTCACAATGTCGTCGGTCCACCTAGTGGGAGGCCTGCCTACGCTGCGTCTTCCGGTCCATAGTCGCCACTCGAGAACTTTTCTTCCCCATCGGCTGTCATTTCTACGAGCGATGTGACCTGCCCATTGCCACTTCAACTTGCAAATTTTATGAGCTATGTCGGTGACTCTGGTTCTTCGTCGAATATCCATGTTCCGGATTTTATCCCCCAAAGAAACTCCGGTAAATATCTTATTTCAGCATTTTTTTCAATGTTAGGTATATCAGTTTGTATCTATCAGTTCAGTTTGAAAATAATAGGATGAATTTTAAATGCATTTTTAAATAATGCATTGGGACCAGAGTGAATTGCATTTGCAAAGTAAGTGACAATGTGACATTTAATTTAATTAAGATTCCACCAATAATGAATAATTCAGTGAAATTTACAATACAACAAGCAAAATGTTAATATCTAATATCTTTAAACGAGCAATTCTTGTATATTTATATATAATCAGGATCTCGGAAACGGCTCCAAGGATTTTCATGAAAGTTACAGATTAGGGGTTTTTCGGCTCAAGGAATCGATTTATCAAGGTCCCAGGTTCGAGAAAAGCTCGGTTCCCAAGATATAGACATTTTAAAAACCGAGCGAAGCTCGGTCAACCAGATATTACTGTCTTCTGTGAATTGGAACAATGTCAATTATCCTACTTTCTACCAATATTATAAACGTGAAAATTTATTTGGATCGATGGATGTTTGTTATTCTTCCACACAAAAACTTCTGAACGGATTTGGATATGTGGAACAGTGGTGGCCCAGTGGAATCTGCCCCGACTTACCTGCATTACTTTGTGTAATTTTTATTTCATCACCACTGCTCTCAAAACGGTGGAGGAATACATCGTGAGGTAACCGGTATGTCCTAACCAAAAATTCGAAGACGTAATGACATCCACCAACCCGCACTGGGCCCGCGTGGTGGATTATGGCCGACTCCCTCTCACAGAGAGGAGGCCTGTGTCCCAGCAGTGCCAGTGGGAACATATAAAGGCTGATGATGGATTTAGATAAAGTTTGATACACAGATAGTTTATAACAGGATAGTTCTTATCCCTATTTTATTTCCACGTGGGATAATTTTCGAGTTGTAGCGGGCAAAGCCCCTCGCAACAGCTAGTACAAAAATAATTGAGAATATGACAATCAATAATAATAATTATTTTTTTGTGGCTGGTAGTTTTATTGCAAGTTTGATTAGTTCTTTTAAACACTTTTTCAAACTATCACGGTTTGCTTCTAAACTTAAAATGTCACTTACGGGATATCTCCAGTGATGAGGGAACTCAAACAAATGGTTAATTTGTTTGAGTTCCCGATATTTCGACGCTGTTGCAAGCGCCATATGATCGCGGGTTGACTGACGGGTAGTCAACCCGCGATCATGGCGTAAGTGACATTTTAAGATTAGTTCTTTTTTGTCCTATTTTCAGGATTATCTCAGGAAGATCGTGCTCTTCTCGTTAACCGAGTTAACATCATTTTCCATGTAGCTGCTAGCGTCAGGTTAGTAACATAAGAACACACTGAAACTCCCTGAAACTTTACACAAGTGTGCCTAACAGCACACCCAGGTTTCGCCATTTTGTCCCATTAAATATACACCGTGACTTTTTAGTCGTCTTACAATAGTGGTCCACTTAATGTATCCGACCTAAAATACCTCTAGGCGAGTTTTTTTTTATTCGTTAATAATATTTTTTATTATTAATAAATAGGCAGGTACATTAGAAATATGAAACACCATGTTATAGTAGTTTATGTAACTGATACATAATGAGGGGTATTATACACGAGTGTGAGTTTAAAAAACGAGCGAAGCGAGTGTTTTAATAGTATCACACGAGTGGTATAATACCTAGTTATGTACAGTTTCATACACTACTTTATCTACTCTCATTGAATACGAACATATCAAATAAAAGATAAAAATTAATTAACACTAATATTCATCCACATTTCGAATTTTACGATATGAGAATAGATAAAAACGTTTTCACACCACCTGCTGGTAAATGTCTAATTACATGTCTGCTAACCGGCCGTAAAGCAAGGCATTGTTCCCTCCCGCTCGAGCCGGGAATAATATATGTACTGAATTTCATTATTCCCGTGGGAATAATGTGATTTGAATTTGGAACCTCATACAAAACATAGTATGAAAACTTTGAACGAAGGAATTGAAGCAGCGGCGGCTGCCCCCCGGCAGGCCCCACTGCAACAGCTGATCGCTTGCTGAGGTGGGCACCACAGCATGCTCACGTTCGAAGGTTGTCGTACCACATCAAATTTCAAAATTCGAATTTATTTCCTCGCAGGTGGTGTGAAAAGCAGAGTACTCACCTCAGGAATAAAACTGCCTTTGTCTTGGGCTAACTTAAATCCCTCGCTACACTAAGGATTCTTATCTTAATTCCCTCGTTTCACTCGGGAATTAACACTTGAACCTCCTCGCTGCGCTCCGGAGGTTCATCCCCAGAATCCTTAGTGTCGCTTCGGGATTCAATACGCCCGTGACGTAAGGCACTGCTTTATTCCCTTGGTGCGTAATCTACTATTTCACAGCACCTGCTCGTAAATGTCAAATTATATGTCTGCTAACCGGCCGTAAAGCAAGGCATTGTTCCCTCCCGCTCGAGCCGGGAATAATATATGTACTGAATTTCATTATTCCCTTGGGAATAATGTGATTTGAATTTGGAACCTCAAACAAAACATAGTATGAAAACTTTGAACGAAGGAATCGAAGCAGCGGCGGCTGCCCCCCGGCAGTCCCCACTGCAACAGCTGATCGCTTGCTGAGGTGGGCACCACAGCATGCTCACGTTCGAAGGTTGTCGTACCACACCAAATTTCAAAATTCGAATTTATTTCCTCGCAGGTGGTGTGAAAAGCAGAGTACTCACCTCAGGAATAAAGCTGCCTTTGTCTTGGGCTAACTTAAATCCCTCGCTACACTAAGGATTCTTAGCTTAATTCCCTCGTTTCACTCGGGAATTAACACTTGAACCTCCTCGCTGCGCTCCGGAGGTTCACCCCCAGAATCCTTAGTGTCGCTTCGGGATTCAATACGCCCGTGACGTAAGGCACTGCTTTATTCCCTTGGTGCGTAATCTACTATTATCTACTCTCATATCGTAAAATTCGAAATACAAAACTCAAAACGAGTTTATAATGACATACTTTATACCATAGAGTATCGTAATGAAATTAAAAATTAAATTATAACACTGTTTCTCTAACAAAACAATGTTATAATTTAATTTTTTTTCATTATGATACAGATTACTGACCATAGATACATCTATTTCATTTTTTATCTGTGGCTGCGCGCGCTTTAAATAGGAATGTTGGAATTTTGACGTTTGTATTTCGGTGGATGAATATTTGTGTTAATTAATTTTTATCTTTTATTTGATATGTTCGTATTCAATGAGAGTAGATAAAGTAGTGTATGAAACTGTACATAACTAGGTATTATACCACTCGTGTGATACTTAGTGATGGGTTTTTGCCCGGGAATTTTCCCGAGTTGGGAAAATTCCCGATACTTTCCCATTTCTTCCCGGGAATATTCCCAAATGACGGGAAAATATTTTTCGTATGAAATTATGCAATTTTATTTATTTTCACAAAGTTTTGCATTTGTTTGAGTCTGTGCATGCATGTGAGTGGTTAAAAAAAAGACATTTATTGTAAAAGTATGGTAACAGCATAAAAGTAAGGGATTTTATGTATGGAAATGTTTGTTGATACGGGGTGCGTCTCATTTCATATAAACTTATTTGATATATTTTCATTTCAATAACGTTCACATGATATAATCAACGTGAGATATACCAACGGTTGATATAATTTCTTTACACATAATGTTTGTGTTACTCTAAAACTCATTTCATATAATTTTATTTGATATAACGTTTATTTAAGCGAAGATCATTACATATAACGTTTGAAACATATAATTTGAACTTTGATTGTTTGCCTTCACGATTGCTATTGTTATTAGAAAAAATTAGTATCAAAGAGCGAGCGAAGCGAGCTCGGGACTTGGGACACCCCGACACGGACAGGTTAGGTTCGAAGGGGATGGCGGGGTCTGTAAGACCCCGTCATCCTCTTCGTGTTAGGTTACTTTAAACCTTGCATCCAGAAATAGGAGCCCCGCGAAGCGGGGCTCCGTCGAGCCAGCATGACAGGTAGTATTCAGTTATTTGACCTAGGATGCAAGAGCGAGCGAAGCGAGCTCGGGACTTGGGGCACCCCGACATGGACCGGTTAGGTTCGTTTCCCTTCGTGTTAGGTTACTTTAAACCCTGTACGCAGAAATAGGAGCCCCGCGAAGCGGGGTTCCGTCCAACATTCATGGCAGGTGGTACTATTACTAGGCACATAAGTGTTAGATTTATTTCCAGGAAGAAAAAAAAATAGAGCAAATAAGTTTTATGTCTTTTGAGTGGTATACAAAACGAATTTATATTCATTGATTGTTATGATTATAGAAATTAGTCATAATAAAATTATGTCAATCGTTTATTATATTAACAGATCGTTATACCAAATAAAATTATATATTCAGTTGTTATCTCTTGTAAATTTTAGAGATTTTGTAGTTATATCATATATTACTTACCCGTTGATACGTATTTATATAAAAAGACTTAAAATCAACTTCGAACAAGTCTCAAAAGTATCACACCGATCTTTTTCTGATTATTAGGTTGTTTTTTGAATATTAGCTTTATACCTTTATTAGTAATCAGCTGACTTTGAAGATAGATCTATTACTTGGTGCGCTGAAAAGTGGGTATTGTACGTGTAAACAGCCACATAATCATAGCTCTAATCTAACAATTTATATTTTTTTTAGTCTTGCTTTGTAGACAAATGGCAAACGTAAACTCTCGAGTCTCTAACAGATTTTTAACGTAATATAATATGGTCTCAAAAATTAACTGCAAGAATTTAGTGTGCTTACTCGTATCAATAACCAAGTACATTCCAAAAAAAATTTTTTTTTTTCAAAAATCCTTTTTTTTTCATTTTATTTTTATCTTGCCTATTAATATGGCCGATAAAATAAGTTATTTGTAAATATTTCGATGAATTGCCAGTTCAAAGTCTGCAAAATGTGATGGAAACATTGGAATCAGCTGTGAACGCTACATACGGGTGAACGAACTCAAACAGAAATCAAATTCATTAATACGGTCAAAAATAAATAATGCTTGAAAAGGCGCGGTTGGAACACAACGCGCCGTTGACCCGGGCATGGTCCATGGTCGGACAGTGAGTCGCCCATTACTCGCTGCCCGCATGCCCGCGCCTACGGTGGCTGGAGATCCGTCTGCCGAAGTCCGGCGCCGTGGGCGTCTACCACTGCGGCTGGGGTGGACGGACGCTGACGCTGTCCTCTGCCTCGGCTCTCCTCTCACTCGGCCCATGCATGACTGCTTCGCAGAAGGAGTCCACCGCATCCCACACCGTCTCGCCCCAAAGCATGGCTTCGACCAAAGCCGGGCGCGAGAGGTCTCTGCCTATTGCCGTGAGGACACGGCGGTGCTCTGCTCAAGCGGGGCAGTCCTGCACCGTATGCTCCACCGTGTCCGCGCAGTGGTGACACCCAGGCGTTTCCTGCTTCCCCATCCGACACATGTACCTCATGAAACTTCCGTGTCCGGTGAGGACCTGCGTCATGTGATAGTTCAGGACGCCGAGCCGCCTATCCAGCCACTCCTCTGAGAGAGGGTGTTACCGCCGCGATTGTAGCGTACCCGGACCTCTGTTGCGACCGTCGCTCCCTCCATACTGCCCTGAGATCGCGACGGAGCTCTTCCCGCAGCGCGTGCATATCGCAGTGTCATATTGCCACTTTCAAGAACTGGGTCGAGCACATACCTGTAGTACGGCACTTCGGATTCCACAAGGTTGTATTTTAGAGCAAGTTGATGGATTATTCTGGCTACAGGGTTGGGTCTATGCAAATATTCTCCGTTAGCGAGACGAGAACACCCGGAGAAAATGTGATAGATTGATTCGCCTGAACACGGTGGCATGCCCGACATAATGTCAGCTCTGCTATCCTTCACAATAAATCTCCGGTAGTTATATATCATCATAACTTCGTCCATTATTGCTCAGACAAAACCTTTGGTTTCTCCAAAGGAGTCTCCGGATCGTAGCCAGGCTACCGACGCAGATATGACTACATCTGCATCAGGCCTATGTACGGCCCGGAAAAAACGTCCGTGAAGCTCCTTGTTCTGTCATTTTTCCATGCGACCATTAATGTCAAGCACTGCAGGTTTGTGCCAGTTCTCTTTAGCCCAGGAGAGTGGGGTAAGGCCCTTGTCCACCGCTACTACATCTCGATGCATTCCCACGTCGACTTTTTGGAAATATTCACTGAGATTGCATATCTCACGATTGTGGAAAGTCTTAACGTTTAGAAAATCTCAACCATGAATATACAATCTCATAACCGAAGACCATGAGTGATGCATTCGATATGCAGTAAGCAATGTACGGACCCTCCTATCGCCTTGGATACGAGGGTCCGTACAATTAAGTTCTGTTTGAGTCCATGAGTATGTCAAGAGTACCTACATCAATACTGGCTTGACCCAGCCGTTGCAGGCCTTACTACCACCTTATTACCACCTAATGCAATAATTATTTACATATTTTTAACATTGTTATTGGTTCAATATTTATTTTCCCGTCGTTTGGGAAAATTCCGGGAATTTATTTTATTTTCCCATATTTTCCCAATCTTTTTTTTCCCTCCCATTTTTTTCTTCCCTCCGGCCCATCACTAGTGATACTATTAAAAAACTCGCTTCGCTCGTTTTTTAAACTCACACTCGTGTATAATACCCCTCATTATGTACCAGTTACATAAACTACTATTACGTATCAAGCTGTAGAGTATACCTACCCAGCGCAATAGTCGGACAGATCATTCCATCTCCATTTTCTATGAGACAAGGGTCTTTCTAACCACTCCTTGCGTCTTAATAACCAATTAAAATTTTATTTTTAAATTTTTCAAATCTCTTAAATAGCAATTTTTTTATTATAAACATGTACAAGTCATTGGATACATGAACTGGGCTGCCGTTGTAAGACGAAAAAAAAGTCACGGTGTATAATATTAATGGCCGAGCCGAGCCCTTTTTTTTCTTGGTAAAATTATCCAATGTTCTCCCGGCCGTCTCGCCCCAGGCTGTCAGATTTGTATTGACTGAAATCCACGTAATTCCTTAAATAGCCCTTTACGTTCCAGGGTCAAGGTTACCATAAATGTTTAAGTTTGCCTCAACCAATAGCAATGTTTATTAAAACAAATCGTTTCTTCAGGTTCGATGATACGCTGAAGTTTGCAGCGAAGATGAATTTAAAAGGAACCGTGGAAATCATGGAATTGGCTAAAGAAGTTCGGGAATTATCTGTAAGTAACTACACCATGTCTCATGTTCATGCGGTTGTCGAGTAACGGGTGACTTGCTGTCTGATCATGAACCATGCAGGGGTCAACGGCGCGTTGCTGCCGACATAGCAGCTGTGGGCAGGCTACATAGTACGCAGAACTGATGGCTGATATGAGTTTAAGGTACCCTAATAGAGACCATGCACCGGCAAGCAGCGTTTGACGTCCACGAGGTGGAGAAGTCCACATGGTCGCGCTGGATGCAAGCTGCTTCCAATCGGTCCAATTGGAAATATATAGGGGAGGCCTATACCGTAGTGGTAATAATACTACCAGCATTCGGATTCCTGATACCCTGATGTCGGGTTGAGTAGGTACACAGCCGGTCGCATATCTTAGTAAGAAATGGCGCTCAACCTTATGGCTCCGTCACGCACTTCTTATCCCTCAGTCCTCAGCCTTAGAGGGGCAACTCGTCCCACTTCGAAACTGGGACCAGGAACCGCATTATTTGATTTGATAATAATAAAGTGGGCCCATGTTTTTCACTTTACAACAATAATTAGGAAGGCTTACAATGGAGTTATTCCAGGGTGTCGAGTCTGCTAATTATTAGTCAGAATGGCGCCACAATGGCGTTTCAATTGTAGTGCTTATTCGAACCAGGAGTAAAAAATGGTTCGAATAAGCACTACAATTGAAACGCCATTATGGCGCCATAATGGCGTTTCAATTGTAGTGCTTATTCGAACCAGCAGTAAAAAATGGTTCGAATAAGCACTACAATTGAAACGCCATTGTGGCGCCATTCTGACTAATAATTAGCAGACTCGACACCCCGGTCTGGCTGTGTGTGCATGTGAGTTTGAATGTCTGTACAAGAACCCATGATACAGGATTAATACCTAGTGTGGGGCAAAGGATGATGCAATTTTTGGGCCCACCCTCCAATAGCAACATGAAATACGTCATTGGATAGGTATTTTTAAGCTGAACAAAAATTATTATGGCACCAAGTCTGAAATATTAGTCCGTTCTGAGATATGTTTGATTGAAAGTGGCAGTTTAAGATATAACCAAATAATGTTTTTTTCGTAACATATTACATTTTGGTGCAGAGGAGGACGAGGAGAAGCTCGGTTCTAAATAATGACAGCCGCACGGGTCAATCTTCCATATCAAGCCGCGCTTACCGAGGTCGGTTTATGGATGGGTGACCATCTATCCGAGTTTTCTCCGTGCCTCAGAAAGAACTTAAAAGCATTTGATTACGGCTGCCATTAGTTGATCTTTGACAGTCGTTACTACTATAGAAGCTCGCTTCGCCGTTAACCACCTCCACTACGGAGATGGTTAACGGCAGGTTGAAGAGCGATTTTAACCCTATAATTGACATTGTGCACTTAAATGCACATTGAATTCAGATTTTTTTTTAAACAAAATATTACATCGAATCGTTTTAATAATAACTCCAAGTGATTTCTTATACGTCTGTTTACGTGAGGAAAAGAAATCTATATTTGTCTGGCTCACACTTTGTCAGTGGTGAACAAAATGGCGAACCGTCCGTCAGAGCCTGTGCATTGCTCTGTAAGTATCGTATTTTATCTCACTTAGATTAAGTTAAATGTATGAAATTGCTATAATTTTACTTTCTGCAAGCTTTACGCAATAGTCTGTTTATATTATTTTTTTGATATTTTTCTGCATATTACAGTAATTCACGATTTTTGTAAGGTGTGCATTTAAATACACACTGCCTGGTGCAGTGTGAATGACAATTTATTTGTTGTGTATATTTAAATGCACACTGCCAACGTCATGATGATTACTACTTGTGAATGTTGTGTTTATAAATGCTGTGCTACTACATACTCGAGCCTTTCTTCAGACAGAGTTTTTTTCATAATGCATGACAACAATTTGTATCACACTTTCCACCAAATTCCTTTGCTTTAGCTTGCAATACTTTAATTTCAGATGACTAGAAGTTGAAAAATTCTAGCGTTGGTGCCTAAATGTGGAGCTAAGTCTGATGTAGAATCTTGCGAATCTTCGGAAGATGCATTCCAGATGTGTAGACCTCATCAAGATGTCTCCGAAGACAGTTCCCTGGACCCAAAAAAATGGGTCCTCACTCCACAAGTTGTTCATTCGTGTTTCACTATCTAGCCTAAAATGAGTTTCTGCGCTATTTTTTACTGCTCTCTCGGTGGGAGGAAGATAAGAGATATCAAGCATGATGGTGGCCAGCGAATTCAAGAATCACTTATACTTGTGGGCATTGAGGGAGACTTTTTTAGCTGGAGGCCCATTCCACCTCAAGATGTAGGTTTCACTTGACTTTGTTAATCTTAGGTAGTGAAGGGAGGGTCTGAAATGACTGCTGCTGGCTTCTGGATCTTTTGCGATATCAAATACAACTTTCCAAACACGAAAAGGTCAAAATGTTGTTTCCCAAAATGACAGATTTTCAAGAGCGGTTACCTCGGAATCTGTACAAGTTATGGAAATACTTACTGAATAATACTGGGTTTATTGAGCATTTATATTGTTCATACATGCTATGCCGTTTGGATGCATGGTTTCCGAGATATAAGCAAAAAAAAGAAAAAAGGTAGCTGCAACAACCCCCCCTACCCCCCAGCTCAAGGGCTAGGGGCGGGGACTTTTAATAATTATGTTCACCTCCTAACTAGTCTAAACAAAGTTACATAGTCAAAAATTGTGTTCCAAGAATATCCCCCTATAACTGTTCGTGGACTGGGCTAATAGTTGAAGGGCGAAATTTCTTTATAGTGTTACGAGCTGGGTATTGGGATAAATTAATTAACACCAATTAAAACCAAATAAACTTTAATCACACACGAATCACAAACTAAAATAAACACTTAACACTACTCAACACTTAAATACTTGTACACACTCTTAATCACACGTAAAAGTCACTTAGAGATCGCTTGTTCACTTCGAGTCGCCTCGATCGTAGTCAAAACCAGACTGACTCAGGTTGGTGATCGACGCCCTTTTTATACCCCGGCCGGACCCACTAGATGTTTCTAGAAGGTGGTCGAAAGTTCTGGAAGCATCCATAGACTTCGACATAGTCCCATACCTTCTGGAACATTCCAGAACCATCTCGAAACATCTAGAACAGGGTAGAATTTTCTAGAAATTTCCTGACCGATCTTTAGTAGAATTGTCGAGAACCTTGTGGAACTTTCGAGAAGATTATAGTAGGTCTCGCAATTCGATCGACGTAACAATAGATTTTCATACTAAGTACTTATATAGTATTTAAGTTTTTCATATTGTTACATTCTTAGATATGCATGTAAGAAAACTTTGATCTCAGAACATTAGGACTGAATACTGTGATGAATAATAGTAGAAATAAATGTTTTACTATGTCAATATCGTAACCGTATCGAACCTAGATCCTAATGAATTTCAAAACTTTTTGATATTTTTCGACACTAATGTTATTTTTTTGTTATTGTTTCTTTTTTAGATTAGTGATTACATGGCAGTGTGCATGTAAAGACACAGTTTTCTTTGTATGTTTTTTCTTGTGAGCTTGGCAGTGTGCACTTGAAGACACATAATATATCCTGAAAACTGAAATTCAGAGATTTTTTGTTTTATTTTTCCTGACATCCTTATGATCCAATTAACATAGGGAACTAGTA
Source organism: Agrotis clavis (assembly GCA_954870645.1). NCBI lineage: Eukaryota > Metazoa > Arthropoda > Insecta > Lepidoptera > Noctuidae > Agrotis > Agrotis clavis. The sequence goes on from OX940945.1 coordinate 8,349,417, forward strand.
AAAGTTAATTTTTCTAAAGGTAAAATTCTCTGCCAAGTATAGGGTTAAGCTGTTACTCCAAATATATTTCAACAATGCGTCAATATCTTGTCACATTCAGTCACTACACATAAGAGCTACAAGGTTTTTTTTATACATTGTAAAATCATAAGAGGTAAGTAGGTACAATTAATAAGACTATTTCACACCAACTATGGTATTCAAAGCGGGTCAACTGCGCGTCGTGTTCCACGCTTCAAAGAGTTGTCAGCAATCTGACGGGAATCAAACGCCTGCCGAGGTCGCGAGACTGTCTATACAGGTAACTGTGACCCTAGAACGTAAAGAGCTATTGAAGGGACACCGTGGATTTCAGTCAGTGCGTGTCTGGCAGTTCCTTCTGCTACACTGGGCAGGAGGACTCATTTGTAAATGTAAAAAAAGGCCCAAAGCCTACCGGGGTCGCGAGACTAACGATTACGAGTAACCGTGGCTTCGGAACGTAAAGGGCTATTGAAGGACACCGTGGATTTTAGTTAGTTCATGTCTAACAGTCCCCCCCGCCCTGCCCCGGGAGGGAGGACTCATTCGATGATTTTACCATGTAAAAATAACCTTGTAGGTCTTTATGTGTAGTGACTGAATGTGACAATCATTGACGCATTGTTGAAATATCTTTGGCGTAAAAGCTTTATACGTCCACCCACTAGTTGGGCAGACGATCTTATGAAGGCCACACGGTCACGCTGGATGCAAGCCTGTAAGCGGCTTGCATCCAGCGTGACCCTGTGGCCTTCCTACCGGTCCTACTGGAAGTCTAAAGGAGAGGCCTATGTTCAGCAGTGGACGTCTTACGGCTGATATGATGATGATTATGATGAAAAGCTTAAAATCGCTCTTCAACCTGCCGATAACCACCTCTGTAGTGGAAGTGGTTAACGGCAAAGCGAGCTTTTACAGTAGGTAACGACTGTCAAAGATCAACAAATGACAGCCGTAATCAACGGCTTTTAAGTGCTTTCTGAAGCACGAAGAAAACTCGGATAGAAATGTCACCCATCCATAAACCGACCTCGGCAAGCGCGGCTTGACATGGAAGATCGACCTGTGCGGATGTCATTATTTAGAACCCAGCTTCTACTCGTCCTCCTCTGCACCAAAATGTAATATGTTACGAAAAAAATATTATTTGTTTATATCTTAAACTGCCATATTCAATCAAACATATGTATCTCAGAACGGACTAATATTTCAGACTTGGTGCCGTCATATTTTTTGCTCAGTTTAAAAATACCTATCCAATGACGTATTACATGTTGCTATTGGAGGGTGGTACCAGATTTCTTAGAAGCCCTGGCATCATATCATATCATCATCATCCCTTTAAACAAAGTATGAAGACCGATTATAAAATTAAAAAAAAAAACAAATACCGAACAGTAACCGAATATGTTTTGCCCATGTTTGTTTAAAACAAATACCAAATATCAGTCTAATGATGATACTTCCTCATAGGCCCTGGTTCACGTGTCCACCTCATACTCCAACACCAACAGAGATCCTATCGAGGAGGTCCTGTACCCACCGCTGGCTGACTGGAGGGACACCCTAGAAGTCTGCGAGATAGCGGATGACCATACCTTGAAGGTGCTCACTCCGAAGTAAGTTGATTTTACCAGAATTTTTGAGTAAAAGCGTCTTTTTGTGAAGATTTTTGATACTGTGACCCTGGTGTTCTTCGGCGAATTTCTCCGTTCTGGATTTGATCACGCATGAAACTCCGAGTATAGCTCTTTCCGTTACTCGTTGGCTCTCTGAAGCCTCTGCTTCAAATATTGCGCTGCCCACAAAATTAGAGCAAAGACCGAAAAGGCCAGCAGTCAAACACTGTGCCATAGCATGTTATCACTGGCAACACACACTGATTTAACATCATAGTTTTAAAGCACAAGTTCTTGATGAAAAAGCAAAAGCATAATCTCAATTTACTCGTAAATTGAATCATCATCCATCTGGCAAGCGGGACTTATCGAATTACCGTGACCCTAGAACGTTAAGAGCTATTGAAGGACACCGTGGATTTTAGTCAGTATGAGTCTGACAGTCCCTCCCGCCGTTCCCTGGGTGGGATGACTCATTTGATGAGTTTACTACGACAAAAAAAATGCTGCATGTGCATATGCATGAGGACGGGAGGGTGGGATTGCATACTGCACCAAGCCTGTATTTTTGTCGCGGAATCAAAACTAGATATTTTTTATAACATTTAATTTCATGGATTTCCGCAAAGTAACGCCCGATTTTATAATTTAAAAAAAGCCTTTTCCCAACTTTGATGGGTCGGCTTCAATGACAATAAAGCCTCTTGACTGCTCATACGGGCGACTCAGGCTCACGACACATCAGTGAAATTGCACTTATATTAGATGAAAATATCACTGACCATTTAAGTTTTGACCAGTTAATGGATCTCTCCACACGCGATTATTTTGATAACTTTTTTAAATATTTCTGCTTAATATCAAATTAATTATGAGTTCTTGTGCAATTAAATGGGGTGGGAAATCGTCTAGAACATCCAGCTATAAAAAGGATGGCATTACTTTTCATCGGTATGTAAAATATATTTATAATTTGATAATTTATAAATATAATTGCAGGGTTCAAGCTAAACTGGTTGTTTACGTTTAAGGCACACAAAATGTACACCGCGTTGATGTCTTTTTGAAAAGTCCCTTACTCTCACTAGGTATTTTCCATAAGTGTGTCCCTTTCCATCTGTAGGCATAAATAGAAAGAGACAGATGCATTGCTGTAGTGTTGTGACAACTTCGAAACTAAGTCTTCTAAATATTGTCGATAAAAATAACGATGTTTTACTAAAAAGTAACGTAACTTAATGTTTACATTTTAGATTTCCAAATATTCCAGAAGTGAAAGAAAAGTGGATCAATGCTGTTAACAAGGAAAAATGGTTTCCAAAAAAATTTAGCGTTGTTTGTTCAAGGCATATCGCGGTAGATTGCCTTAAAGAACCGACGTCGTTTATTTAGTTCAGCAACACCGACTCTGTTTTTGCTTGTTTTGGTATGTTTTATTTTAACACCGACTACTTTATTCCACTATTTCTTAAAACATTTATAGGCTACAACTTATTTCCCGGAATAGATTTCCATCAATTCGAAATAGAAACCAAAAACCAATATACAGCTTGACATAAAAATGTAGAAAACCGGAAGTCGCCACTGTCTTCGCGCTACCAGCACTTTGAATGATTTTATTTTATTTTTTTCACTTATTACGTTAGTTTTATGGCACAATAATAAATCTAACAATCCTGCGGTCTTTGTTTGCATCAAATATCAAAGATAAGAAAACGCTGTCAGAAATAAAAATTTTAGTTCCGTTTCAAACCGTTCTGGCCAAACTGTAATTGATTTAATAGCGAGATGCGTTATAAAAAAAAACGTTCATGCACGCTTTTCATTTTTTACAAAAAATAATAAAGACCTCAAATCTTTTATCCGAAAAACATATATTAAATTGATCCATTTTAAAACCAATAAATCAAGTCATATCGTTTATGTGTCACTTTTGAATTGTCAAAAGACAAACTAAAACAATTAAAAAAATTAGTTATGGTGCTACCAGTCCCAGTCATCATCATCATCATCAGCCGGAAGACGTCCACTGCTGAACATAGGTCTCCCCCTTAGACCGCCACGCCGAACGACAATTCGCCACTTGCATCCATCGGCTGCCCGCGACCCTCACGATGTCGTCGGTCCAGTCCCAGTCACAAGACATAAAAACTGTGAAAGTCCCGTAGGTGCTCATTCCAAAAGGTAGATCTGTATGGAGGAGAATGAGCAAGAAACTCCATGGACACTTTTTTTCAATCGCCAAATTTTTACAGAACTATTGTTACATCATTCATCATCAGATGGTACATTACGGTCAGTTCACACCGAGACGCGACGCGAAGCGACGTGACGCAGCGATACTTCAAATTTGTATCTTTTCTTGTAGTAAACAAAGTCAGATTTTGAATCGCATCAAGCGGCGCCGCGCTACATCGCGCTGCGTTGCGAAAGGTGTATCTTTTGTTTTTCAAAATAGAGTCACATTTTGAATAACTCTATTGAAATGTGCGCGCAGCGTCACGTCTCGGTCTGAGCTGACCCTTATGTGAGACTTAATGATGTGGCAAGTTAATAGTGTCCATACCATAGTAAATGTAAAATAATTGTCTCGTACAGGAGGATCGTCCAACCCAGGCGCAAAATTTATCTTTGATTTTTTTTACGATTTTATTAACCTTGATTTTATTTTAGCATTAATTTAAATAAAGTTAAAACAGAGTTTCGTAAGTGTTTTATTTGGACCCAGTTAACGCCCAATCAATATAGTTAATAAAAAAAAAGAATAAACAGACATCGTTATGTTCGATTTTATCGATATTAGGTATTGTAGCAAAACTGACTTGTGCATCACTATGTTTGGAACATTCGTCCTGACATTGTTGCATCGACCAATCACAACCGCTGTTTTTTCTTCGTCCCCCGACCCGCAGTGGTGAGTCGTGTGCCTAGACGAAATCGGTCTATGAGCTCTCAAGTGGTTTAATTCTCTTTGGTCGGCTTCCAGTTTAATCGGATGCACCAAAATATCATATGTGACATGGAGCGACTGCCTATCTGACCATTACCCCTGGTAAGACTACCGGTAACGACAATCAAAGATCTACAAATGACAGCCGGTACCAACGGCTTTACATACTTTTCGAGGCACGGAGGAAACTCACTATGATAGTTGAACACCCATGCACAGAAAAATTTTGGCATAACGTATAAGATCGTGCGGTTGTAATTATTTAGCCACGAGCTCTTCTCGCTCGATTGATGGTCCTCATGGTTGTCCACAGATATCTTGGAGAGCTACCCAACACGTATACGTTCACGAAACAGCTGGCTGAGCATGTCGTTTGCGAGTACAAGGGAAAGCTGCCCATCGTCATCGTAAGACCTTCCATAGGTAAGTACGGTGGGGGCAGTGGATAAGCGTACCACCATAGGCGCGGGCATGCGGACGGCAAGTAATGGGAGACTTGCCGTAAGATCATGGACCATGCCCAGGTCGACAGCGCGTCGTTTTCCACACGAGCCTCAAAGAGCAGTTAGCATAATTACGGGGGCCCGGCCACGGCAGGCTTTGGCCATCTAAGGGGGGCCCCCTTATAGGGCCAAAGTCTGCCGTGGTCCGGGACTAACGAGCTACCGTGACCCCAAAACGTATAGGGCTATTGAAGGACACCGTGGATTTTAGTCAGAGTCTCACAGTCCCTTCCACCTGGGTTTCTCACTCATTTTATGATTTTGACACGCAAAAAAAATGCGTTCCTGGTTGTAAGCTACATTCTGTGTACATAATCATATTTCATTGAAATCCGATTTGTATTTCTAATCATCCTCAACACAAAATTGCGTCTAAATTATAAGATACTTAGTAAGTAGTACGAAGTGAGATATGCAAGTAGAATGACGAACTAACTGTCGCTAGTGAACACAAAATGTTTGTAAATTAAGTATTTTAGCATTTGTCACTAATGAAATTACCGTCGTATCTACCACAAAAAGTTACGTTGTATGTTTACATTTTTTGTAGTACCTACGACAATTTTATACCTTACCTACTAACCCTTATAATATAACAAACGTGAAAAGCCGTTTTGCACTTTACACTTTTTTTAGACAAGTGTTCATAAGATGTTTACCTACCCTTTTTGTAGTACTTTACCCTTTTTGTAGTAAGATGGTTAATCTTTTTTAGTGGTATCAAGTGTGGAGGAGCCGATTCCAGGATGGGTTGAAAATTTCAACGGTCCGGTAGGAATCTTCGTCGCTTGTGGCAAAGGTAAAATTCCGCAGAAAAGCAGCATCTTTTTTTGCACTTCATTACACTTGCGCACGATAGATGGCGCAGTTCTCAACATGTGTTAACTTTTTCGAGAGTAATAAAAAATTAAAATAAGAAGATATTTCTTTTTTAATTTAATCAATGTTATGTCTATTAGAAAGGGTTTTTATTTGTTAATATTAAATAACTAATGATATTTAAAAAATGTTTAGTTACTGCAAATTATAACTAGATGGCGTTGTTTTCAATAAAGTTTAGTAGCAGACAACGTGTACAGAAATAGTTTGTGATTTCTGCTAAGCAAATAGGTTAATTTAAAAATTACAAAAATATAATACAATCTATTTAAAAATGTTTTTTTTTGGTACTAGGCACATTGAGTAAAATAAAGTCACCTATTTCACAGGAGTAGAGCAAGTCTTCGGTAGTATAGTGGTAAGTATCCCCGCCTGTCACGCGGGAGACCGGGGTTCGATTCCCCGCCGGAGAGAATCTTTTTGCATTTTCTTTTGTGAATTTCCAGCAGTATAATAATTATCACAAGAGGCAACTCCCGAGGTTTGAAGCGATTTATTTGTCAAAATACACTGTTTTAAAAAAAGAAATTAGGTACGATTCGAATAATGAAAAATAATTTACTGGTTCTTTTTTTCCTTTTTTCAAAGGTATAACGCATCAAAATTCGAAAGTGGGTCTCGTGACGTCAGAAGCAAGTAAAAACTAGTACTTGCATGTGACGTATTGATGGTAGTTTTAAATGCGTCGTATCTTCGTGAATTTCGGTTAACGTTACAAAAGAAAAAATACGTATTAATTTTTTTTTGTTAATCTAACTTAATTACATTTTTTCAGTCTCATTCCCTATGAGGGTCTATGCACACCACGTTTTTTAAACGCGCCGTCGTCGCGTGTTTTAGAAACGCGCGTCGACGGCGCGCGTTTATCAAACAGAGGCCTTACCATGAATTTTCAGTACCCTTAGCACGAGTTTTCAGTATTTGAGACGTAAACTGAAACTTTGACAATTTCAAATTGTCAATTTTCAAGGAAAAAATTAGTTCCTTCTTCGCACACCAGAGGCGCTGTTCCATTTTTCCATACTTACAAGAAACGCTGTAAATACTGGAAAGACGCTGTAAAGTAAAATAGTGAAAACTCGTGATAAGGGTACAGAGCAGTTTGTTGTCGTTTTCATCGCGTCAAACGCGCGTTTGCATCACGTCTGTATCTGTGCACACGGGCGTCTGTACCGATTCAAACGCGTATTCGAATTTATACAGGTTTGCAAAGGTCTACAGGCTGCGTCTGACCTGCATGCGTATCGCGTCTATATCGCTACAAACGCACGTCAACGGCGCGTTTAAAAAACGTTGTGGTCCTTAGTACCTATTATTGCAATTTATTGCTGATGATAATTATTGTTTTTTTTTTCTTAGGTATAATGAGAACAATTCACACAAAACCGGATATAATTTGCGACTTCATTCCTGTTGATATGTGTACTAAGAACATCATTGCTGGAGCCTGGATCAGAGGGACGAAGAAGTACGTATATTTTTTTTATATACGCTACGTGCGAAGTCAGTGGTTATCATCAGCCGGAAGATGTCCACTGCTGAACATGGCCTCCCCCTTAGACCGGCACGCCGAATGACAATCCTCCACTTGCATCTCTCGACTCTCACGATGTCGTCGGTCCACCTAGTGGGGGGCCTGCCTACGCTGCGTCTTCCGGTCCGTGGTCGCCACTCGAGAACCTTTCTTCCCCATCGGTTGTCAGTTCTACGAGCAATGTGGCCTTCCCATTGCCACTTCAATGAGCTATGTCGGTGACTCTAGCTCTTCAGCGAATACAATTGTTCCGAATTTTATCATAAAAATTGTAAATGTTAAATGATATTTTCATAAAAAAATTTGGCTTGTTTTTCATTAATTTTGAGTGTTTAACAACATGGTTAAAAGTCCCCTTTTCTTACAGACTGGAACCTTCAGATGACATAACAATCTACAACTGTTGCTCCGGCAATCTGAACAGCATGCTGATGGGAGATCTGGTAAACATGTCCAAGGAGGTCTCAAAGGACATTCCTCTGGATGGCATGCTGTGGTACACAGGAGGATCCATCACACCTAACGCCACGTATCATTATTTAAAGGTAATGTAGTACTCTTGAAGTGGCAATGGGCAGGCCACAGCGCTCGTAGAACTGATAACCGATAGGGAAGAGAAAGTTCTAGCGTGGTGACCACGGACTGGAAGACGCAGCGTAGGCCTCCCACTAGGTGGACCGACGACATCGTGAGAATCGCGGGCTACCGATGGATGATAGTGGCGTATTGTCGCTCGGCGTGGCGGTCTAAAGTGGGAGACCTATGATCAGCAGTGGACGTCTTCCGTCTGATGATGTTGTTGATATTGTAGTACCTACTGTTTTTTTTAACAGCTTCTATTTATAACGCTAGACTGTAACCTAGTCTATTTTAGACCTGGCTGTGTCTTTACTTCAGTTTCGTTTACACGTGGATTTTATTTAAGACTTTGTTAAGATTGGTCAGACCATAGGGCCTCTGGCTCTTGCAAAAGTTCAAGATAAAAAGCTGTTATGCGCCTAATATTTTTTCCACTGTTACAGGTTCTTTTCCTACATTTATTGCCAGCCATATTTGTGGACACACTTCTTTGGCTGTTTGGGAAGAAACCCATGTAAGTATCTTTAGAATTTCATCATCAACATCATCACCAGCCTATATTCGTCCACTGCTGGACCATAAGCCTCTTCTAATGAGTCCGATTCTGAACTTTCCTCGTCCAGTCTCTGCCGGCTGCCTTTCGTAAGTTGTCGCTACACCTGGCCTGCGGGCGCCCTGGTATACCTTTACGAGTCACTGTCTTTAGGCGGTTGGCACACTGGACCTTATGATCACAGGAGTGAGTGTTCTTACGCGGTTCTTAAAAGTTAGTACTGTATTTGCATTGAAAACGCGCGTAGTATAACGTAATGAAAACGCATTCACGCGCGAGTTCATTTCTTAGAATAGAATAGAATAGAATAGAATCATTTATTCGCTAGAGATGGTTTTACAAAGCTGTTAAAATTGATGGGTGGTACAAAGACATCTCACCTGCAGTAGGCATGCGAAAATTACAGGTTTATTATGCATGCATTACATCACAATATTTTATTGATTACAATTTTATTGAAATAAATTGAATTCTTCGTCGCTACACGTCCCGCTGCGTATGGTGGGGCAATGTGCCAAACGGCTTATAGTTTAACTAAGAATCTGAATTGTCTCCACTCTGATTATATTATTCTCTATTTTACATTATTTAATAGTTACTAGTAGCGAATAACATTTAAGACAGTTCAAAGCTATACCTGTTGGCTTAGTCATTTCTCTTGCTTTTGCTGAATTTTTTGTCATCCATTTTGGACCATACCCGAGTCGACGGCGCCTCAAAGAGTGTCAGCATGACGGGGCCTCCCTTAAGAGGGCCAAAGCCTGACGGGGATGCGGGACCAACGAGCTACCGTGACCCCGGAACGTAAAGGCGGGTTATTGACGGTGGATTTTAGTCAGTACAAGTATAACAGTCCCTCCTGCCCTGCCCTGGGCGGGAGGACTCGTTTGATGATTTTACCACGCTACAAAAAAAAAATAAAAAAAAAATAACTTCCTTATCACACGACATTTTCACCCCCACAGGCTAGTCAAAATCCAACGCCGCATTTATATAGCAGACCTAGCACTTAGCTACTACACCAACAAGAAATGGTTGTTTGACAACAAGAACTTCGTCGCCTTGCGCTCAGCTCTGAAGCAGTCCGACATCAAACAGTTTTACTATGATATTGAGAAGTTGGATCAGATCACCTATTTCACCAAATGCTGCTTGGGAGGTCGGAAGTTTCTGCTTAAGGAAAAAGATGAGGACATTCCGAAGGCTAGGGCGCATTGTAAAAGGTAAGGGCTTTCATTATATCTATCACCTATCCATCTATCAATCTATCATCTATCAATATATTATAAAGGGTGGAATTTTGTAATGCCACCTGGAGGGAAAGTACTCTTAATACTGCAGATAGAAAATTTTATTCAAAGGAAACATTCCTTTATTTTTGAATAGAAAGCAAACTGCATTCAAAGATTTTCGAAAATTCTCTTCTCCCACACCCGGGAATCGAGCCGGCCAATATCTGAAAAAATTATACCCTGTACTTTTATTGCATCGATCGTTAGGGTCAATTATAACGTGTCAGGGTATCCGATTTTAAATTAAAATAAAAATTGACTTTACGGGGGATCGGAGTGGAATAGAAAATAATTTATAATAAAACTGTACCCCAGGGGATCAGTTTGTCATTATTATTAACATTTAAAAGAAAATTTCATTTATTTTCAAAAATTAATAAAAAGATATTTACAAATCAGTAGACCAAGTACCTACCAAACATACTGCTTATAATATTATAATTATTGAAAATAATAATTATCATTTTTACAAATATTTAAAATTATTTCAATTATTTTTGCTGAATAATAATATAATTATTAAACTGATCAAAAACTGATCCCCAGGGGATAAGTTTTTAAGGATCAGAACGGAATAACTCTTTTTTCGTAGAGAATTATTTTTGTGGCGCACTTACAACAACCCAATTTTTCTTTCCTCAGAAATCTTTTTGATCTTCTTGTTTTGTGTATTGTTTATTCATTAATGAGTATTTCTCCAATTTTCAGAATGATGATCCTCGACCAGGTGTTGCAGATTATTATCCGCCTTGCTCTCTTTTGGTGGGTTATCATCAAGCTGGTGGAATACTTCGGCTACGAAAGTATCTTACTTTAAGTTTTTTTTATTGGTTCCTAGTTACCTACTGAGAAAGCTGCATAACGGTTATGGGCATTGATCGGAATAGATAGATTGAATGGGGGTCATTGATCCGAAACGTATTTACATTAATATGGACATTCCACCGGAATTGATTTGATTATTGTAAAAAAAAATGGCACTATCAACGTTAACAACATTTAATTGAATCCGGAAATACCGGAATTACTTTCCGGAAAATGACATATCCATGTTATTCTTTCTGTGTGCATTTAAGATAGGTACAAGTACCAAAAATCAATCTACCTATTCCGATCATTGGTTATGGGAGAGACTTTTGCCCAGTAGTGGGACAGTATATATAAAAAATGTTAATAATACTGGCAGTGATTGTAGTCGAACCCCAAGTTTATTTATTTATAGGCGGCATAAAATTTATCAATTTCTCTATTGAACATTTATGTAGATAATTAGTTTAGTTTTTACATTTATTTTATTAGCTAACTTGTGTGTGTATTTATCAATGAATAAATAGTATTCTATGTAGTTTTTAATGAGTTCTTTTATTCTTGGGCTAATCCTGGTTTAAGCTTTTGCTTCACGTATTTTGAATCCTACTATAATATATTAATATCTGGTTGTCCGAGCTTCGCTCGGTTTTTAAAATGTCTATAATAATAACCGAGCTTTTCTCGAACCTGGGACCTTGATAAATCGATTCCTTGAGCCGAAAAACCCCTAATCTGTAACTTTCATGAAAATCCTTGGAGCCGTTTCCGAGATCCTGATTATATATAAATAAATATACAAGAATTGCTCGTTTAAAGATATTAGATAGATTAACGTGAAAGTTTGGTTGGATGGATGTTTGCTACTGTTTCACACAAAACTATGTACTGAACGGATTTGGATGTAATTTAGTACACAGTTAGTTTATAATCTGGAAGAACACATAGGATAATTTTTATCTAGATTTTATATTCCCGTGGGATAATTTTCGATCGGTACCGACTTACTAGTTGTAGGTCATGGGTTCGAACCCGCCAGGCGCATTACTTTGTGTAATTTATTTCATCAACACTGCTCTCAAAACGGTGAAGAAAAACATCGTGAGGAAACCGGCATGTCCTAGAACCAAAAATTCGAAGACATGTGACATCTGCCAACCCGCACTGGGCCCGCGTGGTGGATTATGGCCCACTCCCTCTCACAAGAGGCGAGGCCTGTGTCCCAGCAGTGGGAACATTATAGGCTGATGATGATGATGATGATGGGACAATTTTCGCCACTGGCAACAGCTAGTAGCATACTACATTCTGAGATGCAATTAGTGGTTCTTCGTAATTGGTAAATGAGCCTTTTGGACTCTCTAGGTACTAGATTTTGGACCCTGCCTCTGACCCATCGTATCACAGCTTATCGCTTGCCCGCGCTGTTTCTTTTTGCTTTGGTCGGGGTTCGAAACTGTGCTCGAACGAATTCGTAGGAGAAGGACTTATAATTGTAGATCAGATAAAGTTTGTAACATGACGAAGAAACCACTAATTTTGTTTTTTTTTTGGGATAATACCATAAGTTCTATATCAAAATAATAAGGAAGGTCAAGATATAAAAATATATCGAAATAGTTTTTACAAGAATATTTCATTTATTTTCAATAATTAATAAAAAAATATTTACAAATCAGTAGACCAAGTACCAAACATAGAGAGAATACTTTTTCTGCTTATAATATAATTATTGAAAATAGTAATTATCATTATTACAAATATTTATAATTATTCCAATTATTTTTGCTGAATAATATAATTATTGGCAAGTAATTGAAGTGTTTAATAAAAACTGATAATTTTATTTTATTCAGCAAAAAATAACTACTTAAAAAATAACAAGAAATTCGATTAATTTCATTTATAAATAAAATTATTTTTTAAATATCACAACATGAGTTGGTAATTTAGGTCTGGGCCTAAAGACCACAGAATTTGGCCTTAAATAATCAGCCTATAACATTCCCACTGCTGGGATACAGGCCTTTTCTCTCTAAGAGAGGAGTGGGTTACACCATGAGAGCCCAGCGGGTGGGATTAGCCTAACTAACCTAATAATTCTTACCAATACATGACCAATGGCCTAAATATACTTAAATTACCTACTTACATAAATTAATTTAAGGCCCCATTATTTGGCCTGACCTGGGTATAGGCAAATTCCTGTTACATCACTTGCTAAAAATTAGAATAATTGTAGGTAAAAATAAACTGATTGAAGTGAGCAGAACGTTTAAATTCCAACAATGCGTTTTTTTTTTATTTGCGGCATTTACTTCTATGGCCTAATTTATTAGCTTATGAACTCCACAAATTCCTCAAATGGCAAAATTGATGAAACAGACACGCAGACAAAGTTTATTATATCATAATATTAGTTAAATAAAAAAGAAACAGGTAGATTATGGTTTCTTGCATATATGTATACAGGAGAATTAACAGTCAGAGAAACTATATAATTTTTTAAGTAAATTGACATTCTAATTTAATTTTACGTGTCCATTTAATACAACTGTCACAAATGACAGCTGTCATTTTTAAATATCCAGGACCAGATATTTGAATAGGCAGTCGAGTTACTTAAAAAATTGTATTCAAGTCTTACTTTGAGCAACATTGTACAGGAATTTGTTGTTGGCAAGGCATCAGATTAGACATAATATTTACAAAAAAGACCTTAAATTTAAAAGAAATGCATATAGATACTGTAAATTCTAAAACTTGGCCTCAAAATAGAAACTATTGCTTAAAACTAATACTGTTGAAAGTCTAAAATTTCAATTTTGAGGCCTGACAATAGTCTGCTCAAATTCAAATTTTATTCATGACCTTTAAAATATTGCTTTAAAAGCCTCCTAATTAGTTTTTCCAATGCAATTTTTATGCGCTATATTTTTACGTAGAGAGCATAGTTGCGGCGCTAGAATTAATAATTATCATCTCAGCTAAAAATATAATGTCACCATAAATCAAGCACAATTTTCTTTAAAATAATATTTAATTTAGTAAAAAAATAATGGAATGTCAGTTTGTAAAAAATTAGTCTTGTAATGAGCTGAAATTAATTTCGTAATTAATTTCACTGGCAATAAATTACATATCGAAACAAAATCAAACATAAAGTTAAGTGGAAAAATTAATTCAATCATTTTAAAATTGTCGATTGAAAATATCAGTTTATCACTGTTTTTTTTGGCAATTACAATGGCAAGACATTTTAGACGGATTAATTTAAGTAGGCATTGTATTTAGGAGATTAACTCACATTTAAATCAAATAATATAATAAGGTAAATAAATAAAAACAGAAAATTTAAATAATAACAGTTAAAAATAATTATTTTGGAGCAATGATCACTCTTGTAGGCTTTTTTTTTTCATTTTGCTATAAATATAAAATAAAGTCAGGTGCGACATTTTCCTACACCGTTATAGCAAAATGGAAAACAAAACCCATGTTTTAAACATTTAAAAAACCCTTATGTTTTAAATAAACTTGGGAAATGGCAACAAGTTTACGCTTGCTTAAAATTCGGGTGTATCAATTTTAATGCCATACTTTTTTTTAGTAACTATCGCGTTCTCGAAAAGCATTGTTATTTTTCAACAATCCTTTATGATTTGTTTGTATAGCCCATAATTCTAAGCAAGCACCTTGTCACTTTAATCCAAAGTTTTAAAATAATCCAGTCCCAGGTTTAAAACCTATTAATATGCCAACTATGACTTTAAACTCAAACCTACCCTTTTAAAACACATAATTCATTAATAGGAATATAAAAACTTGCATTATATAACAATACGCTTGAAATCTCTAAAAGAAAAGACAGAGGTCTTAACCCACATTTTTGTTGTTAGGTACATTATTTCCAAGAATAAAGTTACTAAAGAGAAAAATTCTTGAGCAAAACGGAAAAATATTGAGCTAAGCGGAAAATAAACTTAAAAAAATGCTCCAATTATTATGCAGCTTAAAATATCAGTCGTTTCATGGCAAGATGGACCTTTATACCATAACTCATTCAGTATAAAGATCTTCTAGAACTTTTAAAAGTTCTAAGACTCATTAACCAAACTTTTTAAAAACGAACCTTATCTTCTTTAATTAGAGTCTAATTCCTTCAATTTCTCTGATCTCTCAGTTTCAAATTTAGTGGTAACCAAATCAGATCCATCATCCAGAATTTCCAGATATTTGTATTCATCTTCAGAATCGCTTTGTTTAATAGCAGAATATTCGGTATCATTTTTTGTATCGTGACTCTGATCGTGTCCGACTATTTTGGAGCCTCGCCTTTCAAACACATTCTTAACATGACTTAATTCTTCAACAACTTTATCTTTGACGCTGCCGACAGTATCATATACCTTATCACTGAATTTAGTGCTCAAACCTTTTAGTTTTTCGCTGTGAATTTTTATAACTGAGTGTTTACTATCTGATTCAGTGTCAGTATCATTCAGTGGGACTTCGCAAGGAGCGTAGATTCCTTTCTTCTCCTTCCAGTCATCGAATGTCTTCTGTTTTCTGAACATGACCTTGAAGGTAAGGATGTAGACGGTGGATAGGATAAAGATGGCCCCGGTGACGAAGAGGAGGTACATCGCCACTTGTTCAACGATTGGGAGGATGTTGAGGTAGAGGCTGAACCTCTGTTGAAGAGAGGGAGGCAGCTTGTACATTGTCTGTGGACAAAGAGAGAGGTGTGATTAGCAATAATAGTAATAGACTGTTTTCGCCAATGGCGGCCAATCTCAGCGGAGATTAGCCATCTACGCGAATTATTCTAATGCACAAGTGAGTGCGTAGTCACAGGTACACTATCTATTACTTTACTCTGATGGTCCGATCGGATTGCAATCCGACAAAATCGGAGAGTGACAAAGCTCAGAAGCAACAGCTTAACGTGCTTTCCGAGGCACAAGCTTAGGTATCATACTGTCAACTTCCAAACTCCGGGTCGCTACTGGAAATTCTAATAGAAGAACCCAATATCACTTTTAGGGCAATTAAAGGAACTGTGGATTCAGTCAGTGCGAGTCTAATAGTCCATTCCGTCCGTCTAGGGCGGAAGGACTCATTAGGTGCGTCCACTCAGAGCGAGCAGCCTCGCGAGGCATTTGCGCGCGAGGAAACTGCCTAGCGAGGCTGCTTGCTCTGTGTGGACGCGCCTATTGTTTTTCGACTGAGGCATGAAACAATATACACGAAAGACAACAAAAAGCCGACACAGGATAGCTCAGGCGCTTGGTTGTTCGCACGCGGCAGCGCGCGCACTTGCCTTGACCGAGACACGTTCACAATAACCGAGCTGCTTCGCGCGGCAAATGCCTCGCGAGGCTGCTTGTGTGGACGCACCTATTGAATAATAATTACCGTAAAATAATTGAAAGAATTACAGTAAAAGTTATACTTACAATATCGAACCAAAGGAGTGGAAGGTACATGTGGGCGAATCTTTCAGTGTTCTTGATTGAGGAGATGTCTCCTAAAGCCATGTTGATCTGGACCTTGGAACTGACATCCAAAGGCAGACCTGATTGAGGCTCGATCCAGAATCTGTGAAGAAGAATGACTTGGTTGAGTACAAGAAAATTAAAGGATTTTGTATTGGTTGGTAAATGTCTTCGATTTTTTGGTGCTACGACATACCAGCGGCCCCTCTTGAAGAGAGGCCTAGAAACAATAAGAGATATGATTATATGTATAGCTGATGCTTATACAGCTTCATCATCATCAGCCTATAATGTTCCCAATGCTGGGACACAGGCCTCCTCTCTGTGAGAGGGAGTGGGCCATAATCCACCACGCGGGCCCAGTGCGGATTGGTGGATGTCACATGTCTTCGAATTTTTTGGTTCTAGGACATGCCGGTTTCCTCACGATGTTTTCCTTCACCGTTTTGAGAGCAGTGGTGATGAAATAAATTACACAAAGTAATGCGCCAGGCGTTAGCTAAGTCTAACAAGAAGCAGCTGGATATCGGTATTTTACATGGTAGGACTGCCTATCTGACCTCCATAATCCAGTAACTGGGCAATACTAAACCCCTTGGTAAGACATGGTTGTCAGACTTTTGAGCTTCTAACTAACAGTAACGACTGTCAAAGATTTACAAATCACAGCCGGGAGTAACGGCTTTACGTGCTTTTTGATGTACGAATCCTTATTTCCAACTTGCCATGATGGATGGTCCCTGAGGAGGAAACTCGGTATGGTGGATTGTAACCAGATGTACATGGATCCACAGAACAACCTCTAGAAGCTAACAACTGTAATGTAGTTAATAAAATACTTACGCAGTCTCATGCAGTTCAGGGTTAGGCGTAAGACCCTCGACTTTGCTGAAGAGTACTTCGTCACCTTTCCAGAAGTGAGGGTATGATAGAGCGATGGGGAAGCCGTAGTAGCAGTCCGTAACGTCTATCAGGCCTGGTGGTAGACATTTACCTGCAAGAAAAGAGGCTGAGGTTAGTTTGAGGCCTTGCTGGATATGATGGTATTGAGGGTCACGGAAAGACTATGAAATGTAAAGAGCTACTGAAGGAACACCGTCGATTTTAGTCAGTACTTGTCTGACAGTCCCTGATGCTGGGCAGGACTTATTATTTTGATGATTTTAAGAAGTAAAAAAGTTTTTTGGTGTGACTTTTGCAATTATTTTAAACTAGCTGTAAGTCGCGGTTTAACTCATAGAGGCTTATAGTCAAGATATAATGATCTTGAGTATTTTAACTTACGAAGAGTCGATGAAAGAGAGACCGACAAATCATCATCATCATCAGCTTATAAATGTTCCCACTGCTGGGACACAGGCCTCCTCTCTGACAGAGCGAGTGGGACATAATCCACGGGCCCAGTGCGGGTTGGTGGATGTCACATGTCTTTGAATTTCTGGTTCGAGGACATACCGGTTTCCTCACGATATTTCCCTTCACCGTTTTGAGAGCAGTGGTGATGAAATAAATTACACAAAGTAATGCGCCTGTCTGTATTCGAACCCACGACCTACAACTCGTGAGTCGGGGCCGATACCACTGGTCCACCACTTGACCGACACCACTGGACCGACAAGTGTAGGTGTGAAAAAGATGCAGCCCTTAACCAAACGCATTTTAATGTATTATACATAATGAAATTCACATATAATTTGAAAAGTAGACACCGACTTCCGAAAGAAAAGTTATTTTGTAGGTTATTTTACCCTTTTTTGGGTTTGTTTTTGAAGGCGGTTAATTTTTTTTTGAAAAAAGTTTTTTGTTTTGAAAGGATTTACAGACGTGATTTCATTGATGTTTAAAAGAAAGGGAATAAAAAATGCGTAATGTAATCAATGAATGTAATGTAATGTTTTGTTTTGTGTACTTACCATGTCTGCAGAAACATTCGTTCTCCTTGATGTATTTTCCATTATCGAGCATGTTCTCCGGGAAGGTGTACTTGTAACCTTTAAGGCCACTTTTTTCACCTTCGCCTACAGGAATCTATTGGACAAAGAAAACAGTTTATCCAATACCATGAGTAGTACATTTAGTTTTGTTTATAACTAAAATAGCCACACTCAAAAATATGATGTAGATTTCTACTGATGAAAGAATTTTAATTGACATAAGGGCCTGGCCCCATGTCTCCGGCGCGGCGCCGTGCGCCGTGCGGCGGCGCGGTGCCGGGCTACGGCGCCGCCCGCCGGCGAGCGGCGCGGCGCTGTGCCGAGCCACGGCGCCGCACCGCGCTTCGGCGTCGTGTACCGGCACGTACCCTATGTTCAGCAAGTGTATCCAAAGATAAAAATTACAGTTATATAACATGTTATGTTACATAGTCTGTACGCACCGTAAGGTAAGAAATAAAAGAAATTATTTTAACTTATTTATTCTTATCATAGAATTTTTTTTTTGATATAGACATACGTATGACTACATACATACATATGTATACACTAGCAACAGGACCAGGATACGCCTTTCGCGGTCCATATCAAATCAAAACTGTAATTTTTATCTTTGGATACACTTGCTGAACATAAGGTACGTGCCGGTACACGACACCGTAGCGCGGCACGGCGCCGCGCCGCCCGCCGGCGGGCGGCGCGCCGGAGACATGGGGCCACGCCCTAAGGTTCGTTTTGCAGTTACACTTTTTAAGACAAGTGTTCAACAGATAGGTATTCAACTTTTTTTGTAGAACGACGATATAATATAATTATGTTCATAAGAAACGTATGAACAAAAGAAGATCTAGTTCTTGAACTTATTATAGACGCCCTGGCTCTTACTATCACTAAAAGAGAAAAAGAGTATCAAACTTACCAATGGCGCAGCTCTGCACAAGCTCTTCCTATAGAACAGAATAGTCTCATTCTTGCCGACGCCTCCCTTGAACTTTGTGCCATCAGAAGCGTACTGCACGTTGGAACAGTGTTTCCCATCCCACTGAGGCAGGTCGACGGAGCCACGGTAGGTGTCAATGAGCCCTGAGATACGGACATCGTCTTCTCCTGTGAAGACTGTTTCGAAATCACCTTCGAAGTCGTACATCTGGTGGAGGAAAGTTGATGTTATTTTTTTTTTTCATTTTTGGTAGAATGCAAGAGGGCACGGTCGATAAAAGAGTATTCCAATGTTGTGTTTTTGGTTTTCGTGTGTCACTACCAAATTCTTCAGCATTATAGGGTGACTTGTGGTTAGTTGTGATAGCCTGGAGGTTTACCACCTCGTTTCTCACTCATGAGGTGGCGTTCAAACCCAGGCGAGTACCAATGTGTCTTTTTAAATGTATTATGTAATTTCTAAGATTAGATATCACTGACATCGGTGACTGAAATATTCGTGAGGAAACCTGGACTTCCTTAATAAATATAAAAGTCCATAACCATGTTAGAGGCCTGTAGTGTTCCCAGAGGCAGTTAAATTAACAATGGCACCAGATAGTGTCAGAGTTAGTAGAAAGAAAGTCCTGGTAAAAAATAAATGAACTTTTTTTGTTGTTGTGATAAATCTTTGTAAATTTTCATTGGATTAACAAAAGAAAAATACGTGTCCAATATTTAACAAAACTTTAAAAGACATACTAAATAAATATGCAATTTGTTGATGCTGTATTCAACTTACCCGATCAATTAATCCAAGTTTATCGAAGTAGATCCATCCCGGCAGGAAAGTGTTGCCCAGGGTCATCAGCTCGGACTTGTATCCCATCATAAACTCCCGAGCAGTCATCAGAGCCAAAGGCTTGGTGTCCGTCAGGGTGATCAGATTGTTGAGACCGAAGCGAGTGAACAGGTCCTTTTGGGACACCACGTTTGCGATACTCTGTTGAAGAAATTGGTGGTTAGGTTATGTTGAAGGTGACAAAAATGGGGCATTATAATCACCGCCAAATAAGTCTGGAATAAAGGTCATTGATCCTAATAATACATTGTTCGAATTTCATGACACCATCGTTTGAATTTCAAAATAAAATAAATAAGGTCAAGATCGCCTCTTACCACGATACGTTGCTTTTGGTCGTTCTACGACATTTTCTTTACATTTTTCGAATGGTTTTGAAATATTGCAATATATTGGTACACGGGGGTCAACGTATTTTATTCCACACTTATCTGGCGGAAACTATAGGTATATTATGTCTGACGGGGGGTATTACAACGTCTTAAAACCAGGCATGTTCCGGCGAGTGAAAGTGACAGAGCTATGCAAGTCGTCTAGCTCTATCTCGTTCACTCACTGGTACAACCTGGTTTTAAGACGTTGTAATACCCCCCCTGGTGGCCTATCATGACGTCTTAAGCATGAGTACTCTCTCTTTCCCACATTGGAACTACTCAGTTAATTATGAGACAGACAAAAAAAGAATACTCCAAATCGGTAAGGGCGTCTTTGAGAAATAGGAGCATACTAAGAACTACTTTTTCAATGGATGACTGAATAACAAAACTGGCATTTTTTATATGGTACATCATCATCATCAGCTTATTAATGTTCCCACTGCTGGGACATGACAGGCCTCCTCTCTGTGAGAGGGAGTGGGCCCAGTGCGGATTGGTGGATGTCACATGTCTTCGTATTTTTGGTTATAGGACACGCTGGTTTCTTCACGATGTTTTCCTTCACCGTTTTGAGAGCAGTGGTGATGAAATAAATTATTGGATTCGAAATTTCGAACCCACGACTTACATCAGTCTCGTAAGTCGGGGCCGATACCACTGGGCCACCACTGCTCTCATACCCGACTGTTATTTTATTACTTTATTGGTAATTTGAGATACAACTCGTTTCTTCCGGAGCTGAGTTTTTTTGAACACCCTATTTTCATTCAGATCCGTTCAGCCATTTCATCGTGATTGAGTAACAAAGATCCATCCATTTACTATGTTGAATAGAATTTTCTTTAGCGTAAGTCTTGACTAAGTTAATATTTTATTTTGAAACAGTAATTATTACTTATATTGTCAAATGCAACTTGCGTACAAGTAAATATTGGGAAGTTCTTGACATCAATATTGAATTGCAGTTTGTGCAATGGCCCTTTCTGTGTGAATTGACTCCTGGTATAATGTGAGCTACAAACGATCTTTACTGTAAATTTTACAGCGAGCTTTTTGACATTTTTTATCGTGGTAAATTCTTCAAATGACTACCCGCCCAGAGCAGGACGAGAGGGACTGTTAGACTCGTTTCGATTAAAATTCACGGTGTTCCTTCAATAGCCTTTTTCGTCTCAGGGTCACGGTTACCTAGTACGACAGTCCCACGACCCCGGCAGGCTTTGGCCTTCTAAGGTGGGCCCCGTCAGATTGCTGAGGCTGGCAACTCTTTGAGGCGCGCGTGGAACACGTGCGGCGTATACCATTCATGGTCCATGATCGGACGACGTTACCCATTACTCGACGTCTGCATTTTTGGAAGTCAACTGGTTTCGGTCTAATATAACTAATACACTATGTTTCAAAAACGTTTTCTACTAAGGTTTTAAACCTATATATTCTGTTTAATATGTGTAAAGTTTCATTCAAATCGGTTCAGTCATTTAAAAATTGTGGGCTTGAAACTTGGGAATGTCGATTGACGTTCATGTACAAAAAGACAGATATATTCAAAGGTTGCTCATGTTGCAATTAGATTTTGTAGGACAAAGATAAGCTAACTAAGCTTGAATAAATACTTGACAAATGTAGTAAAGTACTTCCACATAGAGCAAGAGCCCGTGAACCCCAGACCTACGTTATTTTATAAAGGCTGAAAGTTTGTCAGCGGATGCTCCCAACACTGGTAAGAACGATGACCATTTATGGAGTTTGGGTTATGGTGGCTTTGGCAGGTAAACGGTACTAAAGATGCGTAAAATATAAGTTTACTTACGTCATAGTATAAAAGCTGATTTTTATGTATAATACTCGGGTAATATGTAGATGATGTTTCCTCATCAGCCAGACACTTATCATGGTGGCAACCCCTTGCCAGACACCCTTTAATGTTCACGAAATTATAAGTTAACTTACGTTATAGTATAAAAGCTGATTTGTTTAAATAATACTTGGGTAATAATATGTAGTAGTACTAGCAAGCGCAGCGTAGGACGTCCACCA
This sequence comes from Agrotis clavis, assembly GCA_954870645.1. Classification (NCBI taxonomy): domain Eukaryota; kingdom Metazoa; phylum Arthropoda; class Insecta; order Lepidoptera; family Noctuidae; genus Agrotis; species Agrotis clavis. The sequence goes on from OX940945.1 coordinate 8,371,783, forward strand.
GCAAGGTGGACAGACGACCTTATAAAGGTCGCCGGAAGACGCTGGATGCAGGTCGCTTCCAACCGGTATAAGTGGAAATCAAAAGGGGAGGCCTATGTTCAGCAGTGGACGTCCTACGGCTGAGATGATGATGATGATGATGAATAATATGTAGATGATGTTTCCTCATTAGCCAGACACTTTTGATAGTTCCAACCCCTTGCCAGACAAACATTGTAAATAGCCCAGTCAACTGATGTTCAAAACAAGGTATAGAGGGAAAGTCTTGGAACACAATTTTTGACTACGCAACTTTGTCTGGACTAGTTAGGAGGAGAACATATCGAAAATCCCCATCCCTAGCCCTTGAGCTAAGGGGGAGGGAAGGGTTCGTAGGTACCACTTTTTGGTTTTTCGCTTATATCTCGGAAAGTCGGAAACCATGGGTCCTAGCGACATAATACATATGAACAAAATAAAAGCTGAATAAATTCTCTATAAGTTTAATCCAGTAAACATTTCCAGGTCTTGTTTAGTTTTCGAGATATCTGCTCTTAAAAGTCTGTAATATTGGTTAAAATCATTTTTACCTCTTTGCATGTGGAAAGTTGTATTTGATGTCGCCAAAGATCCAGAAAACAGCATCAGTGTTTCAGACCGTCCAAGTTGCGCAGAATGTCATTTTAATTTATATTAGGTACATTACAACATAAGTCGTATTTTGTTAGATTCGAGTCGTTTTATAAGATTTGACCCAATTCTGTTGCCCAGATATTTATTATCCTTCTCATACAATGAAATTATCCTAACATGACACTAAACCAAATAGCATCATAAAAAAATAAATTATTTTTTCATTCATACTCATTTTACACACATTTAGGAGTACTTTGGATCCAAGAGCGAGCGAAGCGAGCTTGGGACTTGGGGCACCCCGACTCGGACAGGTTAGGTTCGAAGGGGATGGTTGGGTCTACATACCAATTTTTATGGACACCTCGCACTTGATCAAAAATTAAATATGCTAAAATTGTTAACATTATAAAAAGCTAAAGGTTCCTAAGATCGTTTTTATGTAGCTCTTAAGGAAGCGGATTTCTCCTTATTGGTCAACTTAGAATCAAAACCCTGTACATATACCTACCTAATATGTAATTATAATCTAGAATGAGTTTCTGAGCTATTTTTACTGCTCCCTCGGTGGAAGGAAGACAAAAAATATCAAGCTTGATGGTGGCTACCGCGAATTCAATAATTTGTTATAACTTTGTGAGCACTGTAAGAGACGCTTTTAGCTGGAAGTTCATATCGCTTCAAGATGCAGGTTTCACTTGGCTTAGTTCATTGTAGGTGGTAAAGGGAGGGTCTGAAAAGACTGCTCCTGCTTTCTGGACCTTTAAATTGGCGATATGAAATACAACTTTCCAAATGCAAAAAGATAAAAATGATTTTTCACAATATTACAGACTTTCAAGAGCAGATAGCTCGAAAACTAAACAAGACCTGGAAACATTTATTGAATAAAACTTATGGGGAATTTATTCAGCTTTTATTTTTTTCATATATATTATGCCGCTAGGGCCCATGGTTTCCGACTTTCCGAGATATAAGTGAAAAACCAAAAAGTGGTACCTATGAACCCCTCCCTCCCCCTTAGCTCAAGGGCTAGGGATGGGGACTTTCGATATGTTCTCCTCCTAACTAGTCCAAACAAAGTTGCGTAGTCAAAAATTGTGTTCCAAGACTTTCCCTCTTTACCTTGTATTGAACATTAGTTGACTGGGCTATTTACAATGTTTGTCTGGCAAGGGGTTGGAACTATCAAAAGTGTCTGGCTAATGAGGAAACATCATCTACATATTATTACCCAAGTATTATTTAAACAAATCAGCTTTTATACTATAACGTAAGTTAACTTATAATTTCGTGAACATTAAAGGGTGTCTGGCAAGGGGTTGCCACCATGATAAGTGTCTGGCTGTTGAGGACACATCATCTACTTATTACCCGAGTATTATATATAAAAATCAGCTTTTATACTATGACGTAAGTAAACTTACATTTTACGCATCTTTAGTACCGTTTACCTGCCAAAGCCACCATAACTCAAACTCCATAAATGGTCATCGTTCTTACCAGTGTTGGGAGCATCCGCTGACAAACTTTCAGCCTTTATAAAATAACGTAGGTCTGGGGTTCACGGGCTCTTGGGCTAACACTTATGTTGCTAAATACAAGACCTGCAACCTCGTGGATTGCAATATGGTAGACATTTGCGAAACGACACCAGATACTTATTGCAAATGTGCCAATAAATATACGCTAAATATCAAATTATCCCTTCTGGAAATTAGTTTCTAAATTCGTTTGGATACTTCAAATTAATGATGTAAAATGGCTTTTGTTTGCGTCTTCGCCTGAGTTATCACCTGCCTGCCTTTTCCCAACTATATCGGGGTCGGCTTACAGTCGAACCAGCTGAATATCAGTATTTTACATGGAGCAACTGCCTATCGGACCTCCACAACCCAGTAACTGGGCAATACGTCGTAACGTCGATATAGCCCATGGTAAGACTGGTTGTCAGACTTTTTTAGAGCTTCTGACTAATAATAACGACTGTCAAAGATCTACAAATGACAGCCGGGACCAACGGCTTTACGTGCTTTCCGAGGCACGGAGGAAACTCGCTATGACAGATCCACACATCAACAGACCAACCTCGGCAGGCGCGGCTTAACCCGAAAGATCGGCGTGTGCAGCTGTAATTATTTAAGCCACGGGCTCAATATGTGAACAAATAAATAAATATAAGTACCTACCAAAATTGTAAACATTAAAAAAAGAGCTAAAGCATCCACAGAAAGTTTTTCAGTTTCTAAGCTCTTAAGCTATTTTCAAACAGACAGGCGAAGCGAATACGATCCGAAGCGGTTTTTTTGTAATGTATGGAATTGTTTGAATCTAGTCACATAGAAAAGCGAAAGCGATCCGGTAGTCTATGTGACTGGCTTCAAACAATTCCATACATTATAAACGAAAACGCCTCGCTTAGCGTTCGCCACGCCTGTCTGTTTGACAATAGCTTTATGGATTCGGATTTCTTTCTGCTATTGGTCAACTTAAAAAAAAATAACCCTTAAGTATGTTCTACCTTTATTATTTGATATTGCGTGATTTTCTTTCTAGTAAGTTCGAAACCAGTTCTAGAATCAAGATATTTTAATCTTATGTGACAACGATTTATAGAAATAGCTAGGTACTTCATAAATATTTAGGTATGTAAAAATATAATGGAAACATGACTTGTTTATACCATGTTTTGTATCATTCAAATAGTTCTCATGCCATGGCAATTTGTTGATGGACGTCGCAGCATGGCTCTACCTTCCATCATCATCATCAGCCTATAATGTTCCCACTGCTGGGACACAGGCCTCCTCTCTGTAAGAAGGAGTGGGCCATAATCCACCACGCGGGCCCAGTGCGGGTTGGTAGATGTCACATGTCTTCGAATTTTTGGTTCTAGGACATGCCGGTTTCCTCACGATGTTTTCCTTCACCGTTTTGAGAGCAGTGGTGATGAAATACATAAATTACACAAAGTAATGCGCCTGGCGGGGTTCGAACCCACGACCTACAACTCGTAAGTCGGGACCGATACCACTGGGCCACCACTGCTCCATACTTCTTTATAACTTTACTGGTCATTTCAGCAGTTAACTCCTTTCTATCCATAGTAGGCTGTTTTTGCTTAAATAATTTATTTATTTAATAAGTCCAAAATATAGATAATCAAAAAATATTTAACCCGTATTTTTTCTTTTTTGACGAAGACTTAATTGACGAAAATACAACGCTTCTGAAAATTACAAAACGTCACTTGGTTGGTGTTATTTTGCAGGCGTTATGAACACGAAAAAGTACGTGTTCATTATTTTTCAGTACTCTAGCTAGCGGACTTAACAGTTTTCCCATTTATGTATATGCAGTAAACTAACCTAGTATATCTTTCACACAGTCTCCATCCTTTGTTATCTTAATAGATACATAATATATTGCTAAAAGAATTGATTTAAACTTTACAGTTGATTTTTTTTATTATGGTCACAATTCAGGCTCTTACCACAGTATCTCTTACGATATACTCCCAGTAGGTATTAAGCCTTATGTTGATTGACGGAAAATGGCTATGCAGTTTATATTAAGATAGCGCCAAGTAACCTTTGTAACTTGTCAACAGATGAAGCAATCATTGAAAACCTCTGGAGTCAATTGAGAGGACATTACCAACATACTACGCTATTTATAAAGGATTTTGCATAGGTACGTAGGTATATAAGTGTGTACGATTCCTTTGTATGATCTACAATAATTATTATCTAGTTGTTTTGGGTCTAGGTGTATGATCTATAATAAAATTATGTTTTGTAAACGCAAAGTCAAAGTCAAAGTCAAATCATTTATTCCAAATAAGCCATCAAAGAGGCACTTTTGAACGTCGATTATTACATTTAAAGGAAATAGGAAGGGATGGGATTGATTCTACACCATCGCATCCACGATTCAGGAGACACGATTATGGGGCAAGGTTTCTTTGTTTGATTTGGCTGTTTTTTTTTTCTTATTATGTATCATATCTTGTAAAATAAGATATTATAATTCTCTGCAAATGACAACGAAAAATGCATCATCTCAACGATTTTCCAATCTTTTTTTTCAGGGCTTAAAATCGTACCTACTCCAAAGGTTGGTTAGTTTTAAAAAGTGTGTGTGTTTGTTACTCGTTCACACAAAAACTACTGAACGGATTTGGATGAAATTTAGTATATAAATAGTTTATAACCTGGATTAACACATAGGATAGTTTTTATCCGGATTTTATGTTCCCGTGGGATACAATTTTGACTTTTAGCCCTGAAGCCGATAGCAGCTGCTATAGTAGATAAATATAAAATTCTTACCAGTAACGCAATGTGTGGTAGGTATAGGGTATCATTCTCCTGGTTCCCCTCAGACAACTCCTCGACCCAGGTCAAAGGATGAGTAGGAATTGCTGATAATGTCGCGTTGTCGTTGAACTTCGTCACTCTATGTTCAAGAGATTCCCTGTGGATAACAAATAATATTTAATAAAACAAACATGCTTTTTAGGTTTTGCTTTTTTTTTTGTAGGACAAACCGACCGGTCTTTTCCCAAACTACTGTAACTCCTGAAAGTTACAGTAGTTTGGGAAACAGTCAGTGGGTACAGTGGGTACAGTCGACAGTGGCGACTACCAGAAAAGCCCCGAGACAATGAAGCTCAAGAAGAGGGGCATTTCCGAGAAAAACAAAAATAACGTTATCAAGATAAGATAGGCATGTAGACGGCGAGTAATGGTAAGCAACGACGATATATTACTAGACTCCTAATAACAGGCGACCGATGTCTGTCAACACATTAGGCAAAAAAGTCTTATATCCGTCTCATTTCGACCACTCCTGTGAGCCGTACATACGTTGAGACAGAACAGACCTTGAGTTAGCCAATCACAACCCAGTACCCCGTCCCCCTCGCTTACGTAGTACCTCAACGAGTTGTCAGAATAGTTTTTGTTCCTTAGATCGTGCATGCGGAGTCTAATATTATATCGTCGTTGATGGTAAGCGTCCACAGGTCCGCATCGCACGTATCGTACGTAACGGATTTTAAGTTTGCCTTGTATTAAAACTCATACAACTGCGTCCACTGATCCGCATCATACGGACGGCTCATCAGCAATGCCTACATGCGATGCGTACCGATGACCAATTTTACCACGCTAAAAAAAATGGTGCTCTACCAATAAAATAATCTAGTAGCAATTAAAAAAGATGATTCTTAACGACATGCTGAACATAAAACAATTATTTAAATTATCGCACTTCTATTATTTCCCATTCAAAGAAATAATTACTAACAACATAATTAGTTTAATTACTGTGTTGTATTAATTAAAAATAAATTTATACAGTTGTGATATTTATTTATACATAAATCATGTATTTATGTTTAAATATTATAAATATATTATAGTAATGTATGTCGTCCCTAGTGCTACCGCAATCTAAAAGGCCCTGATTTAGATTCCCAGTTCAGATAAAGTGATTTTTTTTTGTTTATTTAGTAGTAATGTATCTGCCACCTATCCTCAAAGTAGGAGAATGGAAACTACGTATGTTTCTACTCCTCCACTATTCTTTTCTGATTAATATCGTCACAGGATCTAAGACAGTCAAATTCATTCTCCGGGACACGTCGAGCTTCATTGTCTCGGCGCATTTCTGGTGGTTGCCACTGTTGATTAAGGCTTTCAAGAGTTGCAGTGGTTTGGGAATAGTGCAATAAAATTGTTCCGCTCCACTCAGTCTGAGAGGACTCTATTCATTATTTTACCACGGGTAAAATAAACAACGATCCTGTATACATAGAAACTGTGCAGTAGGACTGTCTTTTCCACTCCACCCAGGGTGAGAGAACTCTATTCATGGTTTTACCACAGGTAAAATAAACAACGAACCTATATACATAGGAATAGTGCAGTAGGATTGTCTCTTCCGCTCTACTAAGAGGACTCCATCCATAATTTTACCACAGGTAAAAAAAAAACAACAAAAAACAACGTACCTGTAAACATAGGGTCCAACTTCTTTAACCTTGACCTTGTCATCTATACCAGCCATGTACTCCTCAGCATTGGTGACGTTGAAGAGGTATACTTTGAGGTACAGTTCCACTTCAGGTTTTCGCCACATTTCGAAAATTTCGCCACCGTCGGATAAGATTGCTTTCTGAAAATTTAAATTAAAATTTTAGGATAAAAGTTTAATGTATGTAAATACTCGTACATAACCCTTTTTTATTTCTCAAAATAAACTAAGTGATTTTAGAAAACACGACGTAATCAGTGATTTTTGAAATCATTGAAACTGAAGGTGTACTGAATGCAGCAGACACAAAACGTCAGTGTTTGAATAAAAAGGTGTGTAGGTACCTATTTAAAAGACACAAAATTACAGTTAACATCAGTGAATTTAGAAACTGAACTCTTAAAATATGTTTCAAAACAAACGATCATTTCAAATGTTGGAGTTTATAAAAAAAAACTTTACAATCTCAAAAGCTTGTCGCCCAAAACTCAGTGAAACTCAAAATCTTAGTGAAAAGTAAAAACAATCAAACAAACCTGCTTGAAGAAGAAATCATAAGGTTTCATGAACATGATAAAACATCCCGCTGCTAGCGCGAAGAAACCCAGCATCAACAGAATAAAAAGACCTGGAACAAAGAAAAACATCGTTAAAATTGAAAAACTTATCATCATTTTTTTTAACCTGATAAGATCATCCAGTAAGTCCTCCCACCCAGGGACCAGGACGGGAGAGACTGTCTGACTTGTACTGACTAAAATCCACGGTGTCCTTCATTAGCACTTTACGTTCAGAGATAATCGGGTAAAACAGTCCCACGACCCCAACTCATCATCGTAGAGCTAGAACATGCAATGGTTTCTTCATGATAATTTACTTTCTTCAGTTTTGAGAGCAGTGGTGATAAACTAAATTGGATGGATGGGTTCGAATTCACGACGTTCATTACTGCTCTGCATTTCCATTAAAGAAAAACGTTTACTGTTACAATTAGCATTTTTAGTACATTTAAATGATTTACATGTGTTCAAACCAGTGCCTATATTAGGAGAATGGATAATTATATAAAATGGTTTTTATTGGTCGATTTTTCTTTTAAAAACAGTTATTTTTTTCCATTTTAGACCGTGATATTTCTTTTTTTATAATAAACAGTGATTTTTTTTTTCTATAATATACAAAGAATTGTTTCTACCATAGACAATAAAAGAAAAAATTTGAAAAGAAAATCAGAATGAGGTTATAGTGCATAGTTAGAATGAGATAATGAGGGCTATGCTGTAATAATAAAGTACCAATTCAATTGTAACCCTTGTACAAGTAATTTATTACGTTTGAGATTGTTATGTTATAATCATTTGGAGTCACCAAGTTCAAGAACAATCCTAATTATTGCCATATTTATTTAAAATGCACTACAACCCTTTTGTTTACATTGTTAGGTTCTATTTGATTTATAATGAAAAACAAGCTGAAAATGTTCATCAAAATATCTAGTTGTCAAGAATTGATAGATCTTATAAGTTCCGAAATAGTGTGGTCATTAAGTGCTTGAAATTTTCACAGATGATGTATTTATGTTGCCACTACAACACTGTACCTTTAGCACGAGTTTTCAGTATTTGAGACGTAAAGTAAACTGGAACTTTGACAATTTCAAATTGACAATTATCAAGAAAAAAATTAGTTCCTTCTTCGCACACCAGAGGCGCTGTTCCATTTTTTTATACAAGAAACGCTGTAAATACTGGAAAGACGCTGTAAAGTAAAAGAGTGAAAAGTCGTGCTAAGGGTACTGATACTAAAAACGGAATAAAATTGGACATTAATTTATGGATCATAAAACATACCCGACGGATGTTCGCTCCGCCTCGCACTTGGCCGGGTTTTTTTACATGACACACGAGGCATGTTGTTAAGTATGCTAAATAGTCTAATTTAAATAATTTAAATCAATTTTACAATCGATAATTATTATTTGAAGGCATTAAACACATAACTAGATAATTATGGTAATGTTTATAAAAAATAACACGTGAAAAATATTCGGGCCTAACATTAGGGCAAAATCTTGTTCTAAATTGCGACTTTAATAGATCAAGTTTATACTTAGGGTTAATTCACATCGTGACGCGTCGTGACGCGACGCTTCGTGTAGTAAATCATCATCATCTGCCTAGCCTTTTCCCAAAATATATTGGGCTTCGCTTCCAGTCGAACCAGATGCAGCTGAATATCAGTATTTTACATGGAGCGACTGCCTATCGGACCTCCACAACCCAGTAACTGGGTAATACGATACCCCATTGTAAGACTGGTTGTCAGACTTCAGAGCTTCTGACTAACAGTAGGTAACGACTGTTAAAGATCTACAAATGACAGCCGGGACCAACGGCTTTACGTGCCTTTGAGTCGCAATTAAAATGTATACGCGCAGTGCTGTGAATTGACCCTTAGCCGGTTTCATTTGGTCTGATAATTAATAGTCATAATTATTTTTTAATACAAAGGAAGTGGGTTTTTGCAAAATATTGAGTAATATTTAAATATTCGCTCCCTAAGCTTCAAGGCATTATTATTAAAATTTATATCTTGCTTTACGTGAACAAAGTCGCGTAAAGAAGCTAGTACAATATAATTAACTTGTATTTCTCGTAGTATGGATCAAAGGTCTTTTCATAAATAGAATTAAGTAATCAAGCTAATTACCGCCCTAGGTTCAATTATGGCATTAAAACACATAGGTTTTATGGTTAGAAATGCAATCGTTGAGCTGCCAGCTCTTCAATTCAATTCCCAGTTGAAGCAAAATGACGTTGGATCTTAAATTGAGGGCCAATGTTTGCCGGGCTTGTAGGACTGTCTAAACAGGCCACCGTGAACCTGGAACGTAAAGGGCAATTAGAAAAACATTGTGAATTCTAGCCGGTAAGAGTCTGATAGACACTTCCCCTCCATCCAGGGCAAGGAGGACTCATTTGGTGAATTTTAAAGTTTAACATCTCTGTTGAACACATGTCTAAAAAATTGTCAACTTTAAAGCCGGAAACACATTATTAACACCCGACGCCACCCGATGAAACGTGATGCGTGTTGGGTCAAATCAAATGTATTGTTTTCTATGACCAGAATCACACTATGAACACCCGACGCGACGACACGCGCTCACTGCACATCGGGTGTCGACACGTCGCGTCGCGTGGCGTGTTAAATAATGTGTTTCCGGCTTTAAACGGCATTTGACGTTGATATAAGAGTTTTGCAGTTATAAGGCAGACCGGGTACAAAAGTAACAGCGGGTCGTAAGTAACAAACGCTCTGTAGGTTTATCAAATGGTCGAAACGTCGCCCTACTAAATGCAAGCGGGGGGAGCGACGCCGGCTATCTCCTGACAGTATTAGGGCGACGTTTCGACCATTTGATAAACCTACAGAGCGTTTGTTACTTACGACCCGCTGTTACTTTTGTACCCGGTCTCCCCTACTTTTTGTTAGACAAGTGTTCAACAGATGTTTAACTCTTTTGTAGTACCTAAGATGGTATCCTGTTTATTTTCCTTTGTGTGTATTGAATAAACAAAATGGAAAATATTTACTTGGTTAATTGAGAATTTATTTTAAATGTCGTTAAAATCGAATTAAGTACGTAAACTATTGACAGAATGACTCTGATAAAACAGATTTATTTTGTTCTATCATATAACCCAAAAAAAAAAGGAATTGGCTATAGGCGGGAATTAGCTTTAGAAGTACTAAGAAGGGAATTAGCTTTAGGAGTTTCTTGCACGTTCTTCTCCATAGAGATCTACTCCTTGTAATGGGCATCTACGGTACTTTCACAGTTTTTATGTCTTGTGACTGGGACTGTAGCACCATAACTTTTTAGTGTTTAATACTTAATATTCCTTTAATTGTCTATGCCAATTCAAAAGTGCCTGTAACTGGCCTACTTGAAATAAATGCTTTGATTTTGATTTTGATTGATTATTTTTTTATTTAATTATTGGTTAGTTTGTCCACTATCCCGCCTGATGGTTAGGTATATGTGGTCGACTGGAAGCACGCTTGCCTAGAAGTAACCTGTTCACTCTTGACTTGAAGACCCCAAGGTTATAGCTATCAGGAAATACAGACTCCAAAATCTTTAGTTAAAAAAGAAGTATGGCACTCGGGGACTGCCGCGGTAAAGCTACACTCACCGGCACGGAATCTTGGCCAAGCGCGTATTTCGCGATAACAAGAGTTTTAAGTGTTTCCTATGATTATTTATGATGAAGGGTGATCTAAAAAATGTTTACCCTTAGTTCAAGAGGGTAATTTATCATGTTTGAGTGCAATATGACGTAATTTTTAAGTTTTAGTTGAACCCGGTCATCTGAGCGACTAAGTTGCTGTTTTAAATTTGTGTATTGTGAAAGTCTATTGTCAGGTTATTCAATTATTGTGATATCGTACTGTTACTTCAATAACTAAAGGTGATTTAAATCCAATAAAAATGCCGTTAACACCATCACAGGTTGCACAAGCTGTAGCGTTGATCAAACAAGGGCTGACACAGCGAGAAGTTGCTGTTATGCTGAATGTACCACGTTCATCGATGCGGTTTGCGCTGAAACGATACCAGGAGACAGGCCACTACTCCCGCAGACCAGGCAGCGGAGGCATCAGATGCACATCAGCCCGGGATGACCGCTTTATTGTCCTGGAAATTTTGAGAAATCGCTACCTCACCGCTGTTGAGATACGCCAGCGACTCCATTTCACAAGAGGTGTCAATGATAGTGAACGTACAGTGAAAAGACGAATGGAGGAAGAGAATTTAAAAGCTCGTAGACCAGCACGCGGCCCAGATCTTCTCAGAAGTTACCGAGTAGCTCGACTTCGATTCGCACGAGAACACGTCAACTGGACCCATGAGCAGTGGGCTCGAGTACTGTTCACAGATGAGTGTCAAATCGTTTTACGAGCTCCAGATGGTCGGGAGCGAGTGTGGAAAAGAAGAGGAGAGCGATTTGAGACCTGGACCCATGCACTGCTCATGGGTCCAGTTGTCGTGTTCTCGTGAGAATCGAAGTCGAGCTACTCGGTGACTTCTGAGAAGATCTGGGACGCGTGCTGGTCTACAAACTTTTAAATTCTCTTTCTCCATTCGTCTTCTCACTGTACGTTCACTATCATTGACACCTCTTGTGAAATGGAGTCGCTGGCGTATCTCAACAGCGGTGAGGTAGCGATTTCTCAAAATTTCCAGGACAATAAAGCGGTCATCCCGGGCTGATGTGCATCTGATACCTCCGCTGCCTGGTCTGCGGGAGTAGTGGCCTGTCTCCTGGTATCGTTTCAGCGCAAACCGCATCGATGAACGTGGAACATTCAGCATAACAGCAACTTTTCGCTGTGTCAGCCCTTGTTTGATCAACGCTACAGCTTGTGCAACCTGTGATGGTGTTAATGGCATTTTTATTGGATTTAAATCACCTTTAGTTATTGAAGTAACAGTACGATATCACAATAATTGAATAACCTGACAATAGACTTTCACAATACACAAATTTAAAACAGCAACTTAGTCGCTCAGATGACCGGGTTCAACTAAAACTTAAAAATAACGTCATATTGCACTCAAACATGATAAATTACCCTCTTGAACTAAGGGTAAACATTTTTTAGATCACCCTTCATCATAAATAATCATAGGAAACACTTAAAACTCTAGTTATCGCGAAATACGCGCTTGGCCAAGATTCCGTGCCGGTGAGTGTATTAATTGCATAGCATTTTTTATTAACTTATGCATATATTTTTTTTCTTTTTTCTGGCAATGGTCAGCCACGTCAATCAAGTGAAACGTCAAGAAAAACAAACGCAGTGCCGAACTGAAACGACGTTAGGCGATGCGGGGTGTTAGGTTATTTTCGTTAGTTTTATTTTCGTAACGGAATTTCTTGATCCTTCGCCGCACTCAGAGCACGCGATAAAAGTTTTGCAATAGCTGTTGACAGCGGATTTCCTTGCTACAAAATAATCGAATATATTATCCTACGGAACCAAATAATTGGGATAAAAACTGTCCTATGTAACAGGTTAAAAACTATCTATACTTCTTACCTCGGTAGTGCCTACATTTCCATGACATATTATTTCTTTTTGACACACGAAAAGCCGAAGGTAAAATCTAGTAATTTATACAAATGTGATAATTTAGGCGTAACCAACTTCAACTACAACTTCCTATTCGTATTAGGTATGCTAAAATAACAAGTAATGAAAGAAATTAGCGCAAAAAATATGCAAATACAAAATAGGCTCACGTGTTACTCGCGTTTCTCAAAAACCAGTTCAAATAATTAATTACTAATTAGTTAATTAAAGCCTTGATTGGCTCAAGGTGCGTCCTTTTTTAACTGACCTCGTAAAAGGAGGAGATATATTAATTTGTTACCTCATACTTTTATCTTACGACTGCGTTAACCGATTTTGATAATTCCTTTTTTTTGTTCGATGCAATATATCTGTTATTTGGTCCTTGCTCGCCGTCTGATCAAGGAACAGGTCCTGTGATGTGCCTCAAGGTGCTGTCAGCAAACTGACTCCCATAGCGCTAAATGCCTTCCAGGGTTGCGAGACTGTTTAAGCCAATTACCGCAGCCCTGGTGTTTCACGAAACATCGCCTAAATAAGTCTTTCTGCTGAATTTCCAATCCTCTTCACGTCGTTTTAGAGTTCAAGTTCCAACAGGTAAGTTTAGATCATCATTAGGTATCATTTAAGTCGTCTAAAGTCAATGACCTTCATCACATAGTTATATATCGATTATGTATTAGTTGAAAATCTTCCATTGAATCAAAACAAAAAACGAGTGAGCTACATAAGACATGTTTGGAAGTAGAAAATCACGCTTTTTTTCGTAGTAAAATCAAATGAGTCCTCCCATCCACACTGTCAGACTTGTACCTACTGACTAAAATCCACGGGTGATCATTCAATAGCCCTTTACGTTCCAGGGTCACGGTTATCTGACGACGGAGTCCCGCGACCCCAGCAGGTAAGGTTCACGCTGTATGCGCGATGATAGCGCTTCCTAGTGACCACATTATTTCGGGACTAAAGACTTTCCCAACTATATTTATATATTTTACAAACAATTCGGCTTGATTTTCAATAAAAAATAAATAAAACCTAAAAAAGTACTTATAAAGGTTGATTTACATATTAAACTTGACACACGTCACTCCTGAGAGTCCCGAGTTATTTCACATCTCTGTCACATGGCGCGCTGCGATCGTTTTGATAGTCACCACCGAGTGAGCACATAGCGAGTACTGGCCCTTAAAATTAACAGGTATAGGGTACCATGGCGTCTTAAAGCGAAAGTCACTGTGGGAAAGAGACAATTCTATACTTAAAAGACGTCTAGCGCCTTCTCGTTCCTACAGTGAAAATACTTCGCTTTATGGGCGTACAACCAGATAGTTGGCAACGTCGCTAATAGCTGTCAAATATTTACAAGTTTTAATTAATTTGGCAATGTTACTGTATGGAAATAAGAAATATGGCTCTGTAGTGCACTAGAAACTTGACATAAGAATACAATTAAAACTCTGAATTTGATTTTGTAACAGTTTCAGGTGAATAAAAGGCATTTGGAAATATTCCAAATGGATTTTTTACGTCTAAAACTATATATTCGGTGTTACGATATTAATTATTGAATTCCCTTATCAATGCACTACAGAGCCATATTTCTTATTTTCATACAGAAAATTTTTAAAATTAATTAATTTTGTAAATATTTGACAGCCATTTGCGACGTTGCCGTTGCTAACTTTCAGAATAAGCGCTCTTAAAAGACGTCATGGTAAACCGCCTGACTTGCAATTCTGCTTCTACCCGGAAAGTAAATAAGACAACATGTAAATAACAAATTACACATTTTATCTTCCTCGCTGTTAATCTATTTCCTATGTATTTAAACTAGGCCAGTTCACCCTGAACTTGGCAATGAGGTTGCATTGAAAAATGTACGTTAATTTTTGCTTGTTAAGATGTAATTTGCTTTGAAAGGTTGAAAGGAACTGTTATAGAAGATTTTATGGGAAAATGGAATTAGTTTTGTTGAAGTCAAAGTTGATTTTAGCTATTGTATGTAATTGTTGTCAAAAGTTGTTTGTTGAGTACGAAATCCTAACAAGTCCTATCCTACTAATATTTTCATTGGGAATGTATGTTTGAATGGATGTTTGTTGATCTTTCACAGAAAAACTACTGAATCGATTTGGATGAAAATTGGTACACAGATAGCTTATAATCTAGAGTAACACATAGAATTTATCATGATTTTCCCGTGGGATAATTTTCGAGTTGAAGCGGGTGAAACCGATGCTCAAATTTTCACATTTAAATAATAGTAAAAATATTTAAAATTTACATTCAGTATTATGTTATACTAGCGGCTCGGTACGTACTTCACTACTTTGACGGCAAAATCCCCACTATCAAAATGATCCGCCATTTATTGAATTCATTTGTTACAAAAAATGTGATAAATGAAGAACCGCTCGACCGATTCTGTGCAAACTTCACATAAACCATCTACCTACTAAATAGTCCGAACAAAGCCTAAACATTTGTTTGGATAGGTGAGCCCGTTCTTGAGTTATAAAATTATAACGAAAAGTGGCATTGATTTTTATATACATTATAATAGATATAGATTAGTCAGGATTTTTTATTAAATTGTAACACTTAATTATATTATAATGGTTCAAGACAAACAATTATTATATGGCAGATATAATAATTGTTTGTCTGTCCCTTAATATCTCTACCGTGAAGGTAAAACCTTGCCACAAGTTCTAGGTCAATTAGACCATTATGTAATATAATATCACACTAGTATCTACTACTGAAGGATCAAGAGAGGTGAACTCGAAGAGTCAGGCATACGCTCTGTACGAAGTCTGCATAGGAACAATCAAATAGATCACAGCACGCGATGTGACAGAGATGTGAAATAACTCGGGACTCTCGGGAGTGACGTGTGGCAAGTTTAATTATGTACCACGACCTTTTATAGGTTTTATTTTTTATGAAAAACAAGCCTAAAATGTTTATCGAAGTACCTAATTGCCAACAATTGACATATCTTACAATCAGCATCTGCCTAACTTTCCCAACTATATTGGACTCAACTTCCAGTCGAACCAGATGCAGCTGAATATCAGTATTTTACATGAAGCGACTGACTATCGGACTCACAACCCAGCAACTGGGTAATACGATACCCCATGGTAAGACTGGTTGTCAGACTTTTAGAGCTTCTGACTAACAGTAATGACTGTCAAAGTTCGGGACCAACGGCTTTACGTGCTTTCCGATTCACGCAGGAAACTCACTATGACGGATGGTCACCCATTCGCAGACCAATCTCGGCAACCGCGGCTTAACACTGAAGATCAGGCTGTGTGACTGTAATTATTTAGAGACGAGCTCCTCATCATTGACAGATCTTGTAAACGTCCCGAAATAATGTGGTCACTAGGAGGCGCTGTCATCGCGAATCTTCTATCTACTTTTTCTATCTATATAGGATGACTGGTAGTTGTAAAAGTTGTTGGTTATCATGAGCACAATCACGTGTTAAAGTATCGTACACTAATTACCAGTCACCCTATATATCTTCTATAATATAAAAATGGATCGCTAAATGTGTTGCTAAGCCCATAACTTGCAAACGGCTGGACCGATTCGGATAATTCTTTTTTAGTTGTGTTTGTAACCATCAGGACCAGGTTTTAGAGGACGAAAATCATCATGTCCACCCGTGCGAAGCCGGGACGGGCCGCTAGTAGTGAATAAAATATAGAAATGTACTATATGGACAAAGTTTCACAATTAAATTAACAAGAAATCATAAGTTTATAACATACTTTTCAGCGCAATTCCCACTAACTATCGTTTCAAATAATACATTACTTCCTTTGATATTACACAGAAATTGATTATACTGAATTATTATTTCATATTATTATTTTGTATCGAACTGTAATACTATTATGTGTGTTTCCTTTATAGTTATATGCATTAACCTCAATAATAAATTAATGTTGAGAACGCAATATAATAATTATTGCACCCATTTTAAAAATACGACGTCTCTGAACAAGATTTTAATGTATTATGTAGGTATTTACTTTACAAGATTATGCCTGCAGCTTCCATCACGTCAAAAATTAAATAAAACCTAAAAGAGTACTTAAAAAGGTTGTGGTACTTAGTAAACTTGACACACGTCATTCCCGAGAGTCCCGAGTTAGTTCACATCTCTGTCACATCGCGCGCTGCGATCGATTTGATAGTCATCACCACCGAGTGAGCACATAGCGAATAGTAACAAGATGATTCTTTCGAACAAACATTACAGAAGCGTCAGAAGGCATTCGAATCAAAGTAAGGGATTATTCTCGGACGGCAAGTAATGGGTTACTCGCCGTCTGAACATAGACCGTGACAAAGTAGAAAAAAAAAGATTTTAATTAATAATTTAAGTGATTGATGTCAGAAGTTTCATTAAAATTAGTGCAGTAATTTCGAGCAATAAAGACTTGACATCTTGAAATGCCAAGTAGCTAAATTATCATTGATAACCACTAAGTACTACATCCGGTTCAGTGAGAGCACTAATATCCGGCATGGAAACGATTCCGTTTTGAACAGGAAATTGATTTAACATTTCACACCTAGTGCGAATATTATAATGTCAACATTTATTATATCTTATCCTTCCTTCCTAACTAATTTATACTAATATTCTATAGCATAAACGTTTGTTTTGTTGAACAGGCAAATCTCAGAAACTACTCGTTTGAATTGAATTTATTTTTTGTGCTGCACGCAGAGAAATGAATACGAGAACTTCTGGTTGCAACCGTGACAGCAAGACTCAGTAGTTGACTTTACAAAATTTCTAGTAATAAATACTAAGTCCTTGTTATCTCTACCCGGCGTTATGTGGCTACTTACTTAGTCCTTGTTATCTTTACTACTTGCTTAGTATTGATTACTAGAAATGTTGTAAAGTCAACTAGTGAGTCTTGCTGTCACGGTTGCAACCAGAAGTTATCGTACAGATAGCTAGACATTTCTCTGCGTGTGGATAGTCCATTTATCGAGGAAGGTTATAGGCTATGTATATATGTGCTACAACTAACAGGTACCTAGCAGTAGGCGAAACCGCGGGACACAGCTAGTAGTGTATATCTACGTCAGTAAGTCATCGTTTAAATATTGACTAGGATTATTTATTAATGGTGATAGAAAATAAACTGTAAAAATTTAAGAACGTGTTTCTTAGTACAAGCCACAATAACCTAGTGTCCTTATTTTTTATTTTATTTAACAAGTTAAAGGTGCAAAAAACCACGGCGGTCAAAAATTGATTTATACTTTATTATGTTTTGACTGGGAGGTATAACTTTCCTTTTTGACAGTTCAATTAATTTCTATGTAGGTTGTTTGACGTCTTGGTTTGCGTAGTAGCTGAGCGATCGAGATTCCGTTGCGTAGTGCGGTTTCGATTCCCGAACGGATCTAATATTTATTTTTATCATACTTATGACAGTTAGAACCAACATTATTTGGAATTAAACACTCGTATTATAATTATATGCAGACAAGTAGAATTGACGTTATTAATGGTTGTCAAAACTAAATTAATTATGTCCAAATTTCGAAAAAAATAAACAAAGATTAGAAAAAAAAAATAAGGAGCAGAAACCAAAACGGAAAAATATAAATTGACAACTCAACGATTTTTCCGCCTACAGATGTTTTTTTTTTTATAATTTGCTAAAAAAACTATATCGCTTGATCGTCATAGCTTTTTTGGTATTTTTTATATCTTTTTTTTTATGACAGCTGCCACATGATAAACAATTCATTCATAATAAAAATTTTGACAGCTCGCTGACATTTTTCATTTTGAATAGTACTTACTTCATTATCTTGCGTAATCTGTGTGATTATTAAAAAAAACCTGTTCCCGATGTGATTTTTTTTCAATATTTTTTTTGCCTAAATCTTTCATTACTTGTCCAGATAATCGTATGTTTATGATTGAAAAATAGGCAATTCATTTTGGGCTCGTTTTGACAATACGCTGACATTTTTTAATAACTCTTTTATGAAATTTGCATAAATGATTAAAAAAATAATTATATGTATGTCCGGTGTCAATATAATAAATGCCTAAACAATATTTCCTGTCATTACTCATTTATTTGACATTAACAATGTCAAAAATTGTTTAAAAAAAAAGTTTTTTTTTGTCTTATAAATATAATTTATAATGGCGTGGTCTTCCTATTTTATATAAAAAAAAAGGTTGCACTCCAGGAGTGCCGGTAGAAGTGAAAACTTTTTTGTTACTATGTTTTATTTTTAATTTGAATGACGTCTTACTCATTTTCGATCAGGGTCACGTGACCCTGACGGTCACGTGACCCTGACGGTCACGTGACCCTGACGCGAGTTTTAAATTTTTTACCCATTACAGAAAAAGTGTACAACGCCGCTAAAGAAGTTTTCACTTCAAAAAAAAGGTTGCACTCCAGGAGTGCCGGTAGAAGTGAAAACTTTTTTGTTACTATGTTTTATTTTAAAACTGGAGTAGTACAGATATGAAATTAACTAATTTGAATGACGTCTTACTCATTTTCGATCAGGGTCACGTGACCCTGACGCGAGTTTTAAATTTTTTACCCATTACAGAAAAAGTGTACAACGCCGCTAAAGAAGTTTTCACTTCAAAAAAACGTTTTGTTTTTATCTGTAGTTTGAAAATGAGAATCGATAAGTTATATTTTATTAATGGATTGTCGCTCCGTGTAAAATATTGATAATTTTTTATTGCATCATTGAATAGGATCCTACCCCAACATAGGCTAAGGCTAGCCTAGCCTGCCTAGCCTTTTCCCAACTATGTAACTATCATCATGTCAATGATGATAAGCTTTGACCGGAGGCCTTATATTATATTTTCAGTTATTCTGACGTAAAGTAAACTGGAACTTTGACATTTTTAAATTGATTTTCAAGGAAAAAATTAGTTCCTTCTTTGCACAGCAGAGGCGCTGTTCCATTTTTCCATACAAGACACGCTGTAAATACTGGAAAGACGCTGTAAAGTAAAATAGTGAAAACTCTTGATAAGGGTACGGGGTCGGGGAACCGTCCGTAAAAGTGGTTTATTCCACTTTGTTCACCTGGGTGAACAAAGTCGACCACTCGGTGTCCTCAATTCACCTCGGAAAAATATCCCCTGAGTGATATCACCCAGGTGAATTGTGGACACCAAAGTTGTCCACTTTGTTCACCTCGGAAAAATGTCTGGGTGAACAAAGGCGACTTTTCTTATGCGATTTAGTGGACTTTGGCGTCCGCAATTCACCTGGGTGATATCACTCAGGTGATATTTTTCCAAGGTGAATTGAGGACACCAATGTTGTCCACTTTGTTCACCCAGGTGATATCACCCAGGTGAACAAAGTGGAATAAAAAGGAAAACGGTAGATGCCGCTCTACTCAGAGGGAGGACTCACTTGATGGATTTTACAAACAATGTAATTTTTTATTTATTTAAAAAAACGTGGATTCTAGTCGATCGTTCCAATATCACGAAATTGGGTGGTCCAAATTACTAAACAGGATTATATAAATACACATTTTAGATTGTTAATTTGAAGACCGCCTCTATAATTTAAATGTATTATTTTTAACACCAGCCATCATTAATTACGGTCCTTTTTTGTTTGACCTCGGTCGCAAACATGACTACGAACTTGTAAATCAATTGATTTGGGCGGTGACGGCTAATAGTCTATAATCATAGAAGAAAATCGCGCTATGTTTGTTGTGTTTTTTTAGTCTATTTAAAGCTTGAGCTGCTAGACTCTTATCGTCGTACTACAAACAGTTAAACATCTGTTGAACACTTGTCTAAAAAAAAATAACTGCAAAACGACCCTTAAATTAATGTCAAATGCCATTTTGACATTGTCAGTTTTTTTAGACAAGCGTTAAGAGGATCGTCTACCGAGCGCTCGTCCATACTAAAAGAGAAAACGTTTTCCTTCCCCTAAATGTTATTCTATCTCAATGATTTTTTAGAATGCTTCCTACACAATAAAAAACTAGGTTTATAGGTTTTCTTTTTTTCAAAATTTATAATAGTGTGAAAGTTACAGGTGCCTAAGAGTTACTTTTGAAAAAAAGAAAACCTATAAACCTAGTTTTTTATTGTGTAGGAAGCATTCTAAAAAATCATTGAGATAGGATAACATTTAGGGGTAGGAAAACGTTTTCTCTTTTAGTATGGACGAGCGCTCGGTAGACTCTTAAGATGTTTATCTTTTTGTGGTAAAGGCAGTTACTGTCTAAAAATCCACCCTGATCCTTCAGTTGCCCTTTGCGTTCCCAGGTCACGGTTTCCTTTACATAATTATGGTGCCGTGACCCCGGCAACTGTTTGGCTCTATAGCTCTAGAGGGAACCGTCGACACTGGTCCATGATCGAGCGGCGAGTTCCCCATTACTCACCGATAAGGAGGTGGGAGGCGCTTTTAGTGCTAAACCTTGTTATTAACGTGTCTAAGTTCCATATAATGCGAGGCGAATAGTAAATATTAATTGATTCAAATTTATTGTAAAGCTCGATGAATCAGCAACGGATTAACAGAATAAACCTTTAAGGCTGAGGCCACATTAGGCAAAGACGCGAACTGCGACACAATCATTAGTTATTATTTAAACCATGGAGTTTCTTGTCGGTTCTTCTCCATGGAAACGACCAACCCGAACCGTGACACTATTTTTTCTTCTCGACGTTTTATAAGTGCCCATTGAGGCCCATGTAAAATAAAATATTTTGATTTTGATTTTTTTTTTTTTGATTTTTGATTAAAACAAATTATTGAATGTTTTTAACTATTAGGCGCGGGCCACATAGAAAAGACGTAAGACGCAGACGGGGCGGAGACATACCTATGTCTCTTCGGCGTCTCTTTCATAAAATGTATAGAAGCGTCGCGCGTCGCGACGTGAAACACACAGAACAGACGCGTCGCGGAGGCGGCTCTCATACATTTTCGCACGTCTGCGACGCGTCCTCGTTCTACGTTCTTTTCTATGTGGACCGCGCTTTACTAGTGATTTTTAATTTCTTTAAGCGATAGGAACAACATTACTGTGATACGACTAGTTCAACTAGATGGAACTAGAATGGGACTAGATGGCGTTGTGTGATAGTTAAAAAAAAAAAACTCTTGTCAAAAAAAGTGTAACTGCAAAACGACCTTTATATCAACGTCTAATGCCCTTTTGTAATTGACACTTTTTTTAGACAAGTGTTCAACAGGTGTTTAACTCTTGTAGTAAGACGGACTTTTATCTTTCGCTCTTCTAGTCGCTTTGCTTAACTTAATGTAGCCTCAGCCTTAATTAAAACCACAAAAGACTAGACAACATATTCTATCACGCTGGTTTAACCCAAGGTTTTGTTAATAACCTTATTTGGAGAAACGATTTGGCGAATTATATCGGCCTAGCTACTAATATGGTAACTGAGGTATTAAAATGATATCGAGAAGGTTCTTTTTGAAGGCTAATAATATTCTGATAAACCCAATATCACTGCTTAACTGGAAAAAAGCTTATATTCTAATCCTAACATCGTTGCAATTATTCTTTCTTCTTAGTATCTAATCTTATCTTAGTTTTTGTTATCTTTCTTACTATTATCTATATATCTACTAGCGACCCGCCCCGGCTCCGCACGGGTGCAATCTTTATAATATTATTAAAATTGCGACTATAATTTGAGATTTAAACTATCCTATCTCTCAAGTTGGATCGAACTGCACATGGTGTGCAAATTTTATTATAATCGGTTAAGTGGTTTAGGAGTCCATTGAGGACAAACATTGTGACACGAGATTTATATATATTAAGATAAAACTTTGTTTGTTTGTAATGAATAGGCTCAAAAACTACTGGTTCGATTTCAAAAATTCTTTCACCAGTTGAAGGCTGCTTTGGTCCTGAGTGACATAGGCAATAAGGGGGAGGGGGGGGGGGAGCGAGCGAAGCCGCAGGGAAAAGCTAGTAAAACTATAAAGTTTGTTTAGATGGATGGATGGATGTTTGTTACTCTTTCACGCAAAAACCTCTGAACGGATTTAGATGAAATATGGTACACAGATAGTTTATAACCTGGATTAACACATAGAATAGTTTGAAACCCGATTTTTAGTTCTCGTGGGATAATGTTCGAGTTATAGGGAGAAAAATCGTTGCCAACGATTCGAGTCAAAATTCCTTTGGATATCTTTTTTATGATAAGTATATATATAACTATATATATAACCTATATATATAACCTTCTGAATAAAACCTTTTTGGTGAACATATACCTTGGTGGGCCCATTTTTGTAAACTTAGAGAGATTGATCATTTATAAAACTGGAAATATAAAGATGACAATGAATCGATTTTGGCAAGCGGAAGTTTTGAAATAATAGTTATTGTTCAATTTTGAATTTATTAAAAACTGGTACTCCCACGCGACAATCATGAATAACAAATATTATAATTCATCGTCTGATTTCCTTCTCCTTATCCTTTTAAAAATATGTTGAGAATGGGGTTTCCAACTATTATAAAAAGAAATAGAGTATAATTATTCTGATTTCACAGAGGTTAAATAAAGAGAAGAATGAGGAGCTCGTGGCTAAATAATTACAGCCGCAGAGGCAGAGGTTGGTCTGTGGATGGGTGACCATCTTTCATATCGAGTTTCCTCCGTGCCTCGGAAAGCACGTAAAGCCGTTGCTCCCAGCTGTCATTTGTGAATCTTTGACAGTCGAGTCAAAAGCTCTAAAAGTCTGACAACCAGTCTTACCAGGGGGTATCGTATTGTCCAGTTACTGAGTTGTGGAGGTTCGATAGGCAGTCGCTCCATGTAAAATACTGATATTCAGCTGCATCTGGTTCGACTGGAAGCCGACTTCAAACTAGTTGGGAAAAGTCTAGGTAGATGATGATTACTTGCAGAATCAGCATGCTGAAGTGGAAGTGGGCCGACCATGTCTGTAGACGGACAAATCGGTTGATGGAGCAGACATGTGTTAGAGTGGAGACCGCGTATGGGTAAACGTAGTGTGGGACGCCATGAGTCGATGATTAGAAGAATGTGGCTGGCAGTGGATGAATGCGGAATGCCCAGGACTGGGATGGAGGTTTACGTCCAGCAGTGGACGGCAATTTTCGAAGGAAAGTAGCACGATATGAATTAGAAACTGTTAACTAAAGTATGTTGATTAATTCCCTGTTTTACCTCATGAAGATTTATCTACAAACAAATTGCTAACTTTCTATGTAATTGAACGCTGCTTGATAGCTCTATAATCTGATTGAAAGATCCGTTAGCTGCACCAAATTGCAAGCACAGTAAACATGCAATTTATTTAGATTAAGAAAACGCTTAAATTGTGCTCAATATACTAGACTTTGATATATATAAGCAGTGAGGTGTGCGACGAGCGACGAAAGTATGCGAATTCGCCATTGATAGCGCCTCGTGGCATGTTTCAAACATTTCAAGACTTCAGTAATTGTTAGTTCTGTAATTGTTGAGTTTCTACAAGTGATTTCAAACGTCCTACTAATATTATAAATGCGAAAGTTTGTGAGGATGTATGTGTGTATGTAGGTATGTTTGTTACTCTTTCACGCAAAAACCACTGAACGGATTTGGCTAAAATTTGGTACACAGATAGTTTATAACCTGAATTAACACATAGGATAGATTTTTATCCCGATTTTATATTCCCGTGGGATAATTTTCAAGTTGTAGCGGGTGAAGCCGCTGGCAACAGCTGTCTTTTAAAATGCGAACAGCGTAGGAGTGGAACTCTCTGCCTGCTTCTGTGTTTCCGAAGGCATACAACCCTAATCTCTTCAAAGTTAGAGTGAACAGGCTTCTTCTGGGTAAGCTCGCTCCACCGTTGACCTTGTCTTAGTCACTCCTGACCTAGACTAAGGTCAAGAACAAAACCATCGTACATAAAAATGTGTTATTTTAAATCCGCCCTTTGTAAACTTAATAGACAACAGAAGTTTTTTTAAACAGTAAAAAAAAGATTATTAATTATGATCAATATTTGTTTCTGGTATTAAAGCCATATTGCACATGCCCTTGACATTTCCTGATTAAACAAACTAAAAAAAATGATAAATTGGGTTATCATTTTTTTTTTTGTGTGTAAGCGTTAAAAACTGGTTCTGACCTAATTTACTGAACATTTTTGGGTATTATTCATAAAGTTTAAAAAGATTAACATTATTACATAATAATTTGGTTATTAATACTTGTCAGTTTTTTATATACAAAAGGATTACACATCTACGCCGTATGTTTTATGAAAATGATAAATGATTTTATCAAAAATTCATAAAAAATGACACGCAACTAATATTTTTTTTGGAAATACCGATTCCTATTCATTAAAAAAACATATTTTTTTATATAAATTATATAAATAATGCCAGTCATACAAGATATACTTATAAAAATATGTTATGAAAACTGTTTAATTTTAATTAACGGTTCAAAATCCAGGATTGACAATACAGTGTGGGGAACTAAACCCACAACACGCAATGTAGCAGTGTCACTCGGTCACGGAGCTAATAATTGTGCATTGATTCCCACTGCCCTCATCAAATCTCCTTATAATCCGTAGTACCTAATTAATTATTATTATTCACTAGACTGCAAAGAAAAATAAATCTGTCACTGTATTTCTA
This sequence comes from Agrotis clavis, assembly GCA_954870645.1. Taxonomy (NCBI): domain Eukaryota; kingdom Metazoa; phylum Arthropoda; class Insecta; order Lepidoptera; family Noctuidae; genus Agrotis; species Agrotis clavis. The sequence goes on from OX940945.1 coordinate 8,397,295, forward strand.
CGAAACGGCTGATAGGAAACGAGTGTGGTTTTCCGCAACCAAAGGTTCGCATTCTAGACTTTAATTGACTTCTTCAAAGCGGGTTTGTGGTTACGAAACCAGTCGAACCAGATGCAGCTGAATATCAGTATTTTACACGGAGCGACTGATTATCGGACCTCCACAACCCAGCGACTGGGTAATACGATACCCCATGGTAAGACTGGTTGTCAGACTTTAGAGTTTCTGACGAACAGTAAAGACTGTCAAAGATCTACAAATGACAGCCGAGAAATGAATGGGACCCTGAAGATGATAATTAGGCTATAGAGGGGGTGGCGAGAGACGCTACGGGAAAAAGCTAGTCATAAAAAAACACACTGAGCTATTTAGTTTTTAAAGACTTAATTAGTCTTTTTTTAATTAAAGTTTATAATTCAACTAACAAAAAAGGCTAAACATAGTTTTTCATACATAGGTAATTAGTTTATAATCTTATAACTACTAAATTATTAATTAATTCAGACGAACAAAAAATGGGCTGAAAATAGATTCTAGCCAATTTTTTTGTTCTTCCGTCTAGACTAAATAAATAAGGTAGATAATCCTTTAACCGGTTTTCATAATCATTTAAGTAATGCAGATAAGTACACTTTTTACTGTGGATTATTATGTCAATCAATATTGAAACAACTTACTTCCATTTTAATGAATTAATAATTTAAATCGTTGAAACTTATGCAAATAATGTTCTTTTTTGCGTATGACGTTCGCATAGGAGGGCCACGGGAATTAATTATTTCGATATTCATATTATCGATGTGATACGTACAGCTTCTACCAAAGCGTCCAACCCAGAATAGCCTGGACCAGACAATTTTTGAATAAATGAAAATACGGCTTAAAAATTTAACAAAAAAACCTGTACAGAAAAGATACAACTGTACAAGCTAAAGTGGAATAAGCTTAGCAATGTTGATAAGTACTAAATAACATTTTCACCTCACAGGCTCGGAAAGATTCTATTTCTCATTCTGAGCGCAAAACTCCATTTTGTGCTCTAGAGCACAAAGTGTTGTTCAAAATTCGAACACGTCTTGTATTCAATTGTTTTCTACACTGACAGGCGAGTCGCCCCCACTGCATTTCCTCGCTGTGTGAGGTGAAAAGTTGTGTGTTGCACTCGGCAGCAAAGTTTTTCTGCGAAAACTTCGCATCGCTCAGGATTCTATATTTGAACCGCTCGTTTCTCTCGCGGTTCAATCTTAGAATCCTTCGCTCGCTCAGTTTTCAATTCAAGACTCGCGCCAAAAATCAACTTTGCAGCCTTGCATAACAAATAACTATTCCTTATTAGCCAAGAGGCCAAACCCCCTTTTTTATCGTGGTAAAATCCTCAAATGAGTCCTCCCACCCTGGGCAGGGCAGGAGGGACTGTCAGACTTGTACTGACTAAAATCCACGGTGTCCTTCAATAGCCCTTTACGTTCTAGGATCACGGTAGCTCGTTAGTCCTGTGAAAAGTCGAGGCAGCTTAGATATATTTTTACTAAATTACATTTTCTGGTTTGAAAACCAGAATATGTAATTTAGTAAAAACATGGCTTTAAACTTATTTCTAGATACATGGACGTCCAGAACACTGTTTTATAACAAATCACATTAAAAATAATCGAACACACAGTCATGTCCAGTTCATAACCCCGTTGATCCGAATAAGGTAACCATAGATAACAATACACGACCATTTAAAAAATGGGTCGCGGTCAGCAATGTTTACAAAACAATTACTTTAATAATATTATGTAAATGTTTACAAAAATGACACGAATTTAGGCCACATGTATTATTTGGATTACCCACGAATTTGTCAATGAAACGATAACGATTAATAATAATTGTGTACCTACGTTGAATTAGGTTAAGTAAATAAAAAATATATGTCAAATTGTGCAAGCACGTAACAAAATATCACACCTATTCGCTGGGCGCGCGATAGAAGCGTTTCTTAGTAACCATGTTATTTGAGAGCAGTGGTGGCCCAGTGGTATCGGTCCTGACTTACGAGTTGTAGGTCGTGGGTTCGAACCCCACCAGGCGCATTACTTTGTGTAATTTGTTTCATCACCACTACTCTCAACGGTGAAGGAAAACATCGTGAGGAAACCGGCATGTCCTAGAACCAAAATTTCGAAGACACGTGACATCTGCCAACCCGCACTGGGCCAGCGTGGTGGATCACCCTCTCACAAGAGAGGAGGCCTGTGTCCCAGCAGTGGGAACATTATAGCCTGATGATGATGATGATGTTATTTGAGGACATAAAAATCTGTCAACTCTTCCCAACTACTTAGATATATATTTGGCAAACATTCATGCCTTGTTTTTCATTTAAAATTAAAATAACACCTTAAAAATGTACTTAAAAGGTTGTCGAGCACATTCAACTTGACACGTTGTACTGAAACTCCGTGGGTGTTCGTAGTAAGTTCAAATCTCTGTCACATCGCGCGCTGCCAACGATTTGATTACTCACTCACTGATTAGACTTTTTGTCACGCCGACTTTTTGTCAGCTAGTCGAATGTAGCGTTCGCTAGAAACTATTTGTCACAATAATCAGCGCACTCCGCCATCGCCAGCGGACTCGAGTTTCGACGGGGTGACAAAAACGGGAATCTATCTTTAAATAAAAATAAAAGTCACCAGTCAGCACTTGCCTAAGTTTACTTATATTACAATTCAGTTTCCTTATTCCATACTTCTTATATTCTTTATCTCAGATATCACCTTTCAACCCATATCATAATTATACAACATAGTCAGGAAATCAGAAGTATGTAAATTAATAATAATAACGATTTGCAAATGTAACAAGTTCTATATTTACGGCCATAACATTTGTATAAATATTCTACGTAGTATAATAAATAATTATTGCATATTTTTATTAATTAAAATACTGCTTCTTGATTGGCTAATCAGTACTGTTAACGACCAATAAGCTTTAAGACTTTAATCTTGGACTTAGCGTGATCACAATATAGCTGTCAAATAATTCTATACAATAAACATGAAACTTAGTCATTTTTATTTAAGGCTCGCGTTTGACCACTTTCTCAACTAACCGAAGATGTGGTCGACGATGAAGCACGCCTGTGCTTCATCATCGACCACTAGACACATCACATCTTCGGTTAGTACTAGAAGAAACCTGTTCACTCTTGACTTGAAGACCCCAAGGTTATAGCTGTCGGGAAATACAGATGGCGGCAGGGAATTCCACTCAGCTGTGCGTACAATATTATAAAAGTATTAAGGGTGGGAAGTTATTGCTCAAAACTGACTTTTATTTATTCTCTTATTATAGCACAAAGGTACAACTAGTCTTATAGGGTATCGTATTACCCAGTTACTGGGTAGTGTCGGTCAGATAGGCAGTCGCTTCATGTAAAATACTCATACTCAGCCACTGAGGTATTACTACTACGTAGCGCTAGTAATAATTATAGTTCAATGTATTCAGCTGCATCCGGTTCGACTGGAAGCCGACCACAATATTTTTGCGAAAAGGCAGACAAATCATGATGACTATAATAAAATAATAGAACAACGGTATTACAGCTTAAAATTTAAATGAATTCGTAGCAACACGGAAAGTTTTCAAAATGGTTTTATAAAAAAAAACTTGTTATTTTAAGAGCTAATAAATAAAAATAGTGATGTGGTGATGAAGCCGACTGGCTGAATGGTGGGTACAGCAATCTTTTTTTTTGTTGCGTTTCGTATTCAATCGAGTGGTTTGCATTGAGTAGACAATAAATAAAATGCCGAGTGCATTGTGCTTATTTAAATATAAACTTGCTACAAGATTATAATACAAAGGAAAAAAAATCGACACTATAAATAATAAAGATTTTCTATTTTTTTTAAATATGTATTGTATAAGTAAAAGAATAAGAGAAGGTCGAAATTTTATACCAAAATTTCCAGTTGACTAGTCGCCGACTATTGGCCGACTATTCTGTGGTTAGTCGACACATCTCTAATCAAAACTAGTTATTATTATTACTCTAGTGAGTCATGTGATCTCTAAGCTACAGTTCACCACGTGATGATAACGGATAGTGTCTTCTTAGGCTGTAAACCAGTCTAACTGGATACAGCTGATTACCAGTATTTCATCAGCACTGCTCTTAAAACGGTGAATGAAAAAATCGTGCGTAAACCGTGCATGTCCTAGATACAAAAAATCGATGTCATGTGACGTCTACCAACCCGTACTGGAACCGCGTGGTGCATTATGGTAGCCATACACCATCCTGCCTATCGTATGACGCTTGCAATTGTTTCAAATTGGCAGTTTGTCCATATACACCATACACCATACTGCCTATCGTACGATCGATTTGACACAACTTCAAATCTGCAGCAGCGATGCCAACTTAGCAACTTTATAGCTAGATCTAGCTATTATTCGGTGACCGATAGCTACAAATTTATGAAATTGTAGCTGTCGTCACCGAATAATAGCCAAATGCATCAATGCTGCCGATTTGACGTTGTGTTAAATCGATTTGATGACCTATCAATTTGGCATGTCATGCCATCAAATACAACAAAACAATTGCAAGCGTCAAATCGATCGTCGATAGGCAGGATGGTGTATGTCTACTATTACAGTGTAAGTCAATAATTCATAGAGTTAAGGCTTGTTTTCCAACACATTATAGGCTGACTAAGCTATGCTATAACTGCCTATCTGACCTCCACAGCCCAGTTACTCAATTACTTCAGCTATAGTTTACTTTTAGAGACTTCGTGCTGCTTTTAACGGGTTTTTGTAACTTCACCACAAAAATAACTCCCCACGAAAAAAGTATTGATCCTGTACCCTTATCACGAATTTTCACTCTTTTACTTTACAGCGTCTTTCCAGTATTTACAGCGTTTCTTGTATGAAAAATGGAACAGCGCCTCTGGTGTGCGAAGAAGAAACTAATTTTTTCCTTGAAAATTGTCAATTTGTATTTGTCAAAGTTCCAGTTTACTTTACGTCTCAAATACTGAAAACTCGTGCTAAGGGTACTGTTCTCCTAGTACTTTCTGTTCAGATTCCACATTGCGTCCTCGTTTTCGGTAGTTTGATGCTGGATTGTATTATTTAATTTTTCTACTATCCGTGCGGAAAAAAGAAATTGAGCGAATTTATAATAATAATAATAATAATATAAAAAAACAAAAACTTTTGGATACTTTATACATACTTTTTTTCGAAGGGAATTATTTTTGTGGAAAATTCACAACACCCCCAACCCCTTTTAAGATCAGAGATCTTCAGATGACAGCCGGCACGTAGGGATCGCCAGAGTCGGACTTGTCTTATAGTCGAGGTGGCGGGCGTTTGATAACTGGGCCCTAGCTTGCGCGGGCCCGTCCCGTAAGCCAAGCTGTAGGTACGGTGGTCAAATAGGCTCTTGCGACCAAAATGTATAGATAGTTCTTTTCTTCTTGGTCAAAGTAGTGGTCAGATTGATTGTAACTCCCATAGGGTACGCAGAGCCGTGATCTAGCATACATATTTCACCAGTTACAGTTAAGTATTTATTTATTTATTTATTTAACTATTTATGTACACACAAAATACAGCACAGGATAACTAAACATAGAACTCAGTACAAGGGTACTGCTTATTTCTATAGAAATTTCTGCCAGCAGACCCGCAAAAGGAGAAATGAAAAAGTAATGTAGACTATAGTGTGTGAGAGGAGGAATAAAAATCGTCAAAAAGTGGATGCTAACCTAATCTAACCTAACCTATAACATACGAATGCATACATAATAATAAATAAATATTAATACCTATACGTACAGTTATATAAATATATACCTAAAGCAATATATATAAATATATATACATATATTATATATCAATAAATTACAATTGTGATGATAAATAATGCTCTTTTAACCTGATTTTAAACAGTGAAATAGTAGTTAAGTCACGGATGCTAGGCGGAAGTGAGTTCCACAACTTTACAGCATGGGCGGAGAAGGAATATGAATAGTAACTGGATTTATGAGGAGGGGATTTAAGTAGGGTTCTGAGGTGCGACCTGCAAGGTGCGTCGCTAGGACGAGCGTAACTAAATCTTTCTCGCAGATAAGAGGGATAGGAAGGGTTGTGAAGGATGTTGAAAAGGAGACAAAGGATACGAGTGTTCCTGCGAAGGCGGATTGGGAGCCACTTGAGTTCCTTGCGAAAGTGGGAGACGTGATCATATTTACGGAGACCGAAAACAAATCGAATACATAAATTTTGCAAGCGCTCAAGTTTATTTAACAGCTCCTCAGTAGCATCCAAATAGCAGGCATCGGCATAGTCAATGATCGGCTGAATAAGAGTTTGAGCTAAACAAATTAACAGAAATCTATTTTAGAACTAACGGAAGTTATTTTAGTCTAACTTATTAAAAAAAAAAATTTCTAGAATACTCCATAAGCACGTACTAATATATTTATAGCATTAATCAAATAGTATGTTTTATCAATTCCGCGTCTGTTCTATTCATTTTTTGTTAAATCGCCGTTTTGTAAATCATTATAAGCTAATAAATAATAAAATTACCTACAAGTTATAATACAAGTTTTGGTATTACGACACAATCAATTTTTTTTAAAAGCGACTTTTGTACCCTATACCCTTTTTTTAATAATCAAATAAGTCCAGCCCTGTGTGTAGCAAAAGGAACTGTTACAACAGATACTAACCAAAAATTTACCCTGTTCTTTCTGTTACCCTTTAAATACCAGGGTCACTGTTACCTGTTACAGACAGTCCTATGGCCTTTGTCCTATACCCTAGAACTTTCTGTATCGTGAACAACCAGTCCCGTTTCAACTACCTGTAGGCTATACGAATATTTGTTCCGCACGGGGATTAAATTTTATTCAATAACAATTTATTCAGCAACAGTTTTGCGAGGTTTAAGTAGGTAGATTAAATACCAGTTATTGATCGAAACGAAAATTATATTCACGGTTTTGGCACATATCAATTTGATTCTAGTATTTTTATATCAGCTTCCATTCCATAGGTCTTTATAGTATAAAGGACCAGATAATTAAGAACGCGTACGAAATCACGCTCTCAGTTTCAGGTTATTTTTCAAAATGACTGAACCGATTTTAATGAAACTTAATACCTATAAGAACTAAATAAGTCTAAAAAGTTAGTAAAAATCAAAGTTGCTCTAAACATAGGTGCCCTAAAAACCGTTGCTGAAACGGGAATACCTTTAGTATAATTCAGTAAAGAAACAAAACAATGCCGGGTTAATGCACTCTGCATTATAACATTTCCAGTTACATTATGTACGGTTACAGAATAGTCTAATTTTACACTAAGTATAAAAAGTCTGACAAAAGAATTGAATTATCATCATGATGAAGCGATTTGTGATAGAAATCATCAATATTGATTGATTTATTTATACCTGTTAATCATATTATAATCATTATCATCAGTACTCTTTGTATTTTTGACTGGCCTGTTGGTCTAGTGGTTAGTGACCGTGACTGCCATGCCGGGGGTCGTGGGTTCGATTCCCACCCAGGACAAATGTTTGTGTGATGAGCACGATCATTTGTTCTATGTCTGGGTGTAATTTATCTATAATATGTACCTATGTATTTAGAAATATTTAAGTATATTTAACAGCTGTCTAGTACCCATAACACAAGCTCTGCTTAGCTTGGGACTAGATGGCGTTGTTGATAGTTGTGGAATATTATTATATTACATTATTATTATATTATTTTAACAAAGATTTTAAGGTTCCGTACCCAAAGGATAAAACGGGACGCTATTTCTAAGACTCCGCTGCCCGTCCGTCTGTCTGTCTGTCACCAGGCTGTATTTTATCAACCGTATGATTTATAGTTAGACAGTTGAATTTTTCACAGATGATATAATTATTTCGGTTGCTGCTATAACAACAAATACTAAAAAACAGAATATAATAAATATTTAAGGGGGTTCCCAAACAACAGACAAGTTTTTTTGCCGTTGTTATCAGATAATGGTACGGAACCCTTCGTACGAGAGTTTAACTCGCACTTTGCCGATTATTTTTTTAGCGTTGCTCTTCTCTAGTAATTTCTTCTGATTCAATGATTTTTATACTCGAAAGAAAATGCAAATTTTTTGTGTTTTAATTAATCAAGTAATCTTAAGCGCAATCAAGCCTCCCCAAGGTAAGCAGAGTTGTATAATATTAAACATTAGTCATCAAATTGATAATAAATTAGCATATTACACATAAAATCATTCAGGAAGAGGTAAGTGACTTGTATCAGGTGCAGACTTCAAGGATATTGGCCAATATTGTTGCGGAATTACTTGTAAGTGCGCCTCGTCCCACAGCATGGCCTCGACCAATGCCAGGCGCGAGAGGTCGCCGCCTATCGCCGTCGTGAGGACACGGCAGTGCTCTGCCCAAGCGGTGCAGTCCTGCACCGTATGCTCCACCAAGTCCTCCGTGCGATCCTCGCAGTGGTGACACCCAGGCGTTTCTTCCTTCCCTATCCGACACAGGTACCTCTCGAAACTTCCGTGTCCGGTGTGGACCTCCGGTGAGGACTTGTAACTACCTATATAAAGTTCGGAAATTTTTATGTAGGTTTAATGATTGAGGTTGCCAGGGTCGGATTAGGGCGGAAGGGCGGTACCCCCGTGTTACCACCCGGTTCAGTTGTTTTCAGAATTAATTTTAAGGGGTGTATTTTCAGCTTTTAATATTTTTTTTGTAATCCATTTCTCCAACATTGGACACGTCTGTAGCTAAAAAAAAAGCAGACAATATGTGCTTGTGTACTGTAAATCCAAATATCGCCATTTTTATGTTTTATTTAATAGAGGCGACCCTCTTGCTATAACCGGGCACAAATCCAAATTCCATGATTGCTACTGATCAAATCCTAATGGAAAAAACCCTACAACACTTTAACCAACTTGAGAACCTAACCTGGGACCTCGCAAGACTCGACAGCTGAGTATAAGGTCTTAGGCCAAAAGGATTGTGAAAACTATTATAAATGAACCGTTGAGAACTAAAATTGTCAGAGAAACCATCTCTATAGGTATGTTCTATCAAGTTTTTATTCTTCCTCAAATTTAACTTTAATAAAAAATCTAGCTCCTTGTATTAAAAAAGCTTCCGGAATAATTAATTTATGAACAAAAACTAAAGCACTAATGATATCATTACTTACAGTTATAAATTAAATAATCACTCAACTAACGGTTTTAAAATTAAGACAAAAAGCTACCGTCACTTTGTACTTAAGGAGTAATTTGTTATTCTCAGTAAAAACGTGTAGGTAACTACTTTAATTTAATATTACATTACACCCTAGGGGTGAAAGTTACTTAAACAGGATTTGGCACCCGAGCAAAGCGATCGCACCAATAGTTCGAGGACTTTGTTGGGCGTAAAACTATTTTTTTTGCTGCCCTTAAAAATTCCGTGGCTTCTTCGGAGAAATTCTTAAAGGAAAAACCCAAAAACACATTGCCCTAGCATCAGCAAGACACAAAAGCAAGTCATCTATTTATATGAATAGACACTAATCACATCAAATACTTCCTCATCATAACTAAGAAAAAAAAGTGTTAGTGACTGAAATCTCTAAAAATAAATCTGTTATGCAATTGTATAAAAAGTTTAATAAAAACTATTTGACTGGCATTAATTGCTAGTACGATTACACAAGTTAAAAAAGACTTGTTTGAAAACAATTGCTCATGGATTGATCAGTCTATCAAACGATTGACGTTATTTGTAAAGTTTTTTTTGTGGTATTTGGAATCGTAGGCGGTAATGACGATAATAATACAATTATATTATTTTTAGACTCCATAATCTACATAAAGAATAAGTTTTTATAAATATATTTTTTATCGTGATCGAATCCGAAATGAGGAGATCCGTAGACGAACTAAAGTCACCGATATAGCCCACCGGATTAGCAAGCTGAAGTGGCAATGGGCAGGCCATATTGCTCGCAGAGCAGATGGCCGATGGGGTCGAAAAGTACTAGAGTGGAGACCACGGACGGCAAGGTGGACAGACGACTTTATAAAGGTCGCCCGAAGACGCTGGATGCAGGTCGCTTCCAACCGGTATTTGTGGAGATCAAATGGGGAGGCCTATGTTCAGCAGTGGACGTCCTATGGCTGAGATGATGATGATGGTGATGAAATATCTTTTAAGTGGGTTACAGTACTTTTTTCGGGCTTACAGATACCTTAGTCCGTCTCTGAACACCTGTAAACTTATAAATGCAACATTTCAGAATGATTGTGTTAGTGTTTTGTGCCTGAAAAGGCAAACTTGATTTCGCATTTACAATTTAACTAATATGTGGATTTAGGCTTGATTTTGTTTGGATTTAATTTTTACTGGACTGCCCAACAAAATAGATTTTGATATTTTCTCGCTAAGCAACGATGCTATGTGACTGCTTCCACTAATGCTAAGCTTTGAAGATGTGCAGCTCAATCTGCACGATGTATAGACAAGCCTACATAACTAAACTACTCGCGACCATCTCTAGCACGCAAATTTCCCTAAATTTTTTTATAGGGAAACAATGATGCGTGTTAGATTGTGCGTAGCTTGGTTGAAGCAATTTTCCACCATGACTATGTTATGTGGACTAAGAAATATGATTGGTGGATATGAAACGCATCCTAGCAACGTAGCTAAGCACATCTTAGGTGGAACTGCACCCTTACATGGAATCTTTGTTTTATTGCTGGAATAAAAAAACCCAAATAACTTCTTTTTTTTTCAACTTTGCAAGCTTCTGACGCACAAAATGGACGGAAAAATACTATAGTTTTAATAAAATTTGAATTTTTTCGTAAACAGTTTAAGTTATTGTTCATAATTGCCTGTTGGTCTAGTGGTTAGAGACCCTGACTGCTATGCCGGAGGTCGTGGATTCGATTCCCACCCAGGACAAAATGTTTGTGTGATGAGCACGATCATTAATTGTTCTGTGTTTAGAAATATATAAGTACGTTTATCAGTTGTCTAGTACCCATTAACACAAGCTCTGCTTAGCTTGGGACTAGATGGCGTTGTGTGATAGTTGTGGAATATTATTATTATTACGAGTATTATAATGCAATCTGAATATAAAAAACTAAACTGGGTTTTGCCAGCAACTTCAACCGTTTATTTTTTTTTTTGTGTTGTGGTAAATCGTCAAATTACGGAATCCACGGCGAGACGGGAGGGTCTGTCAGACTCGTACTGACTAAAACCCACGGTGATCCTTCAATAGCCTTTTACGTTCCAGCCCCGCAACCCAGAGACAGTCCCGCGACCCCGAGATAGTCCCGCGATCCCGAACTTCGCCCGCATGGTAGTTAAAACTTATACTAAGGGAACAGTACCGTTCTATTCTATAATAATCTATTGACCACAGAGGTGATGTTAAATATCTTTTTTTTTTATCTTACATGTTAAATGCGAAAGTTTGTATGGATGGACGAATGTTTGTTTCTCAAGAACGGCTGTACGGATGTTGACGAAATTTGGTACAGAGATAGATCACAGGATCTGAAGAAACATTTTTTTTCCGATTTTGTGTTCCCCTGAGATAATTTTCGACAACCACACGAGAGAATCCGTTTTCAAAAACTAGTCTAATATCGACTTAATAGTAACAAATATTATTAACATTTTGAACCTTTAAAACTTAAACAAACAACAGTAATTAATTAATTGATAAACAATTATAAAATGCCTTTATAATAGCTTCGAAGTAATTCAACGAATTTTATCAAAAACATCGATTATATCTAAATATAGAACAGACTGGTTTCATTTTGAGCAAAAACGATGTTTCGAGAACATTCTGATACAAAAATAACTTAAAGGAAGTGTATGGTTTGCGCAGAAGGACTAGTCAGAGATTTAAGGTCAAAAATGGCCACTTAAAAGCCAAGTGCGAACCCGATGGTGATGAGTTGATGACTATTATACAGGGTGGAATCGAAATCATGGGCAATATTTTAATCTAAGGCTCTACTCACGATGCTGATTGCATTATGGCTAATAAATCGCAAATCAAAAATATTACTAATGTAATTATGGACACCTTTAAAAATGTAGTATGCCACACTGCAAAGGCTTATTATTGCAAACAAACACGTAAAAGTAATCTATACTTATAATAAATCTGTAGAGAGGTCAATTCTGTACATGAAATATATTTCCAAAATAACTATCAGGGGGTGATTAGGGATCGATACTGATGCCAAAAATGCAATTAATAAAATTATTGTCTGTCTGTCTGTCTGTCTGTCTGTCTGTATAACCGTTATAGAAACAAAAACTACTCGACGGATTTCGACGAAACTTGGTACAATTATTTTTCATACTCCTGCGCTGGTTATAGTATACTTTTCATCACGCTACAATCAATAGGAGCAGAGCAGTGAAGGGAAATTAATGTTAGAAAAACGGGAGAAGTTACTCCATACACGCCAATCTTCGGAACTACTGGACGGATTTGATTGTTTTTTTTTGGCAACATATAGGCTATAATTTATCTTGGAAAATTGAACATCTGATGCAGAACTGCAATAGATCAGCTAAACTATAAGAGATACAAAAATAGCGCCATAGCAAAAATTGTTCCGCGTGATGAGCTTTTTCTGCTAAGAAAATAAATTTGAAGATATGGAACACCTGATGTGGAACTCCAAGAGCCCAGCTACACTATTACATATACAGTAATGACGTCTTAGCAAGAGTTGTTCAGCCTGATGAGCACTCCCTGTTGTCGTATAAAAACTGAAGATCTGGAAAACCTGATGTGGAACTCCAAGAGCCCAGCTACACTATAACATATATAGGAATGACGTCTTAGCAAGAGTTGTTCAGCCTAATGAACACTCTCTGTTGACGTATGAAAATTGAGATCTGGAACAACTGATGTGGAATTCCAAGAGCCCAGCTACACTATAACATTTATATGAATAACATCTTAGCAAGAGTTGTTTAGTCTGATGAGCATTTCCTGTTGATTTACAAAAATGAAAGATCTGGAACGTCTGGAATCGTCATGCGCGTCCCGTTGTTTTCCCGTCCCCAGGCTCTAAGAATTCGACATCAGACGTTTCAGATCTTCGATTTTGACGACCCCATTGTCGCTGGCATAAGCAACAGGATCCGCGTACGAAGTCGCTGGCAGAAGCTAGTAAAAAATAAATCATAAACGCGAAAAGTCCTAAAGTATCAAAATTTTAAAGCGCAATACACCGCGCGCGGAACTAAAGGTAAACAAACATCAAATAATATTATGCGAAGATACTTGCATTAATAACGTTTTTGAGTTACGTAATACGATTAGTATCGTTAGTAATGTTTAAAATATTGCTCATTAAAAAAATTTCACCCTGTATAGATCGCAGCGCGCGATGTGACAGAGATGTGAAAATAATAACACGGGACTCTCGGGAGTGACGTGGGTCAAGTTTAATATGTACTACAACCATAAGAAGTAAATTTTATTTAATTTTAAAAGAAAAACAAGCCGAAAATTTTTATCAAAATATTTGAGGCAAAAATTTACAGATTATAAGACTACAAATTAATAATGTGGTCACTAGGAGGCGCTGTCATAATAAAATTTTAACATAACCTAAAAAGTACTCAAAAAGGTTGTTGTGCATAACTTGATACACGTCACTCCCGAGAGTCCCGAGTTATTTCACATCTCTGTCACATCGCGCGCTGCGATCGTTCGTACTTAGAGCGTACTTAGCGCGTACTTAGTTCGTACTTAGCTCGTATTTAGTTCATCGTACTTAGTTAATAAAGAGAAGAACTACGTCCCATAAGTGGGAATTTTGTAGTTTAAAGCAGTACTTCTGTATCTCTTATTCAACATTGTTACGGTACAAAAAATATTTTGATGTTTACCTTCGCGGAGCGCCATTTTTTGTGGTAGGTAATAATACTAGCGTAAAAATAGTTTGGTAAATACATGCTGTAAGTTTATTTCCGTTTTTTTTTTGGGAAGTACTGTAATTGAACTATACGGTACATGCGTCATCGGTCACTATAGTAATTTTTGTACAAGGATCTTTTGGCTGCTGTAATTTTTTACCGACTTCGAAAAAGGAGATGTTTTCAATTTGTCATAATAATTTTCTTTTAGTATTTTCCCCACCTGCCGGGGTCGTTGGACTCTCGGGTAACCATGACACCGGAACGTAAAGGGCTATTGAAGGACGCCGTGGATTTTAGCCAATACAAGCCCGACAGTCCCTCCCGTCCTGCCCTGGGTAGGCGACTTATTTGATGATTTTGCCACGAGAAAAAAAAAGTATGATCCCCCATTTTTCGGTAACGCCTGTACCGATTTGGAAAATTCTCTTATTGTTATCTGCTTTGATTCTTGCGATCGCATATTTTTATGCATTGTTTACCCTATTATCAGTTGTGGATAAAATCTTTTAAATCTTTTCTAAAAAGGGTTAAATCTTTTCCCCGCGATTTTGACGATATCTTCAACCCTTATGGAAATTCAAACTATCACTTAATAAAGGAAGTGCTAAAATTATGCAGTTTAAGTGAAACACTATGTTTATAATACATAAGGGTCTTCTTGTTCGAAAGTGTACAATATCTATGTTATCCTGCTAGTTATCAGAAGATCACGACCTTATAATAATATAAAGGGCAGGTATTGTCTACTATACAATTAATTATTAATTAATCATTATGGACTCTTCAATGGAGACAAGAATTTCGCAATTAGGCCGCTAAGCTCGTGGTTCCTCTCTTTTGCGCGGAGTTTCCTCCCTTTTGCGTAGAAAATCCCCTTTGTGCGCGGAGTTGGTTCCATTTTGTGCTGAAATTCCCCTTTGTGCGCGAAGTTTTCTCCCTTTTATAACGTGAAATATTCTCCCTTTTCAACAAATCAATAGTTTTTGTGTAAAAGAACATTTATAATAAAATGTAGTAGTACGATAGTAAGATAGGTATATAATATTATTAAACTACCTAAATGATTTATAATTAACACCTGCTACTATAATAACGATTTATGATCAATTATAAAACATAATTAGTCATAATAATGTTTCAATATTAGGTTATAGTCCATTATATGTAATTATGAACACATTTATCGTAACTTTTAAAAAGCGTTTTGTTAATACTCTTAATGTGCGCTCATCGAAAGTATTTCTTGATAACTACAACCTTCTTCAAGTCAAGAGTGAACAGGTTACTTCTAGGCAAGCGTGCTTCATCGTCGACCACATCTTCGCTTACCATCAGGCGATATACTGGCCAAACGTGAGCCTATCGCTAAATAAAAAGAGATTATTAAAAAAAAACTGACCTACCCATTAGATTTACTATTCACATAACATAGGACAAATAAAATGAATGCCATAAATGTAGAATAAAATTAATATTAATCAGATTTTAAAAGCAGTATATCAGATGACTAGACGCAATTTAAACAGTTTTTTATCTCAAATCCGGGTTCTTAAAATTAATAAGTCTTAAAAACAAAACGAAAATAATTAAAACAACTCCTATAAACAATGTCCTAATCATATTGTGAAATCTCTACGATTATAGGGTTCCTCAAATCTTACTGTCTTACTTTTTACCACCTTACTTCTTACCGTCTTACTTCCTTAATATTATAAATTCGAAAGTTTGCGAGTATGTAAGATTTTTCAAATAGGATACTTTTTATCCCAGCATCAATAAATTGGAAATCTTATGAGTCCGCCAGCTAAAGTTATGAAAAATAAAAGAACCTATTTTATTCTTCTGTTAATTTTTGTGTAAAGGAATGCAGGACACTCGACAGTAGGGCTCGTATTGTTAGAAACTCAGAACTCAATAAAAAATTTACAAAATTTTGACGTTTCGCCAATTTAAAGACGTCGTATCTTTTTATGTGTATATGCAGTCACAAAAGAAAAAATGCGAGTATTTTTTTGTATACGTTTTTTATCAAAATACCGCCTTGATTGAATTTAAATGAGCTTTAAAATCAACAGGTTTAAAAATACAAAAAATATAATAAGTATTTAATAACAAGTTTACAAAAAAATTGAATCATAATCAACACCATGATATATTTCGGTATGAATAAAGAATTGCGAAGGCCGTTAATCTATTTGTGGTTCATAATATCAGAAAAACACAAATTGATATTAATAGGATTTTTTAGCAACCAAAATTAGAAGAGGCTTAATAATAACAGCCACATGGATCGTTCTTCAAGGTTAGGCTTACCAGAGTTGTTCTGTGGGTTAATGACCATTTATTATTGTCGAAATTCCTATGATATTTTCGGTGACACTGTATAACGACAACAATATCCAACGTCGGCGATTTTGCAACCGACTGGTCGGCCAAGTCGGCCCTTTCAGCAAGTTCGCTCGTCGGCCAAGTAGTCTCATCGGCCAAATCGGCTAATTTTTTACTGTTTTCCGTCGATGCGCAGGAGTTCCAGTTCTTTTTGGGTGAGCTCACTCCATCTTAGACCTCATCATTGCCTCGAAACTAGATTGAGACCCAGAGCGAACATTATAAATTTAAAAAAAACTACTTAGGAATTAAGAATCTAAGTTGCCAGACCAGCTGTTCACTTCCGAGCATTTTATTTTTATTTGTTCAAACATTGTTAACTCTACTTCTAATTGTATAATGTTTACTATCATTGCGATGCTTACTATATTTTAATTATTATTCTAAAGTTGTAATTAACATTTAGTACATTGCTATGCCAATTAATATCATGTTTAACTTTGTTATGTATAAAATTAAAATACCGCTTCATAGTCGCACGACTTTAAACAACTTTTGTTAAAGAGATTAAAAATAATTATCTACATAACATTATTTCACGAGTTATGTTTCATCATCATCATCATTTTTTATTCATCACCCACTGCTGGGTATAACTCCCCTTTTTGCCACACGTTTTGGTTCTGTATGTTCCTCATCTATCTTTTCCCCGCGATTTTGACGATATCGTCAACCCAACGGGCTTTTCGCATCTCAAACTTTCTCAATAACAGTAAAGGAAATGCGAAATAAGCAATTTAAATGACACATTATGTTTATGGTGTCCAAGCTTTTTGTTCCTCATTCGTATGGTCTCCGCGATTTTGACGATATCGTCAACCCAACGGGCTTTTTGCAACTCAAACTATATCTATATACAATGAAGAAAGTGAATAATAAGGAATTTAAATGAGACATTATGTTTGTGACTATGTGAACACAGGATATTTATCCCTCATCCATAATACGAGTATGTTCCCCGCGATTTTGACGATATCGCGACCCTTTTTTCTTTAGCTAGCATTCAGTCAAAAATTTTTTTAAATAAACAAATTAGAGGCGACCTTCTGCGGCTGGAATCACCCATTAATACTTCGCCGAAGCTGGAACTTGAACCCAAGATCTTATACTCAACAGTAGAACTTTTAACTACTAAATCCAAGAGGAGTTAAACTATATTTTAATTATTAGTATTTCAATACGGATCTATGCTTATGGCGTCATTATATTATTAATTACTATATAGACGTCATACGAGTACTTTGATTTTAATTAATAAAAAATAGATTGGAAACAAAATGAAAAACTATTTGGTTAGGAAAAACCATACAACTGTGATGGCATTTTGACATTATGATTAATGACTTACGGATTGATTTTAAAAAGGTCTTTGATCATAATCCAACTAATATTATCTGGTATAATCCCTATTTCTGCGGAGCTCGTGGCTAAATAATTACAGCCGCACAGGCCGATCTTCCGGGTTAAGCCGCGCTTGCCGAGGTTGGTCTGTGGATGGGTGACCATCTGTCATAGCGAGTTTCCTCCGTGCCTCGGAAAGCACGTAAAGCCGTTGGTTGGCTGTCATTTTTGTAGATCTTTGACAGTTGTTACTGTTAGTCAGAAGGTCTAAAGTCTGACAACCAGTCTTACCATGGGGTATCGTATTACCCAGTTACTGGGTTGTGGAGGTCCGACAGGCAGTCGCTTCATGTAAAATACTGATATTCAGCTGCATCTAGTTCGACTGGAAGCCGACCCCAATATAGTTGGGAAAAGGCTAGGCAGATGATGATAATCCCTATTTCTAATCTCTTCAAAGTCAGAGTGAACATGCTTCTTCTGGGTAAGCTCACTCCATCGTAGACCTTGTCTCAGTCACCTTTGACCTGGATTAGAGACAAGATCACTAGAAAAAAAGCCATAGCACGCAGCCACAGCACGCAGCCATAGCACGCATCCTTACATATAAAAAACACATCTTAGTTGAATCCGTTTCCACCAGCGCTGTGCTATGTAAACCAATGAATATGATTGGTGGATTTCAAACGCATCCGCAGCAACGTAGCATAGCGCATCTCTGGTGGAAAAGCCAATTTTCTTAGCATAATTTTCAGCATACAGGTGGTGTATTTTCGACATAAAAAGTAACAACAAAAAAGTGTGATGAAATTGGAACGTTTGAAGACTTATAGGTATGAAAGAAAGAAAGAAATAACGTTCTAAAACATATTTTTTCAATTTGAATCAGTAGTTCCTGAGATTGGCGCGTTCAAACAAACAAACTCTTCAGCTATTATGTTTAGATAAACATATTTTTAACCCTGGCCTCTAACTGTTACTCAAACTCATGGTTAACGCAAGTTTAAAATTAAGATAACATAAAAACTAACTGATATTACAAGTAGTTCAAAATAGTTCAAAATCAAGGCTAGTCTATACTGTATAATTTATGTTTAAAACCATAACCTACGACAACACTTAATGGTTGTCTAAGGCTTTTTCTGAGTAATAAAAACTGACGAACCGTTTATCGTTACTAAAAAAACAATTATCAAAATATAGTTTGCATATTTGGATGTATCTCCGAAACTACTGAACCGATTTCGAAAATTCTTTCACTAATGTGAAGCTAGATTATTCTAGAGTATTATAGAGTATTTTTTAAATATTCTTGTGGGATAATTATTAATTGTAATGCAAGTAAAGTCACAGGCAAAAACCTGAGTTTTAACTTATATAAAAAAATAAAAATTCTTGATTCTGTCTGCAAGCGATAATCTCATAAACTACTGATCTGATTATAATGAAGTTTTCAACAAAAAAAAGGCTTGTATTTTTAAAAAGATTTATAATTACCACTAAAAGCCATCCATAACAGGAGCCGTTTATTTAGTTAAAAATGTAAATGCATTTTTTGTATCACTTTATTTTGTCGCATTTTCAATAAATTGAACGCCCGTTGGCCGTAACCCACTTATTTTTGCCAAAATTGTCTTATGAAACTTTATAAAAGTTATAGAAAGGGCCACTCTTTTTTCAAGTTGTTCTTTCCAAATTTTGAGTGACCGTGAACCTTGTAAGTGAACGATAAAGTGTCATAATTTAAAGTGAAGACTGAAGTTTTATTAAGGTGATTGCGTCGATGTGGCCCGCGAAATTCAATTTTGTTTACGTTTTTTGCAAATTGCAGGCCAGTGACATGTTGTAACTTTATCAAAATATGAATTGCGGTAATAACAAGTATAATTTTAAATATGTGAGAGCTGATGGAGCGAATTTTTTGATAATTTTTATATTTAAATTACACTTGTTATTACCGCAATTCATATTTTGATAAAGTTACAACATGCCACTGGCCTGCAAATTGCAAAAAACGTAAGAAAATTTGAACTTCGCGGGCTGGTTGGAGCATTCACCTTAAGTCTTTATTTTAATATTGCCAGCAGTTTTTTTTTGTTGTTACCTTTTGAAACAATAGGGGTAAGTATGTCCCGGGTGCGAACCGCTGTTACAGCAAAGTTTTATTGTGTTTTCCCATCAGTAATCTCTTAATAGCAAACATGGAGTCTAGATTTCTGAGACTTGAAAATTACTGGTGAAATGGTATACACGGCTACAACACATCAACCTATTCAAAACTAGTATAAGCTGACCGTTCAATGTGCCGAAAGATCATGTAAAGCGAGTCCAAGACAAACTGGTTTTATTTGGAGTTCAAGACAAACTGGTTTTATTTGGCTATAGGTACTATGCGACTACTCTGTGAACAAATCTGTAATTACACCATATTGTGACGTCATAAACACTTTTCTTTTTTTTTAAATTTGCACTCTCCGAAATCTTCATCTTCCTAGCCTTTTCCCTACAATAGGTCGGCTTCCAGTCGAACCAGATGCAGCTGAGTATCAGTATTTTACATGGAGCGACTGCCTATCGTAGCTCCACAATCCAGTAACTGGGTAATACGATAGCCCATGGTAAGACTGGTTGTCAGACTTTACGAGCTTGCAACTAAAGTAACGACTGTCAAAGATCTACAAATGACAGCCAAGACCAACGGCTTTAAAAGTGCTTTCCGAAGCACAAATCGCTATGAAAGATGGTCACCCATCCACCCATCCTTAACCCGGAAGCTCGGCCTGTGCAGCTGTAATAATTTAGCCACGAGCTCCTCTAATTTCCAAGCTTTGGATTAGAATCCCCAAAGGAAAAAAAGCGTGGCCGTCTCCGTCAAACCTGGCGACGCACCGTGCTAGCGGAAGCGGCGAGCATTGGATTGATGTGGAGCGAGATGAAGCGTGAAGCTCAAGACAGATCGCGATGGAAGACATCTGTGGACGCCCTCTGCCCTATCTAGGGGACAAAGGACCTTAAGGGCCTACGCAGACCGGGACGGCATGGCAAGGGATTTTAATTTTTACTGATGGACATTCAACCGTACCGTTACAGAAATACGACATAAATTGCTATGCTTTAAAATGATGCCGTGGCATTGAAAGGGATTTTATTGCACGGCATTAAAAGACGCGCCACAGGCTCCCGTGGCGGGATGCCGTGGCATACTGCGGCAGGCAACGGCATGCCACGGACTCCGGTGCTCGTAGTGATATACTGAGGGGTGCGGCGACGGGGGTAGAGAAGCGGGGCCGTAGCAAAGCGTTGGAATGCCGCGGTATCTAAGCGGCCAGTGTGCGCTGACTCAAGGCAAAATCCCTTGCCATACCGTCCCGGTCTGCGTATGCCTTAAGTCAAGTCCTCTAATTTTCGAGTGAGACTTGACAGATGAAAATCATTGATATTTTTAATCATGTCCTAGGCGCACAGTAGTGATGTTATGTTATTTTACATACATAACGTCATATTTCTAGTAATACAAGTATTTTATGACAAGTCATCAAAATCATAGTAAATGTGTGATTACCGTATATTTCCACTACATACCCGTTTGTCGGAATATTCTACGTTACGTAGAAGTAAAATAATGTAAACAAGCAATTATCATTGCGTCAGTTACACAATAATTATAACATTGTGGCGTATATCAAGGCTTTATGACATTTTTTTATAACCTATTATATGCCTACTTTAGTGATTCTTCTAATATAAGGTCCTAAGTCTAAGCCGATTATATTTTTTTGCCTAAACTTTTCCTTTAGTTGTGTTTTCTTTCTCTCTTAAAAAAAATATCACCAGCTCCCGCAATATGACCGTAGAAACAGGTTTTTTCGACGAGGGAATAGACAGTAGGTATAACAGAATGTAAAAACATTTCTATCGTTCTAATCATGGTAATGTTTAAAATGAAGAAAAATATATATTCTATTCTTTGTTCGTCTAAGGATCATGAGTTCATGACATACCCGTACTAAAATGACGAATAGTAAAGATATAACTTTATCTATTCTTTGTAGAATAGAAATAAAATTGGTCATGCTACGCGTGCATAGTTATGTGTAAATTTTACCAGAACTGCCAGACATAGAGCAAATAATATAAAAAAAAAACCAATAAATTCTCTTCTACGGTCAACCAAGGCTATCAAAAAAAGAAGTAACTTACTTCTATAAAATAAACGACCCACGGTGAACTTGGTAAATCCAGATATTTTACAGTTTCGTCTAGACGAACCTGTAAATATCTAGACAAAACGGAAAAACCCCTGACCCAAAGACTACCATACAATTAAATAATGACAAACAAAAACAAAAATACTTTCAAAATGTATTGGTATACCGTTACTTGCAATCTATAAATAACAGTTACTTTATCGGTAGGTAACTGTTACAAATACCAGTTCCGACGCAAAAACTGCTTGATAGACAGATTGAACACTATGACCCAGGGCGCATGCGTGGGGTTATCCAATGGAGTTCGATCGGGTCGGACGCAGACCATTATTCACACTGTTATAGTCATACTACTATGGACATTGTCCTTATTTAAATAATAAACAAATTCAATTGTCTTCAGGAATTTATTTTGTGTTACAGTAAAAAAATGCCATTTCACTGATTTGCTAACTCACTCAAGTACGAACAAAAGGTGCGCGAACGAGTGTTGCACACCTGGATACTTTTGTGCATGCACAATACTTTGCTAAATTCAGTTCAGTGAAAAGGTTCACGTACAAATGTGCTGCACTGTGCTCGAACAAAAGTTCGGCCGCATGATTATCGCGGATACCAGCTTAGTACGTGCACTGCTGAAGTGCGCGTACAAAATGTGACATTATATACTACAGCATTTGTAATTATCATAAATAACGGATTTCCACTGTCTCTAAAGTACCTAACAAGAAAAAATTATCAAATTCTTGTAACCTATAGTTTCATCTAGCGAAATTATGTATATATTTTTATAAACCGTAAAAGTGTAAAATGTGCCAGATGGTCGCATTTTTAAGCAGGTACTTAATATTATAAATAACCTGATATATAATAGTACCTTTGAAATCGCAAAAAAATAATTTTGTTGGTACAACTTGTTTCGCAGGTAACTCCATAAAATATGAACCTTGGTCACGTTTTTAAAACTAACATAATTAACCCGACCACATTGCTTTAAATAGCCACTCAAAATTTATATTACTACTATTTTTGTGTTGCTAAATTTATGAAATGAGTTCAGCCTTTTTTTTTAACGTGGTAAAATCATCAAATGAGTCCTCCCACCCAGGGCGGGGCGGGAGGAACTGTCAGACTCGGACTTACTAAAACACACGGTGTTCCTTCAATTGTCTTTTACGTTCCGGGTCACAGTTACCAGTATACAGAGCCCCGCAATCCCGGAAGGCGTTTGTAAATAAGTAAGTTCACAGTAGCACGTGGTTTTCATATGGAGTTTCTTGCCCATTCTTCTCCATAGAGATCTACGCATTGGAATGGGCACCTACGGTAGGTACTTTCACACTTTTTGCGTCTTGTGACTGGGACTGTAGCACCATAACTATTTTTGTACTTATTTTATTATAATTATGTCTTTTAAGAATTCAAAAGTGCCTGTAACGCCTAGTTAAATAAAATAATGATTTGATTTGAGGTCAGAGACAGCAAAATTCAAAATGGCCGTTTTGCTATTTCTGACGTTAATAAGTATCCACGTTTTGTAGATACAGTTTAGTTAAATTTATGGTAAATAATACACATTAAATAAATTCCGCACGTGTTTCTGTATGTAAGGGATTTCACACGGTTTTTCTGAATCTAAACGAACAAAATTATAATTGCTGTCTAGATAAAAAATTTACATAAATGTTTTTCCTTTTTGTGTCTGTTATTTAAATATAGTTGATAGAAAAAAAAAAGCAAAAAACAAGTCAATTTATTTTAAGATTTCATTGAAGTAAAACAAATATAAGTATCAAATTAATATAAAAAGATAATAATGATTGATCGCCAAAATATGAAATAAAAACAAAACCTTTAATGTTTTTTTTTCTGTATTTTATGATACAATATTAAATTTAATTATTAATCGTTTATTTCGGTACTGCTCTAAGAAACTGGACTATAATTTAGTTTATTAAAGTAACTGGTTTAATAAAATGGCGAATATAATAAAGAACCTTGAATAATGTAAAAGATGAACTCCCGTCCTAAATCAATCAATAATTAATTTTATGAGTTAATTTTGTTCAAATCAAAATTTATTACGAACCTGTCGTAAAATTAAATAAATCTTAAGTTTTATTCATTTTTATGACTGACAAGCATTTTTACTTACAAATAAAACATCAGCTCATCAAATAAAGAAACAAAAAACGTTATTATTTAAACGTTTGCTCACACTAGAAAATCCTATATCGTAGTTTTACAAATCTATCTAGACACGCGAGAGCGTGGCCAGCCAAGCAATATTACAAAACCCAAGAGTTTGTTTGGTTGAATGCGCTAATCTCAGGAACTATTGGTTCGAATTGAAAAAATATTTTTGTGTTGGATAGTCCATTTATCGAGGAAGGCTATAGGCTATATAACATCACGCTACTATAAATAGGAGCCGAGCAACTGTTGTGAAAACATGAGGAACAGCTAGAATATTATAAACTTACATTTATGTGGAGTCAAGATTTTTTTATGAATAAAAAAAAAATGTATACACAACAACCAGACCCGGGCCCCAATTCTGCTAATTTAGTAATGACTCAATTGAATATCAATTGGATCTCAGTAGCAGTTTTAACTACATTTGGTATTCTGCTACTAATTTAAGACCAATGGTTTTCCAGTGACATTCCATTGAACTGTTATCAGAATATTTGCTAGTCTGCTCTTCAATCGTGTTACAATTGTAAATCGATTGTGGACTTTATCGGTATTCTACTCTCTAATGGCAATACTTATAACTGTTCAACTGAGAGTCAATTACAGTTACACTACGATTCCATTACGACTCTATTGAGCTTATACAAGTTTTTGCAGAATACCAAATTAGTTCTAATCGTAATGGAGTCGTGATTGAGTCTCAATTGAATATCAATAGCATGTGAGTTAAATAAAATTAGCAGACTTGAGGCCCCGGAATGGCTACTTGTTGATCATACTTTTATTTGTATCGTACGGTAATCAAACTCGCGACACGCAGAGCATCAGTCGACAACTCAACCGTGCTATCAAAAAAGAGGTAGCTTATTTCTTAAGCTTTCGGAAAAACCCACAACATTCAACTTTAAAACTCGATATTTAAGGTTTCATTTCGGAAAACAGGTTAATACAATAAAAATGTTAGTTTATTTTATATCAGTCATCAAATTTTAATATCATGATTCAAAATATAACTTGTGTGTAAAATTATGTTCGCTTTAAAATTACAAACCCGTTGGTCATTCTTTTAAAATTATATTAATCTATAGACTTAATTTTTTTAAAGGGAAATATATTTGCCAACTTGTTTTACACCTAGAATTAGTGATGGGCCGGAGGGAAGAAAAAAATGGGAGGGAAAAAAAAGATTGGGAAAATATGGGAAAATAAAATAAATTCCCGGAATTTTCCCAAACGACGGGAAAATAAATATTGAACCAATAACAATGTTAAAAATATGTAAATAATGATTGTATTAGGTGGTAATAAAGTGGTAGTAAGGCCTGCAACAGCTGGGTCATGCCAGTATTGATGTAGGTACTCTTTTGACATACTCATGGACTCAAACAGAACTTAATTGTACGGACCCTCGTATCCAAGGCGATAGAAGGGTCCGTACATTGCTTACTGCATATCGAATGCATCACTCACGGTCTTCTGTTATGAGATTGTACTATATTCGAGGTTGAGATTTTCTAAACGTTAAGACTTTCCTCAATCGTGAGATATGCAATCTCAGTGAATATTGCCTAAAAGCCGACGTGGGAATGCATCGAGATGTAGTAGCGGTGGACAAGGGCCTTACCCCACTCTCCTGGGCTAAAGAGAACTGGCGCAAACCTGCACTGCTTGACACTAATGGTCGCATGGAAATATAACAGAACAAGGAGGTTCACGGACGTTTTTTCCGGGCCCTACATAGGCCTGATGCAGATGTAGACATATCTGCGTCGGTAGCCTGGCTACGATCCGGAGACTCCTTTGGAGAAACCAAAGGTTTTGTCAGAGCAATAATGGATGAAGCTATGATGACATAATATAACTACCGGAGATTTATTGTGAAGGATAGCAGGGCTGACATATGTCGGGCATGTCACCGTGTCCAGGCGAATCAATCTATCACATTTTCTCCGGGTGTTCTCGCCTCGCTAACGGAGAATACTTGCATAGACACAACCCTGTAGCCAGAATAATCCATCAACTTGCTCTAAAATACAACCTTGTGGAATCAGAAGTGCCGTACTACAGGTATGTGCTCGACCCAGTTCTTGAAAGTGGTAATATGACACTAAGATATGCACGCGCTGCGGCAAGAGCTCCGTCGCGATCTCAGGGCAGTATGGAGGGAGCGTCAGTCGCAACAGAGGTCCGGGTACGCTGCAATTGCGGCGGTATCACCCTCTCTTAGAGGAGTGGCTGGATAGGCGACTCGGCGTCCTGACCTACCGCATGACGCAGGTCCTCACCGGACACGGAAGTTTCATGAGGTACATGTCTCGGATGGGGAAGCAGGAAACGCCTGAGTGTCACCACTGCGAGAAACGCCCGGAGGACACGGTGGAGCATACGGTGCAAGACTGCCTCGCTTGAGCAGAGCACCGCCGTGTCCTCACGGCAATAGGCAGAGACCTCTCGCGCCCGGCTTTGGTCGAAGCCAAGACGAAGAATGCTTCGGGACGAGACGGTGTGGGATGCGGTGGACTCCTTCTGCGAAGCAGTCATGCATGGGCCGAGTGAGGGAGAGGACAGCGTCAGCGTCCGTCCACCCCAGCCGCAGTGGTAGACGCCCACGGCGCCGGACTTCGGCAGACGGATCTCCAGCCACCGTAGGCGCGGGCATGCGGGCGGCGAGTAATGGGTGACTCGCTGTCCGACCATGGACCATGCCCGGGTCAACGGCGCGTTGTGTTCCACGCGCGCCAATTCAAGCATTTATTTTTGACAGTTTTAGTGAATATGATTTCTGTTTGAGTTCGTTCACCCGTGTGTCACAGCCGATTTCAATGTTTCCATCACATTTTGCAGACTTTGAACTGGCAATTCATCGAAATACTTACAAATAACTTATTTTATTGGCCATATGAATAGGCCAAAAGAAAAATGCTTGAAGAAAAAAATCTTTTTTGAAAAAAAAAATTGATGAATTTTGATTAAAAAAAAAATTGCGAAAAAAAATTTTTTTTTGGAATTTCCTTGCTTATTGATACGAGTAAGCACACTAAATTCTTGCAGTTAATTTTTTAAGACCATATATTACGTTGAAAATCTGTTAGAGACTCGAGAGTTTACGGTTGTCATTAATTTGTCTACATAGCAAGACTAAAAAAAATTATAAATTGTTAGATTAGAGCTATGATTATGTGGCTGCTTATACGTACAATAACCACTTTTAGCGCTAAACGCTAAACCAAACTAATATTCAAAAACAACCTAATAATCAAAAAAAGATCGGTGTGATACTTTTGAGGTTTGTTCGAAGTTGATTTTAAGTCTTTTTAAATAAATACGTATCAACAAACATTTCCAAAGTCAAAGTCAAAGTCAAATCATTTATTCCAATTAGGCCATCAAAGAGGCACTTTTGAACGTCGATATTTAAATTCAAAGGGAATAGGAAGGGAAGGGATTGATTCTACACCCATTCGCTAAGGTAGGTTGTATGGAGAAGAATGGGCAAGAAACTCCATACTTACTCTTTTTAAAAAAATGTTTTACAATATTTTTTAACAGCGTTTGAAATAATTAATGTCAAAGCAATGTACCTTGAAAAACTAGACTAAAATTAAAAAAAAATAATAAGAGCAAAAAGGTACATGGCGTTCACATTTTAACAAAATATTGAAATTACACAATTTACAAATATAATTTATGTGTGTGAGCATTCAAATTTCAACCAGCTTGACTTTGTTTAAGCCCTACATTGTACTATGGAGCAGGACCAGCATGTTTCCAAACATTTTTATCTTGAATATAATCTTCTAATTTATAATATGCTTGTTTACTAAGTGTGCTTTTTATGTAACTTTTAAATTTTTTTTCATTTAGATTTAAGATTTCACTCGGGATTTTATTGTAACATTTAACACAGAACCCCATAAAAGATTTTTGTACTTTAGACAATCTAAAATATGGTTGATCAATTTTATCTTTATTTCTCGTATTAAAGTTATGTCTGTCGCTTATTTTGTTAAAAAGATGAAGATTTTTCCTAACATGCATTATATTTTCATAAATAAATTGACAAGGCACTGTCATTATATTAATCTTTTTGAATAATTCCCTAAGAGATTCGCGACGACGTAGATTGTAAATTGCTCTGACAGCTCTTTTTTGCAAAATAAAGATAGATTCAATGTCAGCTGCACGGCCCCACAATAGGATGCCATATGACATAATGCTGTGAAAGTAGCTGAAGTAAACCAAACGCGCAGTTTCGACGTCTGTTAACTGCCTTATCTTTCTAACAGCATAAGCGGCTGAGCTTAGTCGCCCTGCTAGAGATGCTATATGGGGGCCCCATTGTAATTTGTCGTCTAACGTGATTCCTAGAAAAACTGTCTGATCAATAAATTCCAATTTTTTTCCGTTCAATAAGATGTCACATTCGCTACTTCTAACATTTGGTAAAGTGAATCTAATACATTTTGTTTTCTTTTCATTAAGAACTAAATTATTAACAGTAAACCAATTTTGAACCTTAAGAATACAGTCATTAACAGTGTCTAGATTTTGTGCACGTCTGTCAATTTTAAAAATTAAAGATGTATCATCAGCAAATAACACCATCTGTGGTTGATTTTTTAGTAAATGAGGTAAATCATTAATATAGACTAAGAAGAGGAATGGACCCAAAATAGAACCTTGAGGCACTCCCATAGTCATTTCAGCCCCCAATGAGTTTGTACCGTTTATCTGAACTTTAACCTGTCTATCTTTTAAGTATGAATTTAGTAAATCAAGGGCTTTATTTTTAATACCATAATGTTCTAACTTCAGCAAAAGCGTTTCGTGGTTAACGCAATCGAATGCTTTTGAGAGGTCGCAAAAGATTCCTATGGCATCCTGTGCTTCCTCCCAGGAGTTAAAAATGTTCTTCAATAGGGTAACACCGGCGTCAGTTGTACAACGACCTTTGGTGAAACCGAACTGTTGATCATGAAAGATGGAGTTTCTATTGAAGTGACATAGCAGTTGTGCAAGCATTAACTTTTCAAACACTTTACTGAAGACTGGCAAAATTGACACAGGCCTATAATTGTTCGGTTCTTTACAATCACCCGATTTGAAAAGTGGAGCTACCTTACTATGCTTCATGAGATCCGGAAACACTCCTTGGTCTATACTGCTATTAAATATAAAAGCTAAATAAGGTGCCACGGTTTCTATTATAGATTTACAGGCCTTTACAGACATTCCCCAGAGATCTTCTGTTGACTTAATTTTAAGATCCTTGAATGCTTTAATCACAGCTTGGGGGTTCGTGTGCTGAAACCTAAACTCCTTCGGGCAGGCCTTTACATTATTTCTAAGTAAGGCAGCAGAGAGTGCGGGTGACGAATTTAAAGACGCAGTCGTCTTAAGAGGTATATTCGAAAAAAACTTTTCAAATTCCTGAGCTACTTCTACGTCTGTGCTTATAGGGCCATGTGCAGTTTCTAAATTAAATTCGTTATTGCGCTGTTTATTCCTACCTGTCTCATTATTTATAATTTTCCAAGTTGTTTTAATTTTATCATCGGCTGATTTAATTTTATTACTAATATGAATAGCTTTAGCTGTTTTGCATACATTTTTAAAAGTTTTAGAATATTTAGCAACATACTGATGAAAGGTATCATTCACAATGTGTTTCTTTAGACCATAAAGTTCAAAAAGCCTTTCTCTGCTCTTACGAATTCCAGGTGTCGCCCAATCACTAAATAAGAATTTTGTGACGATAGTTTTAGTTTTAACTGGAAACGTGTGAGTAAATTCTGTATTTAAAATTGCAAAAAACTCGGCGTAAAACTCATTTGGGTCATTTATATTATTAAAGATATTTTGATCACATAATTTACTCGCTAGTGTATCATTAAATTTTTCTAAATTTTTACATGTAATTGGCCTATACCTTATTTGGGTTTTTTGCGTAGGTGTGTAGGCGCAAAACGTTATTGTTTGGCCACTGTGATCAGATGGCAATTTATTTATAATTTCCTTATGCAAATAATCACAATTAGAAAAAACATTGTCTATACAAGTGGCAGAAGAAGCTGTCACTCTGGTAGGTTCCATAAAAATATGTGACAAGTTAAATGATTTAAAAAGACTCAACAATTTGATACTATTGGAGTTATTTTCTAATATATTAATATTGAAATCACCACAGATGATGATAGATTTACTACTACTACATACTTTATTTAACACATCTTCCATTATAGAATCGAATATAGGAAGAGTCTGGTAATTTGGGGGTCTGTATACACACACTATAACATGCCTATCAAGCTCAACACAGGACAATTCAATTATGTGTTCAACTGACAGTTCCACAATGTCATTTCGAGTTTTAGATTTAATTGATTTCTTAATTAATATTAAAGATCCGCCATGTAACATACGTTTGCGGCTGAAATGACTAACTACACAATAATTATCATAACAAATTGACAAAACTTGATGATCTTTTAACCAATGTTCGGTAAGGCAAACAATATCAAACTTGGTTGATTCCAAAAACATTTCTATTTCCAGTAGTTTAGAAGAGCACCCTTGAATATTTTGATTAAACAATTTTAAAGTGTGTTGCTCTCCACTTGTTATTTTATACTTAACTAATTTGCTAGAAGAAACCTGTTTATTGTTCACTGATAATGAGTTACTAATTGCAGAGGTTTCTTCTGTTGTCTTACAATCTAGTTTAAAGTAATATCCGGAGTGATCTCCACGACGGGACCGTCTAGTGTACCAGCAGGAAGGGAATGCCCAATCTGAGTAGTAGTGGTCTCCAAGGCCGGTGGTATATTAGGTAGACCCTCCTTCGTACAGCATGCAAGTACAGAACACTGCATCACTATGTTTTTAGGACAACCTAACAACACAGACTCGTCACTTAAACTACTACTTAACCTACTTAACCTAGAATCTAATACATCAGCAACAACATGGTTAATATTATATGCTATCAACATAGCAATCAAATGTCGACATTTCAAAGACAGAGATAAATGTCTCCGATGCAAAACAAAACTACTAACAAAATTGTTAGAATCAAAAAACAACAATTTGTCACTATGACAACATGTCAACATGTGAATGCAACAGTTTAACTTATAAATATGGTTATTTTCACATTCACTTAAACTATCCGAGTAAGGAAAAGCGCACAACATCAGCTTTCCTACGTTTAACTTCAATAAGGAGTCCACACCATCCACTATGTCCTTTTTAGTTACATTAAAGCTATTTCCTAAAAGTAGAACTAAAGAAGAACAGTCCTCCAGATTTGTTTCAGTTATTCTATTTATCATTTGTTTAAAACTTATGTTATGATAACAGTGGTTAGTAAAACTATGGCTTAGGTAGTTATATAATATTTTTCCAAAGCCAGACCCTAACTCATCACTAAAAAGTATAGTTTTACTTGTTTGATTGTGATTATAATATGTCTTTGCTGGAGAAGCTGATAAGTTAAGTTGGGGCTGAGGGGGAGGTGGTTTATTGGCACAGCTGCAAGGGAGATTATTTGTCAGTGACTCATATCTCTCTGCATTGTACTTCACCAAATCCAACAATTCCCCGGCTTCAAACAGACGGTCACTCAACTGTTCCTGTGATTTTTCATATTTTTCAAAAATGTCCTTCAGCAAGCACTCTTTGTATAATAAAATATACCATACATAAAATCCCTTACTTTTATGCTGTAACCATACTTTTACAATGAATGTCTTTTTTTTAACCACGACATGCATGCACAGACTCACACAAATGCAAAACTTTGTAAAAAATAAATTAAATTGCATAATTTTATATGAAAAATATTTTCCCGTCATTTGGGAATATTCCCGGGAAGAAATGGGAAAGTATCGGGAATTTTCCCAACTCGGGAAAATTCCCGGGCAAAAACCCATCACTACCTAGAATCAACTAAAGAAGACCGCAGACATATTTTATTAAAAGCATTTTTTGTTGTTTAATTATACAATTAAAACAAAACAACAAATGAGATGCGAATGCGAGCAAAATTTTTAAATGGTTATTGTTTTATTTATCTGTAGCTGTATCTGATTGCTATGGAAAATTTAAAATCGGTCTCATACAACAAATTTTTCTAAATGTTTTTACCCGACTGCGCGACGTAAAGGAGGGTAATGTGATTACTACCAACTATTTTGAGACCCTGTATCAGGATACAGAGTCTCAAAACAGTAATAAAATATTTAATGTAAAATTATTGAAGGGAGAAATATTATTAAAATCGATTAAGTCATTCGTATGAAATGTCGTTCGACATACACGATCTTAAATACTAGATTTTCCCCGCGACTTCAGTCGCCTCTCGCATTGCGAAAATATGTAATAAAAAGTTACTATTCGCTATGTACTTACTACGAACACAGATGTGATAACGCGAGACTCTCTAAAATAATTAAAAAAAATAAAAAAAAGCTCTACTTTTAAATTTTTATTGAAATACAAGCCGAAATTGATCATATCAAGAATTGACAGATTTTAAGCACAATAACCAAACATACATACTTACTTACTTTCGTATTAATACATATTTTATTTAAATTAAATATTCTTGTTTACGTAGTTTTTTTGTTTCCTTTTTCGTTCTATAAAGTGCCTCACGTGTATTCAAATGTGCTTTTGAAGTAATAAAATAAAATAGGATGCCAAAATAATTCAGACTTATCTATACTTATATTGTAAAGCTGTAGAGTGTGTTTGGTTGAACGCGCTGATCTCAGGAACTACTGGTTTGAATTTCAAAATTCTTTTTGTGTTGGATAGTCCATTTATCGAGGAAGGCTATAGTCTATACATATATCATTACGCTACGGTCAATAGGAACCGAACAGCGGGGCTAAAACCGCGGGAAAAAGCTAGTTAGACATAAAAATAAAATAACAAAGGTACCTACATAATTATACAAGAATTATGTGCGAAACAAGAAGATATTTTAAAACAACATGATAATTGTTATTTTTTCTTTATAGAATGATAACTATGTAACAACATAGTTTTCAGTTTTCCTTGTCTTTTTGAATCATGTGCGTAGGGCCTTCACAGTGGAAACTGGGCTTCATATGTACTTATTTTTAATTACTGAACTTAACCAGTTAAACAAGAATAAAATTGTCCACGTGGATATTGCCTTTACTGACCGCAAAGTACATGAATAGGTATAATGTGTGACTTATTTTGTATGTAAATATGTGTGGACATACATGGGATATGTGGAATGTCGCTTCTAGTAACTATTACTGAGTAATGTACACTAATCCTACTTTAATCTTAATATTTAAAAATCCATTCATGCGTAGTGAAAAGTAGACAAAAAGTATGATAAAAACACGGTTTAACACTCAATAAAAAGTTAAACATCTGTTGAATACTAGTCTAAAAAAACTGTCAACTTCATAAATTCGTCATTTTGCAGTTACACTTTTTTTAGACAAGTGTTCAACTGATGTTTAACTTTATTGGTAAAACGGAAACTTTTTTGAATACTGTTTGATGTAAACCGTCACCATACGTTTTACTTTTATACAAGTAAAACCTGTATGCAATTTGCACAAATACATATTGTTTCCAATTCAAGCTACTTGTATGCAAATGTGACGTCACTCTTTGCAAGACTTGCCTCATGGAAACGCGCCTTTAATGCCATACAAAACAAAATAAGTATCATCAATTAAATGTAATATTACCAAGATAATCTATAAAACAAGGAAATTTTCCAGCTGTCCATACAATTTCCATGCGGAAAGCTAAAACGTCATCGGACGTAATTATATGCATGCTACTGACATTTGAAAAATACTGACAGTTTGAAAATTGACTAGATTTATGGAAAAAATATATAAATTAACAATAGAAATATATTACTAAAATATAATAATTAATTATAAACTATTAGAAAGCTTTGATTTTATTTTTGGCTTTGATTATTAATATTGCATTACATTGCGAAAGTTGGAATGGGAGTCCTTTGCCCTGCAGTGGGACAACGTAGGCTTATAATAATAAATAATAATTGCCCATTTAAGGCCATTTTCCTGAGAATTGGGAAGAAAATAGACTAGACTGGTCGCATCAAAGGCTAAATAAAGGAGATGTTTCATTTTCGGCCATCAGAAGTACATTACATCAAAAAAGAGGAAAAAATACCACAAATTCGGGAAAAATATTCTCTGGTGGATTTGAGCCTGATTTGTTGTGCACAAAATAAAAATAGTTTTTCAATTATTGCCATGTTTTATTCATCATGGCGTCTCGTTTGCTTGCATAATTCATTCGTTCGGAAATTATGTCTCATCAAATTAATGTTAAGTAGAAAAAATAAATAAATAATGTCTGTATTCTTGAAGTGTTTGAATAAACTATTATTCTATTGTACATATTTTTGAGTAAATATAATTAAGTACCACGATTTCATCGTTGCAAAAATCTTTTAATCGTGTTTCTGAACCCACAAAATGACCGCTTGTTGATTGGCGTAAAAGACCGAAAGCCATGCCATAAAAATATTAATAAAAAAAAACGTTCTTGAAGTGCTAAAAGAAACTATTATTCTATTGTACATATTTTCGAGTAAACATAATTATGTACCACGATTTAGAACTTAGAAGACTATTTATGAAGTTGGTTCTGATGAACAAAAACAAACAAAACAATTATAAGTAATGTAAATGTCATCTCTACAACCTGTCATGGCTGTCATAATTCTTACTTATGACAAACGTCAAACATTTTTTATTTTTATTTTGTGCATAAAATCCATTTATTATTATGAAAAAAATGTTACTTTATTCTATTCAGGGGTAATTTTCCCAGCTTTGGTAAAATGTACATGTTATGGCCGGAGCGCCATATAAAAGTGAAACGTCTCCTTTGTTTTTCTTTTTCTTTCATAGGTAATCAATTTGAAAGCGAAATGTTTGCTTTATTGCCAAACACTAATCTGCATATTGTGTCCTCATAAGATCTCACCAAAATTATGTCTGAACTTGAATTCGAAACGTCATTTATTTTTATTCGCTTATGTAAGTGTTTGTTTCTTTAAATATAGTAACAACATTTATCCAAAAAAAGGGTTGCGGGAACATCTGCAAAGGTAGCCGTGACCAAGGAACGCAAAAAGCAAATTGAAGGAACAGGGTTGAATTTTAGTCTGTAAATCCTTACCTCTCCAACAAAACAAAAAAAGTAGAACCATGTTTTATCTACATCTGCGTCACAATGGTACTTAATCTTTGCATTAGTCAGTAATTTAATCTTGGAACTGATAAATAATGTAATTGTTTCTTATTAAATCATTTCAATCAGTAATAGAATCAATTGATATGCCTTTCCGGTTATAGTTGGGATTACCCCAGCATTGTTCGGATATGACACATCGGAAATGGACACACCAATCAATTTAAATAATAAAAAGATTTAGAAAAGAATTGGTCCTTAATAAAAAAAATGTACGTCTCAGGGTCACGGTTACTTATAAGACGATCCCGCGACCCCGGCAGGCTTTGGCCCTCTAAGGGGGACCTAATCCCGCGAAATTCAAATTTTCTTACGTTTTTTGCAATTTGCAGGCCAGTGCTAGTTTGTATGTTGATTAAATTATTATTCGCGGCTGTAAAACGTATGTAGTTACAGAATTATAATCAACAAAATCATCAATACAACGCTCAAGTTCATAAAGCTGTAGGAATGACTTTTTCTGTTTTTTTTTTGTTCGTATAGCCCTTTATGAACTTGGAGGGTTGTATTGATGATTTTGTTGAATATAATTCTGTAACTACATACGTCTTACAGCCGCTAATAATATTTTAATCATCATAAAACCTAAGCACTGGCCTGCAAATTGCAAAAAACGTAAGAAAATTTGAATTTCGCGGGCTGTAATATCTTTGGGTTTCATTATTAAGATAGAACAATAGGTAATCAACTAAAGTCACATTTGTTTTTTTTTTTAACGGTAAACCTCATTAGATTTTTTTCCTGTATCTTGGCTGCGTTTATAAAATATATTTAACACCTAGACCCTGAACAACAAATTTTAGATCATACAATTTATTTGTCCCGTGCAGATATCGAACACGCGGTGTCGCAATTGAATCGCGCAGCTACTGCGTTAACGTTTAATCCTGATGACGTTTGTAGAAATAAAATTTTACTATGCACAGTCATTTTTAATGAGGAGTCATTTGACTAGAATGTCAATGACATTTGCGTTAAATTTGGAATGATTAGCAAATGGCAATGAAATACTTAATTATGTCATCGATACTAAGAAGAATGGCAAAATCTATTGTTTATAGATCATTTTTCAAGGCTAATTTTATATTATTGGCTTTGTATAATATTAATTTATGTAGTTATTTGACTTTTAGCATTTAAAATACTACAGATTGTTTTCAAAATTGTTAGTTATTTAATTCAGTATATTTTTCATAGATTTATTTTAAAATTCAATAGTAACAAAATGCAGATGATTGAATTATTTCTAGAATTTTTGTGGAAAGAAAAATTCGATTGCAGACAGCACTACAACCTTCCAGTTTTCACAAAGATCTTAAATATTCGCGACGCAGATGTATAAAAATTAAAAAATATTGGTAGAATGTTTTTTTTTTTTAAGTTAGGGATTTTTACATTCATCTTTATTGAACTTTGCCTGCGACTTCACAGTGACAAAGAGAGTGAGCTACTCAGGTTAACATACCGTTCATACCACACTGAGGTCGAGGTTCGTTTCCATTGGGTTATTTATTCTACATCCGATATAATTATTACTTTTTTTAAGAATAAAATTAGGCATCAAAAGTAAACACAAAAGGTATACATATAATTAATAATTGAGGTAATTTCTTTTCATTACTCTCTTCTCTGCACATTTTCCATAACACTTCTTTTTTGTATAGCCATCATCGGGGAAATGCGCACAAAAGATAGAGGTCTGCGTTCTATAAATAAGCGACTAAAAATAAAACTTTATGAAAATAATAATAATGTTAATTGTAGCAAAATCGAATATTCTATTCTATTGCTCAAATAATAGAGTTGATAAAGCATAATTTTGTCGTGATTCTTGTCATAATTGTACTAAAAGTTTTGACCTCCTGTGTAACTTCGTTATTATCCCGACTGTGCCAGATTTTTTTGTTTCCATTTTTTTTAACCGATTTGGTCCCATTTCTGAGCAAAATGTTTTGTGCAATTTCAGATTTAGATAATAATGCTATAAAAGGTGACGTTTGATCACCAATATTTTCTCCTGGCTGGAGGCCTTAGAGTCATTAAGGCATCCACAAAACCTCTTCAAGGTTGACCTGCGAGCTATACCATTAAAAAAAAAAAACAATATCTTAGACTGTATCTCGTGCGTTAATGAAAACAGTCTCGATAAAACCACTCTGCTGTAATTATCCGATGACGATGATGACGCTCGGTTTCTCACAAATGAATCTTGCTGACCGTGTCAATACTTATTTACGTGA
Source organism: Agrotis clavis (assembly GCA_954870645.1). Taxonomy (NCBI): domain Eukaryota; kingdom Metazoa; phylum Arthropoda; class Insecta; order Lepidoptera; family Noctuidae; genus Agrotis; species Agrotis clavis. Next base: position 8,434,962 of record OX940945.1, read on the forward strand.
CAAAACATAAATACAAGAGCATTAATCTACACCGTCGTACCACAAAAAGTTAGAAATCTGTTGAACACTTGTCTAAAAAAAGTGTAACAGGAAAACGGCCTTTATATCAACGTCAAAAATGTCTTTTGCATTTTGACAGTTTTCTTAGATAAGTGCATTCAACAGATGTTTAACTTTTTTTGTAGTTGGACGGGAAATATTTCCCACAGCTGGGACACAGGCCTTATTTCTGTGAGATGGAGTGTGAATCCATTATCACTCAATACTCACGTCACAATCGCTCAGCCAGTCATCCTTATAATTTTGTGACAAGTTTGAACTTCATTTTTTTTTACATTATTTTTATGTGGGCAGCCGTTTTTCAGTATTATACACCTATTAATTAAATAAATCAATACCTATAAATTAAAGCACCAATCAACGTCAATACACTAATTAATTTGACAAAAACTATGAGCTGTCAATCTAATAAGTTATCCTATCATGAAACGAGTAAAAAACTGCACCTACTAGGAACTGTCAAAAAACAAGGAATATAATCTTAGGTATCGTTTTTTCTGAGATAATTTGACTTATGCGCGAAATTAATAGGTATTCTATCTCAATCCTAATCTCGTTCGTTTTTGACGGCTGCTTCTGATTGGACATCTTTAAGCCCCTTCGTACACAAGGCGATTTTATAAATTTTAAGAATTTAAGATTTTAAGAATTTCTTTCGGCCCCTTTGTGAACAAGATACTAACTGTATATAGACTCATAATCTATTTAAGTTATAGTTATTATTAAACCAGTTTTAAACGAAAATGTATGAGGTAGATAATTTGCATATCATGTTCTGAACGAATTTGCTAATTAGTTGTAACGACGTACATTGGATCTTATGGAGTATTTCTGATGTTTGTTACATTTATTGAATCAATCGAGTAATGTATTCAAATTGTTCCGCAAAACTGGTTCGGTAAGCCAAGGATTAATTTTTACTTTGGTTCATGAAATCTTAGCCCCCTCGTATACAAGGCGACGCAAGTCTCCGATACCTTACGACTTCAGTATCCAAGCGACTATCGCATTTTCGATGTCTTCTAAAAAAATCGGCGTTGTTTGCCAATTAACATGTAACTTATGAACAAGTTCAAAAACTTTAAAATTAATGGCGACCAAATTGTATAAAATTATAGAGATTTGAATATTTATGTATGTATCTATGTATGTTTTTTTTATATAACATAAATATTTCCTGTTCCTTGCCCTTAATAGTGCGTGTGTACTTTAAACCTAAAATAAATTACAAAATGACCAAACTGTACCAACCGGTTATGTTTTTATAATTGCCCGTGTAGAGTGCGATAATTGTCCCAAAGGATCATACTACAGGGATAAAAAGTATCCTATATTTAGTGCTGGTTATGCACTATCTGTGTGCTTAATTTCATGCAAATCCTTTTAGTAGTTTTTACGTGTTAGTCATAAGCATTCGCGCAAACTTTCGCATTTATAATAGTAATAAAATAAGATATTTTTAATAAATATTGTCGTAAATAAAAGTTTCTTATTGGGTGTGTATAATTGCCAATGTAGTATATCAAATAACTACTATAAAAATTCTTTAACTTTACATAATTATTATAATTTTAATACAAAACAACCACAGATGAATTGGATTGGTTTAAACTTTCTCATATTTTTTGTATACCTATTAGAAAACATACCTACATTATAATTATTTAAAAGAAAGTAGGGATTCCCCAAACAATTATCGTCTGTGCTTTGGAAATTAAAATGCTAATAAGTTGTGTGTTTTATGAAAATTAATAATGATAAATAAGAAAAAATATTTTACTAATAAAAGGAAATCGACAAAGTAAAATGAGATTTTTCTTACAAAATAAACCATTAATTATTCAAAATGCATCTCAGAAAGAATAAAATAATAATTATAACTAGACGAATGAATTACTTTGTATTTAATTGTTATGAGTATTATTGTTAAATAATTCATTTATTTTGTTTCCTAGCCGTTGTAAGAACTAAGACACACATGTTAAGAATTTTAAACTACAGAATGTGTATCTATTACATCAAAGAAAAAAAGAAAGAATATTTTAAATTATGGGTGGTAGAGAAGACATTTTTGCTTTTTTTAATTGTATTTTTTTTTCAATTCCTTATTTCAAAAGATGTGTAAGCAATGATAACATTTTATCTGCACTAAGAAATAAATTTATGCACTTAGTTGACATTTCGTCACGTACTTAGACGCTTCGCTTGCACTCGCGCACTTTGTTTAAAATGCATCTCTTAAAATCTTTGTGAGAACACGCGCACAGCACGTTTGTCCGTTTGCTTTATTTCTTAGAAAAACGATGAAGATCATTGAATTCTAATAAAGTACTCTTTTGTTTTATTAGTGAAAAAGCCCGTTTAACTATTTAATAATAAGGGGAAAATTTATTTAATTTCTTCCTTTTAAAATGAATCATTTATTCAGTCACAAAAATGTGATGTGTTAAAATAATAAATTTCATTTTTTCTTTTAGATTTTGTTATTCGTATTTTGCAGATGGATGGGAAAATACTAATTGATTTTTAGTCATTTATTTTTAGTGTCTAACTATTTTTCCTGTTGCTTTTAGGTAAATGTTTTATATTATAAAAAGTGTGTTACCACACGGTCTATTATTAAAATTATCCAAATGCATGACAAAAACAAGTTAACATTTATCTAATTTAAATAAAAATGTACTTATTTATTATGCACATAAATGCACTTTATTAATGCTGCACCAAACTGGACAATTCTTCTTTTTTTTGTTGCGTTCGTTATTGTTGAAACTAATTTTGTGTATTTTGTATGTAGAAAGAAGTAGGAGGAAGTATCAAATACTATTATCTCAATATAAAACTTAAATGAGAAAAAAAAATGTTTATTTCGATGGATGTTTGTTACTCTTTTACACAAAAATTACTGAACGGATTTACATAAATTTTGGTACACATATAGTTTATAACCTAGATTAACATTTAGGATACTCTTTATCCCTATATTACGTCCTAGAAGGATAATTTTCGAGTTACAAGTGGAGCTGTTGTCACAGCGTATAAAAAAAAATGAATTAGAAAGTTCTCTTCTTTAGCTCGAAGATTGATCAGTTAATATTAATACAAACGAGTAACTAACTGTAACTAAAAGCGAAAAAAATTCTCCTTCATACGTCTTTGTGTCTTGTAAAAGCCGCGTGGAAAAACCCCTAGCACACCAACTCGAAGCCAGTAATTTCGTCTCTTTTTTGTTCGCCTTAAAAAAGGTTAAAATCTGTAATTCAAATGTATTTTTAGATTCATTACAGATATCTACCGAATAATCTTAATTGACCGTTTTATAAATACGTACGTAATATTAATCTCTCACGTTTGTTTACCGCATATGCGCGGCATAATTATGCGTTTTTCCACGGGGTTTTTGGCAGAAGCAACAGAATGATTATTACTGTCCTTCATCATCATCATCATCATATCAGCCGTAAGACGTCCACTGCTGAACATAGGCCTCCCCTTTAGACTTCCAGTAGGACCGGTTGTAAGCGGCCTGCATCCAGCGTGATCCTGTGGCCTTCATAAGATCGTCTGCCCACCTAGTGGGTGGACGTCCTACGCTGCGCTTGCCGGTGCGTGGTCTCCATTCGAGAACCTTACGGCCCCATCGGCCATCAGTTCTGCGTGCTATATGGCCTGCCCACTGCCATTTCAACTTGCTAATTCGTTGGGCTATGTCGGTTACTTTGGTTCGTCTACGAATCTCCTCATTTCTGAGTCGATCGCGCAGAGAGACTCCGAGCATAGCCCTCTCCATAGCTCGTTGGACTATACTGAGCTTACTAATGAGGCCCATAGTAAAGGACCACGTTTCGGCGCCATAATATGTTATCACTGGTAACACACATTGGTCGAAAACTGTCCTTAGGTCAGTGTTATTATTTTGTTCATTATAGCACCATACTGCAACGCTGACGTCAGCGGGGCGTTTGCTATAAATTACTCGCTAACGTACGCGTCCAATTGTACGCGTCCAAGGAATTTTGGCTTAAAACTTACTCCTTGCGCTTTTGTTTGTCACCTACTTTATCTCTATTCTACTTAAATAGACAAACTTTTTTCTAAAAAAGAAAGTGTCTGATGGGGTCGCCTAGAGTGGGGTTATGAATAACTAGCATATTATTTCTTAACGGGATAAAAAGTATCTTATAAAGTCAATCAATCTTAGCGAAAAATTTTTATCCAAATCCGTTCAGTTTTTCCTAAAGAGTAACAAACATCCATCCATCCATCCCCACAAATGTTCGCAATAAGATAAACCTTAACTATATCCTTAAGAAAGTGGCTGGGAGTGACTGGATGAGGAAGGCAATGGAGAGGGTGATGTAGCGCAGTTTGGGAGAGGCCAACAGTGGACCGCAATTAGGCTGAGTAGAAAAAGATTGTTTTCCTGTCATCATCATCATCAGCCTATAATGTTCCCACAGCTGGGACACAGGCCTCCTCTCTGTGAGACGGAGTGGGCCATAATCCACCACGCGGGCCCAGTGCGGGTTGGTAGATGTGACGTGTCTTTTGGTTCTAGGACATGCCGGTTCCCTCACGATGTTTTCCTTCACCGTTTTGAGAGCAGTGGTGATGAAATAAATTACACAAAGTAATGCGCCTGGCGGGGTTCGAACCCACGACCTACAATTTGTAAGTCGGGACCAAAGATTCTATTCTTGTAATGTTTGCTTATATTTTGTTAGACTAAAAATAGTTTTATAATCTTTTATTTGTTGAGAAATGGCAGCATTTGCTATTTTAAAATGAATACAAAAAATATATGACAAATTAAATAATGGAATCCAAACTACCTTTTAAATTCTAAAAACGATCAATAAAGGTTGGCAAAAAATGATTTTATTTGGTATAATGTATTAACCAATTATAAATTTTTAATAATTGGTTTTATATGTTACTTTTTAGCCAATTCTTATGGTTGGATGAGCATAAAAAGTTCTAATAGTAGGTGAAAACGTTGATGTCGTTAAACAGGTCTAAAAAAAGTGTAATTGTAAAACGACCGTTATACACCGTGACTTTTTAGTCGTCTTACAAAAGTGGTCCACTTAATGTATCCGACCTAAAATACCTCTAGGCGGCTTTTTTTTTGTCGTTTTAATAATTTTTATTTTTAATAAATAGGTACATTAGAAATATGAAACACCCTGTTAAAATGTTTACGTATCAACCTGTAGAGTATACCTAACCAGCGCAATAGTCGGTCCGATCATTCCATTCCAATTTTCTATGAGACAAGGGTGTTTCTAACTAGGCCTTGCGTGATAATAACGAATTAAAATTTTATTATTTAATTTTTCAAATCTCTATACCTATTTTTTTATTATAAACGTGTTAGAACACGTTTATAATAAATGACTAGAGTCATTGGATACATGAACTGGGCTGCTTTTGTAAGACGACTAAAAAGTCATGGTGTATAAACGTCAAACACCGTTTTTCAGTAGTCACTTTTTAGACAAGTGTTCAACCGATGTTTAACATTTTTGTAAAAAAAAAAACGATTATTTTGTACTTATGTCTGTTTAGGGCGCTAATTAAAACGTTTAAGAAAAAATTTAACAGGTACATTAACTACGCGCCTCTTTTTAAATTAAAAAGACTAAAATAACTTCAAACTTATTTTTCAAATGATGAATTATGTGCAGTTATTTTAGTCCATTTTGATTAGACACAAATATCGTAATTTATTTTAGGGTTTTAGGGTTAGGTATAATCGCCAAACAACTTTTTTTTACGTTTTTGATTTATGGCAAAAATACAAATCAGGTAAATATGATAATCATAACAAAACTGTGATATTTTTTTATGATAAGAAAAAAGTGTGAATTCTATTCTTGAATGTGATGGTTATAATTTTATTATTGTCAATAAATATTATGCTCTAGAGAATACAGAACAAAACAATTGAGTTCAAAACAGTAGATTATAATATTATGACTTATTAGTCAATCAGTACCTAATTAATTGATGCAGAGTATTTTAATATACGCGTAATTTTCTGGAAAATCCTGTTCTCGATTTTTTTATCGCGATTTCGCTAAGGTCGCGCCTAAACTTGTCCTATGGCGAACTATTTATACATAGTTAAGGTACTATTATTTATACATATCATAAAAAGATTATACCTATATTAATGATTATATATGATTATAATTATCCTTATTCTAATCTTGTCACAATTCGCATGCAACCATATTTGTACGCCTCTTGGCATAACATAGCGCTCTAAGAACTAAATATAAGAACTGTATTAATTACTACCTATGTTACACAAATAAAATGATTTGATTTTATTTTATTTTAATTTGAATTTTGTTTGGTCTTGACTTTATTCGTAGTCAAAAATGACAGACAAAATCTTAGATGGAGAAGAATCTTCCAAAAACTGTGACTTGGACAGAGCAAATGACGCAGCAGTTATTTTTAATTTCCCTCTGCCCTCTTAAAAAAATGCTTAATTTTATTTATTTATTTGTGTACACACAGAATACATATACAAGATATATTAAAACAGACAAGAGTACAAAGGTATTCCTTATTCCAATATGAAATCTCGTCTAGCAGACCTGAGATAGAAGAGAGATATACTAGAAAAATATTACTACATATTTTACATAATTATTATCAAAACTATAAATAAACACTAACTAGTAATATGTATGTACAAAAAGAAAAAGAAAAGAAAAACATTCAAAGGGCGTCAAAAAATTCGTCCACATCGCTGTCAACGGGAACGGTGCCCAGAGGCCTTATCATGAATTTTCAGTATTCTGACGTAAAGTAAACTGGAACTTTGACATTTTCAATTGACAAATTTCAATGAAAAAATTTGTTCCTTCTTTGCACACCAGAGGCGCTGTTCCATTTTTCCATACAAGAAACGCTGTAAATACTAGCTGTAAAGTTAAATAGTGAAAACTCGTGCTAAGGGCTCAGAAGGCTCACGGCCACGTTGTATGGCAATGCTGATACGTGGGCCTAGAAATAGGCCAGCCCTCTGGTCACCTGAACAGTCGACTAATCTCCTGGCGATATCTTTAAAAACTTTGTGACCTCTCGGACCCCGCATGGCCTTCAGTTTCAACCCCAACGCGTAGTATTACTGTTCAAATTTTATGTATGAACATTCTCCCAAATATTTATGTTTTTTTATTAAAGTTTTCCTTGGTAAGAGGCCTTAACAGGCTTCCGTATTTCAAATTATTTTTAGGTATTCTAATTTTCTGTCGGTGGTCAAGTAAATAGGCCGTCAACTAAATAAATTAATAAATAATCATTTGCGTACGAAAATAGATTAATGATTAGTCGCAAAATTATGTAAAACAAAACCGTTAAGGTCGACTTTAACGTGGTCACTACCGTGTTTAAAAAATTAGGTTTTTTTTATTATTTAAGTGACAAAAAAAAATTCAATGATTAATATGAGTATTTTGACAAGAAAAAAAATGAAATATGAACTGTTTAATTATTTATGGTTAAATAATTGTTGCAATTAAAAATAATGAATAATAATATAGTATTTATAAACACACCTGTTTATTTTCACAAATTTAGGTCCAATAGATTAAGTGGACCACTTTTGTAAAACGAATAAAAAGTCATGGTGTATAATACGATTACCTATATTTTACGTAATTGTTTCTATATTCATCAGTAATGTGTGACTGATACCTATTTATTATGTATATAAAAATTAAGAAAATAATCTATATACCTATCTACTACAATACAAAAGTTAAAAAAGGCTACACGCAATATAAAAATATGGAAAAACACAAAAATATAACAGCACAAAGGCGCCGTTTAATAAGGCCAGAAAAATTCCTTTCAACAAATCTACAACATGAAAAAAAAAAATATAATGTAAATTAATAGAAAACACTTACTTTTCGGTTGTCTGGCAAACTGTCCCTGCTTCCTTCTCTCAAACAATCGGTTAATAATCGCATTCTTTTTATTATTAAACTCCAAATCATCGTTGAATTTATTGTTGAAGGCTTCACATTCAGCAAAATTCACTTCAAAATTATCGATCTCAGATCTCCTGTGTTTATTCGCAAAATCTTTCAGTTCATTTGTATTCACCGCCGAATATCTCCTATTCACATTGTTCCATATTTGCACTAGATCCTTCATTTTTTAAAAACAAAAAGCACGTCTTAACACAACAAGTTTGACAAACTAACGATGTTTCTGGCAACTAATTGAATTCTAATATGTTTTTAATAGCACTACTGTTTAATTCCGTAAATAATATCGTTCGAAAACGTTAGTTGGCTCTCAATGTCACTCGATAATTAAACGAGATTGGTTTTAAAACCAAAACAAGATATAAGTTTTTCTAAAATCACAAAATTTTAAAATATTTTGCAAAATAACAGTCACATCTCATCGAACACTATTTTTCAAATTCGCAATTTCGAAATTCGAAAAATGCAATTCTGTATTTGAAACGCGCGCGCTTTGAAAATAAAGGTTGTCATGCACGATGCACCGTGGACTGCAGCAAACTTATGTCTAACAAGCCCTGCGTGAGACGCTCGCTTATATCAATTTCGCAAGCTCGCGGCTCGGAACTGATGACGTATTTAAACCAGTTTTTTTAATACGCTCAACAGTTGGTCTTTTGTCTTAATATGCTTCTGGTGCAAAGTAGGTGCAAAACAAATAAATGAGGGTCAGAGGCTACGTATTAATTGCGCTGCATGAGGTAAAAAGCGCATTATAGTGTTAGGTGTTTATTTACGCTTTTTAGTTACAGCCTTGCGGTGTTTTTTTTGCTATACAACGGTTAATAACTTTATATAATAATAATCTTTATTTTCGGTAAAAAGTAAATACATAACGATCGCTTGTGATTGGAGCCTCCATTTAGGTAAACAATACCTGTAGTAGGAGACTCCAAAATTATATACTTATTTCTATAAATAAATATTGACATTTCGGATCACGTAACATTTAAAACGCATTATGCAAATAAATGCAGTGTTTTAAAACCCTGCAAAATTTATTCCATGATTTGAAAAATGGTAATTGTTTGTTTTTTAATCAATTACCATTTTCCATTTCCTACAAAATCAATTAAAGCCAATAAAGGAAAAACCTAAACATTACTAATTAATAAGTAGGTAAGGAAAATCTAATTTAAAAACAGTTAAAGAAGACTTAAAGTTGAAAAAAAATAAATAAAAAAAAACAGGCCTTCTAAAATCCCATACTTCAAATTTGATTTTTATAATAATCACAATCAAGGGAAACGCATAAAACCAAAAAAAAGGAAAAGCATAAAACCAGTATAAAAACACAAAAAAAAGTTCTTAGTATTGCAAAAAAAACTATCTTTTTTTGTAAAAAAAATAAATACAATTACACAAGTCATTCATTTTTTTTTGCATATCTCGACAGTTCACACGCAAAACTATTGATTCTACAAATGTCAATGTCAAGCATTCGTGACACTACACATTGTTTACGTAATAGCGGTCAATGGACAGAGGTGCTAACACGAGCGAGCGGTGTCAACGTAAACTAAATACTCATTGAATGACGACACAGTACAGTAAGTAGCTGAGCCATTGACTGCGGCGTTACATTTTGAAGGCTCGATTCCCGCATAGAACTTTTTTTTTTGTTTTTTTCCGAGTCTGGTTGTTTTTGTATGTGCCTTTAAATGTTTGTAACCCACATCCTTGTTGTATAAGGATTTTTTTCCGTTAAAAATTATTAAAGAGGTCACTAAGGGCAATTTATTCAGTATTAGTCTGACAGTTTTTTTTCCCGTGCGAGGTTCGAACCCGCAGCTATTGCGATAATCTCTCCACTCTATCCTGAGCTAAGACTCATTTGATGATATCCCAAGTCCAACCCAAAAAAAAAGATATGAATACTTCGATTTTTTAAATTTTAAACACAAACTTTTTTAACCGACAAAAATGAGGGGTTTCTCAATTTAATTGATTTTTTATTACTAAAAAATAAATTTACTAATTTTTTAAAATTAATGTTTGTAATTTCACTACAGTCTGTACTTTTTTTGCCAAAAAAATATACATGAAAAGTATTTTCAATAAAAAAAACGTTGCGTGTTTTAATGTTTTAACGTTTACAACGCGCATTTGTGGTGGTGCCTTAACGATACCGTATACCCAGTGAGTCACATAATTATGTCATTGATGACTTGTCGTATTCAAAGAACGGGTACAAAAAACTTATCAAGTACTGAGTGATAGTTTAATTGTTTTATCAATTTAATTGTTTATTTATAAATATTTACACCAAAAAAAACAGTAAATAGGTAATCAAATTACGTAAAGATAAAAGACCTTATAGGTAAATAATAACAGCGAGAGTCGATGGTCAAGGTTAGGCTGCGCTTGCAGAGTTTAGTCTGTGGATGGGTGACCAGTTATAGCCGCGAGTGTCTTCCGTACCTCGGAAAACACTTTATGTTATCGATTCTAGTTTTAATTTGAAGATCTTTGCCAATCGTTCCTAGTCCAAATGTCTCCGAAAAATATGGTTATATCTACTATATTATACACACATCAAAAGTGTCTAGGGATCAACATATATTTTTGCAATAACTTTTCTCCTGATTGATATTAATTAAAATGTTCTTTAAGGATTCATCAAATAAAGTGTTATCGTTTGTCACAGTAACGATAAACCAAGTCACCTTTGCATTCATAAAGAAATTTGCCATTTTCCTAATAAAGGGATTTTTGACATTTGAACCACTAACATTAAAGTTCGAAAAAAAGACTGAAATAACAGTTTTCTTTAAAATTTTATTGGGTAACATAAACAATTAATAATCCGTGTTTCTACCGCGAACACTAACAACACAAGAACATCGGTTTGGCATACTCAAAATGAGTTCATCCAAATCACGCTGTGGAATGGCCGCCCATGTTCGTTGCAACAACAAAAAAAGGTCTTCTTGCGACTGGATACCCTCCATATTCGGCAGAGCTCTTCTCTGTAGCATATCCCAAGCATGCTCAATCGGGTTCAAGTCTGGCGACTGAGCAGGCCAGGGCAGGACATTGATGTTAGCTGCGGCGAGAGTCTGTCTTACAACTCTTGCGGTGTGCGGTCGTGCATTATCATGCATTAACTGAAATAAGGGACCGATTTGCACTTGTAGAGGAACGATGACGTCTGATACAATCGTCTCAGCATAAATTTGAGCGTTGAGGTTGCCTCTGATCCAAATCAACTCAGTTCTTCCGCCGATCCAAATACCCGCCCATACCATGATGGTTCCACCACTATAAGGATGGACTTCCTGGCAGGATTTTAATCGCTGTTGGCGTCCAGGGGTTCTCCAGTGTCGTATACGTCTTGTATCCGGTCTCATACCAAAACGAGACTCATCAGAAAAGCACACGAAACGCCATTGTTCTTCTGCCCAATTTCTGTGTTCAAGAGCCCATTGATATCGAATCCTACGATTGTGCATTGCTATAGGTGGTACCCGTAGCGGTCTTCGGGAATGAAGGTTCACTTCATGCAAGCGGTTTCTGACTGTTTGGTCGCTAATTAAGTTCCCTGAAGAGTGATGAAGCCTCACGGCTAACATCATGGCGGTTATTGTTGGAGCTCTTCGAGTTAAGATTTGAATGTATCGGTCTTGTCTCCGTGTGGTGCAGCGATACCATCCTCCATGGCGCTCAGCCACGGTACCAGTGCTTCGGTAACGTGTCCAAAGTCGACTGATAACACTCTGACTTGTATTCAGAGCTAAAGCCACAGTACGTTGCCGGGAACCAGCTTCTATCATTCCCACGGCTCTGAGCATTTCTTCCCTGCTTAAATGACGTCGCCGCTCCATAATAACGTTGGTTTTAATCAGTAGTAGGGAAACAGTAGCACTAATAATGTCTTCAATGCGTTGTATGTTTTTATAGGGAAAATATTGACAGCTGATTTTCATCTTTTACTCGAATTTGATTTACAGTTCCTGATTCAAACTATGAAATGCACCAAAAAGGATCCATATAAATTTATAAAATCATAAATTTATTACAAAGCCACATCTCAATCTCAAGAAATCCGCATAAAAATGCTTGATCCCTAGACACTTTTGATGTGTGTATATAGCTACTTGTCCTATTTCCAGTTTGTATAGAACTTATCCAGTTCGTGACGCCATCTTAATAGCCTGCCACGACCAAATAAGGGTTAAAAAAGGAAATCCCCAAAATCCGTTAACGAAAGTTGTTATCGAGACATTTCACAATTTGCACAAAACTTGCAAGGCCGATGCAACTCCGGTTACTATAAGGCATTTGCAAAATCTGAGACACTTTATTCCGGATCGTAACCTTGAACCAAATTCCTTGAAAACCACTCAAAAAGAAATATCCAAAATGAAAGTGAAAGAACATGTGTTTCAAAATATTCAGTTGGCAAGAATTGGTAGATTTTGTGTCCCCAAATAATGTCGTCACTAAGAGGCGCTCTCATCTCACAGTACACCGTTAGCTCAGTCAAGGAAAAGTTATAAGTAGAGGGAAATTCTTGGAACACAATTTTTGACTTCGTAACTTTGTTTGGACTAGTTAGGTGTTGAACATTATCAAAAGTCCCCGCCCATAGCCCTTGAGCTGTGGGGGAGGGGGTGATTGAAGGAGTATTTTTTTGGTTTTTTGCTTATATCTCGGAAACTATGCGTCCGTCCTAGCGACTTATCATTATAAATAAAATACTTAAAAGCTGAATTTTCATTATTCAGTAAACATTTCCATATCTTTTATACTTTTCGAGGTATCCGCTCTTGAATGTCTGTTATTTTGGGAAAAAAAAAGTCCAACTAAAACCATGGCCAAGGTAATTTATGTCAAATGTAACTTCATAATTATGCGACTAGTTTTTTATAGATGTAAATTCCTAATTTTGGGGAAAAGTTCTAAAAAAGTCATAGGTAACTTAGGCCATAAATTAATAATGGTTCGGAAATTCCAGTAGCAATGAAATCATCGAAAAGGAGTAACTTTTCTTAAATGGTTTTCCGGTCCGTAATTGGATTCGGATTTTCCCCTATCCCCTATGCTAAAAGAATCAATCCAAAGGGTTGCTTTAAAAAAAGTATTTAAAAACGTTGTGGTGTTAATTAAACTTGACACACGTCACTCCCAAGAGTCGCGAGTTATTTCACAATCTGCCACATCGCACGCTACCCCTATATACAAATGTACTCTATGTCGCACGCCATCGGGCCCGTGTTGCGTTGCGTTTTTTTTTGCTATTTATATTTATATTTCTTAAGTTTGCCTCAAACTAGGAAATTCTCCTGTGTCATGGAATAAAACAAACACTGAAACACACATGCACAAGCACCCAGACCCAGGGTTGTTGTACGTTAGCCACAAAATTATTCTCTTCGAAAAAAAATTGTGATCCTGTTCTCCTCAATGATTTATAAAGAAAGATACGCCATGTTCATACTGAATGGCGTTCAGATATCGTTGCGTTGTTATTATAGTACGTAGTATTTAAAACTACGAAAGCGATAGATAATGCGGAACGTATTAAGATAGAAAGAGATAGCGATAGCAAAGAGCAACAATTGTCTTACCTTGTCCTCAACAATTTGTGCGTGCTAGTGCGATATCTACCTCTTTTTATTTATAATATCATTGGTTCTCCTAGTACTTTCCGTTCAAATTCCACAATTGTGTCCCCGTTTTCGGTAGTTTGTGCTGGATTTTATAATTTAATTGTTCTGCTATCCCCGTGCGGAAAAATGGGTGAATAACAAAAACCTTTGGCTCAATGATATTATAAAGTCATAGATATGTTATCACGTACAAAAACAACGGAAAAAAGTGTTCCGAGCACACATACACACTTTTTATTTACACACATTACATTTCACGACAAGTAAAAAGGATAGCTTGATAAAACCAATAAGAAAAAAAGTGACAGCTAGATCGCCACGCGTCATCAATCCCCCCGCACGTCAGCGTCTCCTCTCACTCGCACCCGTGCTCGCACTCTTTCTTTTACGACGCCATATTTATAAAAACGTAATGTTTTATTTGTGAAAATATTAAAGATAAATAGTATATATTTACGAATGTTATGTGATTCCTTGACTTTTAAAAGTCTTGCATGTTTAATTTGTACAATATCTCATCACACACGACGGCATTTTCGGTAGTTTTGAGTCACTTTTACTTTTGATTCAGTCTGTGGTACGTGAAGTACCGCTGGCAACGTCGCACTGAGATCAAGATGTGTGAATCAGCCTCATTTGAGCGCATACGTTATTGAGCGCGTATGACGTATCTACACCTTTTTTACTTATAATATCATTGCTTTGGCTAATTTATACATACTTTTTTTCGTGGGAAATTATTTTTTTGGCGAATTTACTACTTGTAGACCATACATTAAGTACGGGTGTTTGTGTATTTAGTTTCTATGTTTGCAAACGCATCCACGACCCAGGAGAAAATCCTAGAGTGGGGCAACAGTTTTGTAAAAAAAAAGGTTACAAATATTTATTCCGTGCTGGAATCGAACCCTCGACATACTGCGCAATAGTCTATTCACTGGCAGGCACTGCGCCAACCGTGCTGTCGAAAATTAAATTAGCCCTGTACAGGTAACTAAAATTAAATAAACAATTAGGTATTTATTTTAGGAACCAGAGTCACCGACATAGCTCATAAAATTTGCAAGTTGAAGTGGCAATGGGCGGGCCACATCGCTCGTAGAACTGACCACCGATGGGGAAGAAATTTTCTCGAGTGGCGACCACGGAACGGAAGACGCAGCGTAGGCAGGCCTCCCACTAGGTGGACCGACGACATCGTGAGGGTCGCGGGCAACGGATGGATGCAAGTGGCGAATTGTCGTTCGGCGTGGCGGTCTAAGGGGGAGGCCTATGTTCAGCAGTGGACGTCTTCCGGCTGATGATGATGATGATGAATTGGGTATTTCAAATCCTAAACATCACATACCTAGTTAATGACCGCTACATTTTTAGTTAACATTGACTTTGACTTCGTCATTGACCGTGACCGTTTTAACTGCTCACATAGTTCAGTAAACGGTAACATTATTAAACTATAAGTTTAATGCCACGCGGTTGGCTAATCGGGGTTAAGTTAAACGTCGACAACCAGTTTGAACACCTATCGAGATAGACTTATACAGCCTTACTACAAAAACTTAAACATCTGTTGAACACTTGTCTTAAAAAAGTGTGACAGAAAAACAGACCTTATTTCAAACGTCATCTGACATTTTTGTCAATCTGACATTTTTTTAGACAAGTGTTCAACAGACGTTTAAAAGTTTTTGTGGTACGACCGATTGAATCTTTTATTTCTGAATTGTCTTTATTTTGTAATTTTTACTGTGGACTGTTGAGAATGCATGTGCACCTCACTATGTGATTCTTTATAGTCTATGTCACTTTTGACAGAACCTCTATTCTGTTGTACGTTTACTCTGTGGTCCTCTCTGAATAAAACCTGAACATGTAAGCTTGCTAAAATATCATTATATTTATCAATAAATACCACAAGATTTAAAATGCATCGTGTTTTAATCTCAACATGGTAGCAGAGCGTGGTTGCTACAAAGAAAGGAAGATTTTGGTGTAATTGGGTTGCGATCCACATCGATGCAAAAAAAAAAAAAAAAATGTCGAATCAAGAAAAAAGCATGTCGACATCGGGGGCTGCGGTCTCGTCGATATCATTGTTGCCGTGTCTAAACGAAAAATCAAACTTCAGCACGTGGAAATTCCGTCTGAAATTGTTATTGGAAGAAAAACAGGTGGCGTATGTATTAAAAGATATTAAAGAAAAACCTATTGAATTCTCCAAAGATGACTCAAGGGCGAAGTCACTAATTGCTCAAAGTGTTTCCGATCGCTACATCGATATCATCAAAGACGGTGAAACTGCAAAAGAAATGATAACATTACTGGAAAATACATTCGAGAGAAAAAGTGTATACAACAGATTTTACTTAAAAAGAAAATTAATTACAATCAAATGCAACGAGCCCTTAGAAACTTATCTCATCAAGTTCTCGTCGATTATCAATGATCTCCAGGCTATTGAAGTAAAAATTGATGATGAGGATAAAATTTGTTACCTGCTATCGTCACTGCCCAAGGAATATGATCCAGTTATAACATCCATCGAGACAATGGCAACTGAGAAGCGTCTTACATTCGAGTTTGTTAAAGCTAGATTACTCGATGCAGAGACTAAAATCAAAACAAACAAGGACACCGAGCAGGAGAATGCATTTATCACATGTTATACCTGCGGCAAACCAGGACATAGGAGCTATGAGTGTGTTAAGGCAAAGAACACTGAACGGGAGCAACATCGAGGACGGAGCCGAGGAAGAGCCGGTGGCCGAGGTCGCAGAATTGGACGGAATCCTGGAAGAGGTCGAGGTTATGGTTATGGTCAAGTACAACAGGAAACATCCTTAGCGGGTAAAGTAGATGTTGGATTTATAGCTAGTGAATACATGTTCGGATTAACTGATAATTCTAATATTACATTTGTTGTTGATTCTGGTTGTACCCAACACATAATAAGTGATCAATATGAAAAATATATGACAGATATTACAGATTTAAGTGAGAGTATTAAAATATATGTTGCAAATGGTGAATATATACTTAGTAATAAAAAGGGAAACATAAGGTTCAAGTATAAAAATATAAAAATTAATTTAGAAGCCTTAATAGTTAAAAATATTTCATATAATCTACTGTCAGTAAATAAAATAACTCAAGCAGGATTTAATGTAACATTTAATAACAAAAAAGCTATAATCAGAAATAAACATACATATATTGTTTGTTATGGTGAAGGAAAATTATATAAATTAAATGCCAAACTATGTATTGAAACATGTAGTATTTCTAAGAATGGTGATGATGCTCTTTCTAACATCTGGCATAGACGCCTAGGTCATTTAAATAAAAAAGGTTTAGGCATAATGAATTTACCTGTGTCCCAAAAGGTTTGCAGTCCATGTATTGAAGGAAAGGCTACCAGAGCACCTTTTAAACAGACACCGAGGCCAAGAACGAAGCGAGTTGCTGAGATGCTGCATTCAGACATTGCAGGACCAACAAGGAACTGTGGACTCAATGGTGAAAAATATTTTATGACAATAATAAACGACTATTCTCATTTCTGTGTTGTATATCCATTAATTAATAAATCTGAAGCTACAGAAAAACTAATTAATTATATAATAAAATTGGAAAATGAAACTGGAAATAAAGTACAAAGAATAAGATGTGATAATGGTGGAGAGTATACAGCAAATAGACTGAAGTATTTTTGTAATAAGAAAGGAATAAATATAGAATATACTCTACCATATACACCTCAGCAAAACGGGGTTGCTGAGCGCTTAAACAGAACTTTAATTGATAAAACTAGAACTCTCTTTGCAGAAACAAACTTACCTAAGTCCTTATGGTGTGAAGCAATTCAATGTGCTGCATATCAATTAAACAGATCTCCATCATGGGCAATCAACTTTAATACACCATGCTTTATAAAGAATGGATATAATGATTTATCAAGACTGAGAGTCTTTGGATCTAAAGCATGGACAACTATAATACCAAAACAGGATAAGTTAAGTAGGCGAGCAAGACCGACAAGAATGGTTGGTTATAATACTGTTGGTTACAGATTGTGGAATCCAGAAGATAACACTATAATAGCATCAAGAGATGTCATATTTGATGAAAGTGATTTTCAATATAAAGAAGATGAAGAATGTAAGGAAGATCAGTTTATTCAAGAAGAAATAGAGTATAAAGTACAGAAAACGAAAGATACAAAAATAAGAAGCATAGAATCTGAGAAGACAGAAAATGAAAATATTCAAGAAGAAGAAAAAGAAGAGAGCTTAGATAGAGAAAGTAATGATAGCAATATGGAACAAATAAAGAAGTCAAGATCAGGAAGAACACTAAGACGTCCAGCTCATTTTGATGATTATGCATCAAACATAGTTATATGCTTGAGTGCTTCAACACCAACTTCATTTGAAGAAGCAGTGAGAAATATAGAGTGGAAACAAGCTATTCATAAAGAACTACAAGGTTTGGAAAAATTAGATACATGGGAAGAAAAGGAACTGCCTACAGGAAAGAAAGCGATAGACACAAAATGGATTTTTAAACAAAAAGAAGAAGGTACTAAGAAAGCAAGACTGGTTGCAAGAGGTTTTCAACAGAAGAAAGAAGATATTTTTGATAGCAACTATGCACCAGTTGCAAGACATTCTACAATTAGAATGTTCATATCTAAAGCAATTCAAGAAGATTTAAAAATTATACAATTTGATATTCCCACAGCATTTCTAAATGGAAAATTGAAGTCAGAAGTCTACATTAAAGTGCCACAAGGAGTAGAGGTGAAGAATTCTAAAGCAGTATTAAAACTAAAGAGAGCACTTTATGGATTAACAGAATCTCCAAGATGTTGGAATGAGACAATCAATGAATTTGCAAGGGAAAATGGATTTCAACGTTCTGAATATGATTATTGTATGTACTACAAGGATGACTGCTGGATGTTAATATATGTCGATGACATTTTAATACTTGGAAATGGAGACAATTTTATAGAAGAATTGAAAAAGAAATTTAATGCGAAGAACTTAGGAGAAATTAAAAGATTTTTAGGAATGGAAATAGAAAGAAGTGAAGACACCATAATTGTGAAACAAACTAGCATGATAGAGAAGATATTAAAGAAGTTTAATATGAGCGACTGTAAAGGCATGAAGACACCTATGGAAATAAATTACTGTATACAAATGACTGAAAATGAAGAAATATTGGATGTACCTTATCGTGAATTGATTGGAAGTTTAATTTACATAACAGTAACATCAAGACCGGATTTGACATTTGCAGTAGCTTACCTTAGCAGATACTTGGATAAACCAAATGAACAACTATGGAAAGCTAGTAAGAGAGTTATACGATACCTGAAAGAAACTAAAGATAAAGGACTTGTATTTAGAAAAACTACAGAAAATAACTTGTATGGATTCTCTGATGCGGATTGGGCCGGAGATAAAAATGACAGGAAAAGTGTAAGTGGAGGCATGATTTTACATGGAGTGAACCCCATAGCTTGGTTCTCAAAGAAGCAGTCATGTGTGGCTCTTTCAACAGCTGAATCAGAATATATTGCTGCAGCTGCTACAGCTCAAGAGCTAGTAAATCTTAAAGGTCTTTGTCAACACCTAAATTACAAGAATGATGCCATATTACTTGTTGATAATGTAGGAGCAATTTCTATGTCTAAAAGTTATGAAAATTCAAAGAGAACAAAACATATAGATATTAGAGCTCATTTTCTTAAAGATATTGTTGAAAAGGGCATCATTACTATTGAGTACATAAATTCAAATGATAATTTAGCTGACTTAATGACAAAGAGTCTTGGTAAAGAGAAGTTCATAAAATTTAGAAACCAGTTTATGTGTTAAATTGTATTAAGATAGGAGGAGTATTACTATCTAAATAATTGTTCTATGATTAAGTTGTTTAATATTTAAGATTGTTGCTTTGTCTGACTTAAGTTAAATACTTGGTTTGCTGTAATGAATACTTTTAAGATAAAATAAATTAGTTTGTAGTAAGTTTGAATCTGTAGTGATGTGCATGATACCAAATTTCAATTTGAGAAATTTGAGGAGGAGTGTTGAGAATGCATGTGCACCTCACTATGTGATTCTTTATAGTCTATGTCACTTTTGACAGAACCTCTATTCTGTTGTACGTTTACTCTGTGGTCCTCTCTGAATAAAACCTGAACATGTAAGCTTGCTAAAATATCATTATATTTATCAATAAATACCACAAGATTTAAAATGCATCGTGTTTTAATCTCAACACTTTTAACTTGCTACATCGTTCTCACATAATGTACCATCTCAAGATGAATGATGTAACAAAGGATTTGTAATAATTTTGGCGATCTAAAAAGAGTGTCCATGGAGTTTCTTGCCCGTTCTTCTCTATAGAGATCTACTTCTTGGAACGGGCATCTACGGTACTTTCACAGTTTTTATGTCTTATGACTGGGACTGTAGCACCATAACTTTGTAGTATTTAATTATGTTTTTATGTCTTTGACAATTCAAAAGTGCCTGTAACTGGTCTACTTGAAATAAGTGCTTTTGATTTGATTTGAGAAAGTAAGGCTAGATTTTTTACGTGGTAAAATCATCAAATGAGTCCTCCCACCCAGGGCAGAGCGGAAGGGACTGTCAGACTCGTACTGACTAAATAAAATCCACGGTGATCCTTCAATAGCCCTTTAAGTTCCAGGGTCACGGTTACCCGATGAGACAGTCCCGCGACCCCGGCAGGCTTTAGCCCTCTTAAAGGCCTCGTCAGATTGCTGAAAGCTCTTTGAGGCGTGTGAACTGAAGCTGAAGAGTTTGTTTGTTTGAACGTGCTAATCTCAGGAACTACTGGTTCATCATCAGCCTTTAAATGTTCCCACTTGCGTGGTGGACACCGGCCTCCTCTCTGTGAGAGGGTGTGGGCCATAATCCACCACGCAGACCCAGTGCGGGTTGGTAGACGTCACATGTCTTCGAATTTTTGGTTCTAGGACATGCCGGTTTCCTCACGATGTTTTCCTTCACCGTTTTGAGAGGAGTGGTGATGAAATAAATTACACAAAGTAATGCGCCTGGCAGGGTTCGAACCCACGACCTACAACTCGTAAGTCGGTACCGATACCACTGGGCCACCACTGCTCTGTTAGACTAGTACTGACTAAAACCAATTGAGTTCTTTCTGAAGCCCATCTCGTTCCAGCTAGGGTCGCGGTTACGGTGTCCCGCGACAAGCGCTTGGCCTTCTATGACCCCGTCAGATTGACAGGTCTTTGAGGCGAGCGTGGAAAACGACGCGCCGTCAACCCGGGCATAGTTCATGATCAGACGACGACTCCCTCGCGACCTTCGTTCCGTACGCGTCTGCCGTGGCATGTTTATTGAACTTGGCCTTACCCATTAACTATTTTAACACCTCAAGTGAAAGTGTTAATTTTTAATATAAACAGTGGGGAATCCTCACGCAATCTCACACTTACATCACGTCATATAAAAAATGTCTACTCATACTACCACAGATTTTGGTTGTAAATTATAAGTTTTGTTTGGCACATAAGTGTGAATTAAGAAAACATGTAAAAAAAAGGTGGAGGTTAAAAGGTGTTACATCTATTACTAGCTGTTCCCCGCTGCGTTGTTCGTTTGGGTCGTAGCGTGATAGTATATAAATGTCACGGCTATTAGCCGAAGTGCGGCTACACTTCGTTTTAACCGGCTACAACTAGGTGCAACCGACCACATGCGGTTAAATTTAGATGTATCCTTCCTTCACAGGAGCAAGTCGATGGAGCTCCGCCTCGCGGGGCTCCCTTCTGAGTGGTTTAAAAAAAAAGGACCATGAAGAGGATTCAGACCCCGCCATCCTCTTCTAACCTAAATTGTTTAGACGGGGTGCCAGCAAGTCCCGAGGCTGCACCTAGTTCTAGCCTATATGATGAAGGCTAAACCTAGTTCTAACCGAAGATCAGTAGGATACATCTAAGTATTTAAACGCATCTGTCCGGCTGCGCCTAATATCTGGTTGAATGAGCTTCGCTCGGTTTTTAAAATGTCTATATCTTGGGAACCGAGCTTTTCTCGAACCTGGGACCTTGATAAATCGATTCCTTGAGCCGAAAAACCCTTAATCTGTAACTTTCATGAAAGTCCTTGGAACCGTTTCCGAGATCCTGTTTATATATAAATATAAAAGAAATGCTCGTTTAAAGATATTAGATTAGATAATTATATTATAGAACTTATAGATTATTAATAAATTATGTTCAGAACAACGTAGGTTATTGAATAAGTGTTTTCACGTATTAGTGCGTCGATTCCCTCATTTTGAAGAAAATTGATAGTGTCTTTCCTTCATATACCTACATAAGGGCGATTTTCCTTCAGCACTTATTAAGTACGTTTGATTCACGCGAACACTGAACGCCCCTATATCTATGTACAAAATTATACACTTAGGAGCAAATAAATCTAGCCACTTTCTTTCTTCAAGCATTTAATAGTTAAAGTTTTTAGTATAGGTAGTTGGACGCATCGAATCGAAACATAATTGTACATATTATCTCCTCAAAGTTTATTTAAATAGGTTTTACAGTAATTTATAATTTAAAAACAATTTTGAGGTTAGACTAAAATTATCTCATTTTATTTGCAATGCGCAAATATTATTGACAAAGCGCACAAAAAAAAAACAGTGTAATTTATTTATTTATTTAGTAATGTTCTAATTTTCCTAACTTACATTTTGACTGTACTTACTTCGTTAAGAAAAAAAGGTTTACGAGTAATTCACACGACTTTAGCAAGGCTGTAGACAATGTTGTGGGTCAATCTTCAATGGTGAGGCATCCGTTGAGGATAATGACGCCCGATACTTTTACTACTAGTGCAACCATCCACTGACAAAAAACAAAAATATAAATTATTTTAATTACATTTAACTTAAATGAAATTAAAATAATTTATATATTTGTTTCGGGCTTCATTATCCTCAACGGATGCCTCAACTCAACATTGAAGATTGACCCTTGTTTTTATTATTTTAACCCTATATGTTCCATTAAAATTAAAATTTTCTTTCAAATCTCAAAAAAAAACATGAATATTTAGTTAACCCACAATATAAAGGTTGTTTAATGAGCTTTCAGGCTATATAAGTTTCAAATCCATGCGTTCTACAATACTAGCAATATTAACCACTATCTGTTTTCCGCGATTTCACTCACTGCTCCGCTCCTATTGGTGATAGCGTGATGTTATATAGCCTATAGCCTTCCTCGATAAATGGACTATCCAACACAAAAAGAATTTCTCAATTCGAAACAGTATTTCCTGAGATTAGCGCGTTAAACCAAACAAACCCTTCAGCTTTATAATGTCGCCTGAAAAAAGAAGTGGCTCGATTTGTTTGGGCTCAAGTGTACATTCTGTCAGCCTGAAACTAGGTCACTTGTATAGCAAGTGGGTTTTATAGCCTGAAATATATGGACCGTGTGGCCTAATGG
Organism: Agrotis clavis; assembly: GCA_954870645.1. NCBI lineage: Eukaryota > Metazoa > Arthropoda > Insecta > Lepidoptera > Noctuidae > Agrotis > Agrotis clavis. The sequence goes on from OX940945.1 coordinate 8,458,211, forward strand.
ATAAGGCGTCGGACTTCGAATCCGAAGATTGCAGGTTCGAGTCCTGTCACGGTCGAATTTAATGTTTTACTTTTCTTTTGTAATTTTTTTTTTACTTTTCGATACTAATATTATAAAGAGGAATTTGTTTGTTTGTAATGGATAAACTCAAAAACTACTGGACCGATTTTTAAAATTCTTTCACCATTACAAAGCTACATTATCTGCGAGTAACATAGGCTATATTTATACAACATTATTTTTAGTATATGCGAAACCTGAATATAGTTTGTTCAGAATCAGTAACTGATTCGATTCCAATCATTTTTACACCATGTTATATATTTTTTTTTTTCATAAATATTTTAATTGAATTTTACTATCAGATAATTACAATACAATCACCGTACGAATAGGTACCTATTGCCAAACTATTATCACGAGTGTATAAAACAGTAGACGCGGTTTACGCGGGTGTACCGCGAAATGAGCATGTTTTTAAACGGACAACCAGGTTAATATACAAGCTTATAACTTTGTGATTTTTTATGATACAGTTTTAAAATTTTGTATATAGATTCTTTACACAAGAATATTGGACAGGTGTATCGGGTTTCGCATAAACAAAAAATAATGTTGTATACGCGCGAACGAAGTCGTGGGCGAAGTGCTAGTATATAATAATTTTATGAAGCTGAGGACTTTGTTTTAATTGAATGCGCTAGTCTTAAAAACCACTGGTTCGCTTCTAGAAACTTCATTAGCATATTTTTGGGTTGTAAAACCATCAAATGAGTCCTCCCGTCCTGAGTAGAATGAAAGGGACTGTCAGACTTTTATTTAATTAGTTAGCCTCTGCTATCGCACTTTTGCGGGCATGCGGGCGGCGAGTAATGGGCTCGCTGTCCGACCATGGACAACGACGATATAATACTAGACTCGTAATAACAGGCGACCGATGTCTCTCAACACATTAGGCAAAAAAGTCTTATATTCGTCTCATTTCGACCAATCCTGTGAGTCGTAAACATACGTTGAGACAGAACAGACCTTGAGTTAGCCAATCACAACGCAGTACCCCGTCCCCCTCGCTTACATGGTACCTCAGCGAGTTGACAGAATAATTTTTGTTCCTTAGATCGTGCATGCGGAGTCTAGTATTATATCGTCGTTGGACCATGGACCATGCCCGGGTCTACGGCGCGTTGTGTTCCACGCGCGCCTCAAAGAGTGTCAGCATTATGACGGGGCTCCTCTATAGAGGGCCGAAGCCTGCCGGGGTCGCGGCACTAACGAATTACCGTGACCCCGGAACGAAAAGGACTATTGAAGGACACCGTGGATTTTAGTCAGTACAAGTCGGACAGTAGGGTGGGAGGACTCATTTAATGATTTTACCACGGTAAAAAAAATGCTATATCGCACTATATGTAAAGGCCTCCCATAGAACCTTCCAGAAATTCTTATGCTGTGACGACACGATTGGCGCAGTGGCTGACCGATCGACTTATTCGCAGTGTGTCGCGGGTTCGATGTCCGCACGGAACAAATATTTGTATGACCTACAAGTGATTGTTTCAGGTTTTTTTTGTTTTTTTTTTACGTGGCATTATCATCAAATGAGTCCTCCCACCCCGGGCAGGGCGGGAGGGACAGTCAGACTCGTACTGACTAAAATCCACGGTGTCCTTCGGTAGCCCTTTGTGTGCCGGAGTCGCGGTATATGTATGCCCCGCAACCCTGGCAGGACTGTGGCCCTCTATAGGGGGGCCCCGTCATTATGCTGACGCTCCTTGAGGCGCACGTGGGACACAACGCGCCGTCGACCCGGGGGTTTGTTTCAGGTTTGGGTGTTTGAGAGTTTCTATGTTCGTTAACAGGCGAAATTCAGAGTGTGGGGCAATGTTTTATAAAAAAAAAGGTTGCACTCCAGGAGTGCCGGTAGAAGTGAAAACTTTTTTGTTACTATGTTTTATTTTAAAACTGGAGTAGTACAGATATGAAATTAACTAATTTGAATGACGTCTTACTCATTTTCGATCAGGGTCACGTGACCCTGACGCGAGTTTTAAATTTTTTACCCATTACAGAAAAAGTGTACAACGCCGCTAAAGAAGTTTTCACTTCAAAAACTTGTATTGACTAAATGTGCACTCTCTTCTTTCAAATCCCCTATGCTTTCAGGGACCACGGTAGTCAGTACCTCAGCAGCCTTAAAAGCTAAAAAGATATGATTCGTTAAATGACTTGCGATCTTCAAAGTGTTAATATTTTATTCACTTTACTCTCGCAGTGTGATATTGACTTTTGTTATACCTGAGTAAGCATTACACCTGTTCTTTTTACTGACGTAAGCAGGGGTACAAGGTACACAGACATTTCGTCAGCTATCAAAGACTTGGAGGATGAACTGAACGATGGCTGCTTAGAATTGATCATACAATTTAGAAAGACTCATCATCTGCCTAGCCTTTTCCCAACTATATTGGGGTCGGCTTCTGTCGAACCAGATGCAGCTGAATATCAGTATTTTACGTGGAGCGACTGCCTATAGGACCTCCACAACCCATTAATTGGGTAATACGATACCCCATGATAAGACCGGTACTATTGAATTTTATTTAAATTTTAACCGACTTAAAAAAAGTGTGTGTCTATTTGCGATTATCTCGAGTTTGGCTGAACCAATTTTGATGCGCTTTTCAGAATACTCTTCGTTACATTCTAAAGAAAGATTTTGTATGAAAAACACTTTCGTAATGTACACGTTTTAGTATGTAACACTAATAGATACCTATCCCGACTTTGCCCGCATGGATTCGTTTTTGCTTACATGGATTTTAGATTTTCAAAGACACCGATTATGCAAAGATTTATACTGAACTTCCGAAGCTAGACCCGTAGGCAAACGATTATGTTAATTTGTTGGAATTTGAACTTTAATTATTAGGCATTCTTTAAATAATTATTGAAAACAGTCATATTTATTTGATCAAAACAGTCCAAAGTACGGAGTATCGTAATCTATTTAAGTTATGAATCATAAAATAACTTGTAATTTCATCATCTTGGCATTTTATTGATTTGTTTAACATTGCTATTAGAGAATGGGCGTTTTTCCATTAGACGGCACGGAGCTGGTGAAGCGGAAGCAAAAATGTATGGGCAGGACTCAACGCCCGGGCCGGCGCCGCGCGGTGCCGGTAAGTGCAAAAGCGAGCTATACATTTTCATACATTTTTGCTTCGTGTGCCGTGCCGTCTAATGGAAAAACGCCCATTCGAACGTAAACCGAAATGAACCTGAGAAATATGAGTATGACGTCAAAATGACGTAAAAGCACATAAATTTTCATAATTTATGTAAATTAATCGTATTTTAGAAAGTGTACCCGACCGTGACCTGAAAATTTGAATATTTTTGAGATCGTATTTGCACGCGGCTTCACTCGCATTTGGCGAGTTGTTGAGCGATTGGACTGCTGCTCTACGTGTCGCGGGGTCGATTCCCGTACGGAGCAAATATTTGTTATCTACTGGTAGTTGTCCCGGCTGGGTGTTTGTGCATGTGAGTTTAAATGTTTGTTAACGCACCCAAGATACAAGAGAAATTCCTAGGGGGTAGCGTTTGGGGTGCTAAGACAGGAAACCTCCACGTGCGCCCGTGGACCGGAGTTCCCTCTCGGATACGTCCGGGGGGATGTCCAGTTTCTCGGGCCGGTGCACCCTGGGATGCGGGCAAAAACTCTTCCTTAGGCACTGTGTGCCTAAGGGGTCTCTTTGCCCGTATGCGAATAGCCTGTCGGGTGGACGCTCCAACGCGTGTCCCTCTGAATAGCAGAGGGCACAGCAGCGGAACGGGCTTGCGGACGGTGAGTAATGGGTAAGCTCGCCGTCCGACCAAGGACCAAGCCCGGGTCGGTGGTGCGTCATGTTTCACGCGTCACGGCATTTGGCCCCTTATGGGGCCAAATGCCTGCTGGGGTCGCGGAATTTTCTTAATCCAGGATACCGTGGCCCTGGAACGTAAAGGGCATCCGAAGGAACACGGGTGGATTTTAGTCAGTAAGAGTCTGACAGTCCCTTCCGCCCCACCAAGGGCGGGAGGACTCATTTGATGATTTTGCCAGCCAAAAAAAAAAGGAGATAACGTTTAAAAAAAACATTAGAAAATAATTTATTTTAAAAACATTACTTAGATGATAATTTATTTTAATTCCGGTACCAACACTGTAAATAAATTCAAATACTTATGTTATTAACTTACACCATCAATTTTATTACAAGTTGTTTTAACCTAAAAAGATTTGTAACCTTTAATAAAATCCTTCGTTCAACAATAAAATCTATACAAATCCGATCCGTCAGTGTCATGACTCATCTATGCCTATCTCTTTCTTTTATTGGAATATTTAAAAGTGCGTAAAGGACGGTTATAGTCTGGGAATCCAGAAGGTTTTTGCGGTTTTTACTACGTTTGATATTGTGGAAAACTACATCTTGTTTGTTTACTAATTGCAGTTTATTTTATACCTTGTGACGTCAATAACGATCAGTTATGAACGTATTATTACGCTTGTAAACCCGGAAAGGTTTGGCAGACGTACCTATAGGTACAGTCGCCAGCACATCAGACTACCTCAATCTGTCAAGTTTCTTTACCTAATTGATTTTCAACCTTATTACTATACTGGAAGGTTAATAATATATTCGATTGGTAGGTTGACCTGCTGGCGTCGGTACTTCATAAAAGTACTTCATAAAAGTCCTGCACCGTATGCTCCACCGTGGCCAACATCTTAATAGATGCAAGTTGGCCACGGTGGAGCATACGGTGCAGGACTGCCCCGCTTGGGCAGAGCACCGCCGCGTCCTCACGGAGGCGATAGGCGGAGATCTCTCGCGCCCGGCACTGGTCGAAGCTATGCTGCGGGGCGAGACGGAATGGGAAGCGGTCGCCTCCTTCTGCGAAGCAGTCGTGCTAGCAAAGGAGGAGGCGGGATGCGTAAAGGAGAGGACAGCGTCCACAACACGATCCAGCCGCCCGCTGCCCGCTTGAGTCGCCCACTGCAACCGACGTCGCGAGACGATCTCCGGCCACCGTAGGCGCGGGTGGCGAGTAATGGGTGACTCGCCGTCTAATCAGGGACCATGCCCGGGTCGACGGCGTGTTGTGCACGCGCGCCTCAAAGAGCTATCAGCAATCTGACGGGCCCCTAAGAGGGCCAAAGCCTGCCGGGGTCGCGGGACTGTCTCACCAGGTAACCGTGGTCCTGGTACGTAAAGGGCTATTGAAGGATCACTTTGCATTTTAGTCAGTACAAGTATGACAGTATGGGCGGGAGGACTCATTGAATGATTTTACCACGATAAAAAAACAGCAGCGGACGACACGAAGCCGTCGCAGACGACGTGTTGTAGCGACACTACTGGTTCTATGTAATTCTATAAAATTCCCTCCGCAGCAAGCGACATGAAGCTAGCAAGCCAACGACGATATAATACTAGACTCCTAATAACAGGCGACCGATGTCTGTCAACACATTAGGCAAAAAATCTTATATTCGTCTCATTTCGACCAATCCTGTGAGCCGTAAACATACGTTGAGACAGAACAGACCTTGAGTTAGCCAATCACAAAGCAGTACCCCGTCCCCCTCGCTTACGTAGTACCTCAGCGAGTTGACAGAATAATTTTTGTTGCTTAGATCGTGCATGCGGAGTCTACTATTATATCGTTGTTGGGACGACATGAAGCCGCCGCAGACGACGTGTTGTAGCGACACTACTGTTTTCTATGTAATTCTATGAAATTCCCTCCGCAGCAAGCGACATGAAGCTAGCAAACAAACAAGCGGCAGACGCAAGTGTCGCCCGACCGCAGATCAGCAGTTTTGCTGACGCCCGGGGAGCAACGACACGTTGTTGAGCGAGTTTAGTTTTATCAAAATGAATTTTTCAATTTCTGAAGAGAATTCATGTCAACACGGTCATAAAAATGTCAAAAATACAGAAACAAATTGGGAAGCTCTGTGTTGGAAGGATCTGCAGCTGTTGTCTGCAGTCTTGTTCGAAATTATGACTGCAGCGACATGAGGCAGCGACAGACGACACAGGGGTTGAACCTGGACAATGTTTAGTGGTTGAACATGGACAAGGGTAGAAATTATAGGGGTTGAACGTGGAATAAACCATTTTAAAGTCTCGATTTGCCTTTAGCTCAGCGAAGTTCCTTGTCAAAAGTGAACCAATCATTAAGATCATAAATTTACGAAAATTTCGTCACTTTACGGACACTGTTAATGTCCTCAATTAATGAATATCTAATTAGAACAAACGTGATGATCGTCAGACAACAGTACATCCTTCTTTAATGAGTACGGAGCTCCGATTCACGTCTAATCATCATCATTAGAATAATAGGGTAGTTTAGTACATAAATAAATTAAAAATATGTTCAGTCCATCAGTTAGAGCAGCTATACTCAAAGTGTGCTCCGTGGCGCCCTGGGGCTCCACGGAGAAATTAACGAAGATAAAATCGATTCGAAATTCGGGAATGGGTGCTCGTAACGTCATAACGCCTGTAAAATTATACCGACCGAGTGACGTTTTGTGATTTTTAGAAGCGTTGTATCTTCGTTAATTTTGGCTTATTTTTTTTTTTAAGGTGGTAAAATCATCAAATGAGTCCTCCCGCCCTGGGCGGGACTCTCAGACTCTTACTGACTAAAATCCACCCGTGTTCCTTCGGATGCCCTTTACGTTCTGGGGCCACGGTATCCTAGGTTAAGAAAAAGCCGCGACCCCAGCAGGCATTTGGCGTGAAACACGACGCGCCACCGACCCGGGCTTGGTCCTTGGTCGGACGGCGAGCTACCCATTACTGACCGTCCGCAAGCACGCTCCGCTGCTGTGCCCTCTGCTGATCAGGCTATTCGCATACGGGCAAAGAGACCCCTTAGGCACACAGTGCCTAAGGAAGAGTTTTTGCCCGCATCTCAGGGTGCACCGCCCGAAAAACTGGTCTTCCCCCCGGACGTATCCGAGAGGGAACTCCAGTCCACGGGCGCACTGTAGTGTGCAGCTCGCCTAACCTTATATTTGTAACTGCACACACTAATTATTGTCATTATTATACGAATCGTTGAACTAAACAGTTCTCTTTTTATTTCGACAACATCACTATAATACATGGCGACCCTGCGCCAGCAATTAAAATTTTGCAACCTACGCGATAAACGGCCGTAGTCAAATAAATGAAGAAATATGAAGATTATACCGATGGAAGTTTGTGAAGACAGAAAATTAGAAGAAGGAAAGCGAAGAAGATTTTAAAAATTATAGAAGAATCAGAAACCAGAATACACACGTGGAGGTTTCCTGTCTTAGCACCCCAATTTTGACTTACCTAAACAAAAGAAAAATGTGGGTCTAAATTTTTTTTTGAGACTATTACATTTTTTTGAGTAAAATAGTCCATTAAATAGAATATTCACAATACACATCAATTTGTAATTATATCCCAGTTGTAACTAACTCAAATTAACATAATGAAATGATAAACTAGGACCAGCGCAGTAAATACCTAACAATATAAAAGTCAAGTGCCCTGAACTGAAACCTGAATGAAAATGATGGAAATATTCATGAACATGTTGTAAACAATGTGCTCAGTAATCTTGGTATAATTACTGGGATTTCCAAATCAGATTTATACGTTGTTGAAGTAAGGATGCATTCATAATTATAATAAACAGATGCAAGACTAAGTTCTGCTCAAAAAAAGTAAAAAAAATGGGAAACCTAAAAATAAAAATGGAAATGAAACAACAAAAACTGCTCCGGGTCTGGGTGTGTGTGATCATTCTTAATGCGAGGTTTTCTTTTAATAGAAAAATTGCATCTAAATATTGTACGCCGCTCTCGACTCAGTGGAACGCAAAGCTGAAGGGCTCGGTGGCGACGTGAAATTGCTGAATGCCAAGCTCCAGCTTGACTCATCGCGGCAAAGTTGCCTGCCTATTGGTACTCTACAGATTGTACTTCGGAGAGTGTGCCCAAGAACTCCACGACCTCATCCCACCAGCCCCCTTCTGTCATCGCCTTGTTGCTATACCACCAATTCGCACTAAGCGTTTCCAAACGTCTTTTATAATGCGGCCTGCGAAGGAGTGGAACTCTCTGCCTGCGTCTGTGTTTCCGAACACATACAACCCTAATAATCTCTTTAAAGTTAGAGTGAACAGGCTTCTGTGTAAGCGAACAAGAGCAAACTCATTGCACTTAAAAAAAATGTATTTTTCACAAAAGCAACTCCAAAAGACCCATTTACTTAAAAAAACTAGAATTTTATTGCACACAACTTTTATATAGAAATATATAAATTGGCTGCTAATAGCCACATAACTCTGCCAATTATAAATAACATTTTTTTACATACTTTTATATTCAACTAGCTGACCCGTGTAAACTATAATACTAACTACTCGGTAAAATATACTTGATATCTTTATAATTTATAGCCTATAGCACTTACGAATAATGTAGCTTTCGACCAGTGAAACAATTTTTAAAATTGGTTCATTACTTCCGGAGATTACCCCCTACATACAAACAAACAAATACCTCTTTATAATATTAGTATAGATTAGTAATATTGCAATATTGCATAATATTGTATCTATCTACATAGCTATGTCATGTTTACACTTTAAAGTATTCAGCCAAATAGCTATTAAAATAATTTAAAATAAACATTTTCATTGTTCAGCAAATAAACGTCGCTATAAATTATAACTATCACTATATTATTATTTATTATTTTATTCTATAATAATAAAACATAATATAATATAAAACAAAGTCGCTTCCCGCTGTCTGTCCTATGTATGCTTAGATCTTTAAAATAACGCAACGGATTTTGATGCAGTTTTCTAAATTAGATAGAGTGATTCAAGAGGATGGTTTAGGTATATTATGTATATAACATGCATAATATAGCAGAGATTGCACCCGTGAGGAGCCGCGGGGCGGGTCGCTGGTTATTTAGCGAGATAATGGACAAACGCGAATCTATCCTTAAATTAAAAAAAATATATATAATATATCCGCAATAAATAACAATAAAACCCCGTATTCATAATGAAACTTTACCATGATCAAACCTTTAGGCTTAATTTCATATTAACTTCGAGAAGGCGGTGGAAATTAACTTGACGCGGACACCGTGACGAAATGGACTAATATATGTAATGAATAATATGTTCTACCATATTTCTTTATAGTCACGGTCCAATTACTAAAAAGGAACGGTAGTTTAGCCAATGCACTTTTGAAAAAAAAAGGGTTTTTTGTAGTTTAAACTCCTTTTTTCGTGGGCGTATCTTGAGATATTTTCCAGGCCATGGCGTGGGTATGCGGGCGGCGAGTAATATGCACCTCGCTGTCCGATCATGGACCATGCCCGGGTCGACAGTCCATCTTGTTTCACGAGCACCTCAAAGAACTGTCAGCAGAGGGCCAAAGTCTGCCGGGGTCGCGGGACTAACGATCTACCGTGACCACGGAACATAAAGGGCAAAGGACACCGTGGATTTTAGTCAGTACAAGTCTGACAGTCCCTCCTGCCCTGCCCTGGGTGGGGAGGACTCATTTGAAGATTTACCACGCAAAAAAAGGGGCTCTGGCGTCTTGTCTTCACAATAAGAAAATGCATTTGAATACAGATTTTTGCCTTAATTTTCAGTAAGTAAAAAGTCACTCAACGAGCAATGGAAAGAGCTATGCTCGGAGTTTCCTTGCGGGATAAAATACGGAACATGGATATTCGGCGAAGAACCAGAGTCCCCGACATAGCTCATATTTGCAAGTTGAAGTGGCAATGGGCAGGCCACATCGTAGAACTGATAACCGATGGGGAAGAAAAGTTCTCGAGTGGCGATCACGGACCGGAAGAAGCAGCGTAGGCAGGCCTCCCACTAGGTGGACCGACGACATCGTGAGGGTCGCGGGCAACCGATGGATACAAGTGGCGAATTGTCGTTCGGAGTGGCGGTCTAAGGGGGAGGCCTATGTTCAGCATGGACGTCTTCCGGCTGCAGTATTTAGTTTTGAATTTGATCAACCCTTTACTCCATCTAAGGTTTTTCGAAAAATACCGCTTTCAGCGAAAAGACCCATAATGTTATAAATACTAATTGGTTTGTTCATCTGAAAGATCATTCGTTCCGAACCAGGTACCGCGAAAATAAATGTATCTAGCAAAAACTTAAGCTACTTAACTATTTTGTTGACTAATCTTACATAATAGTACCTATACACATTTACTAAGGTATGCATAAGTGCTAGTAATTAAAAGTAATCGTAATTACATTTACAACATACGTAAATAACTTTTAATGAAAGAAAAACAGTGTGCTTAGCGTTAATTCGTTTGTAACGAGAAAAATAAACATGGGTTCTGACGTCAGAAAAGATGGAGTAAGTTATGCACTTTTTTATAATGTAGTTAATATCAAACGAGTCCTCGGCGACGGCGAGTCGCACGTAACACGCCGTCCGCCCGCACCTAAGGTGGCCGCCGCGGCAGTCGCAGCGACTGGGTTGTGAGGTAAAGGCTGTCCTCTTCGTAACAGCGGGCGCCTCCTTCTTCACTAGCATGACTGCTTCGCAGAAGGAGGTCAAACTGTTATGCATGACGTACTAAATGACGGCATTACAATTTCACCCTTATCGTAGTCGCTTTGTTTATTGAAAACGTTTAAATAAAGATTCACGTGACGCATGTATAAATCGGAAAGTTCACACATAACCTTCAAACTCGGTAAGATTCCAATACAATGTATGGGAATTTCTTTAAAGTAGAAAAAACCAGATATAGCCAAGAATCTAGATTATTCACATTCTTAGTCACAAACTGTTTATAAGTAATACTAGTAGGTAATGATCTTGAATTATGAACAAAACTGGTCCATAGCAATTCAAAAGACCCATGAAATAAAACGAAATGGTTTCCAAGACAGACCTTTTAAAACTGGTCGTATAGAAATACCTAGCCAATGCAATTAGAGCTACGATGTCCTATAATTTCAATTGAGGGACAGGTCATGTTATGTTAGTTGTAAGTTATGACGCACATTGTAAAATACATCAATTAGTTTCGAGTTCCGGATTTTTGTTGTTTATTAAAAAAATATTGATTTATTCACTTTCAGTCGCTTTCCGTATGTTTTTGCTTTCCAACTATCTCTTTTTAGGGTTCCGTAGTAAACAAAGACCCTTTATACATTCGCGTTCAAAAGTATGTAATCATCACTTACTTGGATTTGATCCAGGATAGTTCCTTAAATAATGGCGTGATTTTAATGAATTTGGTATCAATTTTAAGTTGACAGTTAAACCTTTAAAATGGTACCATTTTAATTATTCTTAAGGGCGCATAACCAGAAAGTTGGCAACGTCGCTAATAGCTGTCAAATATTTACAAGTTTTAATTAATTTGGCAATGTTACTGTATGGAAATAAGAAATGTGGCTCTGTAGTGCACTAGAAAAATGATGTAGGATTGTAATTAAAACACTGAATTTGATGTTGTAACCGTTTCAGGCGTATAAGAGGCATTTGGAATGTTTCCAAATGCTTTTTTACGCCTCAAACTATATATTCGGTGTTACGATATTAATTATTGCATGCCCTAATCAGTTTTTTAGTGCACTACAGAGCCATATTTATTAATTCCATACAGTAAAATTTCCAAATTAATTAAAACTTGTAAATATTTTACAGCTATTAGCGTCGTTGCCAGCTTTCTGGTTATGCGCCCTTAAATATCATCAGCCTATAATGTTCCCACTGCTGGGACACAGGCCTCCTCTCTGTGAGACGGAGTGGGCTATAATCCACCACGCGGGCCCAGTGCGGGTTGGCAGATGTCACATGTCTTCGAATTTTTGGTTCTAGGACATGCCGGTTTCCTCACGATGTTTTCCTTCACCGTTTTGAGAGCAGTGGTGATGAAATAAATTACACAAAGTAGGTAATGCGCCTGGCGGGGTTCGAACCCACGACCTACAACTAGTGAGTCGGGAATAATGGCGTAATTTGAATGGATTTGGTATCAATTTACAGTTGACAGTTAAACCTTTAAAATGGTACCATATTTTATTATTCTTAACTAATTATTAAGTATCCAAGATCGCGCGGAATCCGAGTAAGTTATTCCACATTTTTGCTCGCTAGTATAGTTTCGCCATGGCCATCCGTCTGTCCGCAGCTTAGCTTAAAAACACTTAGTACACACGGCAACACACAAGCTATACAAAACAAAACCAGTATAAGCTGATCGTTGAACATACGAAAAGAACATACAAAGCGAGACCGCGATAAACTGGTTTTGTTTAGCTTGATTTGTAGCCATATGTACTAGAAAGCTGTAATTTGGCATGAATACTCGTATTTAAATTATTTACGCCAGCAGTGGTAAAATAAAATCTCGTATTAATATGTATATTTTTGGTGTGAATTCTGTATAGTATAGAATATAATAGAATAGAAAACATTTATTCGATAATGGACACACACACAGACATAATAAAAAATAAAATTCAAAATACAATAAGAATTTTGGTGAGCATGTCCACACCAAAAAGGTTGTACACGTAAAGTAGGAATGTTTTTTTTTTCGCGTATGCCATAGTGCGGGGTCTCATTGGCTAGGTCTTAAAAAACTTTTAATCATATTCTTCCTGCACTTATTATATATTACTTGGCGTCATCACAACACGTTTTCTTCTGCCATTCTCCCCTATCAGACGTCACAGTCTCATTTACTACTTTTTCTTTCATACATTCCATACACAATTCCATCCATCATTAATTTCTTTGGCCTTCCTCTTCCTCTCCATCCATTAACATTCATACTCATCACTCTTCAAGTCACATGATATAAAATACATAAGAAATTATTTTTCTAAACATAACACGGTCGCGGGACTAACAAATTACCATGACCCTGGAACGTAAGCGGCTGTTGAAGGATCACCGTGGATTTTAGTCAGTACAAGTCTAACAGAACCTACTGCCCTGCCTTGAGTGGGAGGACTCAGTTGATAATTACCACGATTAAAAAAATGGAAGAATTTGTTTTGCAACTGCAATTTAATGTAATTTTGACTAGGGAACCCTTCATTTTGTGCGCACACGCGCTTGGCCAGTTTTTACTTTATAATTGAGGAAGATTACCTTGTAGGTAGGTCAGGAAGTCGCTGTTTTTTTTTGTTATTTCCTTTTTAAGATTATTACAAAAAAAGACAGGAGATGAAAGATGAATTTTAAAATTTTTATTATTAAAAAAAAACCCTTTTTTAAATAATGATGTGAATTACTTTTTTCTTTTACCTACTGTGATTAGAAAGTACACAACAATTTATACAATAATTTTATCTAAATTAGTATTCTTAAACATATACCTACATTTATGTATTATTATTATAGCAGCTGCAGTGTGGAGTAGAGTAGAGCAGTGGTGGCCCAGTGGTGTAGGTCCCGACTTACGAATTGTAGGTCGTGGGCTCGAACCCCGCCAGGCGCATTACTTTGTGTAAATTATTTCATCACCACCTCTCAAAACGGTGAAGGAAAACATCGTGAAGAAACCGGCATGTCCTAGAACCAAAAATTCGAAGACATGTGACATCAACCAACCCGCACTGGGCCCGCGTGGTGGATTATGGTCCACTCCCTCTCACAGAGAGGAGGCCTGTGACCCAGCAGTGGGAACATTATAGGCTGATGATAATGATGATGATGATTATAGCAGCTGAACATACCGGATTAGCAAGCTGAAGTTGCAATGGGCAGGCCATATTGCTCGCAGAGCAAATGGCCGATGGGGTCGAAAAGTATTAAAGTGGAGACCACGGACTAGCAAGCGCAGCGTAGGATATCCACCAGCAAGGTGGACAGACGACCTTATAAAGGTCGCCGGAAGACGCTGGATGCAGGTCGCTTCCAACCGGTATATGTGGAAATCTATGGGGGAGGCCTATGTTTAGCAGTGGACGTCCCATGGCTGAGATGATAATGATGATAATTATACCTAAGTATAAATGTAAAATAAAAGTGCATGAAAAAATATTTTCGGCCTGATGGCCATGAGCCTCGTCGAACATCTTTGAGGTTCACCTTATGAGGTTTTTTTTTTTGATTGATAGGTTATCGACCACTATCTTTCCTGGTGGCAAACAAAGATATTTGACGTTTATAAATAAAAAAGAAAGTATAAATACTAAAATAAATACAAAAAATCCATCTCACGACTCTTTTTTTCACTTTTATTTCAATAACTTCTAAAAATAATTCATAACCGTTAATGTATATAAAAAGAAACCAGACAAAAGTTCCTAATTCGCCATTATAAAATGATCCATCATCTCAAATTATTCTCTTTAAATAAGGGGTCATTCAAATTTTGCCGGTACGAAGCTTACCGACCGAAATAAAATTAAAAAAAAAAAACGAAAATTTTCCATTATTACATTTTGCGATAAATCAATGACCGCTTAGGTCAGGTTAATTTGGCCACAAACATCCATTATAAGTTGAGCCCTCATCTTAAACAATTTCTTCTATATAAAAGGTCTTTATAATTATGGTATGTCCAATGCAAATTAAATAACCATTATTCATTAAGTCCATCGTGAATGATCCTTCTCCCCAAACAAATTCTTCTAATGAAAGGGTATAATAATGTGGTTATTACCTGTCGTACCTGTGCCCATTATACATAGATCTCTCTTTTCACAGAAATTGTTCCAAAAAAGGGGTCAGGTTAATATGGTTTTGTCGTAATGGCGGAATCGCGAACAGGTTTTTGTTGCACAAAAAGTTATTATTGTATCAATTCAATTTAAAAATAAGACTGTAATCTAAAAATATTCCATAACTGTAGAAGCTTAGTGCGTCATACTTAGAGATGTGCCGTTGCCGGCAATATTGCCCAAGGAGGGAATATAGGTGGAAATATTGCCGGCAATATTGCCGGGAATGGAAATATTTGGGAATAATGCTTAATTTTAAGTCAAAGTGAGTGCGAAAACTATGTACAACACTTAAAATTAGCATTTACAGACCATATGATCTACATTATATACAAAAAAACATTGTTTTGGGTAAAATTGCCAAAATTGCCGGCAATTTTTGGCAATAATTCCGGTATTTTACCGGCAATATTGCGCATTATCTACAGTAATATAAACTGCACCCCAGCTGCAGTAATAACAAAATATACTGGTGTTATTCGACTGGCAACATTGGCAATATTGCCAAAGTTGTCGGCAATTTTGGTATTTTACCGGCAGTGGCAACATTGGGAATATTGCCGGCAGTGGGAATATTGCCATCAGGCACATCACTAGTCATACTCAAACAGAATAACCCAGCCAGCAATTAAAAAGTAAGCAACTCTTGTCGAGTTCATTTTATGGATGGGTCATCGTGACTCCTCCAAATCTCGGAAAGCCCGTAAAGCCGTTGGCCCCAGAAGGCATTTGTAGATCTTTGACAGTTGTTACAGAAAAATCAGACAGCAAGTAATGGTGGTGAGGCGGTGTGTGGTCCGATCATGGACCATGCCCGGGTCGACGGCGCATCGTGTTCAATGCCCGCTTCAAAGACTTGTCAGCTATCTGACGGAGTTTCCATAGAGTGCCAAACGCCTGCCGGGTTCGCGGGACTGGACTAAACAGTAACCATGGTCCTGGAACGTGAAGAGCTATTCTGAACAGTCAGTACAAGTCTGAAAGTCCCTCCTGCCCTGCCCTGGGTAGGAAGACTCCTTTGATGACTTTCCCACTCTAATAAAAAAAAAGTGTGGGGTAACGTAAAAAAAATTAAGATCCTTTTTTTTAACGTGATTAAAGGTAGGGACAAACTGAACCCACGTACGCAACGTATGCAACGCGTTATTAAATCTAAACAGTTGAATTTGTATGCTTAGAAACACACTTTTATCATACGCAATAAGTCTGACAAGTGTGGGGCTCAGTTTGTCCCTACCTTAAATCAACCTCGTCCTCACACCCAGGGCCTGACTAAAATCCACGGTGATTCTTCAATAGCCCTTTACGTTCCGGGGTCACAGTTATCTGAGAAAGTTCCGCGGCCCCAGAAATTAAGATTCTGCTATATGCTTTTAAACCGTTGAACCAATTTGGTTGATTTTTGGTACAAAGATGGATCAGATTTTAAAGATGGTGTAGGCTTTTTTTAATAAAACTCTAACAGTTTTATTATAGAACGGGGTTTCACTAAAAACCCAGGTTTCCACAAACGTTATTACAAATCGTGGTTTTGCTATAAACCTTAATCTAATAGTCGTAGTTGTCAAAGGTGTGTCAAGTTTGTCATAACAAGGCTCAGGCGCAAAATGTCCCTTACGCAAAATGTCCACAGGTAGCAAAATGTCCCTTTCGCAAAATGTAAGTACCTTTCGCGGAATGTTGTGTTGTTTTTGTGTTAGGGACTTTACTCATGGCGCGATGCAACGCCACGCGATTCGTGCGATATCGAGTCGATTGCCGATTTAAGTCGCACGTATTTACTAATGGAGTGATGCAATGCAATTCGACCGTGCACTTCAAAAATCCACCTTACTACTACGACATAAAGGCGCTGCAAACCAAAGACAAAAGATATCGCATGTGACGAGTAGTTGCGCAATCGAATTTTGAACAGAGAATCATGTGCATTATTAGAATCATTAGGACGTACATGAAATTCGATATCGAGGAGATCTGTGAGCGATATCGTCAACCTGTGCGACTCCATTAGCAAACACAAGCGATTGTCCATACATTTTCTTCGGCCGGACGCTTGTGTGATATCTGACCGATATCGTCAATCGATGCAATTAGATATATATCGCGTCGCGCCATGAGTAAAGTCCCTTATATTCACCAAAATGGTTTTAAACATTGTAGATAAATAATTGTTACTCCACGTGGTGGATTTTTTTGTTTAGACAATGTGGCTCAAATGATGGTAAAAAGGTCAGTTCACGTTTTATCTAAGTTTTGGGTTCTGCAGATAAGCTGGGATTTGATAGTCTAGGTTTAAATTAAGGTTTAGTTTTTGTAACAAGACCGATAGATTACAAGCCTGATGTAATGTTATGATCAAAAGTTAAAAAAATATTACATAATATCTAAGTGCGTCATCCATGGAATCACCCGATGAGTTTTTATTCTAATTACCTTCAAATCTCTGATCGTCATGATCTTGTATGTTTAATCGAGATATAATACTTTGGGTACGTTTCTAGAATAATTATGATTTGTACTCGACACTTACATAATTTTTAGCGTCATTAGTCTCAGGGTACTATTCCACACGAGAGGTACCATTGGCAAAGTTGAATCATGACCCATTTTGACAATAAATCGTATGAATCCTTCAAATTGACAAAGATCAAAGACGTTACCATGGTTAAGTATGTAGGTAATTTTATTTGAAAGTCTGTAGGAAAATAAGCTTATGGTGGGTCATAATTCAACTTTGTCGATTGTACTATGTTGTACTGCAAAGACGTAAATCCTAAGCATAATACTAGTATGTCAGTAATAGACCTAATTTTCTGGCAAGATACTGACTAAAAGTGGGTACTGTGGCACCATTTTGGAAAAGTACAAGACAGTTTTTTCAGTAACTTGTCAAAATAGTGTAAGACATTTATTCTGAGAAATATGCCTTGAAAGACAATGAAAGCTTTTAGAAAACTTAATCACAGGAAATGATTGGCACTTAAGTTATCAAGATAATAATTCGTTTTGTAACAAACTTGTAGTCACTAGATTCAGAAGTTCATATTATTCTGTCGGAAAAGTATGAATTCTAAGGGGTGACATTCGTTATTTTCTAACAATAAGCACTTAATGAGGGAGAGGTGGAAATTTTTCGAATAATCTTAAAAGTACTGTTCGATATGATCTCCAAAACCAGTCAGTTTGGGTTCCATGTTGTCAGGGTAAAATTGTTGTAAATAAAGTTTAGTAGATATCCACCAATTTCAAGAAATGCACCCAATTTGTTCACGGTTCTATTGAATATTTACGATATTGCTATACATTATCGTGTACCTGTGTACGAACCTCTATGGATTAGTATTGCGATAGTCGCCTGGATACTAAAGTCGTAAGTTATCGGAGACTTGCGTCGCGTTGGCATTTTAAATTCTTTATCAAATGATATCGTTTAATTATTTCTTTTAATATTAAACGCTGTAAAGATAACATATTATTATAATAATGGTACAGACGCCAGCACATCAAGCATCCACAATCTCTCAAATTTCTTAAGTAGATTTTCAACCTTATCACAATAGTGGAAGGTTAATGTTCGAAGGGAAAATATGACAGGTTCGGGTAGGTTGACCTGCAGGCGTCTGTACAAAAAGTAATAAATAATAAAATAAATACTTACGGTTAAATGTGAAAAACATGATGGCGCTTCCTTTCTTTTTTGTTTTTTAAAATAAATCTAAATTGTTATTTAAAAATATAAAATTATACTAATAATTTAAAAGATTCTCTCTAGTTTGATACTTGGTATTATTATTATTTTTATATTATTTTTCATGTCATCATGTGACTAAGTTTCAAGATTACACTTCAGGCTCTGCGTAGTATTCCTGTAACAAAATAAAATAATACGTTAAAAACTGCTTAAAATAAAACTGTTCTGGGTACCTCTTTAAAGACTAGTGGATCGTCTTTTTTTTTTTGGGGGGCAGAATTATTAAATGAGTCCTCCTGCCCTGCAGTGGCGTATTTACCCTTAGGCCAAAAGGGCCTAGCCCGGGGCGGCAGGCTGCGAGGGGCAGCGCAAACCGCACCTCGTTCTTATCTTCGTGCGCATAAAGAGGCTGAATAAATTAAAAAAAAATCTTCCAAAGTCATATAAAAAAAAATACAAGATCATTATGTAACTAACTAAAACAACATTCATGTTTGTTTTATGTTTGTCAGACATCAAGACGCAGGACTACTTTATTACACTACTATTGGTGCGGTGAGGGCAACGTACCCTCGCGACTCAAAACTAATCGGGATGTTGCGTTCATGAGATACAGCCAGGTGACAGACGGATAGATCGACAGCGGAGTCTTGACCGTCCCTTTTAACCTTCGGGTACGGGACCCTAAAAATTTTTAAGTACTTGGAAAACGTATTTTCTAAACATAAGTTACGGGAGAACGTGTTTTTCTACTAAAACGCGGATGGAGCCGCTAGCAGCAGCTAGTCTAGCTAGGACAAGTTTGGAAGACAATGCACAAAAGATCATAATTATAAATTGATAAAGTGTCTCCGCAGATTACAAGACAAGTGTATGACACTTGATTTATTTACAAGATAAAGGGAAATCTATTCACAAAAGAATGTCAAGTATTCCATTCATCATTCTGAAACACGGATTTGATGTTTTTTTTTAATTTAAAACTGGCTTAACAAGCAATGTATCGAAGTCAGCAGATTAGCTGAATATAGCTGTCAGTTGTTCACTTCCCGGTGAGGTATAAAAGCTTATTTTATACCTTAAAGGTGACAAGCAAACATACAACCCTTTTTTAACGTGATAAAATTATCCAATGAGTCCTCCCACCCAGGGCAAGACGAGAGGGATTTTCAGACTTGTACTGACTAAAATCCACTACACTTTGACACACCTTTGACAGCTACGGCTGTTAAGACCATGACTTTTCGCAAAACCACGATTTGTAATTACGTTTGCGTTATGGGCCTACCACACGCGCAAGTTTACCACAGTTATTTGCCTGCGCAAGCCGGTTTGTGCACGGAACACCCTTTGTGCGGGCAAAACTAAGGTAAACTTGCGCGTGTGGTACGTAGGCCCATTAACTGTAGTTTTACGACATTTAAACGTTGTAACTTTAGTGTACGTTTCTTTTTTTTTATAGCTTCGCGTTCTATCTCGCCTGATTATGGTAAGTGATCGACGGTGTTTTTTATTGTAAATTGGGGATCCCCTGAAACGTCCTTATGATCCATCGGTCATAAGGACGTTTGAGTGGAAAAAACCCAGGTACGTTCTTTAAAAACCCAGGTTTAAATCTCGTAAAACTACGGTTTACACAAACGTAATCACCGATCGTGATTTTGCGAAAAGCCATGGTCTAAGGCCAGGTTCACACGGCGACCATTCGATTCGATTTTTTCACGTATACGGTTTTACCGTATACGATGCAGTCGTTCACACGGCAACCATTCGATTCGATTTTTTCGGGCCTCGCATGCGAGTGCGTACGATTCTCGAATGGGCGAGTCGTGTGAACGAGACAACATGAAAATAAGCGCCACTGCGTGTCGTATTCGATAAAATCGTTTCGAGACGCGGCGTTCCGGTGACAACTTTGCACGGTATAGGGTAAAATATATTTCTCGAACACGGGATTTTTCCGTATGAACGCCGTGTAAGCAATTTTTAAATTTTCATATAATATTCTGTTGTCACTACTCTATTCGATAAAATCGTTTATACGGTATACGGGAAAATAATCGCCGTGTGAACCTGGCCTAACTGTTGTAGCTGTCAAAGGTGTGTCAAAATGTAGTAGATTTTAGTCCGTACAAGTCTGACAGTCCCTCCCGTCTTGCCCTATGCCAGACTCATTCGATGATTTTAATGTGTAAAAATAAAAAATCCCGAAGTATTTATGGTCGCCAGGAGCCGATGATATCGCGCCCATAGCGGATATACCTTATGAAATACTAATAGGTACTGACCAAAAATACCTTTGAATATTAATTGAAAGACCGGCTTTTGCTAATTTTATTCACAAAACATTAATAAAAGGTATCAAAACCTGATGTGCTCTGTTTTATATTAAGTACGAAGAGTCATTATGTAAATATGAAACTAGTTAATAGCACTACATCTACTAAATCTCGGTATTTTTTATTTTATTTATAACTTGCGGCCGTCCCGGCTTTGCACGTGTGGACATCATAATTATTATAGCATAAGTTACTCGCGGCGGGAAGAGGTCCGGCGCGATCTCAGGGCAGTGTGGAGACAACGACTGTCGCAACCGAGGTTCGGGCACGCCGCAATCGCGGCGGTAAGACCCCTCTTTGAGGAGTGGCTGGAGAGACGTCACGGCGTCCTGACCTATCGGATGACGCAGGTCCTCACCGGACACGGAAGTTTCGGGAGGTTCCTGTGTCTGATAGGGAAGGAGGAAACGCCCGGGTGCCACCACTCTGTAACTCGCTGCCCGACCATGGACCATGCCCGGGTCGACGGCGCGTTGTGTCCCACGCGCGCCTCAAAGAGCGTCAGCATAATGACGGGGCCCCCTCTCAGAGGGCCAAAGCCTGCCGGGGTCGCGGGATTATTTCCTTACCGTGACCCCGGAACATAACAGGCTACTGAAGGACACCGTGGATTTTAGTCAGTAGAAGTCTGACAGTCCCTCCTGCCCTGCCCGGGGTAGGAGGACTCATTTGATGATTTTACCACGCTAAAAAAAAAAAAAAAAAGGTTGCACTCCAGGAGTGCCGGTAGAAGTGAAAACTTTTTTGTTACTATGTTTTATTTTAAAACTGGAGTAGTACAGATATGAAATTAACTAATTTGAATGACGTCTTACTCATTTTCGATCAGGGTCACGTGACCCTGACGCGAGTTTTAAATTTTTTACCCATTACAGAAAAAGTGTACAACGCCGCTAAAGAAGTTTTCACTTCAAAAAAAAACAAAGCATAAGTTAGGTACTCAGGTTTCTAATGGTGAAAAAATCTTTGAAATCGGAGCAACAGTTTTTGATTCATTATAAACATACACACACTATTTTCTATGTATGCATAGAAAATAGAAACAGCATAAACATAATTATGTATATTATGCCGTTCTCTTCAAAAAAAAGGTCTACCAAAAGTGTTCGTTTAAAACCAGGTGCCAAGAATAACTTATTTTTAGCTTGGCAACCCAAAACCAAAAACTTGATTTAAAAAGGGTATGCATGTAAGTGCACTTTTTTTTCTCGCTCTTTCCAATTTCGAAAAAACGAAGATCATTTTGATTTAACCCTTAATTCGATATTGGGAAGTATACTGGACATGGACTTTGAAAAAATCTGATGCATTTATTTTAAACCATATTAAAGACTTTTTGCATCAGATAGGTTGGTTATATCATGTATTATTACCCTGAAAATAACTGTCAAAGGACACCTGCACCCGGTCAGGCAGTAGTCTCCGCAATGTCAGGCAGGACGAACGAGGTTTACCCGCTCTTGATAAATCTAGAATTACTCGATTTTTTTGTTCTAAAATAGGCAATGACTTTTTATTTATACGTTTCAGATGGTATGTACAA
Organism: Agrotis clavis; assembly: GCA_954870645.1. NCBI lineage: Eukaryota > Metazoa > Arthropoda > Insecta > Lepidoptera > Noctuidae > Agrotis > Agrotis clavis. The sequence continues at coordinate 8,480,580 of OX940945.1, forward strand.
ACGTATACACATACTGCAAGCATTACATTTATCATAGATTTTGCAGTATTCTTTGTCAAACTAGCATGTCCAGTATACTTCCCATTGCCAGGTTTGCAGTACCTTAGTATGGTTTAGTTATGTTCAGTATCCTGGACATTGCCAATGATACGGACATTTAATTTCAATATGATATTATGTGATTACGTCCATTTTATGTGTGTTACTCTTAATTTCCTTATAACTCACATTAATATAACTTAAAAGTATTCAAAAAAACTCAACACGCCTCAAAATAAGTGGTAAATAAGCGCGCGTGAACAAGAGATGGCTCTTCTGAAGACAGTTTTATGGCTCCATAGGTTCTAAAAACAGGTCTTCCCTGCAACAAATGGCTGCATAACTACCACGCCAACTGCAGCAATACTTAAAAAACTTCAAATAATACCTCTTGGCCTATTCTCTTATCAGGAACCAAAATAAGCTGCTAACATACTCATGCACATAGATCCATTGGGCAAAACCGACACCTGTATACTGAATCAGCCGATAGAAATTCCACCACTTATTGGTTTCTTACTATTACGGATACCAAAAAGATTTATTTTCAATAAAAAATACGATATAAAACAAAAAGGGGAAGAAATTGAACAAATAAATAATGAACTCAGTACACACCTACACAGGATTCTCAAAAACCAATATAATGTAGAGCTAATGTACATTCTCTGTTGCCTTCAACAGCATCTTTGACGTATAGTACTGTTAGGCGCTTACATCTCGACCTTCCAGTGTGAGTAAGTTGCCCTTACAGCAGCCTCAACAGCTGTCAGGCCACTGTGAATGCAATACTATGGTATGCGATTTCTATTTGAGAGCTCAGCCATATCAAAGCTCTAAAAAGCAACCAAACTAACAGCAATCTTATCCTAAAACCCTGTCCTTGACGGACCACCTTCCACTGGATCGAAGGGCACAGTGAATCTGATATAACGACTCCTCATAATGAACTTGCTAAGATATGTTCCGAAATTGTGTGAAGCCCAAATTCGCTCCTCCCCCTATTACTGTCAAGTTTCTTACACGAATACGCTAGCGATGAACAGGACTGAAAGACAGATCCATGTTTTCCTGAAATGCGAAGCCTTTTTGCCATTCCTTTTTTTTTAACATTCGTAACGAAAAAAAAACCTTGAAAAGAGGGATCATTCTTCAAAGTTGAGCCTTCACGATACTTCTATACTTTAGGGCGGATTAAGCATGACTTTGTAAGCCAAAACGCATCGAACATTATACATTAAACAGCATATTTGCATAAAAAAGAGTTTATATAAAAGTAAAAAAACATACCCTTAATTCGACAATGGGAACTATACTGGACATCAATATTTTTTGTTACTTTTCCGAGAACCTGGCAGTGTCCAGTATACTGGACATGCATTTCCTGAAAATCTAGATATACTAGATTTTTTTCATTATTTTTCCTGGTTTTAGGAATATCTAAGGATGACAAAAATAATCAGAAAAATCAAAATTTCACTTATTTCTGCTCTTGCCGAATTAAGGGTTAAAACTGGTTCTGTTTTTAGGGATCCACATTGAAAGTACAACCAAAAAGTACATGACAATATAAAAAAAAAATTAAAACGATTTTGATGGTTACCATTTTTTACCAAATCGTGATGAAGCCAAGAGCCTGTTCAAGTTAAAGGCCCAAATTTTATCAAATATAGGTACCTACCCTACCTACTTTATCTTTAGGTTATGATAGGACTGTCATACGCATGGTGATGATAAAAATCCCTAATTAGATAAAAAAAACAGTCCTTTTTATTAAACATTTCTCCACACTCGTTAAACTCCTGTTTCGTGGGTACGAATAAGTATAAACTCACATACATAAACACCTAGATTTGAAACAACTACCTACTTGTAGATCATATTTTGTCAGGAAAGTTTGACAACCTTTTCAACTCCACACGAAGAAGAAAATTTATTTGAAGACATTGTTGTGAAAAAAGAACAGTATTATCGACTAAGTATGCTTCCGCTGTCCATCTATCAGAGCGGTATCTTTTGAACCTTAACGGTTTTTTTTTTTAATTCAACTATATGCTCGCTTTATGACCAATATCTCGCCGGATGATAAAGCTGATGGAACATATTATCGGACGCGTCCGTCAGCCGCGACTGAGAGACGCGGCTTAGCAGTGTTCACGGTAGTTCGGACGACAGCCAGCCAGATTCTGTTCGGACGTCCGAACGCTCAAGGTCACGTCCGCGTCTTACGACCGACAGTTTGCACAGTGTAGTATTATAATGTACTGGTCAGATAATGAATAAGCCGCGTCTCTCAGCCGCGGCTGACTGACGCGTCCGTCAGCTTAAGCGATGATGGTGGTGACGGTGAGCACGCTTGCCTAGACGTAGCCTATCAACTCTTGACTCGAAGAACCCTATGTAAATAGGTTCTTTGTAATCTCTCATAATCAATAATTCGAAAGTTCATCAGTCCAACGAGTCCTACCAATATTATCTAGGTACGGGTTGTGGAGTTCAGATAGGCAGTCGCTCCATGTAAAATACTAGTACCTATTCAACTACATCCGGTTCAACTCGAAGCCGACCCCAATAAATTTGGGGAAAAGGCTAGGCTAGGATGACTTGCAATGTCTAGAGACGATGACTATACTGAACAAAAACTAATTTTAAATGAATTGGCATCATATTTATTTTTTCAATATTATATAACTACCTGAATTCAAAACGACAATGAAAGAGACTTCATAAATAAACACAAAAAAATGAAAAAGAACTATTTTTTCGGAAGTCGGTGGCAAAAAAGTCAAGCCAAGGAAATAAGAAATAAAGTCACCGACTCCCGAAAACTGAAACAATTTTGCACTTTTGAGTTCTTTTTTTCAAAGGTCCATGTTCCATGTTCATGCTCTGGAACCCTTTATGTGCAAGCCAGATATGCGCTTAGCTTTTTTGAAAATTTCTTTTTTGTAGGCCTAAAAGTCAATGACCGGCTTTTGCGTCACGATGACGTCAGAACCCTAAATCCCTTGTCGGGGTACAAAATGTCTCTTCAGGACATTGTGTCCTCGTTATTCGCTTAGTCTTTTTTCTGACTACATTGGGAACAGCTTTCAATGCAATTCAGTCCATGGAGTCTTGTAACGGAAGTCAAAAGAACATTTTACCTACAAACGATTGCAGACTCGAGTCTTAAAAAAAAACACGGGAAGACAATACCGGAATAAACGGTATACTTAATCTATTTTAAACTATTACTATACAACATGTAACGTAATAAACGCACACCCTCAGACACCCCAATTAGAATATTATGTTATAATCATAATACATAATTATATTGAATTTTTAATTTAACATGTATGCATTGTTATTAACTAAATTAGTTATTTTGCAGTAAGGTTTATTTTTCTTTATTTTGTATTGAATGACGGAATTTGTATTAATACAAATAAAATAGCACTTTTAAGTCTTGTTGCCTTGATTTACGGTCTATCTTAATTTGTTTTGACTGTACAGGGGTGATGTGACTATAATTTCCGTAGTTTTAATTATTTTTGATATAAAAATTACCTTTATTAAAAATGATAGAAATCGATTCAGTAAACGATTCTGAACAAACTAATTTCAGGATGTGCGTTAATTATGTTACATGTTGTATATTCACGATTCGCTCAGCCGTTTTGACGTGATTGAGCACCAAACAAGCGTCCATGTTATAACATCCAAACTTTTCGCGGGTGTCTCATTAGGTTATCGTGACCCTAGAACGTAAAGGGCTATTGAAGGACACCGTGGATTTTAGTCAGTACTAGTCTGACAGTCCCTCCCGCCCTGCCCTGGGTGGGAGGACTCATCTAATTTTATTTGACGATACAGGACAGCAGACAAATACGCAATACAATTGACGGTTTTATATTTATTATGGCTTTATAACATTAGTTTATAACTCCTAAAAGTAAAATTGAATGTAATTTTCTTTGGGTATCGAATGAGTAAAATGTAAAACAATTATGGAATTCAATGGACTAAGATTCTATAAAAGATATATTATAACAGTATTTTTTTTATCTTTAAAATATTATTGCTAATGCATTTTAGGGTTAAGGGCACTGAACTGCAATCTTCGATTTTTTGCCAAAGATTGTTCTCTAAAGTGAACGGTCTGTTATTTACAAGGCGTTGCCATACAACTTGGCAACTCCCTCAGTCTCTTCTTCCAGGGTTTCAGTCAAACCGGATGCAACACGCAAAGTTCGATCATTGACCCACCCAGGACAAATGCTTGTGTGATGAGCACGATCATTTGTTCCGTGTCTGGGTGTAATTTATCTATATTATGTATGTGTCGGATCCGGTCAATAGTACGGACAGCAAACGAATCGTAAGCGCGCCATTTTGAGTATCACGTGGTCTGTGCGCGCTTATACAGAGTCGTGATGTTTCATCGGGGCTGCGAGGAGCGCATTCAGTGCCTGACCGCAGCAGTGTGAAGACATCCCGAAACTGTACTCGATTCGTTGTGCCCAGTATAAGTGTAGTGAGTTATTAAATTAAATTGTGTTTGATTTAATTTGTGATTTAAAATTAAAATAACCAAGTGAACCGCACCCAGTGTATTTTCATTGCACGAGACCCAAACTCTGCCCACATGATGCCTGAATCTGACGGAACAATACCGGTCGCTCCGACATCAGAAGTGGGATCAAATCGTGCTAATGAAATTACACGCGGGAACAGTGACAATAACAATCAGTGGAAGTTAGTTACTTTTTGAAATGCAAAACCAGCAAACTTTGAAAACGCAGCCAGTGAAAAACAAGTTTTTATTGCCGGAATTCGACCCCGACAAACCGGATTCCGATGCGCGGTCCTGGTGCGCCACCACCGACTTGTGTTTTAACGGATGTGCAGTGGAGGGATGCCAGCTTATTTTGACGCTGAGCAAGGCGCTAAAGGTGAAGAATCAACCTGGCTATCTCAAATAGCCTACAAAGGAATTTAAGGTACTTTTTACGACAAGATTTATTTCACAAAGGCGGGTACCCTCATTAAAAAAAAAATGAGTGATGAAAAACCAAGTGTTAGAGAAACATTACCCACGTTCGCCAGTTGTTTCATATCTGATGCGAAAAATGAAAACTATCTGTGAATCATCGAAAACAAGTGACACCAAGCGAGGAAAAATAACGTCAATTAAGTGTTATAACTGTGCTAAAACGCCCATAAGCGTATTGAGTGCAGAAGTAAGGCGATGGATACGAAGGGAAGACCTACAGCGTCAAGTCAAGTGACGCAGCAGCCGGCATCGAAGACCTTGGTGTGCTTCAAATGTGGCAAGCCAGGTCACATAGCCGTGCGCTGTACGAGCAGTAGTGGCGGCAGTGGCAACGGACCAGTCCAAGGCGCGGCGCGACGCGTCGATGTCTGCATCGTGCAACCACCATCAGACACGTTACAACACAGGTGAATCGTTTCATTTTTACTTACGCCTCTGGTGCCTTGTGTTCTTTATGTTGACTATCGCTGGTTAAGCGTTAGTGAGTTTATATCGCTGGTTAAGCTTTTATTATTATTACTGTCTAAGTGATAGGATTTGTAACGCTGGTTAAGCGTTACAATGTTAAGAACTGGTTAAGTACTTCAGTGATTTACACTACTCCGTAAGTAGTGATGCATAGTGCTGGTTAAGTTCTGTGGATTTGGGGGGAATGCCTGAGGTTCAAGTACCATTTTGAAGTAGAGATGTTGAGTTGGATGATAGTGTGGAATCTTAGGTCGGCTGGTCGGACCGTACCAGTAGCTATTTCGTAGCCGTAATCCGTATCTTATTGACATCCCGGTGTCCATGGAAGCGCGGTGTGCGGATGGCACTGGCGGAGGTCGTGTATTGTGCGTTCATGGTGAACGGTGTGAAACAAACAGAGGTTTGTTAGTGGGGCTAGTGTTAGCCACAGGCCACGAATTTGATTCCTGCTGTTTTGATTACAATATTGCTGCATTGTGATAATACAATTGCAAAGGTACTTGAATGCTCTGGGATTTCCGATCAGTCTTAATTAGATCCAAAGTTTAAGGGTCTGTTTAGAGTGATAAAGATTTTGAGATGGTGACCGTTACACATTGAAACCCTTGAATTCTAAGTGTACCTACAAACATTCCAACGGGTCATGTACCAGTCGAAGTTACCATAGATTCTGATTAAGTTGTGGTGAGAGGTCGAGTAAAACGGTCTATTGGCCGTCTTGTTTTCGACTGTACCAGTAGCCATTTCGTAGCCGTAATCCGTATCTTATTGACATCCCGGTGTCCATGGAAGCGCGGTGCGCGGGTGGCTCTGGCGGAGGTCGGGGTCTTGAGAGACCATAGTGTGTAGTCAGCGGGTGATGCACTCGGGCGATCCACGTGGTGGATGCGCACAGAAGTTCTGATCCATGCATTGGATGTGTGAAAGCAATGTGATTGCTGGTCGGTTAGAGAGCCGTGGCGTTAGAAGTTTTACTCGAAAGTTGAAGGTCACTGGAAAATCGGTAGTTTTTTGCAATAGAGTTGTGAAAGTAGATTCGAACGACTGTGGTACATGGCCCGGGGTAGTTGTTGGTGGCCCGGGGTGGTTGTTAGTGGCCTAGGGTAGTGATTGATGTATTTTCAATTGGCTATTCCCAATGTTTGATTTAGTTATAGAGTATTGGTTTTAATGGTACGGTTGAGTTCTGAAATTCCCTTATTTTTACCAAAGAACTGAATATAGAGTTTGGTCAGGAATGACCGAGTGGAACAGTGTTCTGTCGTGGACTATTTTGTGTTTCAGAGTGATTATTACACGAGGAAGAGTGAAAAGAGTTCAAAGAGGCCTATATTAAGATGGTAGAAAGAGGCTGAAGAAGAAGAAGATCACACGAGGACGTGTTAATCGCAGGATGGCCGTGTCGGATCCGGTCAATAGTACGGACAGCAAACGAATCGTAAGCGCGCCATTTTGAGTATCACGTGGTCTGTGCGCGCTTATACAGAGTCGTGATGTTTCATCGGGGCTGCGAGGAGCGCATTCAGTGCCTGACCGCAGCAGTGTGAAGACATCCCGAAACTGTACTCGATTCGTTGTGCCCAGTATAAGTGTAGTGAGTGATTAAATTAAATTGTGTTTGATTTAATTTGTGATTTAAAATTAAAATAACCAAGTGAACCGCACCCAGTGTATTTTCATTGCACGAGACCCAAACTCTGCCCACATGATGCCTGAATCTGACGGAACAATACCGGTGGCTCCGACATATGTATTTAGAAATATGTAAGTATGTTTAATCAGTTGTCTAGTACCCATAACACAGGCTCTGCTTAGCTTGGGACTAGATGGCGTTGTGTGATAGTTGTGGAATATTATTATTATTATCTCGCCTGTTGGAAAGCAATCATGTGGTCGAAGGCGAACACTTACCTACGACACTTGTCTAGAAGAGACCAATTCACTAGACCCTAAGAATTAAATCCAGCGATTTTATAACCTTATAGGAATAAGGAAGGCAAAAAACAAAAAAAAACCTAGTTTTTGCGCAAGTCATTTAAGTCTAAATACACACCATTATCTTTTAAATGACATTCATAATTATGTAAATCTAAATATAGCTGCACAAAAACTTTAATATTGATTTAATAAAATACCTGCACGAGTTTTTGAGTTGACCCTAGACTTTAGAGCAAATAATTATGTCCCACTACCTTTTACGCGGTTTTGCTCATATAATTTAATGAGTTCCGATCATAATGTCATCATCAACATCATCAGCCTTTAATGTTCCCACTGCTGGGACACAGGCCTCTTCTCTGTGAGATAGTGGGCCGTTATCTACCACACAGGCCCAGTACGGGATGGTGAATGTCAGATTTTCGATTTGTTGGTTCTAGGACATGCCGGTTTCAACACGATATTTTCCTTCACCGTTTTGGGAGCAGTGATAATGTAAAAATTACCCAAAGTAATGCACCTGGCTACAGTCAAAGTCAAATCATTTATTCCAATTAGGCCATCAAAGAGGCACTTTTGAACGTCGATTATTAAATTTAAAGGAAATAGGAAGGGATGGGATTGATTCTACACCCTGGCTGGGTTCGAACCCACGACCTCGTTAGTCGGGGGCGATACCAATCACTGGGCCACAACTTACTGCTCTATCGTAATGTGGCGCCATCTATTTTGTTATGAACGTTTTTGTAATTTTTCTCAGTAACAGTACTTTATTTCTGAATAAAAAGTACCCTATGTCCGTTTCTGTACATCTGACAACGTGTATGCAAAATTTCAGGATGATCGGTTCAGCGGTTTTTGCGTAAAAATGTTGCAAACAATCAGACTACTTTTGCTTTTTTAATATTTTGCCTGCGGCTTCGCCCGATTACCCCCCCCCCCCCCCCCTTTCCCCTCTTATCGCCTATGTCACTCAGGACTAAAGCAACTTTCAAGTTTCAAGTAAAGAAAGAATTTTTGAAATCGGTGCCGTAGTTTCGGAGTCTATTCAATACAAACAGAATTGCCTTCCGTCCGAGTTCTCCCGGATATGTCCTAGTTTAGAGAGCATCCGGGGAGCGTCCGGGGGGCTTCATTTGTAGTTCGGGTTTAAAATTTAAAGTCTTGGGCCGCCCGCGACACACGCACACTTCACCTTCCCCCCCACCCCTACCGACGCAGTTGCCACGGTGCGAAGTTCGACTCATGTCCGGGTTTTGGACTCTAAAATCCGGGGTTTTCACGCGTTTTTTTCAAGTTTCCAAATTTTAGAGATGGCAACCCTAAATGCAAACAAACAATCAAGTATTTCCTTTATATAATATTAGTGTAGATTGGGATAATGGCTCCTTGATATAGACCGACATGATGAAAAAACGTGCGATGATAGTTTAAAAAAAAACTAGTTTAAGCTCTGTATAAGTACCTATTAACTTTTTATCTTGAAGCACCATTAATAATATGATAAGTACATGAAATTATAATTAAAACCACAACACAATCTGTTGCGTAGTTTTGAAGAACAACGCAGTCTCACAGACGGACAAAAAAAGTGTTTTTTAAGGAAGACGAAGTTATTATTTGAGATTAGTCGAATGAGTGAAATCCCTTTTCATCGTGGTAAAATCATCAAATGAGTCCTCCCACCCCGGGCAGGGCGGGAGGGACTGTCAGACTCGTACTGACTAAAATCCATGGTGCCCTTCAATAGCTAGCACGCACATAATTCGGTAAGTCCCGCGACCGAGTCGAATCCCTTCGCAAAAAGTTGACAGTTAAATTATTTAGGTATCCTAAATGTGAAGCAAGTTTTTTAGCGATACCTTGTATTTGGCAATTTGGTAGGTAAAATTAAATTTAAAAGAAAACATATTCGCAATGGCAGGAATGGGTTGGTCGCAGACTTATCGAATTTCCGTGACCCTGAAACGTAAAGGGTTATTGAAGGACACCGTGGATTTTGGAGTCCCTCCCGCCCTGCCCTGGGTGGGAGGACACATTTGATGATTTTACCACGTAAAAAAAAATTGCAGGAATGGGCAAGAAAACTTCATGTTTATTTTTTGTGCAGCTAATTCAAAATTTGTTTCTTAAATTGTTTTGTCTGTTAATTAATAAAGGTTAATTAAATTAAGTCTCAAAATTATCTTTACTACAAATAGATATAAAATCATTTTGTAATTTATTAGTCTATTTAAATAGTACCTATTAAAAATATTGTGCAATAAATTTCAAATAAATTATCGGCTATCAATTTCTACATGCAAAAAACGTTACATATACCTAATTTATTATTACATTTAAAAACAAATATATTCGCGTTATTTATAGCTGACATTATCAAAGTCTACAATAAAAATAAAACTGGCGACATTTATTTATTTTATTGATTCATACACTTGAGTCCTTTTTTATAGGGTTTGGTAAAATCATCAAATGAGTTTTCCCTCCCAGGGCAGAGCGGGAGGGACTGTCAGACTCGTACTGAATAAAATCCACGGTGTCCTTCAATAGCCCTTAACGTTCCGGGGCCACGGTTACCCGATAGTCCCAGCAGGCTTTAGCCCTCTAAGACCCCGTCATTTTACTTTTTTTTTAGCGTGGTAAAATCATCAAATGAGTCCTCCCACCCCTTACTGTCAGACTCGTACTGACTAAAATCCACGGTGTCCTTGAATAGCCCTTTATGTTCTGGGGTCATGGTAGCTGACAGCTCATCGCGTGGAACAGGACGCGCCGTCAATCCGGGCATGGTCCATGTTCAGACAGCGAATTGCCCATTACTCGCCGTCCGCATTGATACATAATCTTATATCTTTTTTTGTGAGTTTATAAAATCATCGAATCAAAACTTCCGCCCTGAGTGATGGGACCCAGTCCCTTCACTCTCAGAATTTTACTTACTAAAATACACCTTATTAATTCGGTTGCTTTTTACGTTGCAACGGTATTCTGTTAAGACAGCCCGGCAAACTGGACCGATGACCTGAAGAAGGTGGCTGGCAGTGGCTGGATGAAAAATGCAGGAGATCGTGCGCTGTGGCGCTCCCTGGGAGAGGCCTATGTCCAGCAGTGGACTTTAGTAGGCTGAAATGATGATGATGATGATTGTCCGTCAGGTGATTTTCTTCACCAAATCGGTAGATCTGTGTGTCTCAATCAACGTGGGGAAACGGAAACACGCCACTGTATTTTTTTTGTTATAAAATTATCACAAAAAGAAAAAAAAAACTGTGTGCCTCAATCAAAGTTTGGAAACGGAAACACGCCACTGTATTTTTTTGTTATTAAATTCTCGTAAAAAAAACAAAATCATATCCGCCATCTATCTGTAAGTAATAAATCTAATGTCAAAATCACAAATTCTATATTTTTTTTACTACTTTTTCGATACAATTTTGATTAATTATTTTACAAAATATGACGTAGTTATCAGTAATTAATTTTAAATGACGTCTTAAGAAGATCCGGTATGAAATATGTAATGTAATAATTAAAAACGTAAATAGATTAATGCCTATTGAATTTTGATTGGCTTGTTGTAAGTTCACCACAAAAATAATTTCCCACGGAAAAAAGTTTTGATCCTGTTCTCCTAGCACTTTCTGTTCAGAACACATGGATGGTGTCTTCGTTTTCTGTAGTTTTTTTGCTGGATATTATAATTTAATTGTTCTGCTATCCCCGAGCGGAAAAAAATGGGTCGAATGTACAATAATCAAAATTAAAACAAAAACCATTGGCTAATTTATACGTACTTTTTTTCGTGGGGAATTATATTTGTGGCGAACTTACAACACCACTTTGCAACAGTGCCGATCCTACTTTGTCTGTGTTACCTTTGAAGTAGACTAGAGTTATAAGCAAAACCAAGTCTAATCAATAATAAATAAAACCTGCATTTACCCCGTTTTAAGTTTTAATGAAAGTATAACTTACTTTATTTAGACTAAGTATTTATCCTTTTTTTCTAATTTTGATAAAATCACTTCACTATCACTGACTTTATTTATCAAAAATCATTTTATTTATCGTTCCTAATATTTTAATGTTATTACATTTAATATTTCATTTAAAATGTAACAGGTATCTTCAATTCGATACTCTTTGGCTTAGTGAACTAATGATACGTTCGTAAAATAATTGAAGTATTGTAAATATACCCACAGTTTAATCTGTAATGAATTTTACACAATTTTTGAAAGAAGGTACTTTATTAAATGTTAAGATTAGCGCGACCGCGTATGTACACAAGTAAAAAAAAATTGGGATCACTAGCTGTTTTTTTTTTGTGAATAGCAATTGAACAGTACCCTTAGCACGAGTTTTCAGTATTTGAGACGTTAAGTAAACTGGAACTTTGACAATTTCAAATTGACAATTTTCAAGGAAAAAATTAGTTCCTTCTTCGCACATCAGAGGCGCTGTTCCATTTTTTCATACAAGAAACGCTGTAAATACTGGAAAGACGCTGTAAAGTAAAATAGTGAAAAGTTGAAAACTCGTGCTAAGGGTACTGTTTCATTTTTGACGGCACACAGTGTTTTATGAAGCCCAATTTTCGGACATCCCATTTTTATTACTTCATTGTTCTAAATAATGAAGAACTTGAAACTGTTGACTCAGCCGTGTTTCTGGGTATTAAAGTAGATTCTAGAATTCAATGGGGCCCGCATATAACAAGTTTATCGGGAAGATTAAGCTCGGCTGCCTACGCTGTCAGAAAAGTAAGACAGTACACAGAAGTTGAAACAGCTCGACTAGTTTATTTTAGTTATTTTCACAGCGTTATGTCCTACGGCATTTTATTGTGGGGTAAAGCGGCTGATATTCAAAATATATTTGTCTTACAAAAACGAGCTGTTCGGGCAATTTACCAGCTGGGTACTAGAGTTTCTCTGAGGGATTTGTTTAAGGAGATTGGCATTCTGACGGTGGCATCTCAATTCATCTTTGCCAACATTATTTATATTAGGCAGAATTTACACCTATATACCAAAAACAGTGATTTTCACACTATTAACACGAGAAATAAGCACCACCTACGTGTTCCTTTTCACCGACTTCATAAGGTTCATAACTCATTTGTAGGCCTTGGTATAAAATTCTACAATAAATTGCCTTCGTCATTGCTAGACTTGCCGTTTAATGAGTTTAAATCAAAGATTAAATCCATCCTTTGTTCTAAGGCATATTATTCCATAAACGATTACTTAGTGGATAATAACAGCTGGTCACTCTGATGAAGTTAAGACGGCTTTCATGCTCTTTCCCAGATGTTTTTAGTTCTCTTTTTTTTTCTATTCTTTCTTCCAGACTAGTTATATGTGTTCATATAATTGTTTATATTTTTTTTTATGACTTAGTTAAGTCATCTTGTTTTATTTTATGTGTTTGTATTTGTTTTAGTATTTCATTTGATTTACGGACATTGTTGTCCTACTTTACATTTTATTGCTTGTCTTTTTGTGTGTATTTTTTTTATTTTTTAAGTAGGTACGACAGTCGTAGGTTTCCTTGATTTTTTTAAAAATTGTCGGAGCGGATGAAGAATGTAAAATTATCTTTTGCATTGTATAGAGTGTATTCATCTAGTATTATATAGCGTCATAGCCAGCATTGTGTGAGTACCATGTACTTCAGAGCTATCTTTGACTAGAAACCTACGTCTTTCATTGACTTGAATGACCTTGGCAGTTGAGAGTATGTCATGCTCACTCAAAGGTCTCGCTGATGGTGGCGTGTATGTCGGATCATTTAGTTCCCTTCAAAATGGTTGAGCTGAATGGTGCTGATATATGTGTCATGTTCGTGAACGGGCGCTGTCAGTTGGGACTGGTCATCTCTTAGCTGCCACGGCCTATTTTAATTATTAGTAACTTTATTTTGAATTGTCTTTTTTTTTTCTATGGACACTATTAACTTGCCACATCGTTCTCACATAATGTACCATCTGATGATGAATGATGTAACAAAAGTTTTGTAATAATTTTGGCGATTGAAAAAGAGTGTCCATGGAGTTTCTTGCTCATTCTTCTCCATAGAGATCTACGCTTTGGAATGAGCACCTACGGTACTTTCACAGTTTTTATGTCTTGTGACTGGGACTGTAGCACCATAACTATTTTTGTAATTGTTTTATTTTATGTCTTTTGACAATTCATAGTGCCTGTAATTGGCCTAGTTGAAATAAACGTTTTGATTTGATTTGATTTGATTTGATTGCAAAACTTGATAGATACGATCATTTAAATGCAAGATCTCGATCTCGTATTCCCATTTAGCTACCAAGTCTAGTTACTGAGTGATATTTTTTTGAAAAACGTAATTTTTTCATCCGTATTTGAAAAAAAAAATTACGCTTAAACTAAGCGTGACACGAAGTAATGATGTTAGGTACATTGATGGCGCATTTTATGCCGAGTATTTTAGTCCATAAATGAACCTCGCACCATTGTTAAATCGAGATTTATACGGGTTTTTCGGTTTTTAGTTTTTTTTTAATTTTCTCAAAAATTCTGCCGTTTCGGGAAAAGTTAATTACAATACAATCACCGTACGGTTAGGTACCTATTGCCAAACTATTATCACGAGTGTACACAGTCGCGGTTTACGCGGGTGTACCGCGAAATGAGCATGTTTTTGAACGGACAACCAGGTAATATACAATACAAGCTTATAACTTTGTGATTTTATATGATACGGTTTTAAAATTTTGTACATAGATTCTTGACACAAAAATATTGGAGGTGGCAGGTGTATTGGGTTTCGCATAAACAAAAAATAATGTTGAATACAGAAAAAATTTTTTTTATTTCCCTAATACACCACATGATTATGACATCCCAAATGCCAGTGGCTGAGCGATAGGACTGCTGTGCTACGTGTCACGGGTTCGATTCCCGCACGGGGCAAAAATATTTGTATGATCTACAAGTAGTTGTTCCTACCGCTTGACGCAGGTCCTCACCGGACACGGAAGTTTCGGGAGGTACCTGTGTCTGATGCGAAAGGAGGAGACGCCTGGGTGTCACCACTGCGAAGATCGCCCGGAGGACACGGTGGAGCATACGGTGCAAGACTGCCCAGCTTGGGCGGGGCACCGACGTGTCCTCACGGCTGCGATAGGCGGAGACCTCTCGCGCCCGGCATTGGTTGCGGCCATGCTGCGGGGCGAGACGGAGTGGGAAGCGGTCAGCTCCTTCTGCGAGGCAGTAATGCTCGTGAAGGAGGAGGCGGGCCGCGAGCGAGAGAGGACAGCGTCCTCCCTCCGCCCCAGCCGCAGTGGTAGGCGCCCACGGCGACGGACGTCGCTTGATGATCTCCGGCCACCGTAGGCGCGGGCATGCGGGCAGCGAGTAAAGGGCAACTCGCTGCCCGACCAAGGACCATGCCCGGGTCGACGGCGCGTTGTGTCCCACGCGCGCCTCAAAGAGCGTCAGCATAATGACGGGGCCCCCCTCTCAGAGGGCCAAAGCCTGCCGGGGTCGCGGGATTATTCCCTTACCGTAACCCCGGAACATAACAGGCTATGAAGGACACCGTGGATTTTAGTCAGTAGAAGTCTGACAGTCCCTCCCGCCCTGCCCGGGGCTGGAGGACTCATTTGATGATTTTACCACGCTAAAAAAAAAAAAAGGTTGCACTCCAGGAGTGCCGGTAGAAGTGAAAACTTTTTTGTTACTATGTTTTATTTTAAAACTGGAGTAGTACAGATATGAAATTAACTAATTTGTCTTACTCATTTTCGATCAGGGTCACGTGACCCTGACGCGAGTTTTAAATTTTTTACCCATTACAGAAAAAGTGTACAACGCCGCTAAAGAAGTTTTCACTTCAAAAAAAAAAGTTGTTGTTCCTGGTCTAGTCGTTTTTGCATGTGTGTTTATATAAAACGTAAACGGACCCACGACACAGGAGAAATTCCTTGTGTTTTGTTTTTATGTGAGATGGGTTTGCTCTTGACCTTAGTCTAGGTGACTAAGACAAGGTCAACGATGGAGCGAGCTTACCCTGAAGAAGCCTGTTCACTCTAACTTTGAAGAGATTAGGGTTGTATGCGTTCGGAAACACAGACGCAGGCAGAGAGTTTCACTCCTTCGCTTTCAACATTATAAAAGACGTTTGGAAACGCTTAGTGAGAATTGGTGGTATAGCAACAAGGTAAGGATGGTAATTTGCCGTGCGTCTAGATGTGCGATGATAGAAGGGGCTGGTGGGAAGAGGTCGTGGAGTTCTTGGGCACACAGTGTGGGGCAAAAAAAAGTTGTCTCACGAAAAGCGTTGCTTTTTATTTTGAACGGAATCTGGACATCTATTTGTTTGTGAGATGAACATATTTTTATAATCTAAAACTTGTAATAAAATGGCCACTCCCAAAGCAGAAGGTGTGCCAAAGAATAGCTATGATGACAACATCAATTATTTGCAAATCTAGTTTATCCGTCTACTAAAGTATTGAAAACAATGGATACGTATTTTTTTCTGTTCTTTTTAATTCTTATCAAATCATATTGCAAAAAGATAAAATGCATCAAAACTAGTAAGAGCCTATACACGCCACGTTTTTAAACGCGCCGTTGACGCGCGTTTGTAGCGATACAAACGCGATACGCACACAAGTCAGACGCAGCCTGTAGACCTTTACACACCTGTATAAATTACAAACGTGCGGCACCAACGCGTTTGTATCGATACAGACGCGCCGGAGCCGCGCGTTGACGCGATTCAAACGACAATAAACTGCTCTGTAGTGCAATTCACGTAACTAAAGAAGTGCTGTTGCAGTGCAGTTGCAGTTAAGTTTCGATCAAAACAACGCTTTTCGTATTCTCTGTCGCTGTCAAACACGCTCGCGTCAAGTTCGCGTCACTCGTGCGTGTTTTGGATCGCAACATGATCGGTATTCTACTATTCGTTTGACGTTTCAAAATGACAGTATACAAGTTTATATTCGATCAACGTGCAGTTTTTTAATGTCATATTCATTGAAATGTAATCGATTCCATTCTGTTATTCAGTGGGCAATAATTTTTCTCCCCTGGGTTTGGTTGTCGTACAGTTGACGTGCAGTTCACGCGCAGCTTACGCGCAGTTCAAAGATTACATACCGTTTATCACTCGAACGTGAACTTAACTGCAACTGCACTACTACTTCATCGGCGCGTTATAAAATTACGTGAATTAGCCTTCTGTTTGATAAAAACGCGCCGTTCACGCGTTTTTCAGAAACGCGCGTCGACGGGCGTTTAAAAAAGTGGTGTGCATAGGCCCTAAAGTGGGGGCTCATGACGTCATAACTCAGGAAATATTATATCAAGGCTTATTTAAAAAACGTCGTATCTTCATCCATTTTGATTTAGGTCGAAGCAAAAGATAAACAAAAAGAGGTCAATTTTTTTATACCTAAATCTAACTGACGATGACGGACTAGATTTCTTCAGTCATCTGTTAAAGTATTATTCTTTGGGCTAATTACCCGTTGACAGTGATGCGGACGAGTTTTCCGACAATTTGTATATATACAGGGTGAATTTCCAACTGGGCGTGGATGGTTATATCCGAAACTATAAGGAATATTGAAAAATACTAAAAGGAGTCTCGAGGCTGATTTTGGTGAAAACTAAAACTGCATCATTGGATTTTAGAAAAATCAATCATCCTGACCAGGAATCGGACCCACTTATTTTGGAAAAACAATAACACCCGGCCGTACTAGGTGCACCATTCGATAGTAGGTACCACTAATAAAGATCAATAGTTCAGTGCAAATTTTTGGAAAATACGTAACAGAACGGAAACAATTAGTAGTAATCAAGGAATGTGTGTATCTGTCTTTAGCACCGTAGCTCATACGAGTGATTGTCATAACTCAATCCAAATCCAATCCATCCTTTTTTTTTTTTGACAGCTGCTTCTGATTGCACATCTTAAGAGCGCGTATCCCAAAAGTTGGCAACGCCGCAAATAGCTGTCAAAAATTTACAAGTTTTAATTAATTTGGCAAAACTGTACAAAAATGAGAAATTTGGCTCTGTGGTGCACTCAAAAATTGAATATGAATTGCAATTAAAACCCTGAATTTGGTGGTAACTGTTTCCAAATACTTTTTTTACATCTATCTAAAACCATATATTCGGTGTTACGATATTAATTATTGCATTCCCTAATCAATTTTTTAGTGCTTTAGTGCACTACTGAGCCATATTTCTTATTTTCATACAGAAAAATTAGCAAATTAAATAAAATTTGTAAATATTTGACAGCTATTTACGACGTTGCCAACTTTTGGGATACGCGCTCTTAAAGACTCGAATAGACAAGTTCGGTCGATGATTGATTACAGATTTATAGACAAAGATCTAACCGAAGATTGCAATCGAGATAAATTATGATTTCCAGAGTTAGACGGGTACGATTATTTTATGAATGAAAAACACGTTCAACAAAACATAGCACCTTTTTGACGTTTATAGGTATTTGATTTTTTTTAAAGCAAATTTTCTAGCGATGATTCTTAAACACGTTTTATCAAAATGGGTTTGGTCGTTTAAATGTTACCTACTGTTTTGTTGTGAGTTGCAAGTTTCCTTATTTTTCTAATTTAAACGTAAAACTTGAACTTGTCATAAGTATTTCTAAAGCTATTGCCAGCGCACAAATTAACATTATAAATCATGATAATCTGCCTAGCCTTTTCCTACCTATATTGGGGTCAGCTTCCAGTCGAACCAGATGCAGCTGAATATCAGTATTTTACATGGAGCAAGTGCCTATCGGACCTCCACAATCCAGTAACCGGGAAATACGATACTCCGTGGTAGACTGTTTGTCAGACTTTTAGAGCTTCTGACTAATAGTAACGACTGTCAAAGATCTACAAATGACAGCCGGGACCAACGGCTTTACATGCTTTCGAGGTACGGAGGAAACTCGTAATGACAGATGGTCACCCATCCATAGACCAACCTCAGCAAGCGCGGCTTAACCTGGAAGATGCAGATCTTCCGAGTACGGAAGTAGCCGTATATGCCGCTATGCGGCTGTAATTATTAGCCACGAGCTCCTACAAGATTATGGATGAAAATTTAAATAAAATAATCTTACTTTTTTCTTACAACTCGTAACTAGGGTTGCCAACCGTACTATAATACTAGATATTTATTTATTTAAAACCTTCCTTACAACTATCATTACAGGTTCGTTAGGTACCTAATGCGATAGTGAGGCTTATCTACTTATTTTTAAATTAATTACAGTAAAATGTACATAAAGAAAATAAACAACATAAAAAACATAACAACAGGAACTTTACCATAAGTTTAAAAACTAATAGGACATACAAAACACAAATTACAATTAAAAAAAAAAAAAAACAATTTAAACATCAATACAAAAAAAAACAATCTACTACTAATCACTATAACATAAAATAAAGTATATAGTATTGTACTGTATTTAGGGTCTCCGTAATATATACTGTTGAAGAAATATATAGTACGCGAAAATACTATATTTCAGTAGGTACAATAGCTCAATGTTTATATTTTGCGTTTCCATTTCATTAATAAAATAAGTAAAATTAAAAAAAAAACTTCCTGCAATTTTCGAACACGTCTTTAAAAAATGGAAGAAGTGCAAAGAAATATAGTTTTTATAAAAATTAAATAAGTAAAAATATAACTTTAGTCTATTTCTTATTCTTCCCTACTAAAATACTATATTTTTTTGAAGCGTACTATATTTCAGCAGACGATCTCCGGCCACCGTAGGCGCGGGCATGCGGGCAGCGAGTAAAGGGCAACTCGCTGCCCGACCATGGACCATGCCCGGGTCGACGGCGCGTTGTGTCCCACGCGCGCCTCAAAGAGTGTCAGCATAATGACGGGGCCCCCTCTCAGAGGGCCAAAGCCTGCCGGGGTCGCGGGATTATTTCCTTACCGTGACCCCGGAACGTAACAGGCTACGAAGTCTGACAGTCCCTCCCGCCCGGCCAGGGGTGGGAGGACTCATTTGGTGATTTTACCACGCTAAAAAAAAAAAAATTATATGACTTTTTCAAAAAAAATACTATTTTCAGACAAAAAAATGTTGGCAACCCTACTCGTAACCCTTCTATCCTACTCACAACTCAAAAAAGTACGTTCGTTGGCTTCAGTCTTTGCGTTGACATGTGTGTTGATGATCGCGGGTTTAAACTCGAGATATAAACAAGTCTTTATATTTTTGGTGTCTATTTCAGAGCTCGGTCCACAAGCTGATTTAGTAATTTAGTATTTCTATGGTGAATTTTGTTTTAAGTTATAGATTAAATAAAATTACTATCATCTGCTTTTATTGGTATTTCCAAGTAATATTATTACTTTAAAAGGTTAATAAAACTAGATAATGCCGGGTTCAAGTTCAAGAAATCGCTCTTGGCTTACTATTTTCTACTGATAGTGGTAACTAGTTTATTATTTATTATTATAAACAGTGTCAAATATCATAAAAAATCTACAGAGAGTTCATCAACCTTACTCAGTCTGTAAAATTCTCCCATTTTAAACTTTCTGCTTTATTGACAAAGTTGAAAATCTACTAAATGATAACAATTGTGGAAAGTTGATGTACTATGCGACAAATTTAAGGGTGGTCACGTCAATGACCTGGGCCTCAAGTCTGCTAATTTTATTTAACTCACATGCTATTGATATTCAATTGAGACTCAATCACGACTCCATTACGATTAGAACAAATTTGGTATTCTGCAAAAACTTGTATAAGCTCAATAGAGTCGTAATGGAATCGTAGTGTAATTGTAATTGACTCTCAGTTGAACAGTTATAAGTATTGCCATTAGAGAGTAGAATACCGATAAAGTCCACAATCGATTTACAATAAATATTGTAACACGATTGAAGAGCAGACTAGCAAGTATTCTGATTGCAGTTCAATGGAATGTCACTGGAAAACCATTGGTCTTAAATTAGTAGCAGAATACCAAATGTAGTTAAAACTGCTACTGAGATCCAATTGATATTCAATTGAGTCATTACTAAATTAGCAGAATTGGGGCCTACCCTTAGCACGAGCTTTCACTCTTTTACTTTACACATCTTTCCAGTATTTACAGCGTTTAAACACTGTTTTAAGCTTTCACGGTTTGTCTCTAAAGTTAAAATGTCACTTACGGGATATATAATTACTGTTGCAAGCGCCATGATCGCGGGTTGACCCGCGATCATGGCGCTTGCAACAGCGTCGAAATATCGGGAACTCAAACAAAAATATAATCACGGAAGATATCCCGTAAGTGACATTTTAAATTTACAGCGTTTCTTGTATAAAAAAATGGAACAGCGCCTCTGGTGTGCGAAGAAGGAACTAATTTTATGCCTTGAACATTGTCAATTTGAAATTGTCAAAGTTCCAGTTTACTTTACGTCTCAAATACTGAAAACTCGTGCTAAGGGTACTGCGTCTATAAACTTTCATTTGAAAATTATAATTATTCAACAAAAAAAAATGAATTAAAAAAAATAACGTCTCGATTAGCGCAATGGCTGAGCGATCAACGCAGTGTGTCGCGAGTTCGATTCCCGCAAGGAACAAATATTTAAACGACCTATAAGTATTTGTTCCGGGTCTGGGTGTTTGTGTATGTTAGTTTCTATGTTTGTAAACGCACCCACGATACTGGAGAAATTCCTAGTGTGGGACATAAATGTTAATGAAAATAATGATATTCCACAACTATCACACAACGCCATCTAGTCCCAAGCTAAGCAGAGCTTGTGTTATGGGTACTAGACAACTGATAAACATACTTATATATTTCTAAATACATACATATTATAGATAATTACACCCAGACACAGAACAAATATGATCGTGCTCATCACACAAACATTTGTCCTGGGTAGGAATCGAACCCACGACCTCCGGCATAGCAGTCAGGGAGGGTCATTAACCACTAGACCAACAGGACACTAGACAAACAAACATAAATTCATGTCTATTTTAATTTATTTTTTAATGTTTTTGAGCGTAAATGTGCATGACGTCACAATACGTCGCCATGACACTTATTTTTACAAGATAAAATTAATCTTCAAATGCATCCGCTCTGGGTGTAGCGAAAGAGGCTGTTAACTCGTACCGGCGTGGACCTTAAATTGCCCTTTACTTTCTAGGGTCACGGTAACCTGCTTGGACAGTCCCAAAAATACTATGATCGTAAATATTGCCCCATACCTACTTATATTCTAAAAGTGTATTATCAAAACGTTTTTGTTAGTACCTTTATTATCTCGGAAAAATAATTACAGCGCGTTAAAAAATAAAAAAAAATCACCCGCATCGCTGTTAAGGGTTAAAGGGCACAGAATTTTGGCAGCAATGCCATCCAACGTGGCATTATTATTTGCCAATTGAAACAAAGGACACCTCTCTCATGTTAAAAATTCGAATAAAATAGGTATCTTGTCGTAAAAAGCGATGCCATACAACGTGGCAAACGCCGTCGGTCTCTTAGACACATTTACATC
Organism: Agrotis clavis; assembly: GCA_954870645.1. Classification (NCBI taxonomy): domain Eukaryota; kingdom Metazoa; phylum Arthropoda; class Insecta; order Lepidoptera; family Noctuidae; genus Agrotis; species Agrotis clavis. The sequence goes on from OX940945.1 coordinate 8,502,630, forward strand.
AAAGAGGCGATTTTTTGAGGTACTCGTATTACACATAGGGCACCTGGTACCCTGCCAAAAATTTTGCCAGCACCCGTATGTGGAATAGTTCTGGTGCCATTAGGTCAGGTGCCATAAGCTCAGGTGCCATTAGCAGAGGTGCCATAACAGCGGGTGCCCCATGTGAAATATCTCGATTTTCAATTGTTTTAGAGTATTATGTGTTATGTTATTATAGTTTTATTTTATTTATCTATACTACCTATTATTTGTAAGCTGAAGAGTTTGTTTGGATTAAACGCGCTTATCTCAGAAACGACTGCTCAAAATTGAAAAAATATTTTTGTGTTGGATAGTCCATTTATCGAGGAAGGCTAGGCTATAACATTATGCTAGAATCAATAGGAGCCGAGCAGTATGTGAAACCGCGGATCACAGCTAGTGTAAGTAACATAATAAAGAAAATACCAATAAAAAAAAAGATTTGGAGAAACTTCTGCCCTTAGGAGCTTGAACGATAAATTCAGATAGTAAGAAGCTTCTCTTTTAACTCGAGATTACACCATATATTATTACAATTAAAACTTTAAAAAAAAATTAAAATTAAAAAAAAAATACTTACACTTTTCCAAAAAAAATAAAATCCAACTCCACACAATTGTCGCGCATTGTCCATAAGAACTAACACTTAATCCTCATTCGAATAATTAAAATAATTATTCCAAATAATTATTTATAATTAAAATTATTTTGTCCACACTTTTAGTCTCTCCTGTTTAAATCAGGGCACGTTTTAACGCGAACGTTCGCAGTTGTTAAATACGTTATCAAGAGTCAAGTGTTTAACGCACTGAATTGATTATAATTAATAATGTTAATTATTATAATAAAATTTATCTGTGCGGTGATTATAAATATTAATGAACTGGGAAAAAAAGTAGATGTCAGAAAAAAAATGACATAAACGCTGACGTGACGTCCGACAGACCAATAAAATGAGACAGGGAAGCGGTTTATTAAATGTACGTTTTTTATGTCTATCCGGCAACTCTCTCGCAGGTCTAATGGACAAAAACGTGACAGTTTTCGGCCTGTTACAGATTATAGATCAAGAACTTGTTCATTGTCAATGTTAGCTCCATAATATTATGCAAAAGAGATTGAATTTTAACATTTAAATCTCGTTTCGCACATAATGTTGATTTTATGGTTTATATTTTAATACTAGTTCTTGACAGCGACTTTGTCCGCGAAAATTTTCCATTGAGACGTCGAGCGACCGACTTCTGTGCGGGTTCGATTCTCGCACGGAACGAAATATATTTGTATGATCTACTAGTTGTCTCTGGTCTAGATGTATTGTGTATGTGAGTTGCTATGTTTCTAAACCTACCTACGATGCAGGATAAGTTCCTAGTATTTTCTAATTTACAAAAAAAAATATTTCTAAAAGTCTAAACAGGGTACTTACCTACCGCGGTCTTGGGACGCAAAGAATAACGAGGTAGTTTTTAGTTAGTACGAGGCTAACATTTTCTGTAACCAAATCCAGGGAAAGAGGTCTCGTGTAATGATTTTCTACCTCAAATAAAAAAAAAACTCAAAACACAATTATTCTAATTACCAAATGTTATCAAAATCTGTTCAGCCGTTATGGCATATCAGATGCACAGACAAACAGACGGACTCAAATCGTCCCGTCGTTATATCGACCAAAATGTCAAGCACAAATTGCAGTTTTGAATCCAAAAAGCCGCCACAATAGTTTTGCTAGGATTTATTGGTGATTTAATAAAATAGGAATGCACGCGCCCATTTTCGACTTCCGACTGCCGACTTCAAAAATGAGGAGTTTCTCAATTCGTTCGTTATTTATATTACGACGCCAGCATGTCAACCTACCTAGATCTATCAAAATTTCCCAATCGTACTTACATTGAGGGCGCATAACCAGAAAATTGGCAACGTCGCAACAAATACAAGTTTTAAGTACCTAATTTGGCAATGTTTCTGTATGGAAATAAGAAATATGGCTCTGTAGTGCACTAGAAAATTGACATAGGAATGCAATTAAAACACTGAATTTGATGTTGTGACAGTTTCAGGTGTATAAAAGGCATTTGGAAAGTTCCTAAATGCTTTTCTGACGTCTAAAACTATATACTTATTCCTATTCGGTGGTACGATATTTATTATTGCATTCCCTAATCAATTTTTAGTGCACTACAGAGCCATATTTCTTATTAACCGACTTCAAAAAGAAGGAGGTTATCAATTCGACGGTATGTTTTTTTTTGTGTGTTTGTTACCCGATTACTCCGCCAATTGTGGACCGATTTTCAAAATTCTTTTTTTGTTCGAGAGGAGATACTTCAGCAGTGGTCCCATTGTCACCATTTTAGGATCTGATGATTGGATCCTGGAGAAATCGAGAGCAACCCTCAAACTTTATAGGCCTACACATCGTTTTTCGCAACTTTTATGAAGTAATTTAAGTATTTTCGTATGGTAATCATCATCTCATGTAGCTGAGCTGATGATGGAAGGTACAACTCCTCTAGTAAGGACTTGGCATCGACTGATTTAGTAAATTATGTTTGTGTTCGCATATCTCCGGAACTACAAGTCCGATTTAAGTAATTCTTTTTTTGTTTTACTAGGTATCGTTCAACTTAGGGAATATTGCAAGTTTCATCAAAATCGGTTCAGTAGTTTTTGAGATAGGGAATTATGAATGTAAGAGATTTTAACGATGTTATTACTGGTGTTACGGATTACAAAATTCTAGTGCTCATGTAAGAAAATGATGTACTCGTATTTGACAAGAATTGTGGTTGAATATTTAAACTAAAAAGAGTATCTAAAATAAAAACTTTTTCAAAAAAAAATGTAACCGCCTTCAAAAACAACCACAAAAAAGGTTAAAATAACCTTCAAAACTTTTCTTTCGGAAGTCGGTGGCAAAAAGACAATCAAATTAATAAAAAAAGTTTTTTTTTCATACAGTAAGTTTGCAAAATTAATTAAAACTTGTAAATATTTGACAGCCATTTGCGACGTTGGTTGCCAACTTTTAGAATACGCGCTTAAATGTAGAATACCTCTTTGTAAATGAAGTTACTTGTAGAAGCTATCTACGTCATAGATCAAGTATCCTACCATTAATTTTCTATTAATATCGCAGAAAGTGCATAGTGCATAATACGTCTTTACCACAGTATAATTATCTTTACAGTAGTGGAACTCGGCCGCATGATAGAAATAAATGCCTACAGCCGCGCGGTACGTAAACATGCGTTAGGGCTGGCTGCCCGTCTCCAGCATTTTAATTACATTTGCCTACTTTCTGTTTCTATTTAGTTTTGTAGTTGTAAATAGGTATACTTTTTATATAAACAAATAAAATACTTTGTTTATTGGATAGGAAGTGTTCAATAAAAATGTGTGTTGTTTCTTACCCGACTGCGCCAGGAGGGTTATTGATTGGTAGATTTAATTTAAATAAACATGTTTTTGCTTGAAAAACAATTCGGGCTTATTTTGCGACCGAAAAATATTTGCGCCTCGACTGAGTCGTTCGAAATTCTTTATTATTAACTTTTAAAATATAATAAATCCGCATTCTAATATAAAGCTTAATTAAAAATTAGGCAACCAAAAACAGCACAATATTTACTACTCTTCATATTAAATAAATGTACTTGAACTGATTTGTAGTGAAAAAATCGCGCGGTTATTGTTAAAAAAACAACACACCGTCCGTTCGTCATTGCGGTACAGTCGTGACTGTCTGCGCCCCGAGCGCGCCCCGACATCGAGGCGCGTAGGCATAGCTCGCGTTTCGTCCGTTTGTATGAAGTCGGAGTACTGTATAATAATATTACCGTGTCTTTACTTTCAACCGTATATATATTTACGTAAGTACATACGCGGAGTACATCACGTGGGCTATCATAACAATATTACATTGAAATGTAAATGATAACAAGTCGTAGACTTCTAGAACATTACTATGCACTAGCTGATACCTAAATAACGTGCATTTGCTCACGTTATTGTCCAAACTTACTCCCCGGACTGGCGGAAGACCACCACGGCCCCGGAACGCAAAGAGCACCCTAAAGAACAGAGTGCATTTCTGCCGTGCAGGCCCTAAAACGCAGTAACAGGTTTTTTGTCATTTTTTAGTTGAATATTAAACCTTAATGGACACGTTATAAGGAACATGAAGATCTAATCAGGTATTTGTTAGGATGCTTTAAAGTTTTAAACGGTTTAAAAATCAAATTTAAGAAAGCAGTAACTTAATTTTGCATGTCTAAATATATTACAATACCAACTAAAATCCAGTTATAGCAGTTACGTCTACCACGATCCGTCACTTTACCAAGTTAAACGCAGTAAATATCGATATTACCACAAAAAATCTGTATTCTACACCCAAAAATATATTGAGGAATATAAATTAAAACCAGTAAGTAGTTTTTGTATGAAAAGTGTTAATACTGCATGGTTGATCACTAGTTTATTTCACATGAACTACAGATTAAAATGCAGCAAAGTACTAAAATGTGGTATTTTAATTAGTGTTATTGAAGTAACTTTATATCGTGACAACCAACTAAAGTGCAGTATGTTCATTATTTACTGCAGTAAAGTCGGTATTTTTCAAAAGATTAAAATAACTTAAATGCTTATTAAAACGCAGTATGACACTCTGTTACTGCATTATAATTGGTAACTTGAACGATTTTACTAATTTCACTGCAGTACAGGTCATATTTTACTGCGTTCTAGTCAGAATTTGTCGCTAACTCTCTCTCTCAATCAGTCAAATACTTCTAATTTACCACGAAAACCCAAGCAAAATCTGGGGTACTTTTCGAGCTAGAGTGAAATATGTGAATAAAAAAACAGTAATTTTTGTGTACAATTTTGTGTTTTCCCACGTTTTTTGGTTCCTTTTTTTCTTATTTTTTAGAAAACTTTACCTCAACGTTTACCTTCGCAATAAAGTCATCAGACTCTTAGACATTTTTTTCATAAAGTCAACTGTTGAAGCATTATGTGAAAAAGAACGAATTTGAACCCCTACAATCCAAAATGGTGGCTAACGCAGACACTCCTCGAGATCGAAACCTTAAATTTTTCATAAGAAGCGTAATACTTAAGCAATACAAAAAAAAGATACACCACCTTTTGTAGTGCATAACTCCCCGTTGACTGGACTAATAATACTTAATATAAAATAAACGTCAATTTAATACGTTTAGACATCAACAAATAAGGTGGAATTAATTAGAAAAAAAAAACAGAAACTAAAAAAAAAGCTAAAGAAAGCAATTTGAACTGTTTTTTTTTATATACTACATGTGCAATTAGTTCAAGACACAAATTAAAATGCAGTAAAAGAAAGTCTTATGCTGCAAATTAGTCTGCAAAGTAGTAAAAAAATCTAAAATTTTGTGGTATCGAGTATTTTTACCGCATTTTAATCTGCTTAAGAGTAACTTTTTGCGTGCAGTAACTGCTATGATTTTAATAAATCCGATTTTAATTAAAATCTTATGAACTAAATTAACATTTGTTTTCGTAAATACCATCTTTGTTGTCACTAGGACTAAATGGCAATAAAAATATGCACCATACACATCATTAATATGATAAAAAATAGTGTTAAAAAGTTTTTCGCGGTTTTCTCGAAACCGCTTTTTTCCTTATACTGCACTTTAGGGCCTGCACGGCAGATTTTCAGTCGGTAAGAATCTCACAATTCCTTCCGCCGCCGCCGCTTCACCAAAGGTGGACTCATCAATTTGATGATTTTACCAAAACTTAAAGAAAGTCGGTAGTTTTGTTTTATTCCTTGAGTTTTTTTGTCACCGACTTCCAAAAGAAAAATAATTTTACACTTTTCTGCTTTTGTTTTACATTCGGTTATAATAATCTCTTTTATATAAAATTTCCGTGTCACAATGTTAGTTACCGTACTCCTCCGAAACGGCTCTACCGATTTTTACCAAATTTTATATGCGTATTCAGTAGGTCTGATAATCGACTACTATCTATTTTCCATACCCCTAAGTGATAAGGGTTGTTCACCCTTAATTTTTTTTTTTAATTTTTGGACGAAATTTTTTGTTTTTATTTTTTATAATGTGGCATTAAGAAATATATACAACCCTAAATTTTTACTTTTTTATCACCAACCCCTATTTTTTTATAGCCATTTTAGTGATTTAATCATTTTTCATTCCGCTCGATAAGTGATCAATTATCGTGTTTTTAACTGTACTTCGACTAAAATTTCCGTTAGGTTATGGATGGAGTGGGATGGAATGAGATGGAGTAGGATGGAGTGGGATGGAGTGGGATGGAGTGGTATGGAGTGGGATGGAGTAGGATGGAATGGGATGGAATCGGATGGAGTGGGATGTATTAGGATGGAGTGGGATTTAGTGGGATGTAGTGGGTTAGAGTGGGTTGGAGTGGAAATATATTAATACCACGGATTCCTATCATACCTACAGATGTGCCAATTCAATTCAAACGAATTCAGTTTCCGATTAGATTGGCATTTGCAATGACAATCAACAAATCCCAAGGCCAAACGATGTCTATTTGTGGCTTATATTTGAGCACACCATGTTTTTCACACGGGCAATTGTACGTAGCATGCTCTCGAGTGGGTAAACCATCCAGTTTGTTTGTGCTCGCTAAAGATGGGCTAACAAAAAATATTGTTCACGCTATGGCATTAAAATATTGAAGTTGTTTGTCAGTGTTACTGTCGTAATTAATAAGTGATAATTATGTAATTTTAAGGAATAAACTATAATAACTTAAAAATAATATTGTTTGGCGTTTGTTATTTTATATTCCCTTATCGTTCATAGCGCTCCATGCCTATTTCACGCATTATAGTACCACATACTTACACACATAAAATAAGTTACTTTTTGTCTACATTAGAATTTATTTAGAAACTAGAAATAATTTATATGGCAAAACAACGTTTGCCGGGTCAGCTAGTAATATCTAAGTAATAAAAAGATATTTTATCTACCCTCTTTTTGCTTAGACTTCAGATATTCAACGCAAGTTCAACATCATCCACATAGCAAAAGCAAAAAAATGCTCACAAAATAAAAACTATTGAACCAAATTGAATAAAATATGTATTTATTGAAACAAACGACAAGACAAACAAGTATGTACTGCATTATACAAAAAAATTACATAAGTACATCGAACCCGAAAATATAATAAGTACTGTATCGATGTACGAAAAAGATAGAAAAATACCAACCAAATTGAAAAGTTCCTTCTTTTTAACCGACTTCAAAAAAAAGTAGGTTCTCAGTTCAACCTGTATGTATGTTTGTCCGCGATTATCTCGCGAAAAACTTTTTGAACTAACTTTTATACTATAAATAACTTTTATTTCGGAAGTCGGTGGCTTTGTTTTTTATTTCATTGACTATGGCCACCGACTTCCGAAATAAAAGTTATTTTACAGTTTTTTCGTGTTTGGTTTTGAAGTCGGTCCCTTTTTTTCGAGTTTTTTTTTTCAAGTTGGTAACCTTCGAACATTTTTAAGACAAGTATAATGCATGTCTAATCACAACATCGCGCCAAAGTCTTTCTCTTCTTATTTAAAACGCATCGTGTGATTACGGCGTAACAATCTAGTTTATTTCTCGATGGCCTTGACACAATCATCTGAGCTATTAAAAAAAGAAGAAAAAGCAAATATAGGTATTTTTAAAAAAACTGAAAAAGTTCCTAATCAAAACATGTTATTGTTTTATGTTGTAGCGTACTCTTTGAGGAGTGGCTGGATAGGCGTCACGGCGTCCTGACCTACCGCATGACGCAGGTCCTCACCGGACACGGAAAGTTCGGGAGGTTCCTGTGTCTGATAGGGAAGGAAGAAACGCCTGGGTGTCACCACTGCGAGGATCGCCCGGAGGACACGGTGGAGCAGGACGTGCAGGACTGCCCAGCTTGGGCAGAGCACCGCCGTGTCCTCACGGAGGCGATAGGCGGAGACCTCTCGCGCCCGGCATTGATCGAGGCCATGCTGCGGGGCGAGACGGAGTGGGAAGCGGTCGCCTCCTTCTGCGAAGCAGTTATGTCCGCGAAGGAGGAAGCGGGCCGCGAGAGGGAGAGGACAGCGTCCTCCCTCCGCCCCAACTGCAGTGGTAGAGGCCCACGGCGTCGGACGTCAGCAGACGACCTCCGGCCACCCTAGCCGCGGGCATGCGGACAGCGAGTAAAGGGCAACTCGCTGTCCGACCATGGACCATGCCCGGGTCGACGGCGCGTCGTGTTCCACGCGCGCCTTAAAGAGCGTCAGCAAAAATGACGGGGCCCCCTCTCATAGGGCCAAAACCTGCCGGGGTCGCGGGACTTGTTTCTTTACCGTGACCCCGGAACATAAAGGGCTATTGAAGGACACCGTGGATTTTAGTCAGTACAAGTCTGACAGTCCCTCCCGCCCTGCCCGGGGTCGGAGGACTCATTTGATGATTTTACCACGCTAAAAAAAAAAACTATGTTGTATAGTATGTGCCATTTAACACGGCGATAGCGGTCATTCACTCCCACCTACCAAGATTTTCATCACTAAGCGATAATGACACTTATTGTTACCTAAAACTACTAATAAGCGATAGTTCATATTTTGGGGGAATTCGCCTGATAGAGAAATGGCCTTCAAAGCACAGAAGAAATGCATGCGGGCAATATGTGGTATTCAAAGTACGGACAGTTGTAAACCACATTTTCAAAAATGTAACATACTAACTCTTCCATGTCTGTATATATACGAAGTAGTTTGCTATGTCAAAGCAAATTTACATTTATATAATCACCCAAAGAGCATGCGCCACAAAAACAAAATATGCAATATACAACACAAGACAGCTATTTTCAATAAAAATCTCTTAGGTATGGCACCCAAAATATACAATAAATTACCGAAACAAATTATATCAATTAACGACATAGACTTATTTAAAAAATGTGTAAAGGACTTCTTAGCTTTAAAATGTTATTACTCCATTAACGAATACTTAAATGAAAGATGCTAAGCCTTCTACATCCGACATATTTGAACGAGAAAAATTGTATTCAATGACATGATATTTAAAATCCAATTGGAATTCAATTAATCTTAATCTTAATTCTTAAAAATGTGCTATGACTTGTTATTGCAATCTTATATAAAATATTGTTTGTTTTTTTTTTTAGATTTTTATTACTTTTGACTTATCTATTGTATGCTTGACATAAAATATAAATTGACCTGCATCAAAATTGATTATTGCCATTAAAATAAGGTAGCTCGTAGCTCTGAAATATATTTTGTTGTATGTAGATACTCGACATTAAGACATATTGGATACATTAAGATTAGCTGTAACTGTAACAAGACTGACATTGATTTCTATTGCATTATATTACAATTTTTAATTTATATTCTAAAACAATTTGCATACCCATGTGATGGTAAAATATGGAATGAACTTTACCTTATGTTAAACATCTATGTCTTTAAACCCACCCATGTTTGCAAAGAAATAAATGATTTGATTTGATTTGATTTGATGTTGCTTCTATCGCTACAGTATCGTGGTACCAGCCTGCTTGACACACAGGGGTTGTGAATCTTGTGTTGCTCTTATTCAAAATTAATATTTTTTATTTCTAGAAATCAAATTGTGTGCTTATAAATTTACGCGTGACGTAAAAAATGTTCCACTGTGACGGATTTAATGGATGTAGTGATAGGTAACGGCCCTTTTCCCGTCATATGTATTTTCGTCCGCGCGCGGATCTAGTCCGCTCGCGTGCTTCCCGCATCATAGGAAAAATGTGTATGAAATCATATCCGCATGCGGGTGAAAATACGCATGACAGGAAAAGGGCCCTTAGTGGTTGAGGTATCAGTGTACAAATTTCTGGAAAGTGTGGGTTTGAGACTTTGAGTCCAACTCATGGTATACCCGCTCGTGGTCGACCTTTACTTTTATAAGTATTTAAAATTATTATAGAATAGAATTATACTTTATGGTACACCAAAATGAAAACAAGTTTTACAATATTTTTACCGGCTTCAAAAAAAAGGAGTCATCCCGCGATCATGGCGCTTGCAACAGCGTCGAAATATCGGGAACTCAAAATCATAAACAATCACGGAAGATATCCCGTAAGTGACATTTTATATTGAAAAAAAAAGGAGGTTATCAATTCGACCCGTATTGTATGTAATATTTCCAGAACTGCCCAGCTTTCGCATATATGTTGGTCTATATCAGCGTCTGAACAAATGTGCCAAATTTCATAATTTGTTTTTTTTTTTGGACATATTTAAAAATATTAATAATCATAAGACGTTCTCCGCTGGTGAGAATCGTCTTCTGTCTTTTTGCTGGCGGCGATGTGAACGGTATCGATTCCGAACCTTCTTGAGGTTGGAATATGTTTGGACGACGACGGCGTTTACTGGTTTCACCAGTAGATGTTCCAGCTTCTGGTTCCATGCTTCTTTACAAGCAACAAATGAAGTAACAATAACAACACAGAACACAAAAACAAAACAGTAACAAACTCAACAACGATAACAATAATAGCAAAGAAATTATAGCACAGACCCAAAGAGATTTAAAAGAACCTATAGAGCGGGCATTGGGAAAATTGTCATACAAAATTATTGATGTGTGTGTCAGTAGCACAATCTAGCGTTGCATAGCAACGCGACTACTAGACTGAGCGACTTTTTACCTAGTGGTAAAAAGTTTTGGATCACAACTTTCTTCGTGATGTCCCGTCTATTGCTCGTATTTAGTTTAATGTCTTTGCACAGACCGGACGCAGGCGAACTTCCACACGGAATGTTAAATCAAAATAGCGGCTGCTGCCGGGGGTGCTGCACCCCTGACGCGATGACCTCGTAAAACAAAAACGACATAAGATCAAAATTAGCATTTTCTGTGATGAAATAGTTTTTGTAATTTATTTTAGGAAAAATAAGGTGTTTTTACCATCCTGATATCAAAAGAATATTAATATACTTATATCCATACAATATGCACTATCTTTATATTTACTCAGTATTGTATTATAGGTTAATGCAAAATTATATGATGCATAATAATGTATTTACTTTTGTTAAATTGTCTCAGTGTGATAAACTTGTGTAAAAACGAAAATACAATATTATAAAAAAAATATTTCGTAGGGTACGTTTGCTAGATTTTCTATTATTTTGGGTTGTGCATTGTGTTGTTTTTGTGGACATTTTTTATGTATTATGAGACTCAAGCGATGTCAGTTTTGCGACTGTTTGCGACAGATTTGTACGGGTGAAGAGGAAGTATCGCTAATATTGAGATATCGGGATGAAAGTCGGAGCAATGACCGCTATTGCCATGTTAAACGGCACATACTATAGCGTGAGTGAATATTTAAACGACAAAACAAAAATGAATCTTTTTCGTATTTAATGTAGTATTTTAATTTATTTACCTAATCGATTTGATTTTAATTTTGATTTTACTTCATTGTATTTCAATTTAATTTTAATGTAATTTCAATTTAATTCCAATTTAATTTTATTTTATTTTCAATTTAGTTTTATTTAATTTCGATTTAATTTCAATTTAAATTAATTTCAATTTAATTTCAGTTTAATTTCAATTTAATTTCAATTTAACAACAATTTAATTTTGGTGTAATTAATATGTTTTTTTTTTAATATCGTTAATCAATAATAAAATAAGTTTGGCTGTTTGAAAAGACCGTTTTAGCCTGGCCGCATACATCAGTTTTCCTGATCAGGAATCCTGATCCGTTTTCTATCCGTACCTACACAGTGAATTCATACAAAATGTGTGCGCATGTCACACACATTTGTATAACTTCCCGTACAAATTTCGAAAAACGGATCAGGATTCCTGATCAGGAAAACGGATGTATGCGGCCAGGCTTAGAGCTTCCTCTCTCCTACATTTTATGTTTATCTCCTACATTTTATGCTTTGCTGTGCCCGACAGGGTCCATAATGATCTATTATTATTTTTAGCTTACCACCTAAGTACACATTGTGGAATGCAAATAAATTTGAATCATCTATAAACAATTAAACAGATATTTTTTCTCTGGCTGATAAGTAGAAAAAAATAACAATAAATGTTTACATTACATTATGATTTATACATAATTATAATGTATTTTTTTAGAAATAAGTTTACATTCATAATGCAATCAAACCATTTATGAACGGAGTTTCTAGTAAATAACAAGTGAAAAACCTGCAAAATGCGAATCGCTTAGAAGGGTTCTGTACCATTGTCTATGAAAACGGCAAAAAAAAAACATGTCTGTTGTATTATGCCCACTTAAATATTTATTTTATTGTGTTTTTAGTCATCATCATCATCAACCTATAATGTTCCCACAGCTGGGACACAGGCCTCCCCTCTGTGAGAGGGAGTGGGCCATAATCCACCACGCGGGCCCGGTGCGGGTTGGTAGATGTCACATGTCTTCGAATTTTTGGTTCTAGGACATGCCGGTGTCCTCATGATGTTTTCCTTCACCGTTTTGAGAGCAGTGGCGATTAAATAAATTACACAAAGTAATGCGCCTGGGGGTGTTCGAACCCACGATCTACAACTCGTAAGTTGGGACCGATACCACTGGGCCACCACTGCGCACTGTGTTTTTAGTAGGTATTTTTTATTATAGCGGCAACAAAAATACATCATAATGTGAAAATTTCAAACGTCTATCCCGTGATAGACGTTTTACAACCGTTTCATAAGATGCAGTCTGATGGCAGACGGACAGCCAAGTAATAGGATCCCGTTTCATCCCTTCATCATCATCTGCCTGCCTTTTCCACCTATATTGTAGTCGTCTTCCAGTCGAACCAGATGCAGCTGAATATCAGTATTTTACATGGAGCAACTGCCTATCGGACCTCCACAACCCAGTAACTGGGTAATACGACACTCCACGGTAAGACTGGTTGCCAGACTTGAGCTTCTGACTAACAGTAACGACTGTCAAAGATCTACAAATGACAGCCGGGACCAACGGCTTTATGTGCTTTCCGAGACACGGAGGAAACTCGCTATGACAGATGGTCGCCCATCCACAGACCATCGGCAAGCGTGGCTTAGCCAGGAAGATCGGCCTGTGCGGCTGTAATTATTTAGCCATGAGCTTCGAAACGAAGGTAACATAGTATTTTTACCAGGCCTACCATAACGTCAACGTGTCGTGTTGACGTGAGATGGTGTTAGACGACTTGTGTAGATCTGTTTCTTTCCCACAGCCTAACTACTCATGCTTTAAACGTCATGGTATGCCAGCACGTGTGCAGTTTGCAATCAAGTAGCTATATGAAACGTGTTGGCAGCAACCAAGATATCAGGAGTCAGAGGTTGCTTGACGTAACTCACTGTATCGAGGCCGACTGGCGATTGATAACATAGCTATACAGCGCGGGTTTGCTTATTTATGTTTTACACTGTGTGTACTCTGTGGTGGGGACTTTCAAATCGATCACAGCGCGCGATGTGAACTTAGGCTGCTTTTCCACCAGATATAACGTGCTATGGATACGTTTGATATCCACCAATCATATTCATTGGTTCACATAGCACAGCACTGATGGAAACGGATTCAACTAAGATGTGTTTTTACCCGACTGCGCCAGGAGGGTTATGTTTTTCGAGTGTATGTATGTATGTTTCTGTGTGTTGCTCTGCAGCCTAAACGGCTTGATGGATTTTAACTTGAGAGGTGTCGTTAGATTCGTCTTAAACGTGAGAGTGTCACTGGGTACATAAAACTGGCCAAGTGCGAGTCGAACTCGAGTGCAAAGGGTTCCGAACTAAAAATATTTTTTTTAAATCTCTCACATTCTATCAAGTGGGGTATCAAATTAAAGGATTTTAAAAATGGTTTACCAAAATATATATAACTTATATGTTTCAATTTAATTTGGACTGATAAATGCTAACAAAAACTAAAAATAGTAAAATAAAATAAATATTTAAAAAAACAAAAACCCGACTGCGTAAAAACACTAAAAAGAAAGAAACAAGCCCAGTAGTTTAGAATTCACTCATTCACACTCACAGTCGGGGCCCCTTGGGAAGATTTGATTGGTATAATTTGAATGGGCCCCGACTGTGAGTCATCATCATCATCAGCCTATTAATGTTCCCACTGCTGGGACACAGGCCTCCTCTCTGTGAGAGGGAGTGGGCCATAATCCACCACGCGGGCCCAGTGCGGATTGGTGGATGTCACATGTCATCGAATTTTTGGTTCTAGGACATGCCGGTTTCCTCACGATGTTTTCCTTCACCGTTTTGAGAGCAGTGGTGATGAAATAAATTACACAAAGTAATGCGCCTACCTGGATTCGAACCCACGACCTACAACTCGTAAGTCGGGGCCGATACCACTGGGCCACCACTGCTCCACCGACTGTGAGTGTGAATGAGTGAATTCTAAACTACTGGGCTTATTTCTTTCTTTTTAGTGTTTTTACGCAGTAGGGTTTTGTTTTTTTAAATATTTATTTTTTTATATTATGAAAGTATGCGTACTAAAGATGTGTGCTATGGATGCGTATTATAGATGCGTGCAATGGATGTGTGCTATGGTAGGTGCTATGGATGCGTGCTGTGGATACCTACTATGGGTCGTCTTCCCTTTTATCGATACATATATCGCATACCTCGAATTGCGCAGCAACTTTGCTAAGATGATCTTCATAGCAAATGCATCAATGGAAACGGTCACATAGTTTCGTAGCGTAGCTTGTACATTCTCGAAGCATAGATGCATGGCACATCTCTGGTGACCTGTGACAGAGATGTGAACAAATTCGGGACACTTTCGGGATGATTTTACCACGATAATAAAAAAATGGTGACTGCATGGTAACTAGTGGCCTACGTTTGTGTACTATCACGGACATGACGGACACCTTTAGTTGCCTACCCCTCCAGGACTTTTACAGCGTTATTTTAAGAGCGTGTATCCATATGTTGAAATGCAATAATTAATAACGTAACACTAATATATTAGATGTAAAAAAGTACTTGGGAACTTGCCAAATGTCTTTCTAACGCCTGAAACGGTTACCCCACATCAAATTCAGGGTTTTTATTTGCTATTATTAATCAAATATTTAGTGCACTACACAGCCATATTTCTTATTTTCATACAGTAAAGTTAAATTAATTAAAGCTTGTAAATATTTGACAGCTATTTGTGACGTTGCCAACTGTTTGGATACAGGCTCTTAAGGCTGCATATTCTGAAAGTTGGCAACGTCGCAAAAAGCTGTCAAATATTTACAAGTTTCAATTAATTTGGCAAATTTTCTGTATGTAAACAAGAAATATCGCTCTGTAGTGCACTAAAAAAATGATATAGGAATGCAATTTAATCACTGAATTTGAAGTTGTAACCGTTTCAGGTGTATAAAAGGCATTTGGAAAGCTTCCAAATGCTTTTTTTACATCTAAAACTATATATTCGGTGTTACGATATTAATTATTGCATTCCCTTATCAATTTTTTAGTGCACTACAGAGCCATATTTCTTATTTTCATACAGTAACAATGCTAAATTAATTAAAACTTGTTAATATTTGACAACCATTTGCGACGTTGCCAGCTTTCGGAATATACGCTCTTAAGGGTGCGTAACCATAAAATGGGCAACGTCGCAAATAGTTAGCAAATGTTCACAAGTTTTAATTAATTTGGCAATGTTACTGTATGGCAATAAGAAATATAGCTCTGCAGTGCACTAGAAAATTGATGTAGGAATGTAATTAAACACTGAATTTGATGTTGTAGCCGTTTCAGGTGTATAAAGGCATTTGGAAAGTTCCCAAATGCTTTTTTTTTACGACTAAAACGATATATTCGGTGTTACGGTATTAATTATTGCATTCCATAATCAATTTTTTAGTGCACTACAGCGCCATATTTCTTATTTTCATACAGTTTTGCAAAATAAATTAAAGCTTTTGAATATTTGACAGCTACATATTTGCGACGTTGCCAACTGTTTGGTTACACACTCTTAAGTCCACGGATAATAATTTATTAATCTGCATGTCAATGTTAATATTTGTGTTTTATTGACCCCAAACCAGTGTTATCATTTTAATTTATACATGATTATGCATTCATGAATGCATGCATACGTAGGTATAATGACATTGTTACAGATTGATGTCCGTTCATTATTTTCTTTTTAGGGTTCCGTCATCATCATCATCATCATCATCAGCCTATAATGTTCCCACTGCTGGGACACAGGCCTCCTCTCTGTGAGAGCGAGTGGGTCATAATCCACCACGCGAGCTCAGTAGGTACGGGTTGGTAGATGTCACCTGTCTTCGAATTTTTGATTCTAGGACATGCCGGGACTTATACTGACTAAAATCCACGGTGTCCTTCAGTAGCCTGTTATGTTCCGGGGTCACGGTAAGGAAATAATCCCGCGACCCCGGCAGGCTTTGGCCCTCTGAGAGGGGGCCCCGTCATTTTGCTGACGCTCTTTGAGGCGCGCGTGGGACACAACGCGCCGTCGACCCGGGCATGGTCCATGGTCGGGCAGCGAGTTGCCCTTTACTCGCTGCCCGCATGCCCGCGCCTACGGTGGCCGTAGATCGTCTGCTGTGACAGCAGTGGTGATGAAATAAATTACAGTACACAAAGTAATGCGCCTCGTTGGGTTCGAACCCACGACCTATAACTCGTAAATCGGGGCCGAAACCACTGGGCCACCACTGCTCTCGAGGGTTCCGTACCAAAATGGTAAAATAGGACCCTTTTCTAAAACTTCGCTATCCGTCTGTCTGTGTGTCCGTCTGTCACCAGGCTTAATTTCATGAACCGTGATAGATAGTTGAAATTTTTACTGATGATTTATTTCTATTGCCGCTATAACAACAAAATACAAAATAAAACAAAATAATAATAATATTCCACAACTATCACAGAACGCCATCTAGTCCCAAGCTAAGCAGAGCTTGTGTTATGGATACTAGAGTACTGATAAACATACTTAAGTATAAATAATTTCTAAATACATACATATAATTATAGATAAATTACAGACACACAAAAAATGATCGTGCTCATCACACAAACATTTGTCTTGGGTGGGAATCGAACCCACGACCTCCGACTGAGCAGCCACAGTCACTAACCACTAGACCAACAGGCCTGTCCAATAAATATTTAAGGGGGGCTCCCATACGACAAACGGCTTTTTCTTTCTTTCTTTCTATAACACGCGTACGAAGTCGCAAGCAAAACCTAGTCATATATAGTTATACGAATCGAACAATACGCATTATCTGTAAATAACAATATATAAATAACATAATAATAATATTATCATTTTAATGTTTCTGATAGGTACTACTTAAACGAGTATTACAAACAAATAGCTTATTCACATTCGATTTATTAATTAAATTGACACACATTCATAATATCATCCCTTTTTTAGGGATCCGTAACTCTAAAGATAAAACGGAACCCTTATTGGATCATTGTTGTCCGTCTTCCAAAACTTGTCAGGAACGCGTGGAGGTATCACGCTGATATTAACATCAAATACACTGGCCAGAAATCACTCGAAGAAGAAAAATAGTTTGTTTGTTATGCAAGGCTGCAAAGTTGATTTTTGGCGCGAGTACTTGAATTGAGAACTGAGCGAGCGAAGGATTCTAAGATTGAACCGCGAGAGAAACGAGCGGTTCAAATATAGAATCCTGAACGATGCGAAGTTTTCAAAAGAAAAACTTTGCTGCCGAGTGCAACCCACAACTTTTCACCTCACACAGCGATGAAATGTAGTGGGGGCAGCTCGCCTGCCAGTGTAGAAAACAATTGAATACAAGACGTGTTCGAATTTTGAACAACACTTTGTGCTTTAGAGCACAAATTGGAGTTTTGTGCTCAGATTTTGAATGAGAAATAGAATCTTTCCGAGCGTGTGAGGTGAAAAATATTGTTACGTCGATCGAATTGCGAGACCTATCTATAATCTTCTCGAAAGTTCCACAAGGTTCTCGACAATTCTACTAAAGATCGGCCAGGAAATTTCTAGAAAATTCTACCCTGTTCTAGATGTTTCGAGATGGTTCTGGAATGTTCCAGAAGGTATGGGACTATGTCGAAGTCTATGGATGTTTCCAGAACATTCGACCACCTTCTAGAAACATCTAGTGGGTCCGGACGGGGTATAAAAAGGGCGTCGATCACCAACCTGACACAGTCTGGTTTTGACTACGATCGAGGCGACTCGAAGTGAACAAGCGATCTCTAAGTGACTTTTACGTGTGATTAAGAGTGTATACAAGTATTTAAGTGTTGAGTAGTGTTAAGTGTTTATTTTAGTTTGTGATTCGTGTGTGATTAAAGTTTATTTGGTGTTATAGTCCGGTCAATTTAGACCAAAAAATGAGAGTGAAGTTACATAAAGTCCCAGCAAGCTGAATTTCAGTGAAATTGTTCAAAACATAATTATAAACAATGTCTAAAAGTTCCCCATCATTCCCCTGTAAGGAAAAAAAATAATTTTTTTTTTTTATAATAATAATATTCCACAACTATCACATAACGCCATCTAGTCCCAAGCTAAGCAGAGCTTGTGTTATGGGTACTAGACAACTGATAAACATACTTATATATTTCTAAATACATACCTACATATTATAGATAAATTACACCCAGACACAGAACAAATGATCGTGCTCATCACACAAACATTTGTCCGGGGTGGGAATCGAACCCACGACCTCCGGCATAGCAGTCAGGGTCACTAACCACTAGACCAACAGGCCAGTCGAAAGTAATTCAAAGTCAATGGTCAAAAAAATGAGTTTTTCGCGATTTTCAGCAAAACGGTAAGTTTTATCATAAAAGTACCTCAGACAAAAATTGTTGATAATAAAATTATCTATAAAAATGGAATAATGCTTTTTTTCTTACGAGCCACCGTTTCTGAGATATAACGATTCAAAAAGTTATAAAAGTTGTTATCGTCATAATATGCATTGAAACAGCAATAGAGCAATTCAATTTGACAAATACAATTATTGTTGTTGGTGAAGATGTTGACTTACTTGTATTACTCACTGCTCGAACGCCAACTGAAAAAAACTATTTTTCTCTTAAAACCAGGAAAAGCTCGGCATCAATCAGATATACAGGCTGATTTTTTAGTCACCATCCAAATTTTAATATATTAATCTTTGGCGAAAATCATTGAATACGTGTTTTTTCTTTTTGTATCAATCAATACAAAAATATCGAGATATCACGTCTCAATGTTATCTATAAAAAGTTGATGAATCTGGACACCGCGCTGTGATGTGTCGCTCAGGTGTAGCGGGGCGGGGCGGGGGGTCAGCGGGGTGCGCTCTACCCGTTTCATGCGTCGGCAAGTGTATATTATTAACGTTTAGCTTAGTGACCACACAGAGCGGATGAGAAAATTATTTAATATGACAATTTGACGTATGGATTTTTTTTCAAAAATGGGTTTAGTGATTGATACCTAATGTATAGAAAAATTTTGGACGGTGGTAAAAAAGTCACCCTGTATATTCATCAAAAAGTTTATTTACTTTAGTAAAGTGTAAAGATCATGTACTATTTTTACACGCAATAACTGGCTGTGATACGACACCTGCATTTTACAGGAGGGGTAAAACAGCAGTTTTCAAAATATTTGAAAAACAAGATTTAATTCAATGTGCTGAAGTTTTTAAAAAGAGTAATTCAACTCAACAAGAAGTTATGACCAACGGCATCCGCTTCGCATCTTCTTTCTATGTACGGACCTCCTAAAAAAACTACCTGTTTGATATGCATCGATATGCATGTTTCGTTAAAAATACTAAAAATAAAAAACAAGTTCAATTAGCTTGTCTTCCTCCAACCTCAGTTGCTGCTCACCAACATCTTTTTCGAGTATATTACCAAGTTCAAGTGTGGCTTGGTTATCAGCTAGACCCTACAGACCCCCAGTCTGTAGGGTCTTGGAAGTTGGTCAACAATATAATAGAGCCAGTTCAAACTTTACTTCCACCTGCGCCGGAAAAACTGCTGAACACTATTTTTTGCAACTGCAAAAAGGGATGCAGTGCTAAATGTGGTTGCAAAAAAGTCGGACTGTCTTGTTCTTTGGCATGCACAAATTATCAAGGCCGGTCGTGCTATAGTATTGAATCACAAACAATGGAGGATTCGTTTGACTCCGACGAAGTATCATGCGATACATCGCTATTGACGCAATTTACTTGCATCCAAAATGAAGATGAAGAAGAAGCAGGAGAAGAAGAACAAGAAGAAGAACAAGAATTTGAAACTTACGAATAAGACCAGTCTTTGAAAATTTCCGTTATTTTGCAATAGTTTTAC
This sequence comes from Agrotis clavis, assembly GCA_954870645.1. Taxonomy (NCBI): domain Eukaryota; kingdom Metazoa; phylum Arthropoda; class Insecta; order Lepidoptera; family Noctuidae; genus Agrotis; species Agrotis clavis. The sequence goes on from OX940945.1 coordinate 8,523,092, forward strand.
ATTAAACAGGATCACAACAGACTGACCCGTGGAGTAGACCTTATTATTTATACGTGCTTATTATGACGATAACAACTTTTATAACTTTTTGAATCGTTATATCTCAGAAACGGTGGCTCGTAAGAAAAAAAGTATTAATACATTTTTATAGATAATTTTATGATCTACAATTTTTGTCTGAGGTACTTTTATGATAAAACTTACCGTTTTGCTGAAAATCGGGAAAAACTCATTTTTTTTACCTTTGACCTTGAATTATTTTTTTTCCTTACAGGGGAATGATGGGGAACTTCTAGACATTGTTTATAATTATGTTTTGAACAACTTCACAGAAATTCAGCTTGTTGGGACTTTATGTAACTTCGATTGTCTAAATTGACCGGACTATAATTAATTTATCCCAATACCCAGCTCGTAACATTTGGTGTCAGAAGTGAGGGATAAAATGCCAATTTTACCAAAGGACGACACGGACGGTATTCGTACCAGGAGTCAGCGCCAGCAAGACATGGACCAGAGGCGGTTTGGAGGTTCCCCGATACAGACGCCGGGTGGTGCTCAGCCTACGACGGAACCAGCCGCTGGTCCATCTGCAGTCTCTTCAGCACCAGCGGGTCCAGACCTGTCTGCGCTTATGGCGCTTCTGCAGGAGCAGGCTCGCCGCCAGGAGGAGCAGGCTCGACGCCTGGAAGAGCAGCTACAAAAGGACAAGGAGGAGCAGGCTCGCCGCCAGGAGGAGCAGGCTCGACGCCTGGAAGAGCAGCTACAAAAGGACAAGGAGGAGCAAGCCCGCCGCCAGGAGGAGCAAGCCCGCCGCCAGGAGGAACAGTCTCGCCGCCTGGAAGAACAGCTACAAAAGGATAAGGAGGAGCAGGCCCGCCGCCAAGAAGAGCAGATGTTCCTGATAAAAGACCTGCTCTCGACATTTGGCAAGGAGCTCAAAGTGGTTAAAGAGCAAGTCAATCAGCACGAGAACCGCATCTCTGAAGCTGAGGTCCAAATTGCCGGGGTGAAAAAGGCTTTGGGTGAACTTCGGTCTGGAGACGGGGTTGTGTGTCCAGTGATTGCTGCACCTTCGGCACGAGGGTTTAAGGTGCCACCATTCGACGGAACATCTTCATGGTCGGCGTACAGGATGCAGTTTGAGGCCGTTATGAAAGCGAATGGGTGGACCAAGGAGCAAGCTACGACCGCGCTCATCTTGGGTCTGCGAGACCAGGCTCTGACTGTACTTGAGGTTCTTGGCAAGGATGTGACATATGAGCAGCTGCTGGAAGCGTTGGAATCCAGGTACGGCGACGCGCACCTGGAGTACGTATTTCGTGCTAAGCTGAAGGATCGGGTTCAACGTAGTGCCGAGAACCTACAACAGTGGGCCCTAGAAATTGAGAAGATGGTCCGGAAAGCATATCGGTCCGTCCCGGCTCTCATCGATTGCAATCTGGTACAGGCTTTCATCGACGGGATACGTGACTTGGAAGTTAGAGCAGCCGTAAGACTTGGGCATCACGAGACCTTGAAGGGCGCCTTGGCCCATGCTTTGGAAGTGGAGGCAGTGAGGCAAGACCATCGAACTCAGCGTAGTAGGGAGGTTGTGCCATCTTCTGTACGCGACCGTTCGAGAGGGTACGACCCTAGGTGCTATACTTGCGGAGAAAAGGGTCATCTTCGCTCAAGCTGTCCAAAGCGAAGGGCAGCTGATATGACTGCCCAGCATCGCAATTGGAGATCGCATGGTAACGCTGATACACCGTCTAGAAGACCTTGTTCTGCAGACAGTAAGCAAGAGCCTAAAGAAGAAGTGCTCGTGAGGACGCTAAAAGGAAGCACGGTTCTCGGTAATGAATGGAAGGGAACCCTACAGCCTGCGCAGGAAAATGACATGGACAACTGTGTGAAAAGACCCCAGACAAACGGTAGTGGTTTTGACGAAGCGTCACTTGTTGTGCATAGCCCAGTGCGCAGGAAAAGGAAGTCCCGTAAAGTAAAAGTAAAACGGGATGGACCATACCGAGATGTGACCAGGAGCAATGATGTTCCTTACCGCATACAGAGTGGTCTACGTGGCGCGCCCAAGATTGTCCATGTTGACCGTTTGGCGCGATACAACGGGACTAACGATGCTCGGGACGAGCATGTCTAAGGAGGGGGCAGTGTTACGTCGATCGAATTGCGAGACCTATCTATAATCTTCTCGAAAGTTCCACAAGGTTCTCGACAATTCTACTAAAGATCGGTCAGGAAATTTCTAGAAAATTCTACCCTGTTCTAGATGTTTCGAGATGGTTCTGGAATGTTCCAGAAGGTATGGGACTATGTCGAAGTCTATGGATGTTTCCAGAACATTCGACCACCTTCTAGAAACATCTAGTGGGTCCGGACGGGGTATAAAAAGGGCGTCGATCACCAACCTGACACAGTCTGGTTTTGACTACGATCGAGGCGACTCGAAGTGAACAAGCGATCTCTAAGTGACTTTTACGTGTGATTAAGAGTGTATACAAGTATTTAAGTGTTGAGTAGTGTTAAGTGTTTATTTTAGTTTGGGATTCGTGTGTGATTAAAGTTTATTTGGTTTTAATTGGTGTTAATTAATTTATCCCAATACCCAGCTCGTAACAGTATATTATTATGTAAATCATTTATTTATCAAAATTGTCCTGGCTTGGGCAGGACGGGAAGGACTGTCAGACTTGTACTGACTAAAATTTTTGATCAAACATGCATTCCAGTTATTTATCTAGCAATCTCGTGATTTATTTGTCCGGCGATCGCGCCGACGATGTGTTTAGTTACTTAATTTTATACACGTAAGAAAACCTAAAAATGTAATAGGTACAGCTTGGCAAGAAAGAGTCTGATGCGGTGACAGTTAGTTGACTACGAAACGATTTTTGTGAAAACATTAATAAAAAAGTCATTTAGGAGTAGCTTCTGTGTTAAAAAACAATTACATTGCGTTATTTCACTATTTTCTATATTATTTCGCAACGATCAGTGCATAATTGTTTATTCATAATGAATAAAACGACTAGTAGCGACCTCATTTTTTCCACACTCTTTTTTGCCAAGCAGTATCACATAGAATATTTAAAAAAAAAAAAACTGAACAACAACTCCTTTTAATTTGTCAACTTTGCTAAAGAACCTTCGGTGCGCGTTTCCGACTCGCACTTGTCAGTTTTTAGGGTTCCGTAGTCAACAAGGAACCCTTATAGTTTCGCCATGTCCGTCCGTCCGTCCGTCCGTCTGTCCGCAGTTTAGCTCAGAGACGCACAGTCCTAGAGAGCTGTAATTTGGTGTAAATATACGGATTTGTTGTGCCGAAAAAGTGGTAAAATAAAATCTCGTAAAATATTTTTTTTTTAGGGTACCTCCTGTCCACGTAAAATGGGGATGTTTTTTTTTTCTCGCGTACCCCTTAGTGTGGGGTATCATTAAATAGGTCTTTAAAAAATATTGATAGTTTCCATTAACAATTTCTTGATAAAAAAATTCGTTTGTGAAATATTAAGCTTTAAAGTGCTAAATTTTGCTCGACTCGAGTGTCCCCCCCCCCTCTACCAGCTAAACGGTTATGTTTGGGGGTGTGAAAAAATTCACAATAGTAGTATGTATAACGAAGTTTAAAAGAAAATTATCATGACTAAGTAGGCTTTACAACTTTACGAGTAATAGTCGACCAACTTATAAAATGTACTTGGATAACATATTTTCCTAAACAAAATGTATCGGAGAACATGCTCTTCAACTGCAAATGTAAGTTTGTCAACTTTATTTTTACAGCTCTAATAGGTATGTTTTTACGGTATGGTTTTTGGGTTTTTTTTTTTTTTTTTTTTACGTGGCAAAATCATCAAATGAGTCCTCCAGCCCCGGGCAGGGCGGGAGGGACTGTCAGACTTCTACTGACTAAAATCCACGGTGTCCTTCAGTAGCCTGTTATGTTCCGGGGTCACGGTAAGGAAATAATCCCGCGACCCCGGCAGGCTTTGGCCCTCTGAGAGGGGGGCCCCGTCATTATGATGACGCTCTTTGAGGCGCGCGTGGGACACAACGCGCCGTCGACCCGGGCATGGTCCATGGTCGGGCAGCGAGTTGCCCTTTACTCGCTGCCCGCATGCCCGCGCCTACGGTGGCCGGAGATCGTCTTGCGACGTCCGTCGCCGCGGGCGTGCACCACCGCAGGTGGGGTGGAGGGAGGACACTGTCCTCTCTCGCGCGCGGCCCGCCTCCTCCTTCGCGAGCATTACTGCTTCGCAGAAGGAGGCGACTGCCTCCCACTCCGTCTCGCCCCGCAGCATGGCCGCAACCAATGCCGGGCGCGAGAGGTCTCCGCCTATCGCAGCCGTGAGGACACGTCGGTGCTCCGCCCAAGCTGGGCAGTCCTGCACCGTATGCTCCACCGTGTCCTCCGGGCGATCTTCGCAGTGGTGACACCCAGGCGTTTCCTCCTTCCGCATTAGACACAGGTACCTCCCGAAGCATCCGTGCCCGGTGAGGACCTGCGTCAGGTGGAAAGTAAGGACGCCATGACTTCTCTCCAGCCACTCCTCAAAGAGGGGTCTTACCGCCGCAATTGCGGCGTGCCCGATGTTTTTTGGGGATAGGTAGGTTTTTATCGTCAACTATTTTTAACTTACTTCAAAAAAAGGGGGAGGTTCTAAATTCGTCGTAATCTTTTTTTTTATGTATTTTCCCCGATTTCTCAGACTCCTGACCCGATTTTGAAAATTCTTCTTTTTAAAATTAAATTCAGCGAATCAGTTTAGTTAATTCGCATAAGTATTTTGATGGGCAACTACGGAACCCTACACTGTGCGTGGCCCGACACGCACTTGGCTGGTTTTTTATTAAATAGAGCATGGGATGCGTAGGTTTATTGGGAAATATTCTATTTATTAATATAATAATTATTGCTAAATAGTTCTATTTCATTATTTATATATAATGTATAAATTATCTTATCATTGTATTGTTGCAACAGCGCAGCGGGTCAAATATGTTAGTAGAACGATTGGTAAATACATAACATAATATATAGTTATATTCAGGGAGCCGAGGATTTCGCAAAAGACATGAAACACTAGCTAATGGACTAACGAAGTACCGTGACCCCAGAACGTAAAGGGCTATTGAAGGACACTGTGGATTTTAGTCAGTACAAGTCTGACAAGGATCCTGCCCTGACCTGGGTGGGAGTGGGAGGACTCATTTAATAATTTTACCACGATAAAAAAAGTTCGTTTCCCGTCGATTTGGTCCTCCTTGTGTGGAATGGAAGGGACTGTCAGATTTGACTTCTTCTTCTTCTCTTCCTTGTATTATATAGTTTCATAGCCGACATTGTGTGAGTACTATGTACATCAGAGCTGTCATTCACTGAGTACCTACGTCTCTTGTTGACTTGAATAACCCTGGTGGCTGAGAGTGTGTCATGCTCACTCAAATGTCTCGCTGATGGTGGCGCGTGCGTCGGATCATTTAGCTCCCTTTTGATTTTGACGAAATAAAACCCACACTTATTTCTTATTTTTGTCGTAAAATCATCAAATGAGTCCTAACCCAGGACGGGACGAGATTGACTGTCAGACTAATACTGACTAAAATCCACGGTGTCCTTCAACCCAGGTAGCATTTTTACGTCATTATGTCGTTAGTTTACGGTACTGCTCGACGTGAGAGACGTCATGTCTTGACGTCGGGGGGTCCCATCAGATGTCGTCAATTTGTCACAGCCTCAAGACGTCAGTTTACAGACGTTACAGAGACGTCATATACTGAATTTATAGGGACGTTACTGGGCCGTACGTATTAGGGCAGCCACTGACGTTGGAGTGACATCACATACTGAATTCATAGGGACGTTACTGGGCCGTACATATTAGGGCAGCCAATGACGTGCAAAACCATGTATAAATCCGCAGGTCTCTTTGGAGTGGGTTGTTATTGGAACACTGGTAAACTTGACACTTCTATTCACTGTACCGATGCATTGCTCTCAATAACTTCTCAACAAAACAAAATTAATTCTTCAGACCTTATACTATCGGCGGTAACGAAACCATAGCGACTTCTATTTGGACTACAACGCCATCTATCGAGCTAGGCGGTACTATTTTTCGAAACTTTAAATAAATATTGATCGCTGTGATTCCGTTCTCGCTGTAACTTCTAGTAAAAAATTGCTACGCCGATTTTTATGTGTTATCTTATCCTTAAATACGTTTGTTGTTACCTTTTTCATTTTCAAACGTCATTATTTGATTGATTTGACATCAAATAATGTTGTTTAAAAAGGAAAAAGTTTTGGATTACTATTATTATTTAAGGATAAGAAATCACATAAAAAAATAAAAATCGGCAGAGCAATTTTTCACTAGAAGTTAGAGCGCGTTATGTAAAAAGTTAATTTGGAGTGACACTGAAATCGAAATTTTGTTGGAGTTTTATACTTCCCTATTCCAACTAATACATTTAAACAAATACAAAAAGAATTTGAGGCTGAGGAATTTTTCACAGAGAGTTATAAGCAATTTTCATGTTTTGATAAAAAAACGGAACTTCTAGGCTAAAAAATTTTTGGATTATTGTGCATCTGTATCACCTACTCTCATCATATGCCAAATTTCAGCGCCGGAGGAATTTTTCGAAAGTCTTCATACAAAAAAATCCTCGTTGACTGGACTAATGTACTGGCTATACAAATCCTTGTTATAAAGATTAGTATTTGCCCATAATATTCGCTATGTTGGTGGTCGACTTCACTCGTGGAATTATGTCAGTCAGATGCATTCCATAAACTCTTCTTTAACCAATCTTTAGCTCTTTGGGTCTCTTTAGGACCAGATATGTCATACAACAGTCGTCAACCTGAGGGCAGATTTAGACTAATAAGGGACAGACTGTAAAATGACGTTGTTAGGAGGTATCATTTATGACCTATACAGTACGTACAGTACAGTACTATAATAGTACGTAAGTATGACGTACAATAATGACGTAACTGTGGTGACCCTAAATTGACTTAAGAATGTCGTCATTTTTTAGTCGCCGACGTCACTTGCTACCTGGGAATAAAAGAAAGAAAGAAAGAAGGGTTTTATTGACACACACAGGACAGAACAAACAAAACTATACAGAAGAAAAAGAAATACAAAAGTAATACAAAAAATAAAGATAACAAACGGAACAAAAATTACATAAAATAGTCCTGTGCGAGGCCTAAAGGCGGTTGCCATATGGGACAGTCTCGCGTACAACCAACCTGTTCCTTCAGTCTCTCTTTGCGTTCCAGGACCACTGTACCCTGTTAAGACAAGTCCCATTACTCATTGTATGAGACCCTGAGGTTTTGTCTTCGAGATACCATCTCTGATTTTAGAAAATTTTCACCCATCCATAAAATTATCTCGGTACAAACAGCTCAACCTCTTAAAAACGTACTAAGTCCAAGTGGCTATCACTTGACTTTGCCCAGAAGATAATGAAGGGTAATAATAAAAAAACAATTTCTCACAATAAATTACCTTTAATTGCTAACCTAACAATTTCTTGGACTAAAAGTTAATTATTACATAATTATAAAATAATTCACTAACCTTTGGCGTTAAACTTAATTTACGGTGCGTTTATAAATATGTGCAGTTGAACCAGACAAGTTATGCGCTTCGATAGACTTCATATTTCTGAATTAGCATGTTGAGTAATTGACTACATCATTAAATACCAAATCAAATGAGCCCTTCGTCGGTTAGAGTTAAAAAAAATAATGGATACGTATTTTTTCTTTTGTTGAAACAATGAATATTTAAAAAGATAAAACGCGTAAAAAGCTAGAGGGAGGGCCAATTTTAAAAGTGTCGTCTATTTTAGTTTACGTAACAAAAAAAAAAATGTTTTGATAATCTCTATGATGGCCCGGACGTTCCCCGTCAGGGCCGCAAGCATGAATCACTTCATATAAAAAGTACACCACAATATCCATCCGTTCGTTCGACGTGCCCCGTCCGGGTTCTGGACACGGCACGGTGTAGCGTGAATCATCCTTTACCGCTTGGATCAAAGTCGTGAACGTAATACTTGGTCATCTTTTGCTAGTGTAACTTATTTCCGAACAAAGACGATTTTTTTCGAAGCGCATATTTTTTCTAGTACATCTGTATGATTAATATAATTACAATAGGGTAATCAGGAAAATCTTAGCGAGAAAAGCCATGTTTTTGCAAGTCACGCGCTTACATAATAATGTGTCACATAAAAACAATGGAATCTTTATATTACTCGTAATTTAACCAGCATACTGCTTCATTCAACCTCCATGTGGTTGAGAGGAAAATAATTATCATACTTGTTAATTATTTTTTAAACAGGTTTACGCATGCGACGCGCATCATAAAGATGTTTTTAGGAACGAAAAATTCAGTTGCGAGTAGATGGCGCACGTTACCGTAATGGCGGCTCCACATCAGTGCCGTGAACCCCCGTGAACAGGCGCGAACGAGAATGTGGATGGTTTTCGCGGGGTTCACGCGCGTTCGCGCCTGTTCCCCGATCCGTCTCGAGAATTCGCGGCGTGAATTCACGGCACTAATCAATGATATTATAAAGTCATAGATATGTTATCACGTACAAAAACAACGGAAAAAAGTGTTCCGAGCACACATACACACTTTTTATTTACACACATTACATTTCACGACAAGTAAAAAGGATAGCTTGATAAAACCAATAAGAAAAAAAGTGACAGCTAGATCGCCACGCGTCATCAATCCCCCCGCACGTCAGCGTCTCCTCTCACTCGCACCCGTGCTCGCACTCTTTCTTTTACGACGCCATATTAATATAAAAACGTAATGTTTTATTTGTGAAAATATTAGAGATCAATAGTATATTTACGAATGTTATGTGATTCCTTGACTTTTAGAAGTCTTGCATGTTTAATTTGTACAATATCTCATCACACACGACGGCATTTTCGGTAGTTTTGAGTCACTTTTACTTTTGATTCAGTCTGTGGTACGTGAAGTGCCGCTGGCAACGTCGCACTGAGATCAAGATGTGTGAATCAGCCTCATTTGAGCGCATACGTTATTGAGCGCGTATGACGTATCTACACCTTTTTTACTTATAATATCATTGGCACTAAATGTGGAGCCGCCATAAAACGTTCAAACGAGGAAATAGCAGATTCATCTTCTGAGTGTGAGTTGCGGTAGCCTAATTGGTAAGACGTCTGGAGTATAAATGCTGTACCTATGGACGCTTCTACGTCCTGTGGACATCGTTAATTCTGGGGAAAACAACACGAAAAAAAAAAGATGGCGATACGTCAATTCTGTCAACCATAGACAAATGCTTACGGCTGCGTTCAAATTAGAATTTTAGGGTTGCCCGTTTCCCCAGAATTAACGGTGTCCACAGGTAAAAGCGTCCATAGGTACAGCACTTAACTATATCTACTCCAGACGTCTCGCGTCCCGCGTCCCGCGTCGTCGTCCCGCGTCTTCTGGATAAGTAGGGGCAAGTGTCCAGAAGACGCGGGTTCAAATCCCACTTGCAGCTAAATTTTTCTTTTCTCAAAAACCATCTTAATCATACTTCTTGTGTTGTAAGTTGTATATCTTTATCTGTACATTGTATTCTACCTACACATGGATAGAGGCCCGATAAATGCCCGTAAATGCCCTTTGCCTGGACTTTTTGCCCAGTTAAGTTTCTGCTTATTTTTTTACTCAACAAAGTTATTCGTTTTATGCCCACGGACCGGGCATTTATTTTGGCCTAACCTTATTTATGAATTATGCCAAGTTTATGTCGAAAACTTTTGTCCGAAATAATTTTTACATCACATGTCCATAGAAAATTCGGGAGTCCACTTGTGCTTGTAACATTATACCGACCAAGTGACGTTGTGTGATTTTTAGAATCGTCGTATCTTCGTCAATGTTAGTTTATGTAACAAAATAAAAAATACGGGTCAATTTTTTTTGATTACCTAACTTTCGTGCTATCAAATTTTTTTGAGTAAAACATTTTTTTTTAGTTTAATTATTGGTTTGACCACTATCTCGCCTGATGGTGAGCGAAGATGTGGTCGACGATGAAGCACGCTTGCCTAGAAGTAACCTGTTCACTCTTGACTTGAAGACCCTATTGTATTGACCACAAAATAGCCTATTCCAAAAGCTAATATCCAATCTTATGACCCAGAGAAGCAGCAGTTCTTCTAATCCAGTCGACGTAGGAAGCTACCCTGGTGTAGACCCCAGGTCTTGCTCTTCTGGCACAGCCTGATCCCCAGGACACCACTCCGTGCAACTGCCAGCGGTTGGAGCTCATGCAGGCGAGGGGACCTCCCGAGTCCCCTCGGCAAGCGTCTACTCCACCTGATAGGACACCTGTAGAGAAAAATTTATGTTTCGTCAATAGGGTAGTTTAAAGTCCAAACTCAAAGTTGCCAACGTGCAATGGAGCGCAGTGTTCGTTAAAATGTATATATCTTGTGAACCGAGCTTTTCTCGAACCTGGGACGAAAAACCTCTAATCTGTAACTTTCATGAAAATCCTTGGAGCCGTTGCCGAGATCCTGATTATATATACATATACAAGAATTGCTCGTTTAAAGATATAGGAAAGTAGATTGAGGAAAAATAACAAACAAATTACTACATTACTGTTAATTAAAATTCTCAGTATTCAAAAAGGCTCTTGCCTCTTCATTTAGACAATTACAAGTCATTCTAGTATTCTTAATTATACCTGCTATTATTTAATAATCGTCCTAGCTAATAATTATAAACATAATTAAGTTTGTTTGTTACCGCTCCACGCCTATATCGCTACTTCCTGCCACCGTAGCAGGCGCGGGCATGCGGTCGGCGAGTAATGGGCGACTCGCCGTCCGATTATGGACCATGCCCAGGTCGACGACGCTTCGTGTTCCACGCGCACCTCAAAGAGCTGGCAGCAATAGCCCCCCCTTAGAGGGCTAAAGCCTGCCGGGGTCGCGGGACTGTTTAACAGGTAACCGTGGCCCCGGAAAGTAAAGGGCAATTGAAGAACACCATGGATTTTAGTCAGTACAAGTCTGACAGTCCCTCCCGTCCTGCCCTGGGTGGGAGGACTCATTTGATGATTTTACCACGATAAAAAAGATGGTACCTAGTAATATCCGAGTAATGGTAAGCGCCTGGCATCGTTTTAATGCAATCATTGTCGTTATTACAAACCCTACAAAAAAATTAAAAGGAGCAATTCTGAAAAATAAAACTACATCAATTTTGAACCAACCTGCACAAATCATAGAGTCCAGGATCGCCTGTTGCCTTCCACCCAAGACCTGGCTTTTCCTGCAGGTTGTGAGGTCCAACACTGGGACTGCAGCCGCTCTTAGTGTTTGTGCGAAGTTCTCTGTGTTCTCTGGAAAGAAGAGAAAGAGATGAAGAGTGAAGAGTGGCTTGATAGTAATCATCTGCCTGCCTTTTCCCAACTATATTGGGGTCAGCTTCCAGTCGAACCAGATGCAGCTGAATATCGGTATTTTACATGGAGCGGCTGCCTATCGGACCTCCACAACCCAGTAACTGGGTAATACGATACCCCATGGTAAGACTGGTTGTCAGACTTATGAGCTTCTGATTGTATGTACCGACTGTCAAAGATCTACAAATGACAGCCGGGACCAACGGCTTTACGTGCTTTCCGAGGCACGGAGGAAACTCACTATGACAGATGGTCAGTGGTCACCCATCCACAAACCAACCTCGGCAAGCGCGGCTTGACCCGGAAGATCAGCCTGTGCGGCTGTAATTATTTAACGACAAGCTCCTCATTGGCTTGCTTGTAATCTTGGCGCGAATTTCATTAATTTAACTAACAGGTTAGCACGTCATCTAGTATTGTTTTAAGTTGCTCCTTCATTGGGAACAATCGCCTGTAATGTAACTTTACAGATTGGAACATTACATCAGCATAAATAATCGAGCATTACAATGCGTACTTTGTAATGATACACTGTGTAATACCTTGAAACAACTTGTAACATCAATGATCCACTTGTAATTAAACGCCCCCGGCGTGCTGCATACTCGTACGTTACATTACACACGAATGCTCGTCAGTCAGGGAGGAAGTATTGTAATGTAATGCTCAAAAATCAGAATCTGTAGTATTACGTTAAACGCGAATGCTCCTGGTGTGGGACAACTTTTGAAAAGACAAACCTTTATTTAGAAGTGCCTATACATTTTTACTTGCAACGTGTCTTCCATTAGCATTTTAGAAGGAAAATAACATTAGGCGAAAAGTAATTTTCAACAGGCGTATGAGGATCGTCTACCGAGCGCTCGTCCATACTAAAAGAGAAAACGTTTTCCTACCCCTAAATGTTATCCTATCTCAATGACTTTTTAGAATGCTTCCTACACAGTAAAAAACTAGGTTCATTGGTTCATAGGTTATCTTTTTTCAAAATTTATAATAGTTTGAAAGTTACAGGCGCCTAAGAGTTACTTTTGAAAAAAGAAAACCTATAAACCTAGTTTTTTACTGTATCAGAAGCATTCTAAAAAATCATTGAGATAGGATAACATTTAGGGGTAGGAAAACGTTTTCTCTTTTAGTATGGACGAGCGCTCGGTAGACGATCCTCTTAAAATGGAAACAATTTTTTTCCTACTCCTCCGCTACTCTTTTCTGATTAATTTCGTTGCAGGATCCAAGACAGGTAAATTCATTCTCCAGGACACGTCGAGCTTCATTGTCTCGGCGCTTTTCTGGTGGTTGCCACTGTTGATTCTGGCGCACAGGATCGAGTTGCAGTGGTTTGGGAATAGTGTGGTGGGTTAGTCCCAAATAAAAAAAACGTCATAAAATAGAGGAGGTATGTTTGTAAAGGTACCGTTTTCTCCGCCAATTACAAAGCGATTTTGAAAATTCTTTATATACTATCTAATGTAAAAATGTATAATAAAGCTAATTATATAATTATTATTTACTAAATGTCCCATAGCTCAACATCCCGTGTCCCTTGCATTTCTTATGTAATTTATACTATTTATTCCATCACTAACGTAGATGACGGAAAAAATCATTAGATTTGTATGTAATACCTAGCAGGTGGCGCTCCGCCCTCTAGTTTCTATCAAATGACGTGAGTTTATGTATGCAGGGTATTATTTTTTTTTTAATTTTTTTTCTTTAGGACAGCAAACAATTGCGTAATAAATCTTAAATCTACTACATATTACGATACAATTATATAATTACGCAACCAGCACCGCTATCCACAAAATAATGTAGTACAAATTTAATTCGGTGGGTACACGCGGACTTAGCAAAAATGAAAAAAGAAAATTAACATAATTATATTAGAATATTTGGTCATTTACACTACTCTGGAAGGTGGAAGTACATTATGAACAGTTCTTTCAAGGATACGTTTCTTAAATTGAGCACGTGATAAAACAAATAAATCAAGATCAGCAAAGTTATCATTGTAACATTTCATTATGCGCCGTAAGGGAGCTCGTTCGCCTGCGTTAGTCCTGCAAGGCTTGGGAGCAAATAAAGTATGAGCATAAGTATCACGAATACGTTGAGAACGACTAGGTATGCGAATATAAATTTGGTTTATGAGGTTAGAGCAATCAAATTCATTACGACAGATCTTATATAAAAACGATTGATCAAGATACAGTCTCCTTAATTTAAGAGTTGACAAGGTAAACTTTTCGAGAAGAATGTGATATGAAGAACGTTTTTTAAAAAATGTATAGTTTAGAAAACGAAGATATTTTTTTTGTACTGATTCAATCTGATCACTGTATTTATCGTAAAGCGGATTCCAGACACATGTGGCATATTCTAACTGAGATCTAATGAGTGACTTGTATAAAAGTAATAATGTAGAGGGTTTTTTAAATAAGTTACAGGTGCGCCTTATAAAACCGAAAAATTGATAACCCTTAGCTGTGATGTGATCAACGTGAGCATCGAAGTGTAACTTTGAATCAAAGAGTATACCCAAGTCTCTAATTAAGGAAACTTTTTCTAAAGGTGTCTTACAAAGAGAATAAGTGTGATGAATTATATTAATTTTTTTGGTAAAAGAGATAGATTTACATTTGGGAAGACTCAATTGTAATTTATTTGTTACACAGTAGGCAGATAATCGATCCAGGTCCTCTTGCAATTTAACACAGTCATCAATAGAGCTTATTTTACGGAATACTTTAAGGTCGTCAGCATATAATAAAAAACTACAGTTACTAAAGCATGTATTTATATCATTTATGAACAGCACAAAAAGCAGCGGGCCTAAAATCGAGCCCTGCGGCACTCCAGATGTCACGCTGATCACCTCAGATGAAAACCCCTGTACTACAACCTTTTGAGTTCGGTTTTTTACATACGATGTTAACCAGCGTAGCAGACTCCCACGTATCCCATTAAATTCGATTTTTCTTAAGAGCATAGTGTGGTCCACCTTGTCAAAGGCCTTGCAGAAGTCAGTATAGATTGTGTCAACCTGCAATTGATTATCCATGTTTTCGAATAAGAAATTTGAGTATAAGACTAGGTTGCTTACAGTGGAACGACCAAGAACAAAACCATGCTGCTCTGGGATAATGATGTTGTGTAAGATAGGATAAATTGCGTTATGAACCAACCGCTCCAAAACTTTTGACAAGGTGGATAACAGTGATATTGGACGATAGTTCGTAACGTCGTTTCTGGTACCACTTTTATATACAGGCGTGATGTGAGCAGTCTTCCACACTTGAGGCACAATACCCTCCCTCAGACTACGGTTAAATAAATAAAGTAACGGCACGCCCATCGACTCGGCAGTATATTTTAGAAAAAAAGGAGGGATACCATCCGGCCCACAACCTTTGGTTACGTCTAATGATTTGAGCGATTTAACTATCTCGTCTTTAGAGAATGACAAATCTGTTATAGTTACATGGCTGTCTGACGACGATGCAGGTTCCTCATTACTATTGTTAGTTGTAGGTTCATAAACAGAGCCAAAAAATTTTGAGAATAATTTACAAACGTCCACAGGCCCGTTACATTTCTCACTATTATAAGACATGGTATTTGGTACACCTGTATTTCTTTTATGGCTTTTTATAAAGGACCAAAATTGCTTTACGTCTTTTTGTATGCTGGTTTCAACGGACTGCAAATATCTTTTAAAGCAATCAGCAGAAAGCACTTTAAATCTTTTGCGATATAAAGAGAACTGTTCGTAATCCGCACAATTTCTATATTTCTTCCACTTACACCATGCCCTTTCTTTATTTTTAAAAATGTGTATCAGCGGGCGAGAGAACCAGATCGGATATTCATTAGATCTAACCGGACGCATTGGTACGTGAGTCTTTATAATTTCATAAATGGTTTCGTAAAAGCACTGTGTAGCAGAATCTATTGAGACTCTGTCAAGAACAGAAGACCAGTCAACCTGATTAATATCTTTGTTAATAGCAGTGTAGTTGGCCTCCATAAAACGATATCTGGGCACCGAGCATCGAGCCATGGGCGCAAGTGTTAATTCAAAGGAGATAATTGTCAGGAAAGGAGGGTGGAAAGAGTCCACAGGTATTAAATTAATGGGCGCTGGCTCACATACGCAGACGTCGTTTGAAATTAATAAGTCCAAAATACGGCTTAACTGATTTTTTGTATTATTATATTGTTTACAGTTTAATGCAGAAAGAAAATTTAGAAGTAGGATTTCCAATGCGTTGTTGTTGTTGTGAATATTAGGCATGAGTGCAGAAGAGTCATAATATGCAACCCAATCAATGTGCGGAAGGTTAAAATCACCAAAAATGTACATATTACTAATAATAGGGCTGGACATTTCCTTTTCAAGCAAATAAAATAGTGATTGGTAGGTATTCAACGTTTGGTTTGGTGGAACATACACGCCGCACACAGTGTGATATTCGTTAGCAGTCTTGGAGTAAAACTTTAAAAGTACGTAATCAATATTATGAGGCATAGTGTGATAACGGTCGTCTTGACAAAGCGCCGTCACTAATTCACAACGTATTGCACATAAACCACGGCGAACCGCTATCAAAACACCCCCGCCATCAGACTTACCACTCAATACACGGTTTCTATCACAACGATAGACGAAATATCTTGAGTCGATGAATTCGCCATCGTCAATATCGGGAATCAGCCATGTCTCTGATAAAATGATAATATCGTGGGAGTCCGCTAGAATATTATTGTATAACGTATTTAATTTTGTTCTTAACCCTCGGCAGTTTTGGTAGTAGATAGTTATATTACTAGTCATTAGCCTGAATAAAAATGTTAGTAGAAGTTACTAGTAGAAAGGTAAACAAGTGACTCATTATCATACTCAGTGCGAAATAATAATAGAATCTATAGCCAGCATGCTTCGCGGTTTTAAATAAAACTTGTTTGTAATAGGCACTATAAAAGTTGTAAGGCATGTTAACAATTATTTTAATATCTTTTTTATATATATCAGTAAGGAATGAATGTGATAATTGTAAATGATCGAAGTGTAATACAAATAAAATATTTAAAAATATAATACTAAATGTAACTATGACGGTGGAAGCAGAAACTAGGAAATAAACATTCGCATACCTTGTCAAAACGCAGAGTAATGTATGATACAGAGCCCGCACGTGGATCGTTGTTCCAATCTCAATGCTCACAGTACAATTGGCGCAGTTCCAGATAAGTTTGCTAATATCTTTGAAAAATAATTTAAACAGAACAATAATTAATAAGTAATCAATTTCCCGGTACATGAGGAGTAAGCTTCGAAATATCCCTATCTGAGCGAATGGCGATGACAGCGGTGGTGACGTCGGCCCTGGCAAGTATAACTCCGTGCTTGATCCAGACAAACTTAAATCCAATTTCTTTAGCGACATCCCTGACTTGGCGAAATAACTTCTTTTTTTGTAATGTAAGGTGTTCGTTTAAATATATTTTTTGTGGGGAACCTTGAATATTTATTTGGTCCGAAGTAATACCTTTGTTGAGGCGCGCTGCTGAGATGTAGTTATCTCTAATAATTTGGCTACTAAATTTAACAATAATGTTCTTCGGCCGTGAGTTATTTGGATTGGATTGTGGAACACGGTGAATCGTAATCACATCACGGGCAGATATTGGTTGCTTCAACACGGTAGCGACATTTTCGATAATAGTTGTTAAGTTTTCTCCACGTTTTTCAGGCAGGTTACTAATTTCCATGTTACAGTTACGTGCTCTTTGTTCCATAGATTCAAGTTTCGCTTCCAAGTCGGCAAGCCGTTGTTCGCTTGTTTGGACGTTTTGCTCGATAACCTGAACACGATTAGTGACTGCCTGTGTACTTTTTTCGAGGGTATCATACTTGTCGCTTATGAATTGAATGGATTTTTTCACACCTTCAAATTCCACAAATAATTTTGCGAACTTGTCGTCTTGCTTCGTGAACCAGGTCTCCAGCATGGCTAGCATACAATCTTGAAATGACTTAAGTTCTTGACGGAACTCAGACTCGTGACCGTGTGAAACTCCCTTCCGGAACGTGATGTAAGGCGGTGGCGATTCCTTGTCGATCAGCGATCCGTCTACACTCATTTCACCCTGCCTAGGGTCATCTTCAGATTCGTGATTGAAAGTGCTATTTATTGTAGTCATCTTGATGATTGCGACCTCTGACTCCAGACTACTCTGTGTAGATTTTTTTATAATGTAGGTAGACGCACAAAGATCGCTCGGCGTTGGACGCGAACGCAGTCACTGCGAGTGAGCGAGTCGAAAAATAACGACCGTTCGTGTCCCGCGGGGGTGAAGCGCGTCCCCGCGCTCGCTGCTGGCTGTACTTAGACACTCGCACAAGGTTTTAAAGTCATAAATCACATAGATTATGTTCACACCAAAATAGTTATTATTTGCACTGTCATATGTGTTCGAATTGAGGAGCAGTAATTAGAATAATTTAATATAATCAAGTACACGTCTGCACTAGACTGCGGTCCGGCGACCAAAAAAAGAAAGGTAGTCACAATTTCACCCGAAAAAGAAAAAAGAGATAGTGAAAATACTTCGTACCTGTAAGTAGTCCCCACCCACTGACAGCACACCACTTCCCAGCGGTGACTCCATCGTCAGGCAAGCATATCGGACGCACGTGAGAGTTGAACTGGACTCCGTTCCCGGAGCGAGATACCAGGATCACAGCTATATCGTTGCTATGAGGCCCATCTAGAAAATAATTTAGAATAATAAATTGCACGCTTTTCAATTTTTTTTTCCAAAAGATCCATGTAGTAAAATAATGTGAAATATAACTCGTGTATTTCAAAGTAGTGTCTATCAAAGGTGTGTGTTGTCGAAATAGCGTGTTTGATGAACATTGATATAATTAAAACCCTAGGGTTTTAGCCCGGGTTTTTATGTATGCCAAAGGTGTTTGTTGTCGAGGTTTGTTCTGTTGGAAATTATTCCGACTTAATATTTTCCGAATTATATTTTATTTAGCTTCGACACGCATTTAGAGTGTCGACAATAAATGCTGTCGAAGTAATGTGGTGTCGAACTAATGTAATACGAGATCATGTCGAAATAATTAACTGTCGATGTTCTGGATGACACTCAGTCTTTACTTTTATACCAATGACACACTGCTGTTGCTCCAAATGTCACTATCTTAAAATGGGCCTAGCCCAATGATAATATAAGTAAAAAGGTGGGCCGGCCACGTCTGGCGCATGCCCAATGAGCTGTGGGCCAAAATAACCACTTTGTGGAGACCTGATAGCCAGAAGGCGTCGCGGCTGACCTCGTAGAAGATGGCGGGATGAGCTGGACGAAACCAACGAACAGTGATCCAGTTTTGGTCCTGAATAATGAAAACTGGAAGTCATGGGAAGAAGTTTTTGTCCAACAGCGGGATACAAACGAGTAGTATCAGTAACTCTCCTTACTTTTCCTGAAGTCCGGGTGAAGAACCACCTTCTCCGCGAGGAACCGATGCTCATGCTTGTCCTGTACCTTCAGACGATGCTCGCCAACCACCAGACGTATGTGTTCCAGATTAAGTGGTTCCTGTGGAGAAAAAAAATAGGTAGGTACTACTGGCCCTGTAGCCAAACGGCCTTATCCTAAGTCTTATTAACAAAGTAGCAAACCCAGCGAACTCCGTTTCGCCACCAGATGGCTCTATAAACCTCACGGAGCCCGAGACCTTTCCAACGAATGCAAAACCGTGGAAATCGGTTCGTGCGTTCTGGAGTTATAGCGTCAGGAAGGAACCCGACTTATTTTTATATAGTAGATATTTGTTCCGTGCGGGGATCGAACCTGAGACAGCACTGCTGAGCAATCGACTGGGCAGCAGTCGCTTGCTCATCCACTGCGCCAATCGTGCCGAAAGTTTAATATATCGAAAAAATCACCTCTTGTGTACGAACGAGGAACTTATTTATTCCTTCGATTATCGTCAAAGTTCCAGTTTACTTTATGTTAAAAAAAAAACGAGAAAAATCAAGAAAGAAAAGTTTTATTTGTTGGGACAAATCCCACCACACTATTCCCAAACCACTGCAACTCCTGAGAGCCAGAATGAACATGGCAACCACCAGAAAAGCGCCGAGACAATGAAGCTCGACGTGTCCCGGAGAATGAATTTACCTGTCTTGGATCCTGCAACGAAATTAATCAGAAAATAATAGTGGAGGAGTAGCAAAAATAAGTTTCCATTTCCTTACATGTCCAGCTAGAGACAGAACAAAACAAGGCCAATAGGCACAAAGGGACGTTACAACTGGGAGAAGCCCAGTTGCCTAGCACCACGGGTAAAAATGACTACTAACATTAATGGGTCCTAAATTATGAGATATTTGATTACTATAACAGGTGTGGCAAAAACACTTGAAAGCACGGAAGTTTAATTGTTCCTTTGACCGTTTGGAAAAATCTATGATAGCCAAAAAACAACGTACTTTGTCGAAACAGTGAGCGGCTGACAACACAAGTCTCTCCGCGATGACAGCGCCCCCACAGTGGTGCTCGAAAGTCAACTTGTCCACGTCCAGCATTTGTATCTCCACCTGGAATCATCAGTTTACATCTTTAATGACTACGATAGCTGTCCCAACTCCCGGTGTTTTGCCAGAAAACATAGGGAGTAGGGTTCACTCAAAAGTTTCGAGGTATTTTCGTTGACGGACTATATGAGTGAGGGAGAGGACGTTGTCCCCCGTCTCCGAGCCACCATCGAAGACGCCCAGGGTCATGGCGGCCCCCGTAGGCGCTGGCTTGCAGACGACTTGACGAATTTATTGAAGAGAATCCTCGAATTCCCCAAGATCCGTCATCAGAGATTTGGGAAGCCCTTTGAAATAAAAAAGAATTTTCCGCATTGGTCTAGGTGTTTTTGAGAAAATCGAGTCACAAACAAACAAAAACACAGAGTCGAATGGGGAAAGTCAAGTCAAAGCTAATTGTAGATGGCGCCACCATAGCTTAGTCCTAATCCGACCAACGAGGTAGTACTATTTTGAAGTACCTTTAAAATTTGAACAGATTTGAACCAATGACGATGCTTGGAACAAGCTATACTAGCGCCATTAGTTCCCCAGTTGCCATCCCCATTGAAAACCTTCACTTTTAAAGTCAGACATTGATCCTCACATCGGCACTCTCAATTTCAGTCAAAATTTTAAAGGCACACATTTACAAAATAAATCATTCAAACAAAAAAACACAAACACCATGAAAACCTCATTACAAAAAGTAAAAGTCACGATAATTGCTCACCATTCATTGTTAATCTACCTTCGATTTTGCTTCAAAGTGACCTTTATTTTCATAAGTACAAGGTTCTCATGTCACAGTTTAAATAATTGTAAGGACTCGCGCCATTCTTTTCATTTTCGAACGTTACAAAATCTGTCAACGTGACATTTGGCGGGCACTTTTGAGCGGGAAGTAGGGATGTACGATACGATACTTATATTCATATCGATAATTTGATCACGTGGTCTTTCACTATCGGCCTCATCTCAAAGCTCAAAGTCGCTCAACGAGCTATGGAGAGGGCTATGCTCGGTGTTTCTCTACGTGATCGAATCCGAAATGAGGAGATCCGTAGACGAACTAAAGTCACCGATATAGCCCACCGGATTAGCAAGCTGAAGTGGCAATGGGCAGGCCAAATTGCTCGCAGAGCAGATGGCCGATGGGGTCGAAAAGTACTAGAGTGGAGACCACGGACTAGCAAGCGCAGCGTAGGACGTCCACCAGCAAGGTGGACAGACGACCTTATAAAGGTTGCCGGAAGACGCTGGATGCAGGTCGCTTCCAACCGGTATGTGTGAAGATCAAAAGAGGAGGCCTATGTTCAGCAGTGGACGTCCTGCGGCTGAGATGATGATGATGACATTTTCACGAAACGATTAAGAATGACTCTTATCATTTGATCCTCTTAGTACTTATCTCGTTTTTGAAACTTAACAATTTAAAGATCTTCTCTCTTCCTGCTTTCCAAGCATTATTTTAAGGATATTTCTCATTCTTTCACAACTGAGTAATAGTCCAGTCATTAAAGCCCAAACCCGAAAATAATTAGTAACTTGCTGAAATTTTAGGGGGTTCTTAAGGAAGGTAAAATAACATACCGGGTGATTTTGCAGCGTTCTGGGGTGTACGGAAAGGGTTGAAAAGGGGTGAAAAGGTGTTTTTTGCTAATAACATTGCCAAAAAAATTAGTAACACGCTGCAAATTTGGAATAAGGTTGTTCTTACGGTTTTGTAACGTGTAATAAATTTGCAGCGTTTTGCAACATACGGAACATTGATTTTTTTTAAAAACAGTGCAATTAGTTAAAAACAGGGGTAAGAAAATTAGTAACACGCTGCAAATTTGGAATTAGGTTGTTCTTACCGGTTTGTAACGTGTATCAAATTTGCAGCGTTTTGCAACATACGGAACATTGTCTATTATTGAAAAAACAATGAAATTATTTAATCACACGGGTGAAAAAAATTTGTAACTCGCTGTAAATTTGTAATTAAGTTGTTTTTACCGTTTCGTAACGTATATCGCACTGTTTTTTTAATAATAAACAATGTTCAATTTGTTGTAAAACGCTGCAAATGTGATATACCTTACGAAACGGTAAAAACAACTTAATTACAAAATTTACAGTGAGTTACATTTTTTTTAACCCGTGTGATTAAATAATTTCATTGTTTTTTTAATAATAGACAATGTTCCGTATGTTGCAAAACGCTGCAAATTTCATACACGTTACAAAACGGTAAAAACAACCTAATTCCAAATTTGCAGCGTGTTACTAATTTTCTTACCCCTGTTTTTAACTAATTGCACTGTTTTGAAAAAAAACAATGTTCCGTATGTTGCAAAACGCTGCAAATTTAATACACGTTACAAAACCGTAAGAACAACCTTATTCCAAATTTGCAGCGTGTTACTAATTTTTTTGGCAATGTTATTAGCAAAAAACCCCTTTTCACCCCTTTTCAACCCTTTCCGTACACCCCAGAACGCTGCAAAATCACCCGGTATCTTATTTTACCTTCCTTAAGAACCCCTTAAAATTTCAGCAAGTTACTAATTATTTTCGGGTTTAGGCTTTAATGACTGGACTATAAAGAGTTTGTAACAGATTTTGCTTCAGAATTATTAGTACAGATTTCAGCACATCAAGCTGCTTCGATTTGTTAAATTTATTAAATAATATTTCAACTTTATCACAAAAGAAGAAAGTTCTTATTCGATTGGGAAAATTTGAGAGGTTTGGATAAGTTATGCTGGCGTCTGAACATAGTTGACCATCAATAAGTGTATAGCATTTGATACTTTACATATCAAGATCCATTTGTTCCAAAACCGTCACTTGCATCGATTCAAACATTAGATATAATGTTTCACTAGCTATTCCCCGGGGTTTACCCCCGCTGCACTTCGCCTATTGGTCATAGCGTGATGTTTTATTATAGTCTATAGCCTTCCTCGATAAATTGACTATCCAACACTAAAATAATATTTGAATCCAAAGCAATAGTTCTTGTATTAGCGCGTCAACAAAAAAAAACAATTATACTCTTCGGCTTTATAATATTGGTAGGTAAATATTTTGCTTTTATTATTGATTCAATTTATCGCAATTTATCATATCGATACATATTGCATCACGTCGCACAGCACTAGCGGGATCAAAACCACTAAAGGCGGGTTATGCAATATGTCAACTTTGTAAACTTTTCGTTTTTGCGACATTATTTCTTTTGTTGATTTATTTGTTGTTTTTGCCTGTTTTTTTTTTGTGTATTGTGTATCGGTTTTTTATTTTGGATTTTATTGTCTTTGATTACAAATACTTAATTATTATTCTTACAGCCCCGTGGCACAACTTCGTGCCACCAAACCCTGACCGGTTTTAAGACAAATTTTTCCAAAAATACAGTTTAAAATCGGTCGGGGTTTGGTGGCACAAAATTGTGCCATTGGGGCTCTTTGGGGTCCTAGAGGTTAATAAGTTTTCATTCATTAATAATTTCGTGAAACTTTACGTACCTACCTAATTGTATTTTTTGATGACATTGTTTTTTTTTCGTTGTAAAGTGCTCACAAGCGTTTAAACACGCAATTTGGGAAATATTTAGGGGCGTATAACCAGAAAGTTGGCAACGTCGCTGATAGCTGTCAAATATTTACAAGTTTTAATTATTTGGTAATAATACTGTATGGAAATAAGAAATATGGGTCTGTAGTGCACTATAAAAATGACATAGGAATGCAATTAAAACACTGAATTAGTTGTTGCAACATTCCAAATGAAAAGGTGAACAAAGGGCATTTGGTATGTTTCCAAATGTTTTTTTTTTACGTCTAAAACTATATATTCGGTGTTACGATATTAATTATTGCATTCCCTAATCAGTTTTTTAGTGCACTACATAGCCATATTTCTTATTTTCATACAGTAAATTTATAAAATTAATTAAAACTTGAAAATATTTGACAGCCATTTGCGACGTTGCCAACTTTCAGAATATGCGCTCGGAAAATTGTTTGTATTTTAACAAGACTGCCCAAAAAAGGAATTTTATGAGTTGAAAATGGATATTGTAAAGATGGCAAACAATCAATTTGAAATAAATCATATCTATCCGTTTTCTGATATTATAAACCAACTTCAAAAAAAAGCAGGTTCTCAGTTCAACCTCTATGTTTGTATGTACTTACGGTTCATTTTGGTTCTATAGTTTTTATTTAATGCGCTTTTTACGCTTATTGTATCTATGGACGATGTTATTACAGGTACCACGAATTTCGTCGTATTTGACAAGAATTTGGGTTGAATGTTTGGACTAAAAATGGTAAACAAAAATTTCAAAATCCACCACAAAAAAATTGTAAAATAACTTATCTTTCGGAAGTCGGTAATAAAAATAAATTTAAAAACAAAGCCACCGACTTCCGAAAGATAAGTTATCGAAGGCGGTTATTATTTTTTTATGAAAAGTTCACTAATTAAAAAAATATGATATTTAGGTACTTACTTGCCAAGGAAAAGCCCCATAGGGCGTTTCAGTCCCCCCCACAATCTTCCCAGTTCTTCTAGGGTTAAAATCCACTGTCCTAGTACCACACTGCACTTTTTCAGCTTTCCCTGGTCTTGGCACTAAATTCTGACTAAAATAATTCGATGAAAAACTTGAAAAAGCCTTAGAAGGCCTTGTCCTGTTTTTATAGTACTCTAAATGATTAACTCTGTTCAGAAAATAATCACAAGTAACTGTGCTAAAGAAAAACAATGAAAAAATATATTTCCACATTTTTGTTCCTAAAATTATTTTACGTAGGTAACTTTTAAAACGTCAATCTTTTTTAAACGTTACTAGAACACAACGTTAAAAAAATAAATTAAAAAAAAAACTTAAAGCTAAATTCGAATTTTAAAATTTAAATTCGGAACCGTCCACACATTATGGCGACCGAAAACTAAATGAGGCATTACTGGTCGGTTTTTATTTTTTTTAAAACATGCATTGACTTTGATCACAATGCCATGTGTGATATACAAGGTAATGTGGGTCACTAGATCGATCTGCGGATGCATCTTTTGTTATTTTATTTTTGAATGAAAGGACATTTTGAGACAGCCAGATCATCCATTGTTTTTTTGAGACTGTCAATACAGATTAGGACATGCAATTTAGTGCAATGGTCTTATTTATGACTTAGGTACTGGCTATTTGTTACAGTTACTGAAGATCATGGTAAAACATAGTGATGTCCATATTTTAAGACTGTAATATTTACCTTCCTAGTCTATAAATTCTACTTTTTTCAACTGGGCGTGGATGACCATATCCGAAACTGTTGATGAAACTGTGCTGTGTGATTGAAAGGGGTCTCGAGGCCGATGTCACCGGGATGGACTGCTAGGAGATTGATGGAAGATAATCTTAAGATGAATCAGCTACAAACAAATCTCGTATATATGTCGGCTAATATTCAATGTCGTCCTCAGGGTAGCCAGTATTACTTGACCCACTTTTACATGATTCTGCCGTATAAGATGGGTCATCTAATAATTGACAATAATTCTAATTCTACAACAATCATTTTAGTAGTCGCATTCTCCGTGCTAATCACTAATGCTGTTATCGCTCATGCTGAAAACTTGATTTGTGAAAGACTAGCTTTTGCCAGCGGCGTCATCTGCATTGTTTTTGGAAATTATTCCACTGGAATGTAAAAATGGGAGCTACCTATTTAAGTATTAATCCAAGTTTTGAACTATCTGTGTGGGCTTTTCAAATCAAGTAGGTTCAGCTGTTTTTCCGTTATTGAGGAACAACCTACATTTATGTTTTTTTTTTGTGTTTGAGCTGGAAAATAGGTACCTATAGAAAATAAGCTGAAACACAAATTAGGTAATATGAAAAGAAATGCTGTAAATAGAATGAAATAATCATTTGTCTTGGTATGGACATATTGTGATGAGGAGGGATGAGACTCATGTGACTAAGAGAATGATGAGCATGAATGTTGATGGATGGAGAGGAAGAGGAAGGCCAAAGAAAAGATGGATGGGTTGTCTAAGGAATGATATGAAAGAAAAAGGAGTAAATGATACTGTGACGTCTGATAGAGGAGAATGGAAGATGAAAACGTTTTGCGAAGACCACTAGTAAATGGTATAAGGACAGGAAGATGTTATAAACTTGTATTCTCGATTCCAAAATGGATGTCATATTTACGTCACTCACTCGTTTACCCGACTGATTTTTTTTTTGATTTTTAAATGTCTTTATTAGCATAAGAATTACAACTGCAAACAATGAGATCTTATTCTAATTATTTACAACCCTAGATGTAACTAGTTTTTAGGCTAACTTACCTTTACAAACATTTTCCATGTATTCGTACAATAATTTACTCATTTATTATAATAGTTCATTAATAAACACAATAAGTGCTGGTAGCTCAAAGTCTTAGCACTGACTTTACGGCACAAAACACTTCTATTTACCTGCTAGAGGTAATACACATAACTAACACTAAGTCTAGTAATGGTGCGGAATGAAATTAAACAACAATGGTAACATAATACTGATTAAACTTTGAGTTAAATTGTAGCAAAAAAAATAAAATTATAATGAAATTATTCTCTATAGTGGGTACTTTGCGTGATATTCACACCAAATAGTTCGTACAGCGGCCAGGTGGGAGCAGCGCGGCCGGTCCGGTGGTAGGTAGCTATAGTTATTCATACAAGAAATAGTGATGGGGTAAGCGATATCGATTGTATGTTTTTGCATACGACAAGTTTTTGGGTTTAAGTTTACCTATGGATGATATTAATGGGTTATGATTTTTGGGATTCTTGTTTAAATAGAAGTTACGAGATAGTTTTAAAATAAAGTTTTTAATTGACGGGAATTTGATTTGGTCGTGCACTCGTTTCAAATTTTTTCGGAAAGCAGTGTTTACCCGACTACGGCAAAGCCAAAAGGAGGGTTATGATTTTGACCGGTATGTATGTATGTATCTATGTATGTTTGTCTGTTCCCTCATAATTATCTTCTAAACTACTTATCATTACATGACAAATGAGGTGTCGTTAGGCCGCTTGTATACGTCCGTTTTTTTCACCGGACATCGGCCCGTTTTTTTCGCCGGATTCGCGGTGGTGTATGTCTTATAATGAAAGTATGTACATGCACCGGATATCTGTCCGGCGTAAATTGTTCGCGTTGTTAAAAAAACGGTCCGTTGTCCGGTGAAAAAAATGGACGTATACAAGCAGTCTTAGAAGCGTTATTAATACTTCTTTATACACACAGATATTTTTCATTATGAAAAAAGAAAAAAAAGACAAACAGCTTCCATGGAAAAATCAAGTGACAAATCTCCATTATCTATAGAGCTATTTAGGATAACATACAAATACTAATTAACTTGTCATTTTCCTGATTGTTATGGATAATATAACGTTATTCTGTGCGTAATATTTATAGATTTATGTGCATACAATTTTCCATGCATGAGGTGTGAACGGAAAAGTTTTTAACACAGGTTGTCGTTGTAAATATAAAAAAAAAACATTAAAACAATATTATGATACAAACATACAAAATAAATAAGGAAGAACACAGAAAATAAGGCATAGGTGCCTCCCCACTGTGCAAAATAGGCCCAGTTCAACAAATAGTTTCGTCCTTCGAGCCGGATCAACTACGAACGTTACTAAAATCTACCAACAATTACCGAGTTATAGTCGGCGCCAGTGCATGTAGCAAGCTGAAGTGGCAGTGGGCTGGTCATGTCTGCCGCAGAACCGACGATAAGTGAAGTAGGAAGGTTCTCGAATGGAGACTGCGTGTAGGTAAGCGTAGTGTGGGACGCCCCCCGGCAAGATGGACCGATGAACTGAAGAAGGTGGCTGGCAATGGCTGGATGGAAAAAGAGGGAGATGTGGCGCTCCCTGGGAGAGGCCTATGTCCAGCAGTGGACTACAATAGGCTGAAATGAAGTCGGCCCCACGACTGAAGTCCTGCTAAAAATTATTGAGCCAACTTTTTTTACTTGCAATTTGAAGTAATGGCATAGACACCTAGCGCCGCGTCAAAACGACTCTACAAACATTCTTTTGCCACTCTTCTGTCAATGTTAAAGTCAAGTGAAAGCTGTCAAAAATATCTTCATGATACGACAGACAGACGGAAAGATTTGCTCGTAGGACCGTTGTTATCAAATATTTCAGTGCATCTCATAACTAGTGGTTACCGGACTGTTAACCGCCATATATTTGACCCAGTTACGGTCGTTATTTATTTTG
The DNA here is from genome assembly GCA_954870645.1 of Agrotis clavis. Taxonomy (NCBI): domain Eukaryota; kingdom Metazoa; phylum Arthropoda; class Insecta; order Lepidoptera; family Noctuidae; genus Agrotis; species Agrotis clavis. The sequence goes on from OX940945.1 coordinate 8,551,465, forward strand.
TATTAGCATATTATCTTTTGCGCGTAACTTTGACCTATAATAATTTTGCTAAGGACAGTATGCGTTTGTGCAGATGTGTGGTGTACGTACGGTTAATAAAAAAAATGGTTTCGTGTTTTTTTTTTTTTGGGATTATTGAGTAATTTTCATGTCGGATTTTTTTCATGAGGCACCTTCGACTCAATACTAGCTCTGAAACACCATGAATATTATTAATATGTACTCATTATACCTGATAAAATCGTAAAGAAAAAATTGTCTAGCAAGCGTAGCTCGAACCTACGTATTTCTGGATCAGTATGAATTCCAGATGCTTAACCAACCAAGCTATCGCAGCCACTGAGTATCCTGAAAAGATGATGGTCAACCTGTCCTGACACGACCGTGTCGAGTATAGGTTTGATTGCATGGCAAGATCTATTTTTTTTCTCAATTTATCTGCAAATGTGCATGAACGGTACGAGTGCATCCTGCATCCAAGCTTTTGTCTCCCCCAACCGCGGTGGTGCACGCCCGCGGCGACAGACGTCGCAAGACGATCTCCGGCCACCGTAGGCGCGGGCATGCGGGCAGCGAGTAAAGGGCAACTCGCTGCCCGACCATGGACCATGCCCGGGTCGACGGCGCGTTGTGTCCCACGCGCGCCTCAAAGAGCGTCATCATAATGACGGGGCCCCCCTCTCAGAGGGCCAAAGCCTGCCGGGGTCGCGGGATTATTTCCTTACCGTGACCCCGGAACATAACAGGCTACTGAAGGACACCGTGGATTTTAGTCAGTAGAAGTCTGACAGTCCCTCCCGCCCTGCCCGGGGCTGGAGGACTCATTTGATGATTTTGCCACGTAAAAAAAAAAAAAAAAAGCTTTTGTCTCCCGGAATTAGAAACATTTTTCATAATGAATTTAATGTCATGGATTTCCGCAAAGCAACGCCTGTTTCTATAACTTATTGAGATAAAAAAAAATGTTTAACCATAGATCATTAAAAAAAATACGCTTTTTAAACTGTTTATAATCTACAATTAAAAATAGACTTTTTTTTCCAACCCTGCTAAAAATAGAATTTCATTTCAAAATAACCATTTTATGCTATCATTACCAGACACACACTTGTATATCTTTACTTAACAGCGAGTAATTCGAGGTCGAATGAGGTGATTTGTAAAATACTCATTAATAACTTAGCTAACTAGGGCAGAGGGGCTCGACTGTTACCTTCGATCAACAATAAGCACTTAGGTGCGTCCACACAGAGCGAGCAGCCTCGCGTGGCTGCTCGCTCTGTGTGGACGCACCTAATAGATATAATTTTTTTGCAAGCATAATGCGATAGACCTAGCCTAGATAAAGTAACCTTTTACGAATAAACAAGGAAAATTGTTTGTACTTATGACTTCCCAATTATTCATCATACCAAAGATTAGAGACGTGCCGACAGTCATGTTTTTGGTGGCCTAAATCATCAAATGAGTCCTCCAACAAGGGAGGGACTGTCAGACTTGTACTGACTAAAATCCATCGGTGTCCTTCAATAGCCTATTATGTTACCTGATGAGATAGTCCCGCGACCCCAGCAGACTTTGGCCCTCTAAAGGACCCCTTCAGATTGCTGACAGTCCTTTGAGACGCGCGTGGAAGACGACACGCCGTCGACCCGGGCATGGTCCTTAATCGGACGGCAAGTCGCCCATTACTCGCTATCCGCATGCCCGCGTGCCCGCCTTTTATGACAAACGGTGCCGAAAAATGGACATTGAAAATTGGGCTGATCCACCAATTCAAGGTTACTCAGCGCGCTATGGAGCGGACTATGCTTGGAGTCTATTTCTTTGAAAGAAAAAAAATAGAGACCGTATATCGGCAAGCGTAGTGTAGGACGTCCCTCAGCTAGATGGACCGATGAAAGTGGCTGGGCCAGACTGATGTGGATGGCAGAAGCAGTGGCGTAGCTAAGCTGACACAAGCCCCCGGCCTCGCACCTGAAGGAGAGCCTCGCGCTCAGAGAGAAAGAAGAAAAAAGCAGTGCAACTTAACTTCTTCAAAGAAATTATCATGAACTATAATTATATAGTTGTGATGTCCGATGAGTGGGAACTCAAAGAACCTCACAATGCTGATGTTGCCGACGATCACGTTTAGGTTTAGCGCCTCCACTGCACGTGCGAGGCCCGTGTTGCCCCTTGTTGCAAGATAATGTGGTTAAATACGTTTTTGTTTGTAAAGAGCTGGTTATTGAAAGTCAAAGAGGCCTCGCAATGCTGATGCCGCTGCCAATCACATTTCGTATAGATAACTTGGAGGAACCAAGTCGTTGCACGACAACCCGCCTCGCTGCGGAGGCAAGCCATATTTTTTGTCCTGACAGTAAAGGACCTCGCAAATGCGTCTTACCCTCTTTTAGATTCGGTGCGCTACGCCACTGCCGAGGACAGGGTGATGTGGCGCAGTCTCGGAGAGGCACTATGTCCAGCAGTGGACTCCTATATTATGCTGAGTTGATATTAAGCTTCATTGAAATTAGCTGCAGATTTCTGCGAAATAACTGCGTCATAATTATGTTAGAACATGGATTCGTATGATCAATTTACTTGGAAGCAGCCCGGCCCGTTACAAAGACATTTACAATAGGGTCCTAAGTTCCACACAATGGGCCGATTACCATCTCTGACCCGGTGACATTTGGAGATGGCGTGATAACCGTAATATATCGTAACTGTGCTTGTTAACTATGTATGTTAATAGTGTGAAGACTTATTATTATTGAGTAGCTGTTGCTCGCGACTTCTCTCTCGCAGCTTGATTTGACAACCAGTCTCACTAGGGTTTCCTGTGAACCTAGTTACTGGCTTGTGAGGATCAGATAGGCTTAAGCAGTCACTCCATAAAATACTGCTATTCAGCTGCATCTGGTTCGTAAAAGCCGTCCCCAAACATAGTTGGGAAAAGTCTAGGCATATGATGATCTTTCAAAAGCGTCGAATTTTTCAATCCATTCCTTACGTTTTACGATAATTCGACGCATAATAGGTAAAAGGATAAGTGGCTCAGTTGGTAAGAGTATTGCATGTATACTCAATTCGAAGGTTACAAATTCAATCCCGCTTGACGACTGAGTGGTCCCACGGGTGATGAAAAAAAAAAAAATGAAATAATGTTTATTGAGGACCAAACATACAAAAAAAAAAAGTTTAAATCTATTACCTAAGTATGTTATAATATTTCTTCGTGGACACAATGATGGTAAGCCTCGCTAAAGACGCCTGGCTCACAACCACCATCTTGTTGGAGTTCGGCGCCAATCAATGTTGTGGTCCGTCGGTGCTTCATTCTTGGCCTCATCTATGTTTCTGAGCTAGATTAACGCCAAGAGCGATATATCTCAAGCCTTTTTGCAAGGCGGTCCGCGTGAGGGAGAGGATAACGTCCTCCCTCCGCCCCACCCGCAGTGGTGGACGCTCACGGCGACGGACGGATCTCCGGCCACCGTAGGCACGGGCATGCGGGCGGCGAGTCGCTGTCCGACCATGGACCATGCCCGGGTCGACGGCGCGTTGTGTTCCACTCGCGCCTCAAAGAGCGTCAGCATTATGACCCCTCTAGAGGGCCAAAGCCTGCCGGTCAGTACGAGTCCGGCAGTCGCGGCGCCCTGCCCGGGGTGGGAGGTAAGTCCTCCCACCCCGGGCAGGGCGCTGGGACTGCGTTGACTGTTTGATGATTTTACCAGGCTAAAAAAAAAGCCTTTTTGCAACCTCCTACTACAATCCTTACCTATTCAATTTATGTATAACTGAAACCGATATTATGTCTCATTTAAATTCAGGCGGAACAGTATTTTTAATACCGTAACAGGAAAAATACAAAAAATATGCCTTTTAAAGTGCTTCATAATTTAATTTATGTATTTATGAACTGCATTGATATAATATCATGATTGTATTACATTTGTCATGCGCAGAATTTGTGATTCATTGTCAGGGGTTGATAACATGTGGTAGGAATATTCTTTTTTGGATGTTGTTCTTTTAGCGTGGTTCACACCCAGGGCAGAGCAAGACGTCAGACTTGTAGGTACTGACTAAAATCCACTGTTTCCTTCAATAGCCTTTTACGTTCCGCGGTCACGGTAGCTGTTTAGTTCAGCGACATCGGCGGGCCTTTTTTGATTTCTTTTTTTTAGTTTAATCAACGTTTTACCATGATGATAAATCAAAAATACGGATCAATCTCGGAATGACATAATAATAATAAGACGAAATTTCGTATACGCCTTCATTTTCGAGTTCTAAAAGTTGTGTCATAAGTCTCATTAAATCGACAAACAGTCTCATCTAAAACAAATAGGTTTTCCGCTATTATCTATATTTCTATAGCTACAATGTATTAACATCTATTTTAGCATTGTAGAACATAAAATTTAGACTAATTATGTTCCAAAACTCCTAATTTAAATGGACTTATAAGCATAATTCCTGACACAAGAGAAATGGAACTTTACCACCCCAATTTATCAGTCTTAATACGCGTCAACTTAACTTTTGACCAGAACCCCCTGCGTAACTACACAAGGCGACGCAAGTCTCTGATACCTTACGACTTCGATATAGAATAAATAAATAAATAAATAAATTCTTTATTTCACCAAAAGCCTATACAAACAATATCCGTATAAGTATGAACATTAATTAATTATAGGCTTATTACTAGGTCATCTAAATAGTACCCTGGCTCCTAAACTAGGCGTAGGTGCCTGTGACTTAGGAGTCAGTGATTCTCCGTAAACAACAGTGAAAGCTATAATTATTGTGGATCAGGACGATTATACAATAAATAACATGATGGCAAAATAAAGATACAGATCTAAGCTGTTCAGCATATAAGAGAAAAAGAGAAAAAAAAAGCAATTAAGCAAAACTAAAAAAGTTTAATTGTGTGGAGTGTAATTGTAGTGAATAAGTATGAGGTGTGTATGTATGTGTTGTGAAACGTGTTTGTGTGTAGTGAGGGGGAAGGAAAGGGTGGAACATTGATGTTAGGAATGATGAATATACGACCTGAGTCGGGCCTTAGCCCTTACCTTACGACTTTGGTATCCAGGCGACTATCGCAATACAAATGCATAGAGGTTCGTAAACAGGCACGCGTTAATGGATGCCAAAGTCAAGTGCAAAACGTTCGTTCCTTCGTAGATAAGGCGACGCGACGACGCGACGCAAGTCTCCGATTCCTGACGACTTTGGCATCCATTAACGCGTGCCTGTTTACGAACCTCTATGCATTTGTATTGCGATAGTCGCCTGGATACCAAAGTCGTAAGGTAAGGGCTAAGGCCCGACTCAGGTCGTATATTCATCATTCCTAACATCAATGTTCCACCCTTTCCTTCCCCCTCACTACACACAAACACGTTTCACAACACATACATACACACCTCATACTTATTCACTACAATTACACTCCACACAATTAAACTTTTTTAGTTTTGCTTAATTGCTTTTTTTTTCTCTTTTTCTCTTATATGCTGAACAGCTTAGATCTGTATCTTTATTTTGCCATCATGTTATTTATTGTATAATCGTCCTGATCCACAATAATTATAGCTTTCACTGTTGTTTACGGAGAATCACTGACTCCTAAGTCACAGGCACCTACGCCTAGTTTAGGAGCCAGGGTACTATTTAGATGACCTAGTAATAAGCCTATAATTAATTAATGTTCATACTTATACGGATATTGTTTGTATAGGCTTTTGGTGAAATAAAGAATTTATTTATTTATTTATTTATTCTATATCGAAGTCGTAAGGTATCAGAGACTTGCGTCGCCTTGTGTAGTTACGCAGGGGGTTCTGGTCAAAAGTTAAGTTGACGCGTATTAAGACTGATAAATTGGGGTGGTAAAGTTCCATTTCTCTTGTGTCAGGAATTATGCTTATAAGTCCATTTAAATTAGGAGTTTTGGAACATAATTAGTCTAAATTTTATGTTCTACAATGCTAAAATAGATGTTAATACATTGTAGCTATAGAAATATAGATAATAGCGGAAAACCTATTTGTTTTAGATGAGACTGTTTGTCGATTTAATGAGACTTATGACACAACTTTTAGAACTCGAAAATGAAGGCGTATACGAAATTTCGTCTTATTATTATTATGTCATTCCGAGATTGATCCGTATTTTTGATTTATCATCATGGTAAAACGTTGATTAAACTAAAAAAAAGAAATCAAAAAAGGCCCGCCGATGTCGCTGAACTAAACAGCTACCGTGACCGCGGAACGTAAAAGGCTATTGAAGGAAACAGTGGATTTTAGTCAGTACCTACAAGTCTGACGTCTTGCTCTGCCCTGGGTGTGAACCACGCTAAAAGAACAACATCCAAAAAAGAATATTCCTACCACATGTTATCAACCCCTGACAATGAATCACAAATTCTGCGCATGACAAATGTAATACAATCATGATATTATATCAATGCAGTTCATAAATACATAAATTAAATTATGAAGCACTTTAAAAGGCATATTTTTTGTATTTTTCCTGTTACGGTATTAAAAATACTGTTCCGCCTGAATTTAAATGAGACATAATATCGGTTTCAGTTATACATAAATTGAATAGGTAAGGATTGTAGTAGGAGGTTGCAAAAAGGCTTTTTTTTTAGCCTGGTAAAATCATCAAACAGTCAACGCAGTCCCAGCGCCCTGCCCGGGGTGGGAGGACTTACCTCCCACCCCGGGCAGGGCGCCGCGACTGCCGGACTCGTACTGACCGGCAGGCTTTGGCCCTCTAGAGGGGTCATAATGCTGACGCTCTTTGAGGCGCGAGTGGAACACAACGCGCCGTCGACCCGGGCATGGTCCATGGTCGGACAGCGACTCGCCGCCCGCATGCCCGTGCCTACGGTGGCCGGAGATCCGTCCGTCGCCGTGAGCGTCCACCACTGCGGGTGGGGCGGAGGGAGGACGTTATCCTCTCCCTCACGCGGACCGCCTTGCAAAAAGGCTTGAGATATATCGCTCTTGGCGTTAATCTAGCTCAGAAACATAGATGAGGCCAAGAATGAAGCACCGACGGACCACAACATTGATTGGCGCCGAACTCCAACAAGATGGTGGTTGTGAGCCAGGCGTCTTTAGCGAGGCTTACCATCATTGTGTCCACGAAGAAATATTATAACATACTTAGGTAATAGATTTAAACTTTTTTTTTTTGTATGTTTGGTCCTCAATAAACATTATTTCATTTTTTTTTTTTTCATCACCCGTGGGACCACTCAGTCGTCAAGCGGGATTGAATTTGTAACCTTCGAATTGAGTATACATGCAATACTCTTACCAACTGAGCCACTTATCCTTTTACCTATTATGCGTCGAATTATCGTAAAACGTAAGGAATGGATTGAAAAATTCGACGCTTTTGAAAGATCATCATATGCCTAGACTTTTCCCAACTATGTTTGGGGACGGCTTTTACGAACCAGATGCAGCTGAATAGCAGTATTTTATGGAGTGACTGCTTAAGCCTATCTGATCCTCACAAGCCAGTAACTAGGTTCACAGGAAACCCTAGTGAGACTGGTTGTCAAATCAAGCTGCGAGAGAGAAGTCGCGAGCAACAGCTACTCAATAATAATAAGTCTTCACACTATTAACATACATAGTTAACAAGCACAGTTACGATATATTACGGTTATCACGCCATCTCCAAATGTCACCGGGTCAGAGATGGTAATCGGCCCATTGTGTGGAACTTAGGACCCTATTGTAAATGTCTTTGTAACGGGCCGGGCTGCTTCCAAGTAAATTGATCATACGAATCCATGTTCTAACATAATTATGACGCAGTTATTTCGCAGAAATCTGCAGCTAATTTCAATGAAGCTTAATATCAACTCAGCATAATATAGGAGTCCACTGCTGGACATAGTGCCTCTCCGAGACTGCGCCACATCACCCTGTCCTCGGCAGTGGCGTAGCGCACCGAATCTAAAAGAGGGTAAGACGCATTTGCGAGGTCCTTTACTGTCAGGACAAAAAATATGGCTTGCCTCCGCAGCGAGGCGGGTTGTCGTGCAACGACTTGGTTCCTCCAAGTTATCTATACGAAATGTGATTGGCAGCGGCATCAGCATTGCGAGGCCTCTTTGACTTTCAATAACCAGCTCTTTACAAACAAAAACGTATTTAACCACATTATCTTGCAACAAGGGGCAACACGGGCCTCGCACGTGCAGTGGAGGCGCTAAACCTAAACGTGATCGTCGGCAACATCAGCATTGTGAGGTTCTTTGAGTTCCCACTCATCGGACATCACAACTATATAATTATAGTTCATGATAATTTCTTTGAAGAAGTTAAGTTGCACTGCTTTTTTCTTCTTTCTCTCTGAGCGCGAGGCTCTCCTTCAGGTGCGAGGCCGGGGGCTTGTGTCAGCTTAGCTACGCCACTGCTTCTGCCATCCACATCAGTCTGGCCCAGCCACTTTCATCGGTCCATCTAGCTGAGGGACGTCCTACACTACGCTTGCCGATATACGGTCTCTATTTTTTTTCTTTCAAAGAAATAGACTCCAAGCATAGTCCGCTCCATAGCGCGCTGAGTAACCTTGAATTGGTGGATCAGCCCAATTTTCAATGTCCATTTTTCGGCACCGTTTGTCATAAAAGGCGGGCACGCGGGCATGCGGATAGCGAGTAATGGGCGACTTGCCGTCCGATTAAGGACCATGCCCGGGTCGACGGCGTGTCGTCTTCCACGCGCGTCTCAAAGGACTGTCAGCAATCTGAAGGGGTCCTTTAGAGGGCCAAAGTCTGCTGGGGTCGCGGGACTATCTCATCAGGTAACATAATAGGCTATTGAAGGACACCGATGGATTTTAGTCAGTACAAGTCTGACAGTCCCTCCCTTGTTGGAGGACTCATTTGATGATTTAGGCCACCAAAAACATGACTGTCGGCACGTCTCTAATCTTTGGTATGATGAATAATTGGGAAGTCATAAGTACAAACAATTTTCCTTGTTTATTCGTAAAAGGTTACTTTATCTAGGCTAGGTCTATCGCATTATGCTTGCAAAAAAATTATATCTATTAGGTGCGTCCACACAGAGCGAGCAGCCTCGCGTGGCTGCTCGCTCTGTGTGGACGCACCTAATAGATATAATTTTTTTGCAAGCATAATGCGATAGACCTAGCCTAGATAAAGTAACCTTTTACGAATAAACAAGGAAAATTGTTTGTACTTATGACTTCCCAATTATTCATCATACCAAAGATTAGAGACGTGCCGACAGTCATGTTTTTGGTGGCCTAAATCATCAAATGAGTCCTCCAACAAGGGAGGGACTGTCAGACTTGTACTGACTAAAATCCATCGGTGTCCTTCAATAGCCTATTATGTTACCTGATGAGATAGTCCCGCGACCCCAGCAGACTTTGGCCCTCTAAAGGACCCCTTCAGATTGCTGACAGTCCTTTGAGACGCGCGTGGAAGACGACACGCCGTCGACCCGGGCATGGTCCTTAATCGGACGGCAAGTCGCCCATTACTCGCTATCCGCATGCCCGCGTGCCCGCCTTTTATGACAAACGGTGCCGAAAAATGGACATTGAAAATTGGGCTGATCCACCAATTCAAGGTTACTCAGCGCGCTATGGAGCGGACTATGCTTGGAGTCTATTTCTTTGAAAGAAAAAAAATAGAGACCGTATATCGGCAAGCGTAGTGTAGGACGTCCCTCAGCTAGATGGACCGATGAAAGTGGCTGGGCCAGACTGATGTGGATGGCAGAAGCAGTGGCGTAGCTAAGCTGACACAAGCCCCCGGCCTCGCACCTGAAGGAGAGCCTCGCGCTCAGAGAGAAAGAAGAAAAAAGCAGTGCAACTTAACTTCTTCAAAGAAATTATCATGAACTATAATTATATAGTTGTGATGTCCGATGAGTGGGAACTCAAAGAACCTCACAATGCTGATGTTGCCGACGATCACGTTTAGGTTTAGCGCCTCCACTGCACGTGCGAGGCCCGTGTTGCCCCTTGTTGCAAGATAATGTGGTTAAATACGTTTTTGTTTGTAAAGAGCTGGTTATTGAAAGTCAAAGAGGCCTCGCAATGCTGATGCCGCTGCCAATCACATTTCGTATAGATAACTTGGAGGAACCAAGTCGTTGCACGACAACCCGCCTCGCTGCGGAGGCAAGCCATATTTTTTGTCCTGACAGTAAAGGACCTCGCAAATGCGTCTTACCCTCTTTTAGATTCGGTGCGCTACGCCACTGCCGAGGACAGGGTGATGTGGCGCAGTCTCGGAGAGGCACTATGTCCAGCAGTGGACTCCTATATTATGCTGAGTTGATATTAAGCTTCATTGAAATTAGCTGCAGATTTCTGCGAAATAACTGCGTCATAATTATGTTAGAACATGGATTCGTATGATCAATTTACTTGGAAGCAGCCCGGCCCGTTACAAAGACATTTACAATAGGGTCCTAAGTTCCACACAATGGGCCGATTACCATCTCTGACCCGGTGACATTTGGAGATGGCGTGATAACCGTAATATATCGTAACTGTGCTTGTTAACTATGTATGTTAATAGTGTGAAGACTTATTATTATTGAGTAGCTGTTGCTCGCGACTTCTCTCTCGCAGCTTGATTTGACAACCAGTCTCACTAGGGTTTCCTGTGAACCTAGTTACTGGCTTGTGAGGATCAGATAGGCTTAAGCAGTCACTCCATAAAATACTGCTATTCAGCTGCATCTGGTTCGTAAAAGCCGTCCCCAAACATAGTTGGGAAAAGTCTAGGCATATGATGATCTTTCAAAAGCGTCGAATTTTTCAATCCATTCCTTACGTTTTACGATAATTCGACGCATAATAGGTAAAAGGATAAGTGGCTCAGTTGGTAAGAGTATTGCATGTATACTCAATTCGAAGGTTACAAATTCAATCCCGCTTGACGACTGAGTGGTCCCACGGGTGATGAAAAAAAAAAAAATGAAATAATGTTTATTGAGGACCAAACATACAAAAAAAAAAAGTTTAAATCTATTACCTAAGTATGTTATAATATTTCTTCGTGGACACAATGATGGTAAGCCTCGCTAAAGACGCCTGGCTCACAACCACCATCTTGTTGGAGTTCGGCGCCAATCAATGTTGTGGTCCGTCGGTGCTTCATTCTTGGCCTCATCTATGTTTCTGAGCTAGATTAACGCCAAGAGCGATATATCTCAAGCCTTTTTGCAAGGCGGTCCGCGTGAGGGAGAGGATAACGTCCTCCCTCCGCCCCACCCGCAGTGGTGGACGCTCACGGCGACGGACGGATCTCCGGCCACCGTAGGCACGGGCATGCGGGCGGCGAGTCGCTGTCCGACCATGGACCATGCCCGGGTCGACGGCGCGTTGTGTTCCACTCGCGCCTCAAAGAGCGTCAGCATTATGACCCCTCTAGAGGGCCAAAGCCTGCCGGTCAGTACGAGTCCGGCAGTCGCGGCGCCCTGCCCGGGGTGGGAGGTAAGTCCTCCCACCCCGGGCAGGGCGCTGGGACTGCGTTGACTGTTTGATGATTTTACCAGGCTAAAAAAAAAGCCTTTTTGCAACCTCCTACTACAATCCTTACCTATTCAATTTATGTATAACTGAAACCGATATTATGTCTCATTTAAATTCAGGCGGAACAGTATTTTTAATACCGTAACAGGAAAAATACAAAAAATATGCCTTTTAAAGTGCTTCATAATTTAATTTATGTATTTATGAACTGCATTGATATAATATCATGATTGTATTACATTTGTCATGCGCAGAATTTGTGATTCATTGTCAGGGGTTGATAACATGTGGTAGGAATATTCTTTTTTGGATGTTGTTCTTTTAGCGTGGTTCACACCCAGGGCAGAGCAAGACGTCAGACTTGTAGGTACTGACTAAAATCCACTGTTTCCTTCAATAGCCTTTTACGTTCCGCGGTCACGGTAGCTGTTTAGTTCAGCGACATCGGCGGGCCTTTTTTGATTTCTTTTTTTTAGTTTAATCAACGTTTTACCATGATGATAAATCAAAAATACGGATCAATCTCGGAATGACATAATAATAATAAGACGAAATTTCGTATACGCCTTCATTTTCGAGTTCTAAAAGTTGTGTCATAAGTCTCATTAAATCGACAAACAGTCTCATCTAAAACAAATAGGTTTTCCGCTATTATCTATATTTCTATAGCTACAATGTATTAACATCTATTTTAGCATTGTAGAACATAAAATTTAGACTAATTATGTTCCAAAACTCCTAATTTAAATGGACTTATAAGCATAATTCCTGACACAAGAGAAATGGAACTTTACCACCCCAATTTATCAGTCTTAATACGCGTCAACTTAACTTTTGACCAGAACCCCCTGCGTAACTACACAAGGCGACGCAAGTCTCTGATACCTTACGACTTCGATATAGAATAAATAAATAAATAAATAAATTCTTTATTTCACCAAAAGCCTATACAAACAATATCCGTATAAGTATGAACATTAATTAATTATAGGCTTATTACTAGGTCATCTAAATAGTACCCTGGCTCCTAAACTAGGCGTAGGTGCCTGTGACTTAGGAGTCAGTGATTCTCCGTAAACAACAGTGAAAGCTATAATTATTGTGGATCAGGACGATTATACAATAAATAACATGATGGCAAAATAAAGATACAGATCTAAGCTGTTCAGCATATAAGAGAAAAAGAGAAAAAAAAAGCAATTAAGCAAAACTAAAAAAGTTTAATTGTGTGGAGTGTAATTGTAGTGAATAAGTATGAGGTGTGTATGTATGTGTTGTGAAACGTGTTTGTGTGTAGTGAGGGGGAAGGAAAGGGTGGAACATTGATGTTAGGAATGATGAATATACGACCTGAGTCGGGCCTTAGCCCTTACCTTACGACTTTGGTATCCAGGCGACTATCGCAATACAAATGCATAGAGGTTCGTAAACAGGCACGCGTTAATGGATGCCAAAGTCGTCAGGAATCGGAGACTTGCGTCGCGTCGTCGCGTCGCCTTATCTACGAAGGAACGAACGTTTTGCACCCCTGTCTTACCACCGGCATTGTATTGTCGAACATAAGATGCGGTATCTTCAAAACAGTTAAACGGTTACAGTGAAAACGCTGACAAATGTCACTGGGTGTCGTGTGAATCATCATCCACATGCCTTTCCACCAGAGATGTGCTATGTAGCTGTGCTGCGAGGATGTAAAAGCTGAGGTACGACTGTGTGACCGTTTCCATAGATGTTTCGCTATGTAGCGGTGCGAGTAGATGTGCTATGAAGATGCGACGCCACAAGGTAGCTGCGCATCTTCCTAGCGCATCGATAAGGTAAGACGACCCATAGAACACATTTATAGCCTGCACACATCCTTCCATTATAAAAAACACATCTAAGTTGAATCCGTTTCCACCAATGCTGTGCTATGTAAACAAATTAATATTAATGGTGGAGCGATCAAACGCATCCGCAGCAACGTAGCATACCTAGAACATCTCTGGTGGAAAAGCAGCTTTATGAAGGAACACAGTGGTCCGGGATCGCGAGACTGTCTCCCGCCGCAGCCATATCCCAGTAGTTCCATTGTCTAGTTCCATTATGGAACTACTGGGATTTTTTATCCCAGTAGTTCCATGGAACTAGAATACGTTTTTACCTAATCCTTAGTTCTATTAAGTATATTTGATTTGCAGTAGTTCAATAATAGAGCTGGATACGGCGCTGTCTCAGGGGTCGCGAGACTGTCTCATCAAGTTACCGTGACTCTGGAACGTAAAAGGCTATTGAAGTACACCGGATTTTAGTCAGTACGTGTCTTACAGTCTCTCCCGTCCCGCCCTGGGTGCGAGGACTCATTTAATGAGAACAAAAAGAAAAAACATATAGTCACATTACTGGTATTCCTTCTAAAAAGTATTTCATCATCATCTGCCTAGCCTTTTTCCCAATGTTGGCTTTCAGCTCTGAATCAAATCAGAGCTACTGCCCATCCGATTTCCCAACACAGTAACTGAATAATACGATATTCCTTGGTAAGACTGGTCGTCAGACTGACATCACAGTAAATGAAAAAAAAAGAAATTGGTCGGCACATTGTTTTGAACATTATGTCCATTGCAAAACTGTTTATCAAGAGAATTAATCATTCTTTTAAACCTCAGAACAAAATGTCACTTGTCGCACGATTAAGGGGAGGTTGCAGTATTTTTAAGATATTTGAACTTTCTGAAAAAGATTTTAGAGGAAAGAAAAATTAAGCTGTAAAGCTATTGTCAAACAGACAGGCGAAGCGAAAGCGATCCGATAGTCTATGTGACTGGCTTCAAACAATTCTATACATTACAAACAAAAACGCCTCGCTTCGCGTTCGCCACGCCTGTCTGTTTGACAATAGCTTAAGCGGGATTTGAACCCGCGTCTTCTGGATAAGTACTCCAGTCCACACTCGTTTAAAATTGAATCTTTCATTTCCTTTGTTTGAACGTTTTACGGTAACATACTTATCCCGGCAGGCTTTGGCCCTCTAAAGGGGGCCCCGTCATAATGCTGACACTCTTTGAGGCGCGCGTGAAACACAACGCGCCGTCGACCCGGGCATAGTCCATGGTCGGACAGCGAGTCGCCCATTACTCGCCGCCCGCATGCCCGCGCCTACGGTGGCCGGAGATCGTCTGCCGACGCACGTCGCCGTGGGCGTCTGGGGTCCACCCAGCATGGCCTCGACCAATGCCGGGCGCGAGAGGTCTCCGCCTATCGCCGACGTGAGGACACGGCGGTGCTCTGCCCAAGGGGGTTGTCCTGCACCGTAAGCTCCACCATGTCCTCCGGGCGATCCTCGCAGTGGTGACACCCAGGCGTTTCTTCCTTCCTTATCCGACACAGATACCTACCGAAACTTCCGTGTCTGGTGAGGACCTGTGTCATGCAGTAGGTTAGGACACCGTGACGCCTATCCAGCCACTCCTCAAAGAGGGGTCTTACCGCCGCGATTGCAGCGTGCCCGGTACTGCAACCTCGCCTTAAGTCCGATTCGAAAGTAGGACTTTATAAAACCAATCCATATTATTACATTTTAAAATTGACATTTTCATATTGTGACGTTGTTACGGGCAACGTGATTAACTGGGCGTTATTAATAAGGACAACAATAACGCCCGGACTTATCAAATTGCCCGTAACAACGTCATTATTCCCTGGTAACTAAGGTACTGCTATGCTGATCTCTAAAGGTATTCTAGGTACCTATAAGATATCTCATCGCTGGACTCTATGACGTGTGCTTTTCGACGAGGCAACATAGCTCGGCAAGCGCGGCTTAGGCTCGGTATCCACCGAAGCGGAGAGGAGAGGAGATGTGTTTGAATAACCAATCAGATGTCAACTGAAGCTAAGCGGAGAGGAGATGTGGATATCTGATTGGTTATTCAAACACATCTCCTCGTGAATACCGGGCCTAAATCCTGTAATAATTTAGCTTCGAGCATTCTTCATTGAACTATGAGAGCGAAAAACGAAGAAAATGACTCACATCACGATTCAAGGAACACCATCGGAATCTGTTAAGCAATTTCCGAGACGCATGACATAAAACTTTCTCTCGAACTTATTGATTAAAAGTCACATTGTTTATTATCGAGCAGTTGGCGACGACTGGGAACAATGTCGGTTAGTGGGTCATTGAGGGACACACAATGGTCTGCATGGCCCATTGTGTGAACGACGTGGGAGGATGGGTCATTAACTTTTTAAAATGGTTGGCATTGTCGTTGCAGAGCTTTGTTACCAAATGATTTTCTTTGAATTGATGACTGTTTTTAAATAAAGAAAGGAGGATTCTGTCCAAGTGGGGTGTTTTGGGGAATGAAAAGGAATAAAATACCGATTAACTGCCCAACCAGGCATCGTTTATGTAAACTATTTTTTTTTTTTGAGTCTTTGAAATGAGTCGTCCCACCCCGGGTAGGGCGGGAGGTACTGTCAGACTTGTACTGACTAAAATCCACGGTGTCCTTCAATAGCCCTTTACATTACATGGTCACGGTAATTTGATGAGTCCCGCGACCACAGAAAAACTATTAGAAACTTCTATTATATTCTATTATAGTAGTTCATTTCGTTTTGTAGTACCTGTATACAATTTTGTTCATCATCAAAGATGATTTAGATGACTACTGCACCTGCTGCTGCTTTTTATTGCAGAAGTTACGTAAAATATTTTCAAAATGATTTAGGTATTCAATAATACAGGATGTGATTTTTTTTCCAAATCATCGGTATCGATTCCTGGCTAGGATGATTGATTTTTCCAAAATCTAATGATGCAGTTTTAGTTTACGTCAAAATCGGCCTCGAGACTCCTTTCAACGTTTTTCAATATTCCTCATAGTTTCGGATATAGCCATCCACGCTCAGTGGACAAAAAAAAACACACAAAGTGCTTCAATACCAATGACACAACTAGATAAAGTAGATAACTAATGACTTAATGATCATTTATCAATGTTCATCTCATTCTAACTACAATAATAAAATAGAAATAGTATGATTGTTTGTTTATCTGTAATTGCTAAACCATGTTTGTTGAATTTTGATACAGATGGCCTTATTTTTCTCTTGTTATATTTTATTTGAAGCGCGGATTTGTATGCCTATTGCCTTTAATAGACAGGTTAAGAAGTTCGTTCATATGTCAAATTCGTATGCGATGACAGCGTCCCTAGTCGCCAATTATAGGCAACTAGACAACATTTTCGGCTAATTTTCCCATAAAAATTAAATAAAACCTAAAAGAGTACTTAAAAAGATTGTGTTGCATATTAAACTTGCCACACGTCGCTCCCGAGAGTCCCGAGTTATTTCACATCTGTCACATCGCGCGCTGCGATCTATTAAACAGTCCACGCTACCGAGTTGGCACGTAGCGAATACGCGTGTTAAACTGTCTTACTGCAAAAAGATAAACAACTGTTAAACACTTGTCTAAAAAACGTGTTACTGCAAAACGATCTTTAAATATCAACGTCAAATGCCGTTTTGCATTTGACACTTTTTTTAGACAAGTGTACAACAGATGATGTTGAACTTTTTGTAGTAAGACTAAAAGAGTTAAAACTCCAAAAGTATTTCGACGAGTAACACCGCGTTCAAAAAGCTAGACTTTAAAAATGATAAATTGATCAAATCATTGTAGATTACCGTAACTATCTATCATGGTACCATTATTAAAACAATATTATTTCAATGATAAATGATTTTATGTCACACTACATAACGGAACAGGTTCTCTGGTCTGTTACGAACTAGCTTTGCTTATGAATTTACTCATGAATCATCGGCAGCAAGGCATTTTTTAGGCCGCAAAAACATTTTTTAAGCTGCATGGAGAAAAGGCTCAAAGGCCAGGTTCACACGGCGATTATTTTCCCGGATACCGTATAAACGATTTTATCGAACAGAGTAGTGACAACAGAATACATATACTATGAAAACTTAAAAATTGTTTACACGGCGTTCATACGGGAAAATCTCGTGTTCGAGAAATATATTTTACCGTATACCGTGCGAAGTTGTTACCGGAACGCCGCATCTCGAAACGATTTTATCGAATACGACACGCAGTGGCGCTGTTCATTTTGTCTCGTTCACTCGACTCGCCCATTCGAGAATCGTACGCCCTCGCATGCGTGGCCCGAAAAAATCGAATCGAATGGTTGCCGTGTGAACGACTGCATCGTATACGGTAAAACCGTATACGTGAAAAAATCGAATCGAATGGTCGCCGTGTGAACCTGGCCAAAGGGTATGTGGGATCGAATGGTGAAATAAAGCAGCTTGTCTTGCGAAAACTTGTGTATTTTTCACATAAAACAATATAACATAATAAAAACGTCGTTCAGCTCGTTCGTCGTCGTGGGCACATCCGCCATATGCATAATTTTACGCTCTCTCTTTCACTCTAATACCCTTTCATTCACACCTATGCATACGTTCCTTTTTACTCATTATTCATTCAACAGGTATATCATATTTCTGTGTCGTGGGTGCGTTTACAAACATATAAACTCACATACACAAACACCCAGACCTGGAACAATTACTTGTAGATCATACAAATATTTGCTCCATGCGGAAATCGAACCCGCAGCTCAGCATTCCAATCACTCAGCCACTGCGCTAAACGTGCTGTCTATTTATGAGATTTCACACACATAAGCAGGATACATCCTTTTTTTTTATCATCGCAAAATCGTCAAGAGTCCTTCCACCCAGCGCGTGTACTGACTAAAATCCACGGTGATCCTTCCGCCCTTTGCGCTCCAGGGTCACGGTTCCCTAATGAGACTTTCCGCGACCCCGGCAGGCTTTGGTCCTCTAAAATCCTCCATCAGATTGCAGACAGCTTTTAGAGATGCACGTGGAACATGACGCGCTATCGACCCGGACATGGTCCAGTAGATAGCTAGCTAGAAACTCATCCGGGGTCGCGGGACTATTAGGCAACAGGGACCCCGGAACGTAAAAGACTATTAAAGGACACCGTGGATTTTAGTCAGTGCAAGTCTGACAGTCCCTCCTGCTCCGCCCTGTGTAGGAGGACACGCTATTTTTTCGGGAGGGACTGTCAGACTCGTACTGACTAAAATCCACGGTGTCCTTCAATAGCCCTTTATGTTCCGGGGTCACGGTAATGAGATAAGTCCCGCGACCCCGGCAGGCTTAGACCCTTTAAGGGGGGGGGCCGTCATTATGCTGACGCTCTATGAGGCGCGCGTGGAACACAACGCGCCGTCGCCGTCGACCCGGGCATGGTCCATGGGCGGGCGGCGAGTTGCCCATCACTCGCCGCCCGCATGCCCCGAGGAGGACACGGTTGATGATTTTACCACGATAAAAAGGAAAACCTATGTAATTGCGTATTTTTCCTATAACATTATTTCTTAGCTATGAAGTTGGAACATAATACAGGAAATAAAGGATCTAGACATGAATAAAACCAAAGAGAATAAAGAACACTAATACGAGTAAAACATTTAATAAACTTAAACAATCACACTTCAATCCTGATTGATTTTAAACACAGCCTTAGCTACGGAACCTTTCTTCAGATCTTCCATCGCTTCTTTGTACTCCGACAGTCTGTAGGTTTTCACTCCTAACTTGTGGTAGTCCAAATACCTGAAAAAAAGATAAATTAATAAAATAGGCTTGTGTACCAAAATACGAGTATCAAAGTCAAATCATTTATTTTAACTAGGCCATCGAAAAGGCACTTATGAACGTAGATGGGAAATTATGGGATTGATTCTACACCCATCCGCAAGGTTAGGTTTGTTTTTGTTTGTTTGTGTATGGATATAAATGGGCAAGAAACACCATACATATATTTATCTATAATATGTATGTATTTAGAAATATACAAGTATGTTTATCAGTTGTCTAGTACCCATAACACAAGCTCCAACGACGATATAATACTAGACTACGCATTGCACATGCACGATCTAACGAACAAAACTATTCTGCCAACTCGCTGAGGTACTACGTAAGCGAGGGGGACGGGGTACTGCGTTGTGATTGGCCAACTCAAGGTCTGTTCTGTCTCAACGTATGTTTACGGCTCACAGGATTGGTTGAAATGAGACGGATATAAGACTTTTTTGCCTAATGTGTTGGCAGACATCGGTCGCCTGTTATTAGGAGTCTAGTATTATATCGTCGTTGACAAGCTCTGCTTAGCTTGGGACTAGATGGCGTTGTGTGATAGTTGTGGAATTTTACTATATTAAACTAATTAGTAAGTCAGTAAGAAATTATCAAAAAACATATTTGCGTTTAGGCGCGATTGGTCCAATTCGCGATTGGTCCAATGGTCAAAAACAGGTCCAATTCGCTGTTGGTCCAATTCTCGATACCCCATGGCAAGACCGGTTGTCAGACTTGCGAGCATGTTACTGTTAATAACGACTGTCAAAGATCTACAAATAACAGCCGGGACGGGGGACCAACGATTTTACGTGGTTTTCAAGGCGCGGAGGAAACTCGCTATGACAGATGGTCACCCATCCACAGGCCAACCTCGGCGAGCGCGGTTGTACCCGGAAGATCGGCCTGTGTGACTGTATTTATTTAGCCACGAGCTCCTCCTAACGAAAATCGACCACAAATCATAATAAGTTAGAAGAAAAAGTGATATTTCGAAAGAAGTAGTATCCTAACCTGCTGCCCATAGCCTTAAGCCAGCTGATGGCGCTGGGGAAGCTGAAGGGATTGATCTTCACACCGATGATGGTCAGCTCCTTGTTGTAGATGTCGAAGGGGTTCAAGCTGGAACAAAGAATATTACATATTAATTAAAAACCCTGGCCAAATACGCCGCTATAGCGTCCACAAGCAGCGCGCGAATATCTGGAATTCGAAACGCGCTTAATTTTGCGCAGTTCGCCAGATTTCCGACTCGCATATACATATTATTATACGCATTGAGTCAAGATACTCGAGGCGCCTTGTTTTGACCAAATAACTCTAGAGCGAGGTGTAACGTATCGAGGGTAAATTCGTCCCCAAATGCTATGTGTTGGTACTTACCCGTTGTCTGACGAAAGCATTATGACGTTACCATTTTTTTATTTTACGCGGTAAAATCATTGAATTACTCCTCCCGCTGTGTGTGGAGCGCAAGCGACTCTCAGACTCGTACTGTCTAAAATAAACGGTGTTCCTTCGCCCCTTGTTGCAGAGTAACGGTTCATTGGTCGGCCATGGCGAAACTATAAGGGTTCTTTGTTTACTAGGGAATTCTGAAAAGAATGAAGCCCAGGATTCGGATTCTAACGGTGCAGTCAGTAGAATATAATCAGGGACCAGGGTATTCTTACGTGGTGGTATGCGAGGGTGGGCAGCAGCCGAACAGCACGTATTTGCCGCCCTCCCTCAGGTAATGGAAGCTGATCTCCATAACCTTGCCCACTCCTGGAAAGATAACATATTTTGTTAGAAAGGCTTTATAAAGTTAACTATTGAAGCTGGACATAAGCCGTCTACAACGAAAAGTTAAACATCTGTTGAACACTTGTCTAAAAAAAGTATCTACTGCAAAACGGCATTTGACTTTGCTTAGTTACACTTTTATTTGACAAGACAAGTGTTCAACAGATTTTTAACTAAGAAAAAGTTGAAAATCTAAAAAGTTAAATTTTTAGTGGCCTATTAGGAATCTGGACATTACATAATCTAAGACAGAATAATTAGATTTATTGCAGTTTATTGATGCTGTCAACAAAAAAAAGTCGTTAAAACTGTGAATAAAATATTACCTGTGCAATCAATGATGACATCGTATGTCTCCTTCTCATTAGCCAAGACATCTGGTGTCACTAATCTGTAGCCAGTTTCTGAAACAGTTACACAAAACTTGAAATTTTGTTAAAAATAATATAGTATGAGGAAAATCATATGAGGGCGGACCCGTACTTCACCTAGTTTCTCCACCTTTGTGGAGCACGGAAACTACAAAAAAGACTGGGTCCCGTGCTCCAAATAAAGGAAGTTTTTGTTTCACTGTACAATAACGTCACCAGTTGGAGCACGGGACCTAAATCCAAATTGATAGTCTCGTGCTCCACCCAGTTGGAGAAAATAGGTGGAGCACGGGTTAAAATCATGAATTTAAGAAACAGGGGGAAAGAGAGCAGTCTCTCTGCCCGACGTCTGTCGATGAAAATACGGAAAGGAACTCGACTTTTAAGTGAACCCTATTCCCTATTAGTTCTGAATTCAAAGTTTTGACCACACATTGGGATTTGAAACAACTGTCCAATCATGTTGTGTAACATTTGTGAGTTCGTATCACTAAATAATCTTATGACAAAGAAAATGAAACGCCCGAAACTATGGACACATCTCCGCTCTGTAGCGCAACTCGTCCCCTCGCGGCACAAAATTCTACTCCTCTCCGCTTGATCCATATACTCAGAAGCTAAGCGGAGAGGAATTGTGGAAATAACGAAATATGATTGGTTTTACAAAACACGTTTCCTCTCGTCTCCTCTCCTCTCCGCTTTGGTGGACGCTGCCTTCCTGCGGCCTAATTAGACTTTTTCAGTCCCCTTGCCCCTTTGGGGGAAGTCAGAACAGGCAAAGGAAAAGACTTACCCAATCTCTTGACAATATTCAGTCTGATGGGGTTCATTTCGGAGACCGTCACCTCCCTGTGTCCGTGATGATGTAAGGTGGTGATCCATAAGTTACCTGGTGAGGATATAGGTAGGTACATTTTATTAATTTATGACAGTTTTTTTCGTTCGTATGTAAATACAAGCTCTTATTTTTCATATACGGTAGGCTCGCGTTTACCACCATCTCAAGAAAGATAAACAACATTCTGTTGAATACTAATCTTTTCTAAAAAAGCTGTCAACGTTAGAACGACCTTTCAAGTTGATACGAGGATATAGTTTTGCAGTTAGACAAGCGTTCAATATATGTTTATCTTTTTGTGGTAAGGCGGCAAGTGTCTCTGTGCCCTGTCTCAAGTGTACAATATAACTTTAAAGTCCAATTCCCAAATGCAGTAGTTGATTTTGAACCATCATTCTTTGGCAATAAAAACTCTTTTAATTTGTAGACTTACCAATGATACCAGCGCCAAGAATGAGGATCTTCTGTCCCACTTTGAGAGGAGAGGCGCGATTGAAGCCGTGGGAGACGCAAGAGTACGGCTCGCAGAGGCCAGCTGTAATCAATACAGGATAACATCGTTAGTTTTTTTTTGGGTGGTAAAATCATCAAATGTGTCCTCCCACCCAGAGCAGGGCATGATGGACTGTCTGACTTGTACTGAATAAAATTCACGGTGTCCTTCAATAGCCCTTTACGTTCCGGGATCACGGTAATTCTTTAGTCCTGCGACTCTGGCAGGTTTTGGCCCTCTAAGGGGCCCGTCATTGTGCTCTTTGAGGCGCGCGTGGAACACAACACGCCGCCGCCCGCCGTCGACCCGGACATGGTCCATGGTCGCGAGTCGCCCATTTATCATGGTTAGTTACGTTGTATTTTATATAAATAAGGGCGGGGGCGGACCCATGCTCCACCAAATTTCTCCAACTGGAGACTATCAATTTCGAGCCTCTGTGCTCCACCCAGTTGGACAAAATAGTTGGAGCACGGGTCCGCACCCAAATTAGGGGTACCTACTGTAGGGGATCCCTGCACTTATTGATGATACCGGGGCGATTCTATTGGGATGATGATGATGAAATAAAACCGACCACCGCGAATGTCCGTTGAACACTGATTTATTGAATTAATTTGCTTATACAAAATAATCAACTTTAATGAAAATGCTGAGCGCACAGAATGCACGGCGCGTGAGTTTGTAAAATAATGTGCGGTTCCGTACATCCTGGCCGCCCAAGTGATACGATTGACATAACTGATTGACAGATAGATAAAGTAAGGAACAAGTAAAATAATAAAGTTATATTGTATAGTAAAATGATAAAAGAGATTACTAAAATGATACAAATGCGATAAAACTAGCTAACACAACTATCCTAAGATACACAAAAATGTCTTTAATCATCGTGGTCTTGTGAGTGCACTGATCGTACAAACGTGGGCGATGTAGCCCTGTTTACACCACTAACTTTGAACACTTCACTGCACTTTTGCACTGATTCTGGTAAACGCGATGCCACCAGTGCCGTGTCAGCCAACGTGACTGTCACCGGCCCCGCCCCAAGAGCCTCCTGGCCCTGGGGGGCCGGCGACGCTGCTGCTGTGCCCGAACTGCGTTGCCTTCTGATGAGGTACACAACGACGCTAGCCAAGATGATGACCGCAGCTACACTGATATACAACACAGTGTAGTGATGAATGTCGTGAATGCTCAGATCCGTAGACGACTGTTCCTTTACCTCGTCAATCTGAGCTCTTAATTGATCCCAAATGAGATGATGATCTTCAGCCTCACTGAAATTCTCTGGTGCAGACGTTTTCATGATTCTGTTTAGTACGGACACCTCTGGGACTTCGATGTCATGATGAATATTTACATGATTAAAGAAATTGTTATGGGCATAAATACTAAAGGTTTCGCCTTTCAATGTGCAACCTTGACCTAGGGTAATAATCCCACTGTCAACAAGGTTCACCATAGTGACTCCGTCGACGCAAATAATGCGAGTCTGGCATTTCGAACAACACGTATACAACCAGCTGTTCGGCCGGTGTAATTTGATCCATTGCTCGTTGCATGATGATTTTACGGAGTGGCATAATTGTTTTTCGAATATTTTGTTATCGCAGAAAGACTGCTTCATGTTAAGATCGTAGATGGGCATGTTTAATGAACATAACAAGATATTATTGGGAACATGGGTACATGATTGTAGATCTGCTTCTGATAGAAGAAGTGCTGTATCCTTGCGCAGGTTGTAGGCTATCAGAGGTACTGATGTAATCAGGTTGTAATATTGAAGTCCTCTCTTTTGAGGAATAGGTATGATTTTGTTCAACTCAAACAACTCGTTACTTAGGAGTGGAACCTTGATTTCAATGATTAGGTAGTTAGAGAAAACTCTAGCTGACACTTTTAGTAAACGGTACAGATCTTTGACATTCCTCAAGTCCACAGGGATTGTCAGTTTACCATTCAGTTGACTGGAGATAGTGCTCAGCTGATACGATAACTGCTCTGGTGACAGCAAATGACTGTCAATGCGCCCGTGTGAGATATCTGTTACGGTACTGATTAGCGTTTGCTGAATCCAACGAATATTTGAGAGAATTATTGATGCTGCTAGTGCTGATGACGTAATATAAAGGTTATCTTCATTTTCGAAACGTACTTTATTCGCCACAGTGGATAAATCTTGAAGTCGTTTTTTGATAAATGAAAATTGCTTATTCATTATATCTTCGTTACGGCGTACGATGTTAAACTCTGATTCTAAAATGCTTGTTTGATTTTTTATGAGGTTCTGTAGATGTTTTTCATTGTGACTGATCTGCTCGATGTCACCCTTATATTTTTCAGCAAACCTTTCGTCTAGTACACCGAATAAGGAGTTGGCAATGTAACCCACGCCATCTATGAGGCCTCTTTTCAGCCTCTTCGGACTTTGATATTTAAGTAACATATCATAATGTTCAATTTCGCTTATTTCGTGCTCTAATTGATGAGTGATACTCTGATACTGTTTACTTGAATGGGTGATACATAATGACTTGATATGATTGACGTAACTCTTGATGTCGGCTAAGCCTTTCCAGTACGTCGTCATGTTGTAGTAGACAACTAGACGCCATTCGTCCTGGATGTACTGAAGATTGGATATTGTATCGAAGTAAATTGCTTGATTTTGTTCTAATGACGTCAGATTATACGATTGATGATAAGGTAGAGGTTGCGCTGAAGTAGATGATAGTAGCATAAATAATAGTAATAAAATACTGGTGAAAACGTTCATCACGGACAGTTTGCTGCGAGGAAATCGTTTTCTCTTACTTTGTTCGTCTGATTTATTGTGACTGTTGACATTATGATCTTGATCTTGTATTGTATCCTCGTTTACTGGTAACAATACAAGTCTTGTCACAGGACGTTGAATGATATTATTTTTGGTTTTTACACTGACAACCCTGACATAACCATCCTTTCCAGGGTGAATAGCTTGAATACGTCCTAGCGCCCACTTGCCGGGTGGCAAGTTTTCATCCTTGATGAGAACGACATCATCGATTTCAAAATTCCTACTTGGCTTACGCCATTTTGATCTAGCCTGCAGTTGCTGTAGATATTCGCTTGACCACCTTTTCCAAAGCTGTTTGTTCATTGATTGAATGAGTTGCCATCTTGTTGACTGATTTATGTGATCTGGATCAGTCTGTGGTCTAGATAGAAGTGGGCCGCCTACCAAGAAGTGCCCTGGCGTAAGAACTTCATCTTCAGGGCTCTCTGTCAACTGACAGAGAGGCCTTGAGTTCAGACATGCCTCGATTTGATACAGTAGCGTAGTAAACTCTTCGTAAGTGAGTTTCTGATCTCCGATGATGCGCTTAAGATGATACTTTAGGCTCTTTACCGCAGCCTCCCAAAGTCCACCTGCACTTGGCCACGCAGGAGCGTTGAAATGCCACTTTATATTCATATCACTGATGTTATTGAAGAAATCGGTATTGATTGTGGCTATGATGTCATGATACTCCTTTTTTATGAGACGGTTTGCACCTACGAAATTTGTGCCATTATCACTGTAAACGTGGCTTGGTATTCCCCGTCGAGCAGCAAACCTACGAAAGGCTGCTAAAAATGCTGGAGTACTTAAATCCGAAACGAGTTCCAGATGAACAGCCTTGGTAGCTAAGCAAACAAATACGGCAATATAGCCCTTCACGGTCTTGATTCCACGTCCCTTATTGGCCTTCAACTCAACATGTCCAGTAAAATCGACACCGGTGTGAGAGAAAGGTCGTGATGGGGTGACTCGTGGCTGTGGAAGATCGGCCATGATTTGTTGATATTGTGTTTGACTAAAGCGCCGACACTTGACACATGATCTCAGCTTCCTTTTGACGGTACGGATTCCACTGATGATCCAATACTTGTCTCTGATGTATGAAATTGTCAGCCGTGGGCCTCCGTGCAATGTTGTGATATGAGCCTGATCAATGATTAACTCAGTGAGACGACTATGGCTTGATAATATGATAGGGTGCTTTGATGAGTCGCTGATGCTTGCGTTTTTCAGTCGTCCACCCACTCTAAGGATACCGTGTTCATCGAGGAATGGATTGAGACATGATAATTTGCTTCTAGGATGCACATGGCCCCTTTGATTAATAAACATTATATCTTCATGCAATTGCTGCAGTTGATCATTTTTGATAATTATATTCAATGCATTGTCCATTTCTGATGACGATAATACAGCTGTCTTTGATGTGTGTTTACCTCGTGATTGCGTAATGAAACGCGATATCCAAGCGACGATTTTCACAATGCGAGTTAAGGAACTGTAGTTTTGTAAACACTCGTGTATGAATGAAATATGATTTTGATATAAAGTCGTGTTTACACTAAGCTTCTTGGTCTCCAATTCTGGTGATTGATATGAGGTGATAGGAAGGGTGCTTTGTTCGAAATTAGTTATCCATTTCGGACCCTGCCACCACAACGAATGGCTTGATAAGTTACGTGACGTCAGGCCTCGAGTAGCGCAATCTGCTGCATTCTCTTCTGACCTCACATGATGCCAACTTGATGATGGAATGATATTAATGATTTTAGTTATTCTGTTCGCTACAAATTGTTTCCACTTCTTCACATCGCCTTGGATCCATCCTAAAACTATCATTGAGTCTGTCCAGGCATAAATCTCTAGCTCTTGATTCGATAATGATTCCATGACCTTCTTTATAAGTTGAGATAATAGTAGCGCACCGCATAGCTCTAGTCGTGGTAGTGATACCTTTTTCGCCAGTGGTGCCAATTTTGTTTTTGCTACAGCGAGCGTTGATGTACTCTCGCCTTTATTGTTTCTAGCTACTACATAC
Source organism: Agrotis clavis (assembly GCA_954870645.1). Taxonomy (NCBI): domain Eukaryota; kingdom Metazoa; phylum Arthropoda; class Insecta; order Lepidoptera; family Noctuidae; genus Agrotis; species Agrotis clavis. Next base: position 8,579,059 of record OX940945.1, read on the forward strand.
ACAACACATGCGTATGCTTTGTCGGATGCGTCACAAAATCCATGGATTTGATAAAATTGGTTTGTGTTACCAAGATAACGAGGTATGATGAATTGATCTATAATGTTGAAATCATTCTTGATCTGAATCCAGTCGTTTTGGATTGATTGCGGAACTTCTTGGTCCCATGATAAATCCAATGACCATGCATTTTGGAAAAGCAGTTTTGCCCTGATTGATAATGGTGACAGCCAGCCTAAGGGGTCAAAAAGCTTTGAAATTTCCGAAAGTAGCTGTCTCTTTGTGACGTGTTTATCATGACAAAGTAATTGATTTTCAAAGCTAAAGGAGTCCGTTGTTGAGTTCCATCTTAGTCCAAGCGTTTTTCTTGTTTCCGAGCACTTGAAGTGTATGGGGTCGTTTAATTGATCTGGTGATAGATCTACCAGTAGGTCGGGTACGTTACTAGACCATTTCCGGAGGTTCATACCAGCTCCCTTCAGCGCCTCAATGAGTTGGTGCTGAAGCTCCTTGGCTTGATGAATGGTGTTTGCGCCACTGAACAGATCGTCCATATAAAATGATTGACTTAAGGCTGACGCAGCTAGAGGATACTTTTCGGCATCATCTATTGCCAGCTGTTTAAGCGTTCGCATCGCTAGGTAAGGAGCGGCTTTAGTACCATACGTTACGGTAGTAAGACGATACTCATTGAGTAATTCTTGAGGTGATTGCCGCCAAACAATTGACTGAAGATGGCAATCTGATTCCCTAATGAAGATTTGGCGAAACATTTTCTCTATGTCTGCGGTGATAACGTAACTGTATGTTCTCCAGGTCAAAATGAGTGACAAAAGATCCTTTTGAAGATTTGGTCCGCAGCACATGAGATCATTTAGACTTTTTCCTGACGTTGATTTCGCCGACGCATTAAAAACGACTCTAAGTTTGGTTGTTGTTGAGTCTAATTTCATCACGCCATGATGTGGTAAGAAGAAGGCACGTTTTGATTCATCAACATTAGTTCTACACATGTGACCCAGTTGTTGATATTCAAACATAAATGCTTTATAATTTTCTGCAAACGCTTCGTTATTGCACATTTTTCTTTCCAACTGTTTGAATTGTGCAATAGCCTTTGATTTAGATGATCCAAGCTGATTTTCATATTCGGGTTTCATGGGTATTCCCACCTCGTATCTACCACTATCCAAACGACGAGTGGTTTGCTGATAAAACTCTTCACAGTACTTCTCTTCACTGGTAGGGGTTGATGATGATGATGTTTCAACGTCCTCTATCTCCCAATATTTTGATAGATCTGATAAGTTATTTGTTGCGACATGACAATTAAATGTGCGAACATTGCCCGATAGGATCCATCCGAGTGCGGTCTGTTGCGCAATTGGAGCCTGCGCTGGACCCTTGATGAGACCATCCATGATGATTTGAGAATAAATACTCACATCTAAGAGTATATCTATTGGCTTAGACACGTTGTATTCAGGATCTGCTAATTGAAGATGTTGGATATGAGGCCATGATTGTTTTTTGAATGGTGCACCAGGCAAGCGATTGGCGACCTTTGACAGAACCAGTGCTTCTGTGGTAAAATGATAGTCGTCATAGATAGATCTACAGTCGATTGATACCCGTCCTTTGCTTTGCCTAGCACCAGCCCCTATCCCTGTTACTGATGCGTTGTATCGTTGACGCTGCAATCCTAATCGCTGAACAGCGTTTTCCGATATTAATGATATTTGTGATCCCTGGTCTAGAAGTGCCCTAAGGGTTATGTAGCTGCCGTCAGAGCACTTGACCTTGATTGAAAGGGTAGTTAACAATAACTCTTCGTCCTCCCCTGCGACATGATTAACATTAGGGTGTTTGTTTGACGATTTTGATGATGAAGCGGTCATTATAGATGATGATGGAGCTACTTGAGGAGCTGATTTTGATGATGAAATACACGCTTCATGGAGTATTGTGTGATGATCACCTTGGCAGGTTTTACAACGTTTCGTCGAAGTGCACTGATTTTCATCGTGACTGAATAAGCAATTTCGACAAATGTTTGATTTCGAAACCACTTTTAATTGTACGTCTGATGACATATTCATAAACTTTTTGCATGATAGCAGGTTGCGGGCATGGCTTGAATTGCAAACCGTGCATTTCGAAGTTTGCGTAATGATGGCCTGATAATTTCTATTAGCGAAACTTTTATAATTGTTTTGCTTATTAAGCGATTGATTTGGGTTCCGTTTGCTCGATGATGAAGGTTCTTTATTCGATTTAATTGGCTCAAGAGCAATGAATTTACTCTCTAGAAAAGACATTAACTCCTCCAGCTTTGGTAAGTCCCGAGGATTCCTGCGTGCTTCTTTGTATCCAGCATATGTTTCGGGGTCCAACTTTTTGCAAATTAGGTGAACCAACAACGGATCCCATGTATTCGTATCAACACCGAGATTGTGTATGGCGTGAATGCATTCGGTTGAGGTATCATACAATCTTTTGATGTCTGATGATGTTTGCCTTTGGATGTTTGGTTGATTTAGAAACATTTCAATGTGATTGGTGAAAAGAAGTTGAGTATTATTGTACCTGTGTAATACAATATCCCACGCGGCATCGTAGTTATCCGATGATATATGGAGGTGGTGAATGAGACGCTCTGCCTCACCTTTAAGTTTTCCCTTAAGATGCTGCATCTTCTGAGCTTTCGTGATAGAATTGTTGTTATGAATTGTCTCGGTGAACAAATCATAAAATGTTGGCCACTGTGTGTAGTTTCCGCTAAATGACGGTAAGTCAATGTGCGGGGTTGATCGTTCTAAATGAGTTGTTGAGGAGATTTTCTTATTTAACTCTCTTTTGATGTTTTTGTAGGCCAATTCATGTTTGTTGAATTCTTCGTCATATGATAAGTCACCTCCAGCAAGGATATGATCAATTTGCAAATGTTGCGCATCGATCACGTTCCACTTTGTTTGGATGTTTTTGAGTTCATCCTCAAGCTCCCATTTGTCTGATATCTGATCAATTTTGATACCTTTGATCAGCCGAGTGAATGCCCTAAAGTTAGTGCGTTGCAGTGATATTAATTCGTCTAACTTGCCATCGGGTTGTGTTGATTTGGTTGACTTTCCGTAAGACGCTATGAGATTCCGTACAGCTTGATATTGATCTTTGCCCTTTTGATACGTGTTGTCGAGGAAATAGTCGACTGCCACATCTTTATGCTCCGATATTTTCTTATGGTTTTGTTCGAACTCTCCCCAGAGGACGTCTAGCGTGTCTAAACGTTTCCTGAGGTATTCCGTAGTTTTGCGGGACTCTGAGTCCTTGCTGAAGTTAATCTTGATGGCCGTAAAATTGGCGCTGATTTCCGATTGACGGGCAATAAGATCTTCCATGATGTAAGCAGGTAAAAGGAACAGTCTTACTTGGAAATATGATGATCCACGTGATGATGAAGCTGACTGCGGACGCTGAACCTTTGCGCGACTCGATGATGAGCTCCACGAAGCCTGATGATGATGTCACGCCGAGTTCTGCTTACCACAATCACGCTGACGACCTAAGCTAATTGGCTCAGGCCTTGGATGAACGTATGAGAAAAGAGTTTTACACTAAAATAGTCTACTGGTTTGATCACAGTACCGCGTTCGCGAGATTTTACTACTGAGCCGTGCGCGTGCCAGCTCAAAGTACCGCGACGTGGTCCTTTTGGTAATCTCGAAGGACCAAAAAATAAATGTAGGGGATCCCTGCACTTATTGATGATACCGGGGCGATTCTATTGGGATGATGATGATGAAATAAAACCGACCACCGCGAATGTCCGTTGAACACTGATTTATTGAATTAATTTGCTTATACAAAATAATCAACTTTAATGAAAATGCTGAGCGCACAGAATGCACGGCGCGTGAGTTTGTAAAATAATGTGCGGTTCCGTACACCTACTATAGTAATATAAGCTTGGCAATCAATAAATAAATTTCAAATTGTATCGTCAGTAAGAATTTTCTTTTTTGAGTCAAATTGAGTCCCGCTCGTGACGTCAGAAGCAAGTAAAATTTGAACTTGCCTTGTGACATAATTATTGCCAATTTTAAAAGTGTTCGCTTCGTGAATTTCAGTTTACTATTAAAAAAAATATACAGGGTGCAATCTTAGTCGTGGGCAATATTTTAATCTAATGCTCTACTAACCGTTGAATATATTATAATTTCAACATTAACTATTTTTCACCATTATGGGAATCCTTCATAAAATAAAAACTTGATACTTGATTATTTTTACTGTTACATTTTTACTTTTCACACACGCTCACGTACACATACCTATAGTTATTTACAAAATAAAACATTTACAAAAACTCTCGATATTTTCTAACAACCATTTCCCCACAATTTTCTTCCATAAGTCACGAATATTTTTACATTGACAAAACACTACTTTTTCAAATTCAAATCAAACCGAACACATCAAAATGAGAAACCATAGAGTTTATGCTGCCAGTAACAAATCCCATAAAATTCCTTAAAACCTAAACCTTCAACCCGTTGAATATATTGTAATTTCAACATTAACTATTTTTCACCATTATGGGAATCCTTCATAAAATAAACACTTGATACTTGATTATTTTTACTGTTACATTTTTACTTTTCACACACGCTCACGTACACATATAGTTCTTTACAAAATAAAACATTTACAAAAATCTCGATATTTTCTAACAACCATTTCCCCACAATTTTCTTCCATGAGTCATGAATATTTTTACATTGACAAAACACTACTTTTTCAAATTCAAATCAAACCGAACACATCAAAATGAGAAACCATAGAGTTTATGCTGCCAGTAACAAATCCCATAAAATTCCTTAAAACCTAAACCTTCAACACTAACGATACTGAATGTAAAACGCAACTCAAAAGCATTATTAATGCAAGTATGTAAAACCTTAAAAAAATCATAAGTGTCTCAAAGTATCAACGCGGCGCGTAGACGCGTTATACTGCGCTTTAAAATTTGGATACTTCAAGACTTATTGGGGATTAAGATTTTATTTATTACTTTTTTGTGTTTATTTCAAAGTCAAAGTCAAAGTCAAAGTCAAAGATTTATTTGCAGATAAATATGGTTACAAATGTTCTTAAAATGGTAGGTAATGATAGTAGCTTAACATATTTAATCATAACAGAATGACATGCAAATTTTTATAGGTAGGTACAATTATAATTATTGCTTAGATTTAAACTGGAGGAATTCTTTTATATTATAGAAGGGATTCTCAATTAACCACCTACGTAAAGCCCTTTTGAAGCGAACCATTGGAAGTTCCTTAATTTGATTAGGGATCTTGTTATAAATCTGGATACACATAGGATAACAGCTGCGCCTGTAAAGTTCCGTTCTTGTTCTCGTATTTATTAACCTATTAGGATATCTAGTTTTGAACGAACATTTATCTCCCAGTTTTTCAAACATTTCTGGATGAGATTTGGTAAATTTACATACTTCCTCAATATAGAGACCAGTCAATGTAAGTATTCGGAGTTTCTTAAATAATGGTTTACAGGATGTGAGTGGGTCTACATTACAAATCGCACGTATACACCTCTTTTGTGCTATGAAAGCTCTTCCGAGATGCACCGAGTTTCCCCATACCAGTATACCATAACGCAATACTGATCCAACATATGCATGATAAGCTTGCAGTGTGGCTTGTCTATTTGTTAGGTTGGATAAACGCCATAGAGCATAAGCAAACTTACCGAGTCTTCCACATATCATATCAATATGACCAAGCCAGGTACACCTCTCATCTAGAACTATCCCAAGAAAAGTCACGCTATTTGATTGTTCTATTTGTTTATCTCTGTATATGATGTTTAAATCGATTTTATTCCAGTTTTTGTTACAAAATTGTATATATTTGGTTTTCTCTATGTTAGGTTTAAGGTTATTCTTTTCCATCCAAGTTATTATATTGTTTACGGTACTATTTATTTCCTGATTATAGTTGTCCGTAGTTTTGGGGATGATTACGGACACATCGTCTGCAAAGAGTATGCAGGGATGGTCAGTTACTTTTGACAAGTCATTGATATATAGCAGAAAGAGTGGAGGGGCTAAAATAGTGCCCTGTGGAACGCCTGTGCAATTGTAACCTAATTTGGAATTAATTTTCTGTTCACCATTTTGATCAACATTATCCACAGTAATTTCTACAACTTGCGATCTGTTTGCAAGGTAGCTTTTTAGCCATGCATTTGCTTTTCCGCGGATTCCATATTTATCACATTTTTTTAGTAGTAGCTCGTGTGAAACAAAGTCAAAGGCTTTTGACATGTCAAAAAATACAACAGTTGTCGGAATTTTCTGGTCAATATTTTTGGTAACTACACTGGTCAGCAAATAAACCGAGCCACCCGCTACCTAGGAACTCTGATTAGATTTTCTCAAAAAGTATAAAACTTACAACTATCAAATTTATACCTACAAAAAGTGCGTTTCATGGTGATTAAAATGACTACAAATTAATTCGAAAGTACCGTCAACTCACATTGTAATCAAGCAACAAACACAGTGCTAACGATTTGCTCTGTTTTCACCAGAGTTTGAAATTAGCGTTCTTTTTCTCTACAATGAGGGTAGTCGGATATTTCTTATCATTTCTTTAGTTTTTGTCCATCGTTTGCTCAGACGCGTGTGTTTGTGCTACTTTTTTCGATTAATAATGGATACAACACCTCAGGAAGCAGCTCAAGCTGTAGCATTACTTCAAGCAGGCATTGCGCAACGTGAAGTCGCTCGAAGGCTTCGAATCAGCAGATCTTCGGTGCAACGAGTTTACAGACGATACCTAGAGACTGGAGCATTCGATCGCCGTCCAGGTACGGGCAGACCTAGGGCTACATCAGCAGCAGATGATCGTTATATCCACCTTACTGTTCTGCGAAATCGCCACCTCAACGCAGTTCAAGTCCAACAAAGTCTGCGTGACGAACGCCAAGTGGTCATAAGTTCAGATACCGTCAGAAAAAGACTTGCTGAACGGAACCTGACCCCAAAAAGAGCTGCAACAGGCCCAGCATTAACGGTAGCACACCGTCGAGCACGACTTGAATTTGCTCGAGAGCATAGGGATTGGACATTAGAGCAGTGGAGTAATGTACTCTTCACTGATGAGACCAGGGTGAGTCTACATGGAAGTGATCGACGTCAGAGAGTATATCGTCGCCCTGGAGAACGTTATTCTCAGTGTTGCTTCGAGGAAACTGTTGCTTATGGAGGAGGATCTGTAATGGTCTGGGGCGGCATCTCGTTAACAGCACATACAGCGTTAGTTTTCATCGAACCGACGGGCCGTACACGTGGACTGACTTCTCATCGCTACATTACTGAAATCCTCGCAGACCATGTGGTACCTTACGCAGGATATATCGGACAGGATATGCAATTGATGCATGATAATGCACGGCCTCATGTTGCTCATGTGGTGACCCAGAATCTACGCGACGTCAGCATTCGTACGATGGACTGGCCAGCTCGAAGCCCGGACTTGAATCCGATAGAACACTTATGGGATGAGCTGAAACGTCGGGTTCGAGCCCGGGTACCTGCTCCAACAAGGCTTCCAGAGCTGCGAATCGCAATTGAAGAGGAGTGGAATACAATTCCTCAAGATTTTATCGTCAGGCTCGTAAGGTCGATGAATACAAGGATGCTGGCAGTTATCCGAGCAAGGGGAGGGAATACGGAATATTGATAAAAACTTTTTTTTTTATTTTACCTTTGTTTTTGGCTTTAATTTTTTTTTTTTTACTTTATCATTACTCACGATTGTCACGACTGGAAAACGACTCTTCTTTGTAAAATCCTTAATAAACACTGAAATATTGATTAAACCCAATGAGTTTCCTTTCATTTTAATCACCATGAAACGCACTTTCTGTAGGTACAACTTTGATAATTGTAGGTTTTTTAGTTTTTGAGAAAATCGAATTCGAGTGCCTCGGTAGCGGGTGGCTCGGTTTATTTGCTGTCCAGTGTAGGTTAACTAAGTTAAATGCCGCTGTGGTTGTCGATTTTCTTTTTTGGAATCCATGTTGTTCTCGATTTATAATTTGGGATTTATCGATAAAATGTATTAATCGCGCATGCATGACTTTTTCATAAATTTTTGCTAGAATAGGCAATAGGGCTATCGGTCTGTAATTGTCAACAAGTTTTTTATTTCCTTTTTTATGTATCGGTTTAATAGTTGTAATTTTTAATTTTTCTGGAAACACTCCCGTGAATAATGATAAGTCTATTAGATGTACTAGCACCGGGGTAATAATAGGGGATATGTATTTTATAATTTTCGTAGGTATTTCGTCATAACCCGTTGAATTTGTATCCCTGAGTGATTTTATTACTTTACCTATTTCGTCATTATTGGTGGGCATTAAAAACATACTATTATTATTAGGGTCAATGTCATAATTATTAGTATTAATGTCAAAATCGTTGTTCGTCAAATTGATATAATAGTCATTCATATAATTGGCAATGTCCGTGGGGCTTGTTAGTGGTCCGGTTTCCGTTTCTATCTCCTTAATGTTTAGTTCCTGAGGTTGCCTATCATTATTCGAATTTGCAACATTATGCCTTTGCAATGTGACTTAAAACATTTTTAAGGTTTCCCAAACTTGCATTAAAAATATTTTTGATTTGCGAATTATTAGCCCTAATGCAATCAGTATCGTGACTAGAGTCTTATATTAAAGTATTGCCCACGACTAAGATTGCACCCTGTATACTACTTAGGGCTGATTTTTCAATAGTCAGATAACTTTTATCTGAGGAATAAAAATGGCGGTTTGACAGTTTATCTATGGAAAATAATGTCAAACTGTTATTTTAATTCCTCAGATAAAAGTTATCTAAAACTGGAATAATTGACGTAGGTAAAAAGGCTGCCAGGCTCAAATGGGATTGGGCGGGTCACGTCATTCGTATGCAAGATAGTCGCTGGGCAAAAATATGCACTCAATGGGTGCCTGAGAATGGACGACGCCGCCGAGGCCGGCCCAAAAAAAGATGGCAGGACGATCTAGATGTGTACCTCGATGGCTGGTCCGAAGTGGCACTAGTAAAGAACACTTGGAAGGATATGGGGGAGGCCTTTGCCCAGCAGTGGGACATAAATGGCTAATTAAAAAAAAAAAAAAAAAAGTTGTCTGACTATTGAAAAATCAGCCCTTAGTCAAATATTTTTTGATAATCTAATCATCATCTCCATCCCTTATCCCATTTTACTTGGGGTCTTCGCAACACGTTTTCTTTTTCCATTCTTCCCTATCAGACGCCACAGTATCATTTACTCCTTTTTCTTTTATAATTTTCATTCCTTATACAATCCATCCATCTTTTCTTTGGCTTTCCTCTTCCTCTCCATCCATCAGCATCAGTCAAATAGCCAATTTCATCAGTATGTATCCTTACCCTGTTCAGTGGTAATCCCGTCAGGTAAGGCGAAGACCAGGATCTGTGGGACCCTGACGTACTGAGCCCAGCCACCGTCCTGCCAGATGCCAATGTTACTGTTGATGCCAGCAGTCAGGCAGTACTGGTACGAGCCCTTGCGACAGAAGTCACAAAGGTTACAGGATCTGGGGAAATAGAGTTTTTTTTTTTAATGATTTCAAAAGGAGGGATACGCCCGTCAGAACATTTTGCCTAAAACTTCTTCATACAAGCAAAAAGTAGCGCCATCTATGAGATAACTCATACGAACTACGTTCAACATCGACTTTTCGATACCATAACATAACCAATATTTTTGTTTTTTAGCGAACAAAAAATTCGACACAACGATCGCGACCATAGTGTTTTTTTTTTTTTTTTTAGCGTGGTAAAATCATCAAATGAGTCCTCCAACCCCGGGCAGGGCGGGAGGGACTGTCAGACTTTTACTGACTAAAATCCACGGTGTCCTTCAATAGCCCTTTCTGTTCCGGGGTCACGGTAAGGAAATAATCCCGCGACCCCGGCAGGCTTTGGCCCTCTGAGAGGGGGGCCCCGTCATTATGCTGACGCTCTTTGAGGCGCGCGTGGGACACGACGCGCCGTCGACCCGGGCATGGTCCATGGTCGGGCAGCGAGTTGCCCTTTACTCGCTGCCCGCATGCCCGCGCCTACGGTGGCCGGAGATCATCTGCTGGCGACCATAGTGTTACATTGGCCATGAAATGTTTGTCGTTATCTCAGAGACGATGACGAATTTAGATATTGTTTCGCTACGAAGCGATGTTACTTTGTCTAAGCCCCCTGAGTTGATTGAGTTGCTTTGGCCCGGAACTGACAGCTGGGTGCCAAATAAGGCCACGTTCACACGGCGATTATTTTCCCGTATACCGTAAACGAGATTTTATCGAATAGAGTAATGACAACAGAATATAACATGAAAACTTAAAAATTGGTAACACGGCGTTCATACGGGAAAATCCCGTGTTCGAGAAATACATTTTACCGTATACCGTGCGAAGTTGTCACCGGAACGCCGCGACTCGAAACGATTTTATCGAATACGACACGCAGTGGCGCTTATGTTCATGTTGTCTCGTTCACACGACTCGCCCATTATACAGGGTGAAATTTTAATGGTTGTCTTTCCACGGCAGGACGATTAACCATCAGTAGTACTATCGAAACACAAAGTTAAACTTAAAAAAAAAAGTTCTTTTTTTTTCAAATCTTTAAAAAAGTATTCATAAACTCGAAAGAGCGAGAATCGATAGTAGTCAGCACTAGATATGACGTAGGTAGGTACCTTCACGAAACTCACGACGGCGACGCGGCAAACTACAAAAGAAGAGTGAATAATAAATGTTCAGAGCAAAATAAGCTCTCTCGAGCCTGCACGAACGCGGCGGTGAGGGGGGGCCGCGGCCTCCCTCACCCGCGCCCGCGCCTCTGCGTTTACGTTTAGTTTAGTCCTTCCGCGAACGTCATAAGTGTAATACGTTATCGACATCTTTTCTGTGGTCTATCGTGGTCTGAGCTCAAACACCTGGTGTATTGTGAGGTATACATCAAACTCGTGACGTGTTGTTATGTGCGATAGTGAACGCTTTCAATATCGTGAGACTTGAAAAAGAAAGACACTCTTATCAAACTGAAAGACAACCAGTTAAAACGTACTCGTTTGTGCATTGAACATAGTGGTTTGCATTTCGAACAATTACTCCGCTACCTACCGGGAAATGTAGGTACTCACTCGTACCTCGTAAATAAACATTGTAAATAAGTTGATGCCATTTTTTTAATACGCCTCAAATACTTAATTATCTAAATCAGACTTTTTAAAAGATAATTATTTATGACGGTCCTAAATCCGTAAAAGTATGAAGGGAAAAGTGGAATAACTTATTAGGTTTTGTGTTTTATTAAGTCAGGACTCAAAGTTACAAAGTATGATCAGCTGATTTAAAAGTGCAACGACCCGTGCGGTCGATCGAGCCAACCACGCAGCCACTACTGTTGGTTCAAGTCACTTTTGTCGAGTTTTGTTTATCACAATTGTAAATCTGCCATTTGTTGAGTCTATTTTTTTTTATAAATATTAATCGTTTTTATTACCGATACAAACTCATTTCGCTTCGGAAAAACAACCATGAGAATTTCACGCTGTATACATGAAAAAATCGAATCGAATGGTTGCCGTGTGAACGATTGCATCAAATCAAATCAAATCAAATCAAAAATCAAATCAATCAAATCAAAACATTTATTTCAAATAAGCCAGTTACAGGCACTTTTGAATTGTCAAAAGACAAAAATATAAACAGTTCAAAAATAGTTACGGTGCTACAGTCCCAGTCACAGGCATAAAAACTGTGAAAGTACCGTAGATGCCCATTCCAAGAAGTAGATCTCTATGGAGAAGAACGGGCAAGAAACTCCATGGACACTCTTTTTAGATCGCCAATATTATTACAGAACCTTTGTTACATCATTCATTTTCAGATGGTACATTATGTGAGAACGATGTAGCAAGTTAAAAAGTGTCCAGAGGAAATATAAAAAAAATGACAATTCAGAAATAAAATTATTGATAATTAAAACAAACCGTGGCAGCTAAGATATGGCCAGTCCCAACTGACAGCGCCCGTTCACGAACATGACGCATGATATCAGCACCATTCAGCTCAACCATTTTGAAGGGAACTAAATGATCCGACACACGCGCCACCATCAGCGAGACCTTTGAGTGAGCATGACATACTCCCAACCGCCAGGGCACATTCAAGTCAAAGAAATAAAAATAATTAGGACGTAGGTATCTGGTGAATGATAGCTTTGTGCACATAGAACTCACACAATATAGGCTAAGCAGCTATACAATACAAAGAAATATGAATTTATACAATGCAATTATAGTTTTACAATCTTTTGCAGCTCCGAAAATAGTGTCTATTAAAATATATGCTATCACTGAATACATCCCTGTCCTATGGAGCAGGACCAGCATGGAGCCAAGCATTATTATCAGCGATATAATCGCCCAATTTGTAATATGCCCGCTTACATAGTGTGCGTTTAATGCATGTTTTAAATTTTGTCTCATTCAGTTCAAGAATACTTTGTGGAATTTTATTATAGCATTTTAAACAATACCCCATAAAAGATGAGTCTACTTTGGCGAGTCTGAAGCCCGGCTGAACTAATTGGTCCCTATTTCTAGTGTTATAATTGTGCCTGTCACCTCTTTTACTAAAAAGATGCAGATTCTTTCTAACGTACATTATGTTTTCATAGATATATTGACAAGGCACCGTCATGATGTTAATATCCTTAAACAGTTCCCTTAGAGAATCGCGTCTACGGAGATTATATATAGCTCGGATCGCTCTCTTTTGGAGAATAAAAATAGACTCGATGTCTGCAGCCCGTCCCCACAATAAAATTCCATATGACATTATACTGTGAAAGTAACTAAAATATACAAGTCTCGCAGTATCTACGTCAGTATATTGACGAATCTTTCTGACGGCGTATGCTGCTGAGCTTAAACGCCCTGACAGAGATGTTAAATGAGGATCCCATTGTAGTCTTGAGTCAAGCGTAATCCCCAAGAAAACCGTTTTATCGACGAATTCTAGTGTCTCATTATTCAATACTATTTCATTATTGGTACTTTTGACATTTGGAAGCGCGAATCGTATACATTTAGTTTTATTGCCATTTAATACTAAGTTATTTGCTGTAAACCAGTTGTGGACCTTTATTAAGGTATTATTTAGGTCGTCAAGATTTTGCGCCCGTCTATTAATCTTAAAAATTAAGGAAGTATCATCCGCAAATAACACCATTTTGTGAGGTTGGTTATCCAATAGATAGGGTAGGTCATTAATATATACCAAAAAGAGGAAAGGACCCAGTATTGAGCCTTGCGGAACTCCGGTTTTGACAGTTGAACTCTGTGAATTTACGCCGTTTATTTGAACTTGCTGTTGCCTATTGCACAAATATGAATTTACCAAACTAAGTGCAAGTTTACCTAGTCCGTAATGCTCTAGTTTCAAAAGTAATGTATCATGGTTTACGCAATCAAATGCTTTAGAGAGGTCACAAAATATTCCTATCGCGTCTTGAGCCTCTTCCCAAGCAGTATATATGTGCTTCAATAAGGTGACACCGGCGTCAGTTGTACAACGTCCCTTGGTAAAACCATACTGCTGATCGTGTAAGATTCTGTTGTTGTTAAAGTGATTAAGCATCTGATTTAGCATTACTTTTTCAAATACCTTGCTAAAGACAGGCAACACGGATACTGGTCTATAATTGTTAGTATCTTTAGAGTCCCCAGATTTAAAAAGAGGCACGACTTTACTGAATTTCATCAAATCAGGAAAAACTCCTTGATCCACACACATATTAAAAATTAAAGCTAGGTAAGGTGCTACAGTCTCCACTATGGATGTACAAACTTTAACAGACATTCCCCATAAATCTTCTGTCTGTTTAATTTTGATTTGCCTGAATGCTTTGATAACTGTCATCGGGTTTATGTGTTTAAATTTAAAATCAGCCGGGCAGCCAGGTACGTTCGCCTTTAAAAAAGCTATTGATATATCGGGTGAGGAATTTAGAGCCTCCGTAGTCTTAATTGGTATATCTGTAAAGAAATTTACAAATTCTTGAGCTACTTCCAGATTAGAGCTTACAGGACCACAATCTGTATCCAACGTATAGTTACTGCTACGCATTGTTTTTCTGCCAGTCTCGTTATTTATGACTTTCCAAACTGTCTTTATTTTATTTTCAGCTGTTTTAATCTTGTTACTAATGTGCAAGGCTTTAGCAGCCTTGCAACAATTTCTGAAAATTTTAGAATAGGTAGTGACATGCTTGCTAAAAGTTGCAGTATTAATGTAAGGCTTAAGGCCGTATAGTTCAAAAAGCCTTTCCCTACTTTTCCTAATGCCTCTAGTTGCCCAATCACTAAATATAAATTTCGGGCAAATATTCTTTATTTTCTTTTCAAAATGTTTATTAAATTCACTGTGAACAATTGAAAAGAAATTATCGTACAGTTGATTGGCATTCATTTCGTCTATATTAGGACTCATTACACTTAACTTATTGTCTAGCGAACTATTAAATCTTTTTAATTTATTTGTCGTTATTGGTCTAAATTTAATCTGGACTTGTTGCTCAATTGTGCTGCACCTAAAAGTTACCGTCTGTCCACTATGATCAGACGGCAGACAACTAACTATGGCTTTATCAAAATACTCAGAATTGCAGAAAATATTATCAATACAAGTAGCAGACGTTGGAGTTACTCTAGTAGGTTCTGCAAAGATATTGGACAAATCAAAAGATTTAAAAAGATTTAGTAATCTACTGCTACTACAATTGTCTTCCAAAATATTGACATTGAAATCACCACAAATAATTGCTGATTTATTGCTTACCGAAAGCTTTGCGAGAACGTCTTCCATTATTGATTCAAATAGGGAAAAATTTTGATAGTTAGGGGGTCTATAAACACACACTATTACATGCTTATCAAGCTCGACACAGGACAGTTCAACGCAATGTTCAACCGAGAGACCTACTATGTCATTACGTTGATTACATTTCAAACCATTTCTTATTAGTATTAGGGAACCTCCACGCAGCATAGTTTTGCGATTAAAACAACTAACAACACTGTAATTTTCATAAGTTATGAGCATTTGATAGTCCTTCAACCAATGTTCAGTAAAACAGATAACATCAAACATTGTTTTTTCTAGAAACATTTCGACTTCCAATAATTTTGAAGAAATACCTTGAATATTTTGATGGAATAATGTCAAGGTATTTTGCTGAGGCCCTTTTTTGAAACTAATTAGATGATTGCTAGAAGGTACATTGTTACTTGTGGATGTTAAATTGCTAATGGTACCTTCTGTTGTCCTACTGACTAGTTTAAATGACTATTATCCGGAGTGAGTCCCATGCCATCACCAGGCAAAAATAACCTACCACCAGTAGTCTCACCTTGCGATTGAGAATCCTCCATAGTGACACATGGATCCTCCTTCGTACTACTAATACTACAGCTAATACTACAACTAATATTACAATTACTACTACTATAAATATGTACACAAGACGAAGACATATTACTTATGTCCGAGTAAATATGAAAACTTAATAGCCTAGCTATTATATGTCTATATCTAATAGGCAGATAAACTGAATTCTGAGTCGACCTAAGCTTATCAACAAAAGTGTTGATGTCTAAACATAAAAGCTTGTCGCTATAGTGACTTGCCAAGAAATGTACATGCTTATTCAGCATGTGAATGTAATTGTTTTTTCTATCGGACAATTTTTCAAAATATGGAAAAGCACACAAAATAATTTTATTACAATCTAATTTCAACAACTCTGATATACAATCAGTGATATCTTGTTTACTTATCTTGGAACTATTACCAATAAATATAGTAATGGTAGTATTGGGACAATATACATTTTTAGTGACTGATGCCATTATCTGTTTGTAATTTGAACCGGGCATACAATAATTTTGAGTACAATAAGTCATTTTATTACTAATTAAACTACCTAGCCCTTTACCTATACTATCAGAAAACATAACTGACTGACACTCACCACTCTTACAGGAAATAAAACTATTACTATTAATCTCAGGCTGTATATTAATGTTGTGTACAATGTCAGGTATTACTTCCTGGCTGTTGATACAGTCCTGAGCCCCAACAGTTTGTGACGGGTCCTCCGTTGCCTCAGGCTGAGGGGAAACTGGACTGGGTCCCCTCTGACAGGAACACCGAGTGTTGCTGAGAGTCAGCAAGTCCACTTTGTCCACCAACTCATTTGTAGCAAGAATATGCTCTTTGATTTGATTGTTAGAGCTATTATATTTATTAGTTAAAGATTTCAGTGAGTGATTCAATACCTGTATTTCAGACTGTAAACGCTGAGTATCTATTTCATAAATATTTACACTATCTTCCAGTTTTATCTGATAGTTACTTAACTTATTAACAAGAGAAACACGCTCCTTCCTTAATTGAATATTTTTAGTGAAGTAATTTTGTTGTTTCTTGTATTTTTTGCATTTTTTAATTATTTTATTTAGTCTTGCATATTTCTTAATTTTATTTTGACTTATTTTGTGACAGTAGTTATGTTTCAGTAAAGAGTCCTCTGTAAGGTCTATTGTGACAATGGGGTGAAGATTACAAGATGTATTTAATAATTCATTGTACAAATGGTTTGTTTCCCTAATCTGAGTGTGTTCCTTTTCCTTTTCCAATGATGAAATTTGATTATTAGCATGAATTAATTCATCCTCTAGATCCCTAACTTTGCACAATGCCTCCTCATATAAATTACTACACGAGTTGAATCCATCTGTGACTTCCCTCAGACGATCCCGTTCATCAACAACGGATAAGTATTGGTGATGAAGGTCAACTAGCTCCCGTTTTAAGCTTGAGTTCTTGCTATTAATGTTATTGACTTCCTCCTCACTCTCTTCTATCTCCTTAAGAAGTTGTTGACATTGGAGTTTTGAGTCTTTGAGTTCTTGGAGGGCCGTTCTCAACTTTAGCTCCAAATCCTGAGCAGTAGCCTTACGGGTCATCACAGGCATGGTTTCAAGGTAAATTACTGAAAATTATAAAAAGAAAAAGTGAGTACCAGAATAAACTAATAGAGGAAAGTTAAAGGTAATGGGAGAAAGAGAATAAAAAAAAGGACAAAATTAGTAATGAACGGGGGAAAGTTAGCTTTATATGATCTCAATAAATGAGGTAAGTAGACTGCTTATTAAGCTAAGTGCAAAAGTTTGATATTCACTAATATTTAAACTAATTTTACTGGTTAAGGGTTTTACTTTTTTTTTTCTATGTGGGTAGGAGGGCTGCCTACTAGAGTAAAATAAAATAAAAAAAAAAGACTATTGAAATATTACTACTAATAAACAACAAGAATGCAAAAACCTTCGTTAAATTAATTACTTAATATTGTGAAGATCAAATGGGAAACAGGATCTTCTAAGAGATCTTCACTAAGTTTTACTTTGAAACATTCATTTTCTCATCAAAGCAAAAAATCAGTTTTAAATCATAAAATAAACTAGAATATTGGCCTGTTCCAATGACAGAGTTGTTGTTATATTATTATATTAAGAGGATTGTGTGCTAAGATAAAATTAAAGCAAACAAATACTTCCCCGTATATCCTTTGACAGAACGTCAGCTGTTGATTTTAGGTAACCGGTAACTGTATATTTCCGAGAACTGTGTGAATTAACCGGATAACAATTCTGCAGCGTATTTACACATTAATAATCAGTTTGCATTTATAATTACACCTTATTATTACGTAATTCTTAATTAAAATACATATTAAATTACGGAGCAAAATTTTGACAAGTCGTCATCGTATACGGTAAAACCGTATACGTGAAAAAATCGAATCGAATGGTCGCCGTGTGAACGTGGCCTAACTGGTGACATATCGTTGTTTGGTTGGGCATGTCCTTAGCTATGTCAATGTTTTTTATTATTATATTTTTTTCATAGACTCGCGTTGTCCATCTCGCCTGATTGTAGACGAAGATTTGGGCGACGGTGAAGCACGCTTGCCTAGAAGTAACCTATTCACTTTTAACTTGAAGACCCCAGCAGGCGTATGGCCTCGCCGGCCGCATGACCACGCCTACGGTGGCCGGAAATCGCCTATCGATTTCCTTCGCCTTAGGCGTTCCCTGCAGCGGCTAGGTGAGGTGAGGTGGAGGTTGTCCTGTCTCTGACGCATCCCACCTCCTTCGCTAGCATTACTGCTTCGCAGAAGGAGGTGACTGCCTCCCAGACCTCCTCGCACAGCATGGCCTCAATTCAATTGTTTGGTTGCATGTTATTCTTATGACATGAAAAAAATGTTGATGAAGGGCAGAAGTCTAAAGGTGCGTACAGACCATGTAACAATGTTATATAACATGACCACACCATGAAAAATGTTATATAACAATGTTACATAACATGTTATGTTACATAGTCTGTACGCACCGTAATGACTTACCGGTTGGGGTCAATGACGACTTTCTGTCCGACTTTGAAT
Organism: Agrotis clavis; assembly: GCA_954870645.1. Lineage (NCBI taxonomy): Eukaryota > Metazoa > Arthropoda > Insecta > Lepidoptera > Noctuidae > Agrotis > Agrotis clavis. The sequence goes on from OX940945.1 coordinate 8,597,696, forward strand.
ATGGACTTCTTGCCAACTGCGTAGACTTCACCTGACGACTCATGTCCAAGGGGCATGGGGCGGTCTTTGATAGCCGGGAACTCACCCTGGAAACAATCAACAGACAGCACGGTTAGCACAGTGGATGAGCGATTAGACTGCAGCGCAGCGTCTCGTGGGTTCAAATCCCGCACGGAAAAAATATTTGCTTGAAATACAAGTAGTGTTCCGGGTCTGGATGTTTGTGTATGTGAGTTTCTATGTTTTTAAACGCACCCACGACAGAGCGGAGAAGTAGAGTGAGGCAATGTTGCAAGTTGGGACTATGATTTGTTAATAAAGTAAAACTATAAAACGGACTGAGTCTATGGAATGATACCGGGTATTCACAAATTTTTTCTGATCGATGGCCGCTTAAAAAAAAACAAATTTTACGCTTTGGCTTTTAGTGGAGGCCGTGGGTTCGAACCCAGCCTGGGGCATTTACATTTTATAACTTACTTCATCACCACTGCTCTCAAAATGGTGAAGGAAAACATTGTGAGGAAACCGGCACTGAAATTTCGAAGACTTGCAACATCTACGACCCGTTCTGGCCAGCGTTGTGGCTTACAGCCAATTCCCTTTCACAGAGAGGAAACTTGAGTCCCAACAGTGGGAATATTATACGCTGATAATGATGATGAACACAGAAAAAAAGGTCTTCAAAATAATATTTTGTAACAATAAAGGAACAGTGTATAAAACGGGGTCACGGGATATGATAGGAAAACACACACTAAAAAACGCAAACTTAACAAAATATTAACGTAGCGCAAGCACCAACAGGACGCCATTGCAAGCGGCCATTAACAAATGACGTCCTGTTGGCGCTTGCGCTACGTTAGGCCAGGTTCACACGGCGACCATTCGATTCGATTTTTTCACGTATACGGTTTTACCGTATTATTCTATTTATATATGTATTCGATAAAATCGTTTATACGGTATACGGGAAAATAATCGCCGTGTGAACCTGGCCTTAGTGTTAAGGTTGCCTTGTGTGCGTGTCCCCATTATACCTCGCGCCATCTTATGCACTGTTCTTCTAATTACCTCAATGATATGAAGATCCGTACCGCAGATACCGGAATAGTGTACTTTGACGATCACATCATCATCATTGATGATCTTTGGCATGGGGTAGTTGTTCTGATAGCTCAGGGAGAGCTTGCTGCCGTCAAATACTACTGCCTCCATTTTGGTTTTTTATACTGTAACAAAATATTTTATTATTAAAGGAACTAAACCTTACCGTAACACAATAGGAATAGGCTATTGTGTTTTACTAAATAAAAAAAAAACGTGAAATGTCGTTTTGACGTTGACAGTTCTTTTAGACAAGTGTTCAACACATGTTTATCTTTTTGTGGTAAGACGGTTATACTTCAACAGCAGTTAAGGACCAATTTAACTCTCTACTGGTGTAAGAACTTTCAAAATCAGTTCAGTCTGTTGTTACAGAGAAAATTTTATAAAAACGAACACACAATTAACTTTTTATTTAATTTAATTTATAATTTTTGCACTGCGCGTTCGTGATAGTAACTCAGAGTCTTAAGACGTAATAAATATAGCGAGTTTTCCTTCCCCGACACACACGACCTTGAAGGAAAATATAACACACGATACATTTTATCGACCAATGATATTATAATAAACAGATATGTTATGAGCGCGCAAAACGTGAAGACCAGAAAATGTCCTACGTGGGACGATTTGCTTTTAGTCTGTGTCTCGCACGACTACGAGTAATACGTTGCGCGCTGCTACGTAATTGCCATCCAAAATGCCATCGTGTGTATATAGAAAGTGTGCCAATCATGATACCAAAATTAATACAATACAATATTTATTTCTCTCAGAAAAAGGTACAATAAAATTGGTTCATGGAATAGGTTAGATCAGAGCAACCTTTGTGAGAGCTGGAGTCTATAGTGGGTACGGGACCTGTATGACAGATCTCCAGGCTCTCACCCTCTAATAAAACACAAGGGATCTCATACCACACGTAAGTAAGGAATATACTTCGATTTATTAATATACTAGCTGTGCCCGCAACTTCGTTCGCGTGGATGTCGGAATTTAACAATGTATTTTTTAGTGCGAAGCGCTTAATTCTCGTCACGTTTTTTATAAATCGTATCGTTTTCATAATTATAATCCCTGTATTTAGCATTTATTTTTCAAGAATATTTGAGGTGATTATAATAAACGCCCTCTGTCGTTCAGATTCAGAAGAATTGCTACTGGATTAGAGCACCCATTCTATCTCATTCCATCCCACTCCATCCCACTCCATCCCACTCCATCCTACTCCATCCCACTCCATCCGACTCCATCCCATTCCATCCCACTCAGTCCCACTCCATTCGACTCCATCCCACTCTATCCCACTCAATCCCACTCCATCCCACTCCAGCCCATTTCATCCTACTCCATCCCACTACATCCCACTCCATCCTAATCCATCCCACTCCATCCCACTGCATCCCACTCCATCACACTCCATCCCACTCAGTCCCACTCCATCCTAATCCATCCCACTCCATCCCACTCAGTCCCACTCCATCCCACTCAGTCCCACTCCATACCACCACATCCCACTCCATCCCACTCCAACGCACTCCAACCTACTCCATCCCACTCCAACCCACTCCAACCCACTCCATCCCACTACATCCCACTCCATCCCACTCCATCCCACTCCATCCTAATCCATCCCACTCCATCCCACTCAGTCCCGCTCCATCCCACTCTATCCCACTCCATCCCACTACATCCCACTCCAACCCATTCCATCCCACTCCAACCCACTCCATCTCACTCCATCCCACTCAGTCCCACTCCATCCTAATACATCCCACTCAGTCCCACTCCATCCCACTCTATCCCACTCCATCCCACTCCAACCCACTCCATCCCACTACATCCCACTCCATCCCACTCCATCCCACTCCATCCCACTCCAACCCACTCCAACCCACTCCATCCCACTACATCCCACTCTATCCTAATCCATCCCACTCCATCCCACTCCATCCTATTCCGTCCCACTCCATCCTACTCCATCCCACTCCATCCCACTCCATCCCACTCCATCCCACTCCATCCCACTCCATCCCACTCCATCCCACTCCATCCCACTCCATCTCACTACATCGCACTCCATTCTAATCCATCCCACTCCATCCGATTCTATCCCACTCCATCCCACTCCATCCCACTCCATCCTACTCCATCCCACTCCATCCCACTCCATCCTACTCCATCCCACTCCATCCCACTCATTCCCATTCTAGTGTGAGTCTAATAAAAACCTTTTCTTTGTTTCCATTCCATCCCATTCTATTCCATTACACTCTACTCTACTCTACTGTACTCTACTCTACTCCACTCCAAACCACTCCACTCTCCAGTCCACACCATATTTGAATAGGTATGTAGTTTTTCTATTCCAAGCTAGATCGCGCTACTGAACTGCGCGTCTCGGTGTAAACTGACCGTAATTTTACTTCTGGGTCTGGAACACTTTAAATTCAAATATCTTTTGATAGACTTAACCGATTGCAATGAAACAAAAACTAAATTAGTCCTCAAGTTACGCTCGATCGTTGTGTATAAAAGTTATCTACATTGCCTTCGTACATTTTACGTGATGGAGCCACAAATAAACAGACAAACCGACAAACCGACAAACAGACAAAAATTCTAAAAATGCTGGAAATGGGTTCTGTTGGTTGTCCTTCAACACCCTAGCTATTTTTTTTGGATTTTATTTTAATGTACAAAAACGATTTTTCTACAGTTTTATTATATGTATAGATTTCAATTATTTTTGTAATATTCTGATGTCGTACTCGCGAACGACAAGGATGCGTGCACTCTGGACATAGAACAAAAATACAGATGCGAATATTAGGCAGTAAAGTCGTCTTTACTCCGGAGTTCTAGTTTCCTTTTTAATAACTTTATAATATTGTTTGATATACTTAATTATAAATTTTTCACCTACCTTTTGTCTTCCAATAGTAAACAATAGTAAATTCGTTGCATAGGCACAAATCCCGGCTACAAATTCTGTACACGCGGTTTGTACCTTCTGCCTAGTTAATTTGCTAGTCTATGAGGCCGACGTGCGGGTTGATTGATGACGCGTGGCGCTGTTTGTTTATCTAGCTGTCACTTTTTTCTTATTGAGTTTTATCAAGCTATCCTTTTTACTTGTAGTGAAATGTAATGTGTGAATAAAAAAGTGTGTGATTGCTGCCGCTCGACGCGGAACAGTTTTTTCTGTTGTTTTGTAAGTGTATAACATATCTGTATATTAGAATATCATTGATATCGACGTACTATGTCTCAAAAACAAAGAATAAATATTATAAAGCTGAAGAGTTTGTTTGGTTGTACGCGCTAATCTCAGGAACTACTTGATGGAATTGTTTTTTTTTTTACTATCCCATTTATCAACGAAGTTCATAGGCTATATAACACCACGCTGCGTCTAATAGGAGCTGAGCAGCGGGTGCAATCGTGGGGAACGCAGTAAGTAAAAAAATAGTTATTTGTTATGCAAGGCTGCAAAGTTGATTTTTGGAGCGAGTACTTGAATTGAGAACTGAGCGAGCGAAACTTCTAAGATTGAACCGCGAGAGAAACGAGCGGTTCAAATATAGAATCCTGAGCGATGCGAAGTTTTCAAAAGTACGAGACGCAGAAAAACTTTGCTGCCGAGTGCAACACACAACTTTTCACCTCACACAGCGAGGAAATGTAGTGGGGCTCGCCTGTCAGTGTAGAAAACAATTGAATACAAGACGTGTTCGAATTTTGAACAACACTTTGTGCTCTAGAGCACAAAATGGAGTTTTGCGCTCAGATTTTGAATGAGAAATAGAATCTTTCCGAGCGGGTGAGGTGAATTTTTTTTTCTTGTTGTTAGACTTAACTGTCGTCACAAAAGAGCTCTGATAATTTTATCGCACAGTACTTTAAACTCTTATTTAATAAATTATCAAATAAACAATATCACGACTGTAATCCCCGAAAGATTAAGCGGAGTTGTTGGTACGTGAACACCACACCAAAATAAATTAACGATAGATTTAGTGCTCAATTTTTTAGTCTGAATGCGCTATTTTGTATATAATCTTAAATATCTCGTACTTATAATAAAAATAAAGGTACATAAATTTAAATATCTATCTAAATTTATGTACCTTTATTTTTATTATAAGTAATCGCGAATCTTCGCGATTACCATTTTTGAAACACGTTTTTTAATATCATTTTGGTTTAAAAATTTAAACAGGTATTATTTTCATTTATATTTTTAAATAAAATATGCATTTTAATGATCAGAACGCAACTATATGTGTATTGTAAGGTATTATTTTCTGTGGTTTAAAATTATTTATACATTACTTATGTTTATAAATATCTAAATACCATTTGCTGTTCGTTATAATATGAGTAATATTATAGTCTCGCTAAAATTCGAGAACGGCTGGACCGTTATGACTAATTTTGGTTTTAAATTAAGTATTTTTGGACGTCCAGGGAAAGTTTTAAAGGTGAGTCAAAATAATTTTTAAAAAATAATGTTGAGGCGTTACGAAGTTTGCCGGCTCAACTAGTTCTAAAATAAATTTAATTTATATTTTAAACTAAAAAAAATTAGTGAATATTTACCCGACTCGTAGGTAATCAAATCCTGGACAAACACGAGCAGCTTACTTAGCTTCCACTGAACGAATGACAGCCAGCAGTCTAGCTAGTTGAACTTGAACTTTTATCAATCGAGATAACAACAAAAAAAAATCTAAAGTAGGTACACTGGATCGCACCAGACTCCATAGTGACGCACGTTCGACTTTTTACCGATTTTTTAATCGACTTCAAAAAAAGGAGGAGGTTCTCGGAATATATTTTTTCAAATTTTATTTCATTCTTCCATTTTTCAAAGTACCTACGTTAAAAAGTATAAAAAAAAACATAACTGACTACTAAAATAAACACAAAAAGGGTAAAAAATCCAACTTAAAAAAACACTTTCCTACTTATTTTCTATTTTTACGCGATCAATTAAAAGGTTTAGGCATTTAAAAAATATTTGAAAGGGGGAACCCCTTACATACAAAAAACGTCTTCTTTTTTTAAATTTTCCGTTTTTCTAGTATGGAAGCATTATTTGCGAGTCCGAGGTATTCCACCCGTTGACAATAGCACCTGAGCTACTGGCACCTTATCTATTCCACATAAGGCTCCTGTCACAGGTGCCAGGTACCTGTTTTTCGCAGGTGCCAGGTACCCTGTGTCGAATACCTCGCGACTCGTGAATCCGACTCACAATTCGCCGATATTTTTTTATATCGGCCCCGGCCCGGGCCCAGTAGCTTATGAGTCATTACAAACATACAAACACTCAAATATTCCTTTATATAGGTACTATTTGTACAGAAGTATAGTAAAGATAAGCCAGTACGTGCGTAGGTAGTTATTTTGAACTGATAATATAACCCCTGAGTTATCACTGATAACAGTAATAACATATTTTTACATTTATCTATAATGCAAACAAATAATAATAGTAAACTTTGTATTTTGTTTTATTATTTATGATAGCGCCACATTCCCAAGTATTAAAGCATTGCATTTTAAGAATTTAAAAAACATTCAATAAACAAAATATTCGTATTCGCATATCTAAATACTTATTTGTATATTTTCGCAGGAAACCATGCGAGCATTTGCCGAATGCTGTTTGCAAACATTTTTTTTATATAAGTAATACTTATATAAAAAAAAATGTTTTGGAATAAGTAGTCTTGAGGTATATAAAATGTTTTGGAATAAGTAGTCTCGAGGTGTATAATAAATTGAAACAAGTACTTACTGTTATATCAATCATCATATTGATAGAATTACAATATAAAAGAAGGCCGCCTTCAAAAATAACCACAGAAAAGTTTAAAATAACCTACAAAACAAAAGAACTTTTCTTTCGTAAGTCAGTAAGTCGGTCGACTTTGTTTTTTATTTCATTGCCTTTTTGCCATTTTTTAAGTTTTTTTGTTTTATACTTTTTAGTTTAAATATTCAGCCCAAATTATCGTCAAATACATAATTTTCTTCCATGTGTACTAGAATTTTATAATCCGTAGCACCGTTAATCGCCCATGTACACAATGAATTTAGCAATTTCACATTTTTGAGAAAGGAACTTACAATGTTTACCTATTACTTTATTATAAACTAAGCTAGGTCTAATAAAAGTCTTGTAAATGCAAATTTTTTATTTACTTAGCAGAGTGTAGTGTAGCATTTTAAATAAAAAAGGATTAGAAAAGAAAATACAAACTTACGTACTTTTAATATAAAAAAACCTATATTTTTAATGATAAATGATATTTATTTTGTAAGTTGGTGATAAAAAACACTTTTACACGTCACAGCCAATAATTTTAAATCTAGATGGAGGCGGTGTTTCGTACCTGACTACTCTGAGAAGAAACAGCCGAAACAAACTCAGAGGTCACGGTCCTTTTAAAGTCCAGACATTATTTTGTTCAGGTCATATTAAGACCATCCCAGGTAGCATTTTTACGTTATTATGTCGTCAGTTTACGGTACTGCTCGACGTGAGAGACGTCATGTCTTGACGTCGGGGGGTCCCATCAGATGTCGTCAATTTGTCGCAGCCTCAAGACGTCAGTTTACAGACGTTACAGAGACGTCATATACTGAATTTATAGGGACGTTACTGGGCCGTACGTATTAGGGCAGCCACTGACGTTGGAGTGACATCATATACTGAATTCATAGGGACGTTACTGGGCCGTACATATTAGGGCAGCCAATGACGTGCAAAACCATGTATAAATCCGCAGGTCTCTTTGGAGTGGGTTGTTATTGGAACACTGTTAACACTGGTAACCTTGACACTTCTATTCAATGTACCGATGCATTGCTCTCAATAACTTCTCAACAAAACAAAATTAATTCTTCAGACCTTATACTATCGGCGGTAACGAAACCATAGCGACTTCTATTTCGACTACAACGCCATCTATCGAGCTAGGCGGTACTATTTTTCGAAACTTTAAATAAATATTGATCGCTGTGATTCCGTTCTCGCTGTAACTTCTAGTAACTAATTGCTCTGCCGATTTTTATATTTTTATGTGTTATCTTATCCTTAAATACATAGTTTTGTTACCTTTTTCATTTTCAAACGTCATTATTTGATTGATTTGACATCAAATAATGTTGTTTAAAAAGGAAAAAGTTTTGGATTACGTAACAAAACCTACGTATTTAAGGATAAGAAATCACATAAAAAAATAAAAATCGGTTGAGCAATTTTTCACTAGAAGTTAGAGCGCGTTATGTAAAAAGTTAATTTGGAGTGACACTGAAATCGAAATTTTGTTGGATTTTTATACTTTCCTATTCTAACTAATACATTTAAACAAATACAAAAAGAATTTGAGGCTGAGGAATTTTTCACAGAGAGTTATAAGCAATTTTCATGTTAAGATAAAAAAACGGAACTTCTAGGCTAAAATTTTTTTGGATTATTGTGCATCTGTAATCTGTATCACCTACTCTCATCATATGCCAAATTTCAGCGCCGGAGGAATTTTTCGAAAGTCTTCATACAAAAAAATCCTCGTTGACTGGACTAATGTACCGGCTATACAAATCCTTGTTATAATGATTAGTATTTGCCCATAATATTCGCTATGTTGGTGGTCGACTTCACTCGTGGAATTATGTCAGTCAGATGCATTCCATAAACTGTAGTTTAACCAATCTTTAGCTCTTTGGGTCACTTTAGGACCAGATATGTCATACAACAGTCGTCAACCTGAGGGCAGATTTAGACTAATAAGGGACAGACTGTAAAATGACGTTGTTAGGAGGTATCATTTATGACCTATACAGTACGTACAGTACAGTACTATAATAGTACGTAAGTATGACGTACAATAATGACGTAACTGTGGTGACCCTAAATTGACTTAAGAATGTCGTCATTTTTTAGTCGCCGACGTCACTTGCTACCTGGGATGCGGGTGTCTGAGATGGTCTTTTGAGGAAAGAGCCACACAGATTTGAGTGGACCTGTCCAGTCAGTGCAAGCATTTGAAAGTCAACATTCAGATTCGCATTGGCGAATATTATAACTACCTACATGAATATTCGAATCCGAATTCGCATTCGCGAATGTGAAAAATAATGTAACATCACTACTAAGTATTCTAATTCTTTATTAATATTCAATTTATTAACATAATAAACCAAACGCCAGTTCTGACCCTGCGCCTGATAAAATTGATAAGTATTATTACATAATTAAAACAAATTACATACCTATTGCTCGCTCAGCCGTTGATAGTGAAATAAATAATACGCGGTAAACACTTATATCAAGAACCATAAGATGTAAGAAGTTATCTGTATGAAAGTATTAAATAATAAATATAAGTATAATAATTATTGTGTAGACGCGACACTTCGTTTGACTCTGTTGGCAACCAGATAGAAAGAAAATTTGAAATAAAGAAAGAAGAGAAACAAAAACGTTTATTTGACGCATTTAGGAGGACACAACACAAACATAATCGAATAAAACAAAAAAAAATGAAAAAAAAAGTTAAATATTCGTAGGGAATCGCGTTCGCGAAGTTAAATCAAATTAATCTAATCAACGATAAAAAAAAAATAAAAAAAACATTATGCGTCTTACCGCAAGAAAGATAAGCATCTGTTGAACGCTTTTCTATAAAAAAACTCTCAACGTCAAAACGACATTTCACGTTGATATAAGGGTCGTTTTGCAGTTCTTTACACTTTTTTAGGACAAAGTGTTCAACACAGTCATATTTATCTTTTTGTGGTAAGGCGGTAAGTGTACCACGGCTGCGCCAAATAAGTCTAGTTCAGCATTTCAATATCAAGATATTTATGTTTATTCGGCACAATAATAAAAAAAAAAAACACAAAAACGACAAGAAAACAAAACACAATAGTTACAGCGTGGCTCACGGCTGTGAGAAATAGACCAGGGGCCTTGCTCTCTAATAGCTGAAGAGCTCCGTAATTTTTTTCGAAAGTATTTGAGGCAAGCTGAACACTTGCTCAATACTTCTTCAAATATCCGTAAACACAGAAATCCAGACCTGGCTGAGAAGTAGCGGGATTTAAATACGTCTGGGTTCGTTCAACACCACTTTCTCTCACCCATGTCTTTTCATTAGGTGCGTCCACACAGAGCGAGCAGCCACGCGAGGCATTTGCCGCGCAAGGAAATTGCCTCGCGAGGAAATTGCCTCGCGAGGCTGCCTATTGTTTCTCGACCGAGGCAAGAAACAATATACGCGAGCAAAACAAAAAGCCGACACTGCGCGTGCTTGCCTCGGCCGAGACACGTCCACAATCACTAACCGAGCTGCTTCGCGCGGCAAATGCCTCGCGAGGCTGCTCGCTATGTGTGGACGCACCTATTGAGTAAGTTTTCAACGTGCGTAAAATGAAATAATTAAGTCTGAAACACACTTGAGTAGAATCTAATAACTGCTCTATATTATTTAATCTATTGCCCTACCCTGAGGCGATATTAACCGTTGTAGGGTAACCACGCAACTTAAATCAGTTGAGATTGTACCTAGTGTTCCACAAACGATGAGACTAAGATCAAAATTAAAAAACAAGAAACTAAACGCAGAAGAATGACGAGTGATCTCATCAAACTTTGGACTGTCTAAACAGCATCAACTACATTCTTACTTAGGAAGGATACCGTGGCCCTGGAATGCAACGGGTAGGTAACCGAAGGAACAGGTTACTTTTAAGCCAGTAACCGCCTTACCACAGAAAGACAAACATCAGTCTGTTGAAAAAAGTGTAATTGCGCAGCGACCTTTTTTATCAACGAGAAATGACGCTTTGACGTTGACAGTTCTTTTAGACTAATGTTCAACAGATGTTTAACTTTCTTGTGGTAAGACGGTAAGAGTCTGACAGTCCCTCCCGCTCCACCCAGGACGGGAGGAAAGATTTCATGAATTTAACTCCCCAAAAAAAATTACCTGTCCTGAATTAAGAACACATTTCACAGTCACCCTACAAGCTAGTTTATCATTATTATTACTCTGTTTACCATGCTTACGTATTATCTAAAACTATCTTGTTTACCGCGGCTTGGCTTATTTATATTGAGGTAGTGTGGGTAGTATTTACCAGGTGGGCCCAACCTTTCGAGGTCCGGTACCTAAGTAGAATCGGGGGGCGTCCGACGTCGCGACACGATTTCCAGTCACCGTAGGCGCGGGCATGAGGATCATGGACATGGGGTTTACGGCGCTTCAAAGAGTTTTCAGCAATCTGACGGGGCTTCCGTAAAGGGTCAAAGCGTGTCGGGGTCGCGTAGCTGTCCACACGGGATACCGTAACCTGAACGTAAAGGGCTATTGAAGGAACACGCCTGGTAACGGTTGAAAAATATTATCGAGATATTGGTTTAGAGGCGTTTTAAAAATGTATTATTTATCTGCTACGTAATGATGACTTTTAAATACTGTAACAAGTAGGTACAGATCACCTAGAAATAGTTTGCGCTTCTGAAATTATCTTAAAAACATCACTTATGATTATGAGCTGTCAAAACATGGAATTAAACACAAGCTAAGCTGTCTTACCACAAAAAGATAAACATCAGTTTTTGTAGACAAGTGTTCAACAGATGTTTAAAATTTGTAGTAAGGCGGCTTCCGTTTTGTGAAAATCGTTAACTAGCTTTTTTCTGCGGTTTTTCTCGCGTTAATTTAGAAGTTGACAATGAATCCGGAATGTACATGTGGCGTTATTGTTGTTTTTCTCGGGAACAATACTTTTTCAGAGTGTATGGTACCCATGTCCGTTCTCTGCACACCTAACAACGTACATGCATAATTTCAGGGTGACGTTTGGGCGAGAAAATTTAACTAACAATTAATATTATCTATATATAAATTATAGAATCAGGCGTTACTTTGCGGAAATCCATGATAATGTCATGGAATGTTGTGAAAAATATTTAGTTTCAATTCCGCGATAAAAATCCACCCTCCCGCCCTCATGCATATGTATACATACAGGAAAATAGATAAAAATAGAAGAACATGCCAGGCAATCAAACCTATAGGTACTCGACACGTGTTTCTCCCCTCCATGGAGCATCCTCAGAACTTTAGGAGATGTTGAGTTTACTTGACAACAAGTCGAGTTAACATCTTAAATTAAAACTTGATACCTTTTATAACATTTAATATTATCTATCGCTTATCTCAATCACGCAAATCTCCGTGTCTCCACGTTTGGGCTAATTTCGAAGCATGAAGTTTACCGAAGTGCATAACTTTTCTGATAAACTGTACTTATTAACTATCAATAATTTATGTACTTAGTGTTTGCTTTTGATTATTGAGTGGAAATGATAAAAGGGATCAACAGTTAAGTATGTATTAATGCATTTGAACTTTAAAGCGAAGAGTGATGTAATTGAGCATCATAATAAAATTTAATCGAAGAAATATAAATATGTTTAGATAATAATGTCAATTACTGTTACATCGTCTAAGTAAGTACGAGTACACAATAAACAAAATGTTGCTCATTAAATAAAAACTACTCAGCTTAACCACGGCCTAAACGAATGATTTTTTTACGGGATCAAACGAGAAGTATTTTGTATAGAACACAAAGAAGAATCACACAAATCGGACCAAAAATCTCGGAGTAATCGGTGTACACGCTACACATCAATCAAGCTATACAAAACCAGTTTAATTTGACCGTTCAATGTACGGAAAGAACATATAAAGCGAGACGACGATAAATTGGTTTTGTATAGCTTGATGCACGTATCCGTGTGTACATACCTACATAAAAGTTATACGTCCATTCTTCTCCATAGAGATCTACTCCTTGTAATGGGCATCTACGGTACTTTCACAGTTATTACGTCTTGTGACTGGGACTGTAGCACCATATTTTTGTAGTATTTTATTTTATGACAATTAAAACGTGCCTGTTACAGGTCTACTTAAAATACATGCTTTGATTTTGATTATGAAAGAAAAATAACATACCAACTGAATTGAGAACCTTCTCTTTTTGAAGTCAGTAAAACAAATTGAAACCAAAATGTAACAATACGTAAATAAATATTTCAATCAATGACATTGGGACGCTTACGCTGGCAATAAGCCATCTCAGTTGCAATCATGATAATCCCGATCTCTGACTGTAACCAATGAACTTCAGAATTTGTCTATGATGTCCAATCAAAAGCAGCCGTCAAAGAAATTTTTTTGGACTGAGATTGAATATTTATTTCGGGCATTAGCGTTAAAATACCAGTATTTTTTCCACGTTTTTACAAGCTTTATTTAATTTCACCTGACCCGTTGTCTGTAATCAAATCTTGCAAGTTAAAGATCTACTTCCCAGTTCCCGATATGTAAGGGAGAGAGGGGCATAACGGAGACATGGCTATTGGGTGCGATGTGGTACCCCATTGTGCCCCGTAACTGATGTCCCCATTGTGCCCCTTTCAAGCCTTAATTAGTGATCTGTTAATTTCATAACATAATTTGTTTCGTTTTAGGTGTAAAAATGGTACGTACGTACAAAAATAACAGTTCGAGAAGAAGTTGGCCTTCCCGAATAGGGTACCCCGTACTGCCCCTACCCTGGGGCACAATGGGGTTTTCATAAGGGTTGCGAAAATTTTGATTATAGACATTATTTGATTAGTTATTTCACAAAATTCTATGCCAAATGTTAGATTAATAAGTGACCAAAGTGCTATGATTAGTTTTCATTAATAAATATTTTTTATTCATTATTTTATTGTTCGTTATCCTTAAAGTCCCCGTTATGCCCCACCTTCCCCTATATTGCGTGACATGGAGCTGATCTGATGATGGGCTCGGTATGGGATGGGATTGGGCTCGGTATAATTTTTATAATAAACTGCCTTCATCTTTGTTAGACTTACCTTTTAATGCCTTTAAATCTAAGATCAAATCCATCCTTTGTTCTAAGGCATATTATTCGTTAAATGACTACCTAAACGATAAGAGCAGTTGGTCGCTCGGTTGAAATTTTGACTGCGTTCATGCTCTTTCTCCAGATTTTTTTTCTCGAAAGGTTATTATGAGTTCATATAAATACTTAATTGTTTATTTATTTTTGACTTAGGGCTGGTTTTTCAATAGTCAGATAACCGTTAACTGAGGAATAAAAATGGCGGTTTGACAGCTTATCTATGGAAAATATGTCAAACCGTTATTTTTATTCCTCAGGTATTTTATATATGTATATTTTGTTGTTTTTTTTTTTGAAATCAGCCTAATTTGAATAAATGACATTTGATTTTGATTGATGGAACTGAAAGGTGGCCATTGGAACTCTGTAATAAAACGCCGCAAACCCATCGAGTTTACACTCGTTTGATTCGTCTTAACGAGTACTTTCACTTTGTCTATCATAAGTAAGTATTTAGTTAAAATCAAAAATCAAAGCATTTATTTCAAATAAGCCAGTTACAGGCACTTTTGAATTGTCAAAGACAGATAAAATAATTATTATTAAACACTACAAAATTATGGTTCTACAGTCCCAGTCACAAGACATAAAAACTGTGAAAGTACCGTAGATGCCCGTTCCAAGAAGTAGATCTCTATGGAGAAGAACGGGCTAGAAACTCCATGGACACTCTTTTTAGATCGCCAAAAACAATAAAAGCTTGTTTTATTTTAATAATAAGTATAGTATAGTTTTTAAATGACTAACTTGTTACAGTGGATTTGGTTTTGCCATGTGCAACTGCACAACTGTAGTTAGTGCCCAATTTCTTTTTAACACTGTTAAAAATTCGCCCTATCGTGGGTGCGGTTTACAAACATTTAAACTCATATACAACATTATTTTTAGTACATAAATGCGAAACCTGAATATAGTTTGTTCAGAATCAGTAACTGATTCGATTCCAATAATTTATACACCATGTTATACTTTTTTTCAAAAAAAAAAAAAAAAATTAAATTTTATTACCAGTTAATTACAATACAATCACCGTACGGTTAGGTATCTATTGCCAAACTATTATCACGAGTGAATAACACAGGAGACGCGGTTTACGCGAGTGTACCGCGAAATGAGCATGATTTTGAACGGACAACCAGGGTAATAGTAATAAATACAAGCTTATAACTTTGTGATTTTTTATGATACGGTTTTAAAATTTTGTACATAGATTCTTTACACAAAAATATTGGACAGGTGTATCGGGTTTCGCATAAACAAAAAATAATGTTGTATACACAAACATCCCAGTATATAACTACTTGTAGATCATACAAATAAATTGTTCCGCGCATTGCAATAATTGATTACTCAGCCGCGGTGCACCAACCGCGCCGTCAACTTTTCAATAGACCACGAAATTCAGAGATTAAAAAATCCAATTAGCGATTTATTTAGGTCTGATCAAATATAAATGAAAACAGACACGATTGAAGATAATCTCTATTATTGTATGAACCTATCATCACGTAAAAACCATTAGGATCGTGATTAGATGATAACCTAATCTTGTGTTAAGTTTTATTTACGTAAAATGGGCCTTATCAATTAAACAGTATTGGTAAAAATATAAAAAAAATATATATATTTTTCGAGTTTCTTGCCCATTTTTCTCCATAGAGATCTACGCATTGGAATGGGTACCTACCGGTACTTTCATAGTTATTATATTTATCTTGTGACTGGGACTGTAGCACTACTTATAACTATTTTTGAACAGTTATTATTTTTTGTCTTTTGACAATTCAAAAATGCCTGTAACTGGCCTACTTGAAGTAAATGCTTTGATTTTGATTTTATTCTTTATTTTGTAAGATATTTTCAAAGATAACTTCGAAGTAGCTCCGCGGGGCTCCTATTTCTGGATAGCTACATTTTCCAAACCCTGCCATCTCCTTCTAACCTAACCTGTCCGAGTTGCGGTGCCCCAAATTTGTTTTTCTGACAAACGGCTAGTCGGAGAAATGTGTTTTTTTTTCTTACTTAGTGCTCGTTACGTACACCCCTCTAACTATAGCTGTACCTACTTAAGAAGGAAGGTAAACTGCCAAACTGGTGTAGTTCGGGTTTGTAGTTACATGAGGTCGTTCAGTTGCCTAAATCCGACGATAATGTATCTAATAAAAAAAAATTGGTTAAAACAACGTTAATTTATTGGCTTTAGCTTGTTCCAAGCATCGTCATTGGTTCAAATCAGTTCAAATCTTAGAGGTACTTCAAAATAGTTAAATAGTACTACCTCATTGGTCGGATTAGGACTAAGCTATAGTGGCGCCATCTACAATTAGCTTTGACTTGCCTTCCCAAAAGGAAAGATAGATTATTAAAAAGTATTTGACCCTTATTTTTTCTACAGATAGGTACTAAAACGCACCGTTATTTCCCGATGAATTGGGTGCTAAAGTCACCAGTGTGGCGTTGAACTTTTGACAGTTTGGAAGTTTTGGGACTCACAAAACGTCACTTGGTCGGTATAATTTTACAGGCTCTAAGGCGTTCCAACCCCCCTTCCCGAATGTCGAAGCGTTTCATCTTTGTCAATATTCATTGTTTTTCAAAAACAAAAAATAATGTGTCGTGTTTATTATTTTTTAACGATTTAGCTGACGGACTAAACAAGATAGGTATTCAATTTATTTATGTAGGGAACTACCGTACCTATTAACTATTTCCGTAAAAATGAACCCACCAAAAACATTAAATGTAAAAAATGCCAAGTCTCTCGATGCAGTCTTTCCATCGTAAAAAGTTTTGAGATCTCACAGAAGCCAAGTCCTATTCAAATTATTTTGTAGTTATAAATCAACATTTAGTAATTATATCAATAGTTTTCTTTAAATTATAACTATAGTGACTTGGCAATGAGCACAAATTAAAAGCTGCTTGCTGCCTGGAATTATGTGCAAATGTTACTGACGAGACCTGTGATCAGATTATTTGTTATGTGTGAATCATGATGGTCACTACCGACTACATGTTCCAATACAATAATTAAGAATACCTTACGGGCCATCGCTTTATGAAAGTAAATGATGAATGTTAAGAGAATAAATAAAGTAAATAAAAGAGAATGTTTATGCATGCGGTGTGTGTAACTTTCAACTCCTCCAAATATGCCGTTTTATTTGTTTTTACTTGTGCTCATTGCCAAGTCACTATAGTTATAATATAAAGAAAACTATTGATATAATTACTAAATGTTGATTTATAACTACAAAATAATTTGAATAGGACTTGGCTTCTGTGAGATCTCAAAACTTTTTACGATGGAAAGACTGCATCGAGAGACTTGGCATTTTTTACATTTAATGTTTTTGGTGGGATCTCATTTATTTTTTGTAAGTGTATTTCTTTCTTTTTTTTAGGTGTCCTCATAATTTCTTGGACTTCAGCTACTTTTTTGCTTAGGACCCATTCTCTATCTAACAAACTAAATAGAACTAAAGTAACTAACAAATAACTAAATAAATATATATCTACTAACTTACAAACTAAATATAACTAAACTAAATAACACGTAAACAACTAGATTTATGTAACTATGTCTATGTTATATTAATAAACTATTTTCCTAAATAACTGTTTTAGTAACAATAATAAATCTACTATCTAATCCGGCTAACTTAATTTCTCTGAATATCGCTACAATATTTTTTTAGTTTCGAAATGGTTGTTCATAGATAGATGGCGCTATCAAATGAAAATTATTGAATTATTTTAAAGTACTACTTAGACTGCGCTCTGTAACGAAACCATAGCGCGATTCAGACAGGTACAATGCCATCTATCGAGCGCGCATACAATATTTATCGCAATACAATGGAGTTTTAGCTTTATTAATTTAATGAATTATGAACTTTATGTATTAATTTAGATTAATTATAGTCTATGTATTACATTTATATTATTCTTTTCTATTCTATGTATGTATTCATCCAATTGAATACTTAAACAACGAACAAAGTTAACAATGCAGTCAATATCCATACACAATGTTCTTGCCAAACCGCAAATATAAAATTGTTTTCTATGGTATATTATTTTTTAATGTTTTTATAATTTTTCCTTTATATGTGGCTAATGACCTATCTTGGTGCAAAATTTGAAGTTTCTAAGTCTGCTAGAAGTACCTTAGATTTTTGATGATCGGTCAGTGAGTCAGTCAGTCAGTGAGTGACAAAATGGTGTAACTTTGATCGACCGTAACTCCTAAACTATTCATTCAATTGGCATGTAATTTCGAACTTAAGCTTGTTCTAATGCCTACTATTATTCACCGAAAACCTAAACTCCTAGCTTTGTCCACTTCGAAGATATAGGGGGGGCGAAACAGCCGCGAATCGCTTCGAGAAAAGATGGTACGGCCGTGCCCTTTTGCTCGAGACTTGGCGGGGCACTGCCGTGCCCCCAGATAAAATGTTGTTTTTCATTCATTTGTATTGCGTTAACGTTTCATCGGTTATGTTGGTACTAGCTTTCACCCTAGCTCCCTTTTCTCCACCGCTCCAATTATATACCCTATATAAAATAATTTATATTAAACATTCAAGCAAAATTAAATAGTCATACCAATAGACAACCTACATTCGCAAAAAACGGTAAGGTACGGCCGTGCCCGTTTTGCTCGAGACTTGGCGGGGCACTGCCGTGCCCCCAGATAAGTAGTTAGAAAGAATTTTGCTTCACGTGGGTGAGTATTACCTATAGTGTAATATTTAGATTATTATTTTATTAATTTATCTACTTACACGGCGTGATTCAGGGTTATCTTACTGTAGGGTTTAAAGATCATTAGGTACCATGTTTTTATTGAAACCATAAAATATAATTATGAGAGACTAAGAGATAAGCTGTGTTTAGGTATTTTGTTCTCAGCAAAAAGATAAAATTGATGAAGATGGATTAATTTTTTACAGACTTAAAAAAAATGTAAATTCTCAGTTCTACTTGTATGTTTGCATGTTTATAATTATGTAAGTTTATCCGCTGTTATCTCGCGTTTGGATGAACCGATTTTGATGCGGTTTTCAGAAAAGTGTTCAACAAACAAAAAACAACGACAAACAAAAAAGCGTAAAAAAACTTTTCTTTCGGAAGTCGGTGTATTTTTTTTATTATTTTACGCTTTGCTGTGTTTCTTCTTGCCTAAAAATAAATTAATGTAGGTAAGTAGTTAGGTACCTACCTACTGGTAGGTAATAATTAAAAAGTGGAAAAGAATCCATGGAATGACCATATTTATATTATAATAAATGTAACTATAGATTGATACCAATTCCTCAAATTCAAAACACCGAAAAACTAAGATTTCAACACAAACAATTCATTCAAGACAGGATCATTTCGAGGGGTGAAAGGCTATTTGCTTTAAGCGACATCTTGGGCGATATTGAGTTATATACATATTCGGAATCAGCAATTTTTTCTCCGTCGTTTGATGCCGGTTTCATCAAAATCAGAGCACTTTTTTGGCGTTTGAAACAACACTATTTTTGGGTAGTTCCCAAAGTGGCAGTGTATTATCCGACGTCGAATTTGCATTTTTTTTTTCAGTGATGTACTTGAACTATACAATAATTAAAGAACTGAGACATAGACCAGTTACCCTTTCTCAGAAAAATGATTCTTTAACAGTTAAAGCATTTTTCACGTTTCTATTTCTCATAAACATGTTACTTAACTCATTTGGAATTCCACCATTTACACGTTGTGGTGTCGCTTAAATCATTTGTCCGTCAACCAAATACGACATAAAGTGTCGCTTAAGCTCTTTCAGCTGCACCTATTTTTAATCTAGGGTGCTTCTTGGACCAAATAGACGTTTTGTTTCAGCTATTTTGCATGTTGGAAATCACTTTTTCAGTATTGATAAAAAGAAAAGTTGACCTTTAAATCATTCAATTCTAAAATGATACATTTAATTCATGTCATATAATACCTTCTTTATTCCATCACCCGGGAGTTAACAATCGTGATTTTTCAACCAGACTGCAGCGCTCGGTCGCTTCACTCCAAAGTGGTTCAATGAGTGAGAGTGGTTGAGAGAGAAAATTTAATAAATATGTATATGAGGGATGTATGTGGATGGATGGATCCGGGTACGTCCTTAAACTATGACCAACCATCGAAGGTCAAGCAGGGAAACCCCTCCCCCTCATTATGATTGACAACCTTTACGCACGGACCCCTGTCTCCGGCATTGCCGCTATTCCTGGTCTGGGTAGCGGATCGGGTATGTGAGGAGCAGGTGGTACAACCCCTGACGAACTTTGGCCCCGGCATCACGCAACATCTGCACATTGAGCGATGACCGATTGTCGAACTGGAAGAAAAATTGAGCAAAATACGCTGGGATATCTTGGGATTATCTGAATTCTAACCCTTTCGGCTAGGACACAATAGTCCTAGATTCCGGCAACATGCTCTTCTTCCGGGAAGAAGATCGTAACTCCCGGAGTGGTGTTGGATTTCTCGTCCACAGGTCCCTCATTAATTACGTTGTGAAAGTCTGTCGACTTGTTTGTCGAGTAGGGTAGCATACCTTATACTCAGAATAACCAACAGATTTTTGTTGAAGGTCATACAGGTACATGCACCGAGCTTGGCTTATTCCGATGGTGAAGCAGAGGCTTTGTATGAGGAGATATCCGAAGCCATACATACCTCCGAAACATACTTTTTCGTTGTTATAGGGGAATTCAATTCGAAGGTGGTCCACGGAATGGCAATGAGTTAAGAGACCCCAGCCATTTGGATATGGGCAGCAAATCCATAGCGACCAGCGGCTGGCCGACTATTTATTTATTATTTTATTAAGGTTAACCAACAATTGTTTACACAGTACATTACAAACTTTATTGCTAGGGTAACATTTACAGGTGCAACAATTAATTAAAGGTTAACACCACATGCACAATGAATAAAAACGGCGACTAAATGAAAAAGGAAGAACTCCATTTGATGAACTCCTATTTGTATAAAGATGGACGAGGATAAACCCTGACGGTACAACCAAAAATGAGATTGACTTCATCATGACGTCCAAGAAGCGAATATTCAGTGTTGTCTCTTTGATCTCCAAGGTGATACTGACAAGGTGACCTGTGACGATCACCGAATCTTAAGAATCACATTGAATATCAATGTAAAGCTTGAACAGTCACGCTTGAAGTCCACCGTCCGACCTGGTCCTGCTCACATCCAGAACACCGAAGGCTTCCAACTCGAAACGCATGATCGTTTCCGTTAGGCACTGAATGCAAAACTGTGGACGCGATCAACAACCGGTTGGTGGAAACTGTCCAAGCAGTGAAGTCCAATTTCTTTAAGACCCCGGAGGAAGCCTCAAAAGCTCCCGAACGGATCCATCAAGTTGATCCAAGAGCGGATTGAGATGGCTGCAATCTTCAGCTGATATGTCGAAATATGGCAAACTCAATAGACAAATCCCTAAATCAATACGACGTGACCTGCGTGCTTATAATGCTGCACGGATCAGAGATGCAATCGAGCAGAACCAGAGTTCAAAAGTCTTCTCAAAGAATTCAGTTATTGGGCAAATGACAAAGCTAAAGATTGACGACGGCAGTATCATTTCGTTGAAACCGGAGATCGTGAGAGAGCTTGACAAGTTATACGGAAAGTTATACTCCTTCGCTCCGCCAGATTTGACAAAAGACAGAAGAGTTTAGTGACAGAATCCAATCCAATTCGGATGTGCAGCGTTGGGAAGCCACGTGATATCTTCTCATCGAGGATCCCACGGTGTCTTTAGATAGTTAAGGTGTTTAAACAGTGTGTGTTACCAGTGATGGCATTAAGCTATGTAACGTAGTCGTAGACTGCTAGCTTTTTAGAGAGACTAAGATTCACTCGACGAGCAATGGAAAGAGTCATGCTTGGAGTTTCTTTGCGGGATGAAATCTGGAACAAGGATATTCGCCGACGGATAGTCACCAACATGGCTCGTAAAATTTGCAAGTTGAAGCGGCAATGGCCGGAAAACGCAGCGTAGGCAGGCTGCCCACTAGGTGGAATTGTCGTTCAACGTGGTGGTCTAAGGGGGAGGTCTATGTTCAGCAGTGGACGTCTTCCAGCTGATGATGACGATGAAGCGGGTAATACTTTAACTGATGTTGTTGTTGATAAAAATATTGATGTTCTTAAATTGAGACAGTTCTACTTTATTATTATTCTATATTTCTTTATTTACTAATATAAGCACCTAAGATTTTGGGTGATGGCGATAATTTAGGTTGTTTCAACAGCCATTGATAACCAATATTAGACGAAAAAAAAACGTTACATCAAACGTTACATTTTCAATACAATATGTTACTTATGTCTATTAGCCTGCCATTCAATTTAATATCAATTGGCAGTTGAGATAAATAGCTTGCTACTGTTCATTATGGGTTGCGTCACTTCATGCTGTTTGGCTTCTTCTGAAAATATACAGCAGAGCCGCTTAAATCTTTTTTCCTTTCCCTAAAAAATAGGGGTTTAAGGTAATTTGTATTAAGCGACATTTATCTTTGTAATTAAAGGTCCGTTTTATTTAGAGTAAGCATCAACAATTCAACGCTTTTAAATGAAATTTAATTTAATTTACCCCATTCAAATAGTTGCAGAAGTTTTTTTGTTATGATTTTTTTTCCATTTTTTTAAACTTTAAATGGCTCTCCTGTAAAGTTGCAAAAATGTCGCTTAAAGCAAATAGCCTTTCACCCCTCGATTTGATTGTATTATTTTGACCATTCATTTGTAACACAAACTGCCATCTAGTAACCATTTATGGAACTTCTAAAAAAATCATCGCGACATCTGGTGTTAAGTAGCGATATTACATAGGAGGACAGAATATCCTGTTTCACCGACTGTGCAAGGCGTGGCCATCATTCATTCGTTTATGAATGATCGATCTAACTGAATGAATATCGAATGAGTGTGACCAGCAGTAAAGAAACAACTCAATTCAAATAATGTAATCAAATGTAATTTATTTTAAATTGTAGATAATTTAAGGAATCAAGTTTACTTTTGTGATCCTCAGTTTATTTTTCATTGATGAGATGTTTTACGTGACATTTAGTTACTGTTATTAGTTCTGAGTGGTATTACGAACGCACTTGCTGTTTTCGTTCATTCACATTCAAACAAACCATTCAAACGGAATACAAAAAAAACGAAGTTTACTGTTGTTGATGAGAAGTGATGCGTGTTCTCACAATGGATTTCAAAAATTACGTTTATTTAGCAGTGATATTGTGCTTTTCGACATTTGGTGAGTAAAAACACTTAAATTAGAGTCCGATTAGGAATTTCTGTAAACTAATATGGCGTACAATAGCGTAATTTTTCTAGTTGACGCCTTTTGTTTTGTCCGTTTTGCGGTTTGACACACCCTACGTATGATCAATGCTGATTTTAGAATGAGTATAATATTTAATAGCAAAGAGTATCTTTTATTTACTGACTTGCATTTGTTTTCAAATCAGCCAGTATTCTTGTTTGCACCGAATTAACTTCAATTAAAGTGATATTTCTGTCAATCGGCGACCATCCTTTTTTGTTGTTTTCGTCAAATGCTTTTACATCCGCTAACTCAATAATAATGAAGATCATTAAAAATCATGCTTTTTATCAAACTGGGGGCCTAAAAAGGGCACAAGCAGAATCATGATTGCGATAAAATACGTAAAATCTCAAATCTACATCTCTCCAATATTTTGCCTTTTTTGTATTATTATTTTTGTTTTGAGTCTTTCTCATGATACACGTGACCCTCTGACCGCCGAAACTGATAAAGTCATCACCCACTAATTTCTTAGACGAATCTTCTAATTAAATCAATTATGCCTAGTGAGCAATAAGACTTGCTAAGTCTTAATTAGCTTTGCACTCGGTTTTTGGTTTTTGTCATCGAAGTTATGAAAATACAAACATCCGAATTGAGAACCTCCTCCTTTTGGAAGTCGGTTAAAAATGTAGGTATTATTCACAAAATGTTCAAATCAAGTAAGCAAAAACAGATCCATGCTGGCAATAACTTCTCAGGATATCTCCGGAATGTAACAAACACTTTTCTGAGACTGCTTCAAAACTGCTCTGCCAAATGTGAGATAATCGCGGACAATGAAATAAAAACAAAGCCTTTTTGTTTGTTTTTTAAGTTGGTTCCTTTTTAAAAACTTTTTTTTTTATTCCTGTACTTATCAAGTTTTGTTGATGTGTTCAAATATTAATAAACAATTTATTGTTCCAGCTTCGGCACAAAGAACACCGACTATATCCCACATAACGCAGGAGCAGATCCGTGATATCGGAGGACAGGTTGACTTGGACTGCTCTGTGCATTATGCTCAGGACTTCCCTGTGATTTGGGTAAGTTAAAAAGTTTTAAAATGATGTCTACATATTTTGTGAGTTGGTTATCCACTCAGAAATCCCAACAATCCATAGAGCTATCTCAAAAACGCTCAAACGTCCGACAGCGCGCGCGCGCGTGGGTGAGCGGGAAATTGTGATGGAAATCGTATTGTCATTGTCTCACTACAAATTCGCTTTTATAAAAAACACTTCCAAATCCATGACATTAAAAGTTTTGAACTGAAATAAGTGTCATGTGCAATTATTCAGTTTTAATTATTAGTTATTGAGATTATAATATAATCTTTTGGCTTTGTATTGTACTAATTTAGTTTTTATTTATTTATTTGTTTTTTCATTTAGTTAGCCCTCTTCCTAAACCTTTAGGTTTTTCGGGTGTAATGATTTATTTATATGAGAGAATTTCTATTTACTTACCTATTTCTCTTCACTGGCCTAGTTGTATGGAGAACACTTGTGCTTAGACCAAAACACATAAAAAGACTACACTTGAAGATGTATCTTTTGTAACTAAATGCTTCTTTATTTAAACTCTGATTTAATATACACAATGTACATAAGTATCCTTATAGGTTTTAGCAATCCTTAAGATAAATAATAAATCAACAAGTTATATTTTCTTTTCATTCTTTTGATGTTCAAATTAAAGTATTTTATATGTTGTGATTTCTTCTTCTGTTTAGATGATTTATTTAAAAATATAAATTTTTAGAATATATAAAACAGTTCAATTGTTTTTTCATAAAATTAAAAAAGGCTACAATTTATACGCTCATCAATAATTATTTTGGTATAACAAAATGTATAAACTGTCATCAAATCTAAAACTCGTTTTAGCAAGATTTTAGGGACACCCTGAAGTTCGGTTTGGTTAGGTTCCTTTAAACCCTGCAAACAGAAATAGAATAACCGGCAAGCAGGGCTTCGTCGACCCTGCTTAATTCAAGTTTTTAAAATACAGAATATAGGCTAATTTCTACAACTCTTATACTCAATTTGGTGAACATTTATCCATTCTGGCAGGTATATTGATTTTTTTGGTTTTAAAATAGGTACTTTTCTGGTACATTTAAACAAAAGCCCTAAAAAAACCAGCTTTATTAGGCTAGTTATCTATTTTGGCCCTGGATCGCGAAAACTGGAGGTCATGGATTTGGCCTTTGCCCAACAGTGGGATGAAGTAGGCTATCAGTATCAGTATGCCAGTGATCACAATCTTTTTTATGTGTATAGTTGTGAAAAGGGCAAAAAATGATGTCAATCTACAGAACCCATATTCCATACAAGATTGTATTACTACAAGACACTGACAAAGTTTAAATTGCTCTTCATTGACTCAAGGATATCTATAAATATACAATGTTGTTTTAACAATTTGTGTTTGAATACAATTATTATAGCAACACTTTAGCAATTTATTTATTTAATTTTCAACGATTTTTCGAGTTAACGTTGTGTGGAATCGTTATGATTTTTAGTGGGCATAAATATAGTTTTAAACTAAGATGCGAAACCACGTGTCGAGGTTTGGGCGAGACCTATGGCCGTATACAAAAAGAAAGCTCGCAGCTTACCAGCGCTTATAGGAACCGGTCCATGCAGGTAACCGGCGCAGGCATTTATGTGAACAATTGCCGATAAGCGCCGAACGTCGCCGACAAGTTCGTAAAATCTTCGACACGCGCCGATCAGCGCTGGCGCCGTCCACCATTTTTTTTCACAAATTAATGAACAACTCTGCTTCAATCTGCTTGCTTCATGTAACTGTTACTCATAAGCGCTGGTAGATCGGCGCCAGCTACCAGCTTTCTTTCTGTATACGGTGTATATCCAGTGAATGGATTTCTATCGACAAAAATGATATCCAAAGATTGTTTGTTTTACTAGTCTGTTCTTTCCCATTCCTGGGCAAAGGCTTCCACTCTTTCCACCTTTCACGACACTGAGCGTTGGGATGTAACCTGTCTAGTTCATTCCGCTACCTCATGTGTGGCCTGCCGCTACCTCGGCTAACAATCGCAGGGTCCTAGCTTTGTGCTATTTTATTTAGTCCACACTCCACAGTATATCATGCGCCATTTCAAAGATATTTGTTTTGTTGTTTATAGACACACAATAACAACACAAAAAAAGCGGCCATGTGCGAATAGGTCTCGCGCTCGTAGGGTTCCATTATTAAGTAGGTACCATTATTTCTGAAAACGGCAAAAAAAACGCCGTGGCATCTACATCTGCATCGTCTTCTCCCTCCCTTGCACACCGAACCGACTGCGCCACATTAACGTTGCACAATTTACAGCCTTATTACAACTAGGTTAGCAATCATAATTCCTCGACATAAAGTGACTCATACGTCTCATGGAATGAAACGGCATGCAGGGGCGAGTCGCGTATATAACATGAACTCTAAAGTCATTGAAATAAGATTCAAAATAACTTGATTAGTCATAAATTCCTATGCCGTGCCGTGCACTGGGCGCCGGCCCTAACTAAGCATTTATTCGGCGAAAGACAGCACCGAAAAACCTGGTAATATGTTAATTCCAATTTTTTTTACAGGTGAAGTATGATCGCTTCAAGACCGTGGAGTCCATTCCTCTGTCGAGTAACGCTGGACTGATCATCAAGGATTCTCGTTTCTCCCTGAGATTCGACGATGCTACTGCTACTTTTACACTTTCGGTAAGTTCTCTAGTATGAAAGGTTTTAGATAACGGCGTAGCCTTTGACAAGTACTAAATTAATTATCAAAGACGGTGATTCATTGATACATTCTAACTATTCTACACCTAGTAGGTAATATTAAAAATTTGAAAGTTCGTGAGGATTGTTAGATTTGGATGAATCACACAGATGGTTACATTAACACATAGGATCTTAAATTTTTGTAATAATTTTGGCGATTGAAAAAGAGTGTCCATGGAGTTTCTTGCCCATTCTTCTCCATAGAGATGTACGCCTTGGAATGAGCATCTACGGTACTTTCACAGTTTTTATGTCTTGTGACTGGGACTGTAAGCACCATAACTATTTTTGTACTTGTTTTATTTTATGTCTTTTGACAATTCATAAGTGCCTAGTTGAAATAAACGATTTGATTTAATCCAGATTTTTGTAGGTTTCCTTTGTTACCTTTATTTTGTTACCTTTCCACGCCCAAATCACTGAACTGATCATCCTGAAATTTTGCATAATACGTTGTCAAAGACGGACCATAAGGTACCTTTCATCACGAAAAAAAAGTACTGATCCCGGGAAAAACCACAATATAGGTCATATTATTATGATAATACTGTAATGTGTATGAACTTCATTCAACAATATACGTAAAGTCCGGTTAAGCAGCACACAACCTCTTATAGGTTGACCTGCGAGATGCCCAATGCAAAAAAAAAAATAAAAAAAATACGTTATCATCATAGGTCGTAATTAGGTAGTTGTTCAAATGTTCATGACTTACACTGATTTCATACAGTGAAAAAATTAAGTGAATATGTCCCAAATCCCGGAATTAGTTCTAAAGAGCAAAATCCCGTGATTTATTAAATAAGAAAGTTATTTACTTTTACACAATTTACTTGTCTAATCTATCTCTGATGTTTTTATTATTATTATTTATTTGTAATACGGTTTTCCACACGAGATTGTCTATTGGAAATCCCGGGAAGATCCATATCAATATCAACTTTTCGATGCAGGTACTAAAAAACTCTACCTGTCAAAATCGAATCGGACCCTCTAATTCTTCAAGTATTTCAGGTATAATGCTAAAATTAAATTACAAATTCCCTTCCTCCAGATCAAAGACATTCAAGAGAACGACGCGGGCTGGTACCAGTGCCAAGTTTTGATGTCGATCAGTAACAAGATAACTGCTGAAGTGGAGCTACAAGTACGACGACCACCCATCATTTCTGATAATTCGACGCGATCTCTGGTGGCTAGCGAAGGAGAGAGTAAGTATTAAAACAAAAATACATCAGCGGCTTAAATTTCAACTGCCTTAAGGCTGCGTTTCCATTGAGGCGGAGCGGAGCAGAGCGGAGAGAAATTCACCAATCACATTGCTTGGAATCCACATCTCTTCTCCACTCAAGCCATGTGTTTGGTGAATTTCTCTCCGCTCTGCTCCGATCCGCCTCAGTGGAAACGCAGCCTAAGACGGGTACAGTACGAAATGTAACATGAACACGTGTACCACGCAATGAAAGACCGCCGTCCACATCATCGCAACTTGCAATGGAAAAGAATTCTCATAGTGTGGACGCCTTGCGCTCACGAACCGCGCACACTACGCGCACGAACAGAGCATTACAACTCGTGCAATGCTCTGTTTGTGCGCGTAGTAACACCCAGGCGTTTCCTCCTTTCTCATCAGACACAGGTACCTCCCGAGACTTCCGTGTCTGGTGTGGACCTGCGTCATGCTGTAGGTCAGGACGCTGTGACGCCTATCCAGCCACTCCTCAAAGATCAAGATACTTGAATTGTTTACTAGATACATTATTGTCATAGTTTTCACAAGATAAAAATAAAACGGAAAGAATTTAGGTAGGTAAATAAAACGGAAAGAATTTTATTTTATTTAATTTTTTTAAAGGTACACATTATTGGGTCACTGAAATAATCAAGACTGAGGCAAGCTGTATTGGTTCCATTCAGGAATCGAATTCGCGACTTTGTAACAGCAGCTAATCCCTCAACCAGTGACTAATTAAGACCAATCTTGTCTCCAGGTGTCCAAATGGAATGCTATGCCGGTGGCTTCCCGCCACCAAAAATCTCTTGGCGTCGTGAGAACAACGCTATTCTACCAACGGGAGGCTCTATCTACAGGTAAATAGCTTTTGTAAGCATAATCACCCACAAATTTTCACACTGCTGGGACACAGGCCTCCTCTCTGTGAGAGGGAGTGGGCTGTAATCCACGGCACTGGCACAGTGCCCGGGGTCGTGGTACTACCCGGGGTTGCGGGACTGCCCGGGGTCGTGGAACTGCCCGGGGTCGCGGGGCTGCCTGAGGTCGCGGGACTGCCCGGGGTCGCGGGGCTGCCTGAGGTCGCGGGACTGCCCGGGGTCGCGAGACTGTTTTATTAGGTAACCGTGGCCCATAACGTAAAGGGCTATTAAAGGACACCGTGGATGTAGTCAGTACAAGTCTGACAGTTCATCCCGTCCTGCCCTAATTGGGAGGTCTCATTTGATGATTTTACCAAGTAAAATAAAACGGGCCGAGTGCGAGTTGTAGTTTTTTATTGTTCGATGTGGGTTTGCTCTTGACTCTAGTCTAGCTCAAAGGTGACAGAGACAAGTCTACGATGGAGTGAGCTTACCCAGAAGAAGCATGTTCACTCCAACTTTGAAGAGATTAGGGTTGCATGCGTTTGGTATGCATATAAACAGGAATTAAATATGTTTTTTTGTATGCTGGTAAAATCATCAAATCAGTCCTCTCACCCAGGGCGGGAGGGACTGTCAGACTCGTACTGACTAAAATCCACGGTGATCGTTCAATATAGCCCTCTACGTTCCAGTCACGGTTACCTGAAGAGACAGTCCCGCGACCAATTAAAGACCCCAAAGTTGTTGCTATGACGAAACAGTCATAGCTTCCGCATTCAAAGGTTCTGTAATAATTTTTGGCGATTGATGAAGAGTGTCCATGGAGTTTCTGGCCCGTTCTTCTCCATAGAGATCTACTCCTTGGAATGGGCACCTTCACGGTACTTTCACAGTTATTATGCCTTGTGACTGGGACTGTAGCACCATAACATTTTTTTTTGCCTTTGATTATTTATTCAAAAGTGCCTGCCTACTTGAAATAAATGTTTTTTTTTTTTTTGACATACACATCAAAAGTTTTGTTACTTTTACAGAGGCAACATTCTGAAAATCGCAACTGTGCACAAGGAAGACCGTGGCACGTACTACTGTGTAGCTGAAAATGGAGTGGGCAAGGGAGCGAGGAGGAATATCAATTTGGAAGTCGAATTCGCACCCGTTGTGACCGTACCCAGACCAAGGTTGGCTCAGGTAAGCTTTGTCTCCTCTGGAGGCGAAAACCCTCGCTAAACTAGAATAGAATATCATTTATTTGATTTTGGTGACACAAAAGCAAAACATCATTTGCCTAGCCTTTTCGCAACTCCATTGGGATCGGGTTCCAGTCGAACCAGATGCAGCTGAATATCAGTATTTTACATGGAGCGACTGACTATTTGACCTCTAACAACCCAGTAACTGGGTAATACGATTCCCCATGGTAAGATTGTTTGTCAGACTTTTAGAGATTCTGACACAAAAAAAAATAAGAAAAACATAAAAAATACAATGAGAATTTTGCTGAGCATGTCCACACGATAATGGTTACCAACTCAGCATAATTATACTTACGGTTAATATTTTTTCTTGTTGTGATAAAGTCATGAAGTAAGTCCTCTCGCCATTGTGGAACTCGGAAGAAACTCCCCCCACACTACTCCCAAACCACTCCTGAAAGCCAGGAGGAGACGGGCCGCGTGAGGGAGAGGACAACGTCTTCCCTCCGCCCCAGCCGCAGACGGACGTCGCAAGACGATCTCCGGCCATCTTAGGCGCGGGCATGCGGGCGGCGAGTAAAGGGCAATTCGCTGTCCGACCATGGACCATGCCCGGGTCGACGGCGCGTTGTGTTCCACGCGCGCCTCAAAGAGCGTTAGCATAATGACGGGGCCCCCCTCTAGAGGGCCAAAGCCTGCCGGGGTCGCGGGACATATCTCATTACCGTGACCCCGGAACATAAAGGGCTATTAAAGGACACCGTGGATTTTAGTCAGTACGAGTCTGACAGTCCCTCCCGCCCTGCCCGGGGTGGGATTTTACCAGGCTGAAAAAAAAAACTCCTGAAAGCCTGAATCAACAGTGATGAAAATTTCAACTGTCGTAACTAACACCCATGAATATTAGTAGTTTTCCCCGTGGTGCTAGGTAACTGGGCTTCTCTCAGTTGTAATATCCCTTTGTGCCTATTGTCCTTGTTTTGTTCTGTCTCCTGCTTGACATGGAGGGAAGTGGCAACATATTTTTCACCTCACCCGCTCGGAAAGATTCTATTTCTCATTCAAAATCTGAGCGCAAAACTCCATTTTGTGCTCTAGAGCACAAAGTGTTGTTTAAAATTCGAACACGTCTTGTATTCAATTGTTTTCTACACTGACAGGCGAGCCGCCCCCAGTATAGGTCAATGACCCCACTTCATTTCCTCGCTGTGTGAGGTGAAAAGTTGTGTGTTGCACTCGGCAGCAAAGTTTTTCTGCGTCTCGTACCTTTGAAAACTTCGCATCGCTCAGGATTCTATATTTGAACCGCTCGTTTCTCTCGCGGTTCAATCTTAGAATCCTTCGCTCGCTCAGTTTTCAATTCAAGTACTCGCGCCAAAAATCAACTTTGCAGCCTTGCATAACAAATAACTATTTCACCTCACCCGCTCGGAAAGATTCTATTTCTCATTCAAAATCTGAGCGCAAAACTCCATTTTGTGCTCTAGAGCACAAAGTGTTGTTTAAAATTCGAACACGTCTTGTATTCAATTGTTTTCTACACTGGCAGGCGAGCCGCCCCCGCTACATTTCCTCGCTGTGTGAGGTGAACAGTTGTGTGTTGCACTCGGCAGCAAAGTTTTTCTGCGTCTCGTACCTTTGAATACTTCGCATCGCTCAGGATTCTATATTTAAACCTCGCGCTTCGCTTGCAGTTCAATCTTAGAATCCTTCGTTCGCTCAGTTGTCAATAGAAGTACTCGCGCCAAAAAACAACTTTGCAGCCTTTTTTTTTTTTTTTTTAGGTGGTAAAATCATCAAATGAGTTCTCCCGCCCTGGGTGGGGCGGAAGGGACTGTCAGACTCTTACTGACTAAAATCCACCCGTGTTCCTTCCTATACCCTTTACGTTCCGGGGCCACGGTAACCTGGGTTAAGAAAAAACCCGCGACCCCAGCAGGCATTTGGCGCGAAACACGACGCGCCACCGACCCGGGCTTGGTCCTTGGTCGGACGGCGAGCTACCCATTACTCACCGTCCGCAAGCCCGCTCCGCCGCTGTGCCCTCTGCTATTCAGAGGGACACGCGTTGGAGCGTCCACACGACAGGCTATTCGCATACGGGCAAAGAGACCCCTTAGACACACAGTGCCTAAGGAAGAGTTTTTGCCCGCATCCCAGGGTGCACCGGCCCGAAAAACTGGTCTTCCCCCCGGACGTATCCGAGAGGGAACTCTAGTCCACGGGCGCACGTGGAGGTTTCCTGTCATAGCACCCCAACTTTGCAGCCTTGCATAACAAATAACTATTTTCTATTCCTCCATTCTTCTGATTAACTTCGTTCTGATCCAAGCCAGGTAATTTTATTCTCCGGGACACGTCGAGCTTCAGTGTCGTATCTTCGTCAATTTAAGTTTTCGTAACAAGAGAAAAAATACGTCTCTAAATACTTTGAGAATCTGACGGTTAAATTATTTTTTTCAATCAAATACCCCTTTTTTTATTTTATAGGCTCTTCAATACGACATGGATCTCGAGTGCCACGTGGAAGCGTACCCCCCACCCGCCATCACTTGGTTGAAGGACGAAGTCCAGCTATCTAACAACCAGCACTACAGGTAAGTCTTTATATCAAACAGCTTAGCGATGAACATCTTCCTTGCTACTTTTTTTTAATCGTGGTGAGATAGTCAAATGATTCCTCCCACCCAGGGCAGGGCAGGAGGGACTGTCAGACTTGTACTGACTAAAATCCACGGTGTCCTTCAATAGCCCTTTACGTTCCGGGGTCACGGTATTCGTTAATCCCACAACCCCGGCAGGCTTTGGCCCTTCATTGTGCTGACACTCTTATGAGGCGCGCGTGGAATACAACGCGCCGTCGACCCGGGGTTGTCCTTGCTACTACGATATAATGATGCAATTCGACTGACTTACGTCGTCGTGGCGAGCGTGTTTTGTTTTTCATATACCCGTAGATAACTACACGTTTTATGTCATATGTCGTAGTGGTATGGATGATTTTCACTTGTAGTTGAAATCGGTCGAGTTGCGTCGCATCGCGCCATCAACAAGCTCGCCTAGCCTTACCATAGCGAGACTGTCAAAGATCTACAAATGACAGCCGGGATCAACGGCTTTACGTGTTTTCCGAGACACGTAGGAAACTCGCTATGACAGATGGTCACCCATCCACAAACCAACCTCGGCAAGCGCAGCTTAGCCCGGTAGATCGGCCTGTACTGCTGTAATTATTCAGCCACGAGCTCCTCCATTCGAGAAAGCGAATCCAAGTGAGTGCAAATAATATTTAAAAAAAAGGTTAGACTACGGCACTTAATTCAGACTCATGATAAATAATATTTATTCAGTAAGTTGGTTATGGCAAATTCTTTTACACGTCAAAAAGACACTATTTTACACTAGATGTGGCCGGTGTTTCGTACCTGACTACTCTGAGAAGAAACATCCGAAACAAACTCAGAGGTCACAGTCTCTTTTAAAGTCCAGAAATTGTTTTGCTAAGGTCATACAAGGACCGCGGGCATGCGGGCAGCGAGTAAAGGGCAACTCGCTGCCCGACCAAGGACCATGCCCGGGTCGACGGCGTGTTGTGTCCCACGCGCGCCTCAAAGAGCGTCAGCGTAATGACGGGGCCCCCCTCTCAGAGGGCCAAAGCCTGCCGGGGCCGCGGGAGTATTTCCTTACTGTGACCCCGGAACAGAAAGGGCTATTGAAGGACACCGTGGATTTTAGTCAGTAGAAGTCTGACAGGCCCTCCCGACCTGCCCGGGGTTGGAGGACTCATTTGATGATTTTACCACTGCGGGTGTCTAAGATGGTTGTTTGAAGAAAGAACCACACAGTTTTGAGTGGACCTGTCCAGTCAGTGCAAGCATGTGTCAATTACCGTGTAGCTCAACCCAACACAAGGAGCTCAACGAAACGACGAACAATACCAAAGAAAGGACATTTGGGTAGGCCGCATAAATAACTCAAACTGTCAGACAATAAAATTAACTGCAAGAAAATAATAAAAAATAGTAGAATAAAATGTAATCCCCCATATTCACAAGCTAGTAAAAACACAAATAAAAAAAAATAAAAAAGACAAGACGTGATCCAATAAAATCTATTTTAAGCTTTATAAGACCCGAGTTCAATAAAAAAAAAACTGTTTTTTATTGTATTAAAAACTTTATTACAAAATATGTTTGCGATACAATTGAAAGAAACCACTTTATTAACACTGCCATTAAGTTGATATTAGCTTGTATAGATCCTGTTAGCAATTCTTTAATTTTTCCTCTAAGTATCTTAGCCTATCATTTTCCTCTTGAGTTCGATTATGATTTCGCCGAAGTTCTAGTATCTCTTGCTTGTGATATTGCCAAATGATTGCTGAACATGGCGGATGGTACTGAGTTATATTCTCTTCGGTATCTGAAAAACAAAACATATATTATGACTTGTATTCGCCTCCTGCGAAGCAGTCATGCTAGCGAAGGAGGAGGCGGTATGCGTGAGGGAGACGCAGCCTCAAACTAACGACCAAGCGCCGCGGAAGACGCCCACTGCAACGGAAGGCGCGGGCATGCGGACGGCGAGTAATAGTGCCTCGCCGTCAGGTCATGGATCAACGACGATAAAATACTAGACTCCGCATGCACGATCTAAGGAACAAAAATTATTCTGCCAACTCGCTGAGGTACTACGTAAGCGACGGGGTACTGCGTTGTGATTGGCTAACTCAAGGTCTGTTCTGTCTCAACGTATGTTTACGGCTCACAGGAGTGGTCGAAATGAGACGAATATAAGACTTTTTTGCCTAATGTGTTGACAGACATCGGTCGCCTGTTATTAGGAGTCTAGTATTATATCGTCGTTGTCATGGATCATGCGTGCCTGAAAGAGATGTCAGTAATCTGACAGATCTCCCATAGAGAGCTAAACGCCTACCGGGGTCGCGGGTCTGTTCATTTTGCCTGATAACATTATGTGAATTAAAGTAATGCCAAAACAAATTAGCCTAACAGATGATTATGCTTACACAAACTGTTTGCCAGTAAAGAAAGTATGGTAAGTATTAATATGCTATAAAATATTTTGCCTAAGCAAAAAAGTATATTGAAACAAAAAACATGGTTTATGGTAACATTCGTCCAAGTGTTAAAATGTCCACATTTCATAAAAACCTAATGTTATATTTCTATCTGGCTAGAATGAAGTTTTCTAAAAATCAACAAAGTGTTAGTATGTCCAAAAGTCATATTGTACTCTGTAACCAGGTTTTGTGATAAAACGACCGACGCCTGATTTTTTGGAACGAAGTTCTTTATAGCGCGTTGCCAAAGGAGGCTAGACGGAAAAAATTAAGACGAAAAGTTGTAACGACACTTTTTGTGGGCGGCGGCTCGTCCCTTACCACACCACGCCCCGCACCCCGCGCGCCGTACCCCTCACCCAACCGCCGTTCCACGTGACTCTTGTCGCATTGCGGCGTGCGCATGTTTTTCTGTCTGTCTCTCTCTCATAAAGAAAGCAAGCCAGATATTTTCGTTTCGTCTTTCTATTTCGCATTGAACAGTGTGGTGTCGCGACGATTATTTTTGTTGAGTGTATACAGTAACTTCGTTCCATCCGGGTGTCCCTTCACACCTCTCAAGTTTTTTTGTCGGTAGGTAAAAGAACAGATTATTTTATTTTTCTTCAGTAGCCCTTTACGTCCCAATCTCATTTATTTATTATTATTATAAGCCCGTGTCGTCCCACTGCAGGGCAAAGGCGTCCCTTCCCTCCTTCCACTTTTCGCGATCTAGTGCAATTGCAGGCCGATCCCTTAAAAATGAGTCCAGCTCATCCCGCCATCCCCTTCTGGGCCTGCCGCGTGGTCGTTTACCGCCATTTGGGATCCATTGAGTAGTTATTTTTGCCCGATGCTCCTCCGACATACGGCAGATATGACCAGCCCAGTTCCACTTCAACCTTGCAGCTGTTAGGCCAACATCGGCTATTTGTGTTTTGGAGACAAATATGGCGTTTATAATGCGCTCCGTAAGTTTGACATCATTAAACAATTTAATTGGTTGATATAAAATCATTTTCACTTTATGTCATATGGACATTTTTCACTTTATAACAAAACTTTTGACTTTTTTACATAATTCAGAAACATTATGTGTAAAAGGGTCCCTCTACATATACTACTTGTGCGAAAAAATCTTACCTGCAAATACGAAGGAACAGAAAACAAGTAATAGCACCGTAACTGTTAAAAACTTCATCATTAAAAAATACGGAAAACAAACGTACGTACTAAACCACCGTTCATAAACAATAATAATTGAGTTTAAAATAAAGGCAACCAATTAAAATATAAATAAATTTAGGCTACCATAAGACCCCGGTCCCAATTATAGCGAGGCAGCGACTTGCTATTTTTTCGCTCTAGATATATTTTTCATGTCAAATTATTCAATAGATGAAGTTCCCTGTTTGGTACAATTCCACCAAAATAGTGTGCTGCACACGCGTAATTTTTGATCGGACACAAAAGTATTGGTATAAGCCGCAACAAGACTATCTTCTGGGTTAAGCCGCGCTTGCCGAAGATGGTTTGTGGATGGGTGACCATCTCATCTGTCATAACGAGTTTCCACTGTGCCTCGGAAAGCACGTAAACCCGTTGTCATTTGTAGATCTTTTACAGTCGTTACTTATTATACCGAAGGTCTGAAGTCTGACAACCAGTCTTACCATGGGGTATCGTATTACCCCGTTACTGGGTTGTGGAGTTCTGACAGGCAGTCGCTCTATGTAAAATACTGATATTCAGCTGCATCTGGTTCGACTGGACGCCGACTCCAATATAGTTGGGATAGGGCTAGGCCGATGATGACAAAAGTATCCAAGTGATGATGATGATGATGATGACTCGCTGCTGACGTTACGAACTCGCTTGTTAGTGACTCTCGCTTGTCGCTAATCGTTAGCGCTGCGACCAATGCCTTATCTTTATGGACTTATTAATAACATTACAAGGAAAATAATTCATGTTTTCCTGAATAGCACAAGTGCAAATAACGGCTTAATATGTAGAATATGTTTTTATATAATGAGCGGGGAATGTTTAAGCAGGATACCGTGACTCTGGAACGCAAAGGGCAAAAGAAGAAACAGGGTGGAGTTTTCGAGGTATTCCACATTCGGCACCTAAGCTAAATGGCACATCAACTCTTCCACATAAAAAAAAAAACATAGGCGCCAGTTGCCTCCTGCCGGGGTCGCGGGATTAACAAGCTACCATGACCCCGGAACGAAAAGGGCTATTGAAGGACACCACACTCATACGCATACCATGGATTTTAGTCAGTATAAGTGACAGTCCCTCCTACCCTGCCCTGGGTGGGAGGACTCATTTGATGATTTTACCACGATAAAAAAAGGTGCCAGGCGCAAAATGTGAAATACCTCGAGTTTTAGTCAGAAAGAATTTGACAGTACCTTCCGCTACACTCAGGGCTCAACTGTGACTCAACTGATGATTTAAACACCTTTTTTTTTTTTTTTAGCGTGGTAAAATCATCAAATGAGTCCTCCAACCCTCAACCCCGGGCAGGGCGGGAGGAACTGTCAGACTTTTACTGACTAAAATCCACTGTGTCCTTCAATAGCCCTTTCTGTTCCGGGGTCACGGTAAGGAAATAATCCCCGCGACCCCGGCAGGCTTTGGCCCTCTGAGAGGATGGTCGGGCAGCGAGTTGCCCTTTACTCGCTGCCCGCATGCCCGCGCCTACGGTGGCCGGAGATCATCAAGCGACGTCCGTCGCCGTGGGCGTCTACCACCGCGGGTGGGGCGGAGGGAGGACACTGTCCTCTCTCGCTCGCGGCCCGCCTCCTCTCAATGATTTAAACACCTAAAAAATAATTATGTTGTGAGGAATTAATGACACATTAGAGAAGGTTATTAGGAGAGCAGTGGTAGCCCAGTGGACCCCGACTTACGAGTTGTAGGTTGCAGGTTCGAACCCAGCCAGCCGCATTACTTTGTGTAATCAATTTCATCACCACTGCTCTCAAAACGGTGAAGGAAAACATCGTGAGGAAACTAGAACTAGAACCAATAATTCGAAGACATGTGACATCCATCACAACGGACGAAAAAACGGACCTTATTTGAAAGTCATAATTTGTAATTTTTTTAGACAAGTGTTCAACAGACGTTTAAAAGTTTTTGTCATGTTGAGTCATGCTCATGCTATGTCATATGTTTGAACTTTTATTGGAATTTTAGTTAAATAACACATACCCAATAATATTTTTTTGTAACTAATCAATTACTACGGCGACTTTGAAAATATCTAGTCTAAAAATAAAGAGCATATAATTAATTTATAAGCTTATACGTCGACTTAAAACGAATAGAAAGTGTCCTAAAAAAAAACACTTTGATCTGTTTGTTTTATTAAAAAAAAATACATTTTTCCAACTCTGGGCGCGTTCAAGTAAACAAACACTTCAACATTACAATATTAATAATCATAATAATAGTCTTCATGTTTAAAAAGAGGTCTACGTCCTGCTTTACAGTCCTTTAGTTTTTCCATTAATTTTGTCATTTTATTTATATCTTCTTGAGTGGGATTAGGCTTTGCATAAACTTTTGTAATTTCGTCTTGATGGTATTGGCACAAGATTTTTTTGTATCCAAGCATAATAACATCCCCAAGTACTGTAAAGCAAAAAAGAAAAATAAATTTTAATTAGGAAAAACCGGCCTAGTCTTAAGTTTTAGTAAAACTAGTGGTCGAGTCCATCGGATAACCACGACATTAGTCTAAGCGATGAGCAGTGCGACGGGCGACGCGAATAAGACATTAATATTACTTTATCAGTACGCGAATTGGCCACTGGCGACGCCTCGTGGCGTGTTTCAAACATTGATAAATATTTGATCTCACCGCTCGCCGGCCCGCTCTTCACCGGCGAGCACTTCGAGATTAGCGCGAATAATATATATAATATAATATATATAATTATAATATAAAAATCAATGCCACTTTTCGTTGTAATTTTATAACTCACGGGCTCATCTATCCAAACCAAATGTTTAGGTTTCTTTTACGACATAAATTGCTATGCTTTAAAATGATGCCGTGGCATTGAAAAGGATTTTATCGCACGGCATTAAAAGACGCGCTACAGGCTCCCGTGGCATGCTGCGGTAGGCAACGGCATGCCACGGACTCCGGCGCTCGTAGTGATATACTGCGGGGTGCGGTGGCGGGGGTAGAGAAGCGGGGCCGCCGCCCGCCGCCCTGGCAAAGTGCTGGAATGCCGCGGTATCTAAGCGGCCAGTGTGCGCTGGCTCACGGCAAATGTTCCGATTTATGGTTATTAAAAATTAACTTGAAAATGTTTTTTCAAGGAATACTTTAATACACACACTTGCAATACAATTTTAAACATTTTTTCAATAGATGTAAAAACTAAAATAATGATAATAATTAGCACTGTTTTTAAGACAATTTTCGTTTAATCGTAATTTTCATAAACGCTATATTATATACTAACTGATCGGTATATAAAATAAAAATAAATTAAACATTAGGAGTCTAAATAGCTTGACATAAAACTATTTGAGTCATGCGATGTTATATTTTTAAACTTTTACTGGAATTTTAGATAAATAACACATACCCAATGATATTTTTTTTTGTAAATATTCAATTACTACTATACGGCGACTTTGAAAATATCCAGTAAAGAGTATATAATTCATTTATAAGCTCATACTTTGACTTCTTAAGAGCGCTTATTCTGAAAGTTGGCAACGTAGCATATGGCTGTCAAATATTTACAAGATTTAATAAATTTTACAAGTTTACTGTATGAAAATAAGAAATTATGGCTCTGTAGTGCACTAAAAAATTGATTAGGGAATGCAATCATTAATACCGTAACACCGAATATATAGTTTTAGACGTAAAAAAAGCGTTTGGAAACTTTCCAAATGCCTTTTATATACCTGAAACGGTTACAACATGAAATTCAGTGAATAGCATTCCTATATCAATTCTCTATTGCACTACAGAGCCATATTTCCTATTCGGAAATGTTCCATACAGTAACATTGCCAAATTAATTAAAACTTCTAAATATTTGACAGCTATTAGCAACGTTGCCAACTTTCTGGCTATGCGCCCTTAAATCGAATAGAAATAGTGCCCTAAACTAAAAAGAACAACACTTTTTGAACTGTTTGTTTTAAAAAATTAAATAAGAAACTTGTTTTCCAACTCTGGTGCGTTCAAGTTAACGAGATCATCAGGTGTATATAAGTTTATCATAGTCTTCATCAGATAATATACGTCGTGGTTTACAGTTCTTAAGTTTTTCCATTAATTTAGTCATTCTTTTTATATCTTCTTGAGTTGGGTTAGATATTCGATAATATTCAACTAGAACGTCTTCATAATATTTGCACATAAATTTTGAGCATTCAATTATACACTGCCCGAGCACTGAAAAGACAGATATTAAAATTAGAAAAACCGGTTTTAGCGTGATGTTATAAAATATAGCCTATAGCCTTCCTCGATAAACTACTAAAAGATCTAGGGCAACTCACACTTGAGCAAAAATATAAAAACAATTTTTTTAAAAAAAAAAGCTAAAATTGTTGTTCGAGAGGTGAAAGTTACCATTAAGTTAGTATGTTATTTTAGAGAAATAGTTGAAACGACATTACTTTGAAGCCGTAACATTACTTAACTTTATGCTATTTAATTTTAAATAGCGCTGTAATTTAGTGGCTGTATATAAAGTAACAACATGGTTCAATAGAAATGTCAAAATAGTACTAGTTTTTAGAAATTTGGCAGCTGTCAGTTGAAAGCGATTCTCCCTAGGCCTGCAATGGATAACTTTCAAACGGCTACTCAGACATGTACTCGTAATGACCTACTTTCAGAATATGAGTAATGAAATGTTTTTTTGTATCGCTTACAGATTATGATATCCTCCTGTTGGCCAATATAAAGCAAAGACCCTGTATAATATTATTTAAATATACACTAAACTTTATATTCTAAACTGAACGCTTTTCATTATATAAACTTTTACAGTCTTACTACAAAAACTTAAACATCTGTTGAACACTTGTCTAAAAAAAATGTGACTGCATAACGGACCTTATTTCAACGTCATAATCTGACATTTTTTTAGACAAGTGTTCAACAGACGTTTAAAAGTTTTTGTGGTACCACGGTTGGAATGTAACCTCGACGTTTTAAATTATGCTGCAAATACTGTAACTGAATATAGTTTAAAGCAAATGCTAAAATACAAAATGTAAAATAATTAATATTAACAAAAAGGACGTAAGAAAACTCAATTCTGATTGTACATCAGGCTTGATACCACGGATTCCTTTGATTACGAACGATACGCCACTTGACTTTAAACGGCTGTAATATCCAGTGCAGCTAGCATTTCCAATGGCGAAAAATAATAATGTTGCCTTTTCCAATATTGGAATACCAACAAAACTATTTTTATACGTTTTTTTTTCGGTTATGTATGACTTTACATCCCCTAAAGGGCGCCATATTGGATTTGGTGACACGTCACCTACCATATAACCAGCGGACAACTGAGACGCTTCTAACGACACCTCATTTGTCATGTAATGATAAGTAGTTTAGAAGTTATGAGGGAACAGACAAGCATAAGCTAGTATTTGTATAGATTAAAAAATCGATTAAAAAGATTACCTGTTTGAACTGAAGTACAAAGTAGTAATGTTATCAACAAAACTTTTAATAACTGCATCTTGAGAATAACTCGGTAAAAATACTGGAATAACTGTTAATCGGGACGAAATACGTTCGCACTTAGTAGTGAACTAATTAATTGTGAATTAATGTATAATTAATGTTGGTTCATCTCCTTTTATACGAATTGATATGTAATTATGTACCTAACTACGTAATTGTTGATTATGTATGACGCAATGGTACTAAAAATAAAAATAAACCTATACTTAATTAAAATCATAAAATGTTTCTTTTTTCATTGATCGTTTTTTAGGGTTCCGTAGTCAACAAGGAACCCTTATAGTTTCGCCATGTCCGTCCGTCCGTCCGTCCGTCCGTCCGTCCGTCCGTCTGTCCGCAGTTTAGCTCAGAGACGCACAGTACTAGAGAGCTGTAATTTGGTGTAAATATACGGATTTGTTGTGCCGAAAAAGTGGTAAAATAAAATCTCGTAAAATATTTTTTTTAGGGTACCTCCTGTACACGTAAAGCGGGGATGTTTTTTTTTTTCTCGCGTACCCCTTACTGTGGGGTATCATTAAATAGGTCTTTAAAAAATATTGAGAGTTTCCATTAACAATTTTTTGATAAAAAAAATCGTTTGTGAAATATTAAGCTTTGAAGTGCTAAATTTTGCTCGACTCGAGTGTCCCCCCCCCTCTACCAGCTAAACAGTTATGTTTGGGGGTGTGAAAAAATTCACAATAGTAGTATATATAACGAAGTTTAAAAGAAAATTATCATGACTAAGTAGGCTTTACAACTTTACGAGTAATAGTCGACCAACTTATAAAATGTACTTGGATAACAGATTTTCTGAAACAACATGTATCGGAGAACATGTTCTTCAACTGCAAATGTAAGTTTGTCAACTTTATTTTTACAGCTTTAATAGGTATGTTTTTACGGTATGTTTTTTGGGGATAGGTAGGTTTTTATCGTCAACTATTTTTAACTAACTTTAAAAAAGGAGGAGGTTCTAAATTCGTCGTAATCTTTTTTTATGTATTTTCCCCGATTTCTCAAAGACTCCTGGACCGATTTTGAAAATTCTTCTTTTTAAAATTAAATTCAGCGAATCAGTTTAGTTAGTTCACATAAGTATTTTGATGGGCAACTACGGAACCCTACACTGTGCGTGGCCCACTACGCACTTGGCCGGTTTTTTGTAAATATAAAATTACTACGGCGACTCTGAAAATTGAAACAGTGTCCTAAAATAAAAAGAACAAAAAAAAACACTCTTTGAACTGTTTTATTAAATAATAAAAAACATTTTTCGATTAAATGTTATGAAAAATAACTAGTTTTAATTCCGCGACAAAAATCCAGACTTGTTGCAGGATGCAATCCCACCCTATGCAATCATGCATATGCACATGCAGCAAAGGCATATGCATACTTTAAAGCTTAATATTTCACAAACGAATAATTTTATCTAAAAAATGTTAATGGAAACTATCAATATTTTAAAGGCCTATTTAATGATACCGCACACTACGGGGTACGCGAGAAAAAAAAAACATCCCCACTTTACGTGTACCCTAAAAAAAGATATTTTACGAGATTTTATTTTACCACTTTTTCGGCGCAACAAATCCGTATATTTACACCAAATTACAGCTTTCTAGTACTGGGCGTCTCTGAGCTAAGCTGCGGACAGACAGACGGACGGACGGACACGGCGAAACTATAAGGGTTCCTTGTTGACTACGGAACCCTAAAAATTGAAACAAAGGAAGCCACTTGCCTAGTTTTACCCTCTTATTCAAAGATAATATTGTAATAATGTTCGAAGCAATCTTAAGGTAAGCGTCCACAGCTCGGCATCGTACGTATCGGACGCATCGCATCAAACGGATTTCTGTATCGGCAGCGATCGGATTGCCGACGCGAGTATCAGCAATCGAATTGCCGATGCCCCCTTCATTTGGATTTTTTAGTGATC
Source organism: Agrotis clavis (assembly GCA_954870645.1). Taxonomy (NCBI): domain Eukaryota; kingdom Metazoa; phylum Arthropoda; class Insecta; order Lepidoptera; family Noctuidae; genus Agrotis; species Agrotis clavis. Next base: position 8,642,017 of record OX940945.1, read on the forward strand.
GTACGATCGGAAAGTTTTTGTGAGAAAGGAGGAAAGCGATTCAGAAGTTGTTATTGCTTGTTTTTTAGCAGAAGAGGAACGCAAGAAAGAAAAAGGACAAATGATTCAGTAAGCGTGCGGAGCGCGTCCACTGATCGGCATTCCGTATGACGTCATCGGTACGCATCGCATCATCGCATTGCCGATGAGCCGTCCGTACGATGCGGATCAGTGGACGCAGTTGTATGAGTTTTAATACTAGACAAACTATAATCCGTTACGTACGATACGTGCGATGCGAACCTGTGGACGCTTACCTTTAAAAGCAGTCAGTAAGGAATATGAAAATGTTCCGTAATAGTAGATTGTTATACAAGAGTGGAAAGAAATCAATTCCCATACGAGGTATTTAGACGCACGAGCGAACCGAGGGCGGCTATAGTCCGAGTGGGAATTGATGACTTTCACCCGTGTTAAACACTCTACTTTTCATTTCAAATATAAGGAAAGTAAAAAATAGTAGTTTTTCTAAAATATTTATTGATATTAATAACATGAGTAGTACCTATTTAATAGTCTTTTTTAATTTAAATTTCAAATATGGAACACACCGCCCGCGTCACCGCCGCGGGCCGTCCCACTTTAATAGGTATTTTTTTTTAATTCACATTGGCCGTATACACTCACAAGACCGCAGCATTTTTTTTTAATCGATATTTTTCTTAATTATGTAAAAAAAATTATAGCCGACTAAATAACCAATTTTAGTTCTATTTTTAAAATTCATTCCCGCCCTAGGGAGGGAAGCAATTACTATGAGTCTTTCCCGCCCAAGGGAGGGAAGCATCGTTTTCGACCCGCTGCTCTGATCAAACAAACACTACTTTCCGAGTATGAGAAATCAAAAAAATATTGTTTTATGTGGAGTCTCCTATCCGGCTCTCCCCTCCTCTATTCGGTCCTCGAAGTTTAGGTAAAAACATATTATTCAACATATTTCCGATGACTAAACACAACCAAAAATAAGCGTTACCTTTGGGTTTTTGTCTGGCACGTAATTTTCCATGACGTATGTATGTATCCTGAGGCCTTATCATGAGTTTTCAGTTATTCTAACGTAAAGTAAACTGGAACTTTGACATTTTCAAATTGACAAATTTCAAGGAAAAAAATTAGTTCCTTCTTCGCACACTAAAGGTGCTGTTCCATTTTTCCATACAAGAAACGCTGTAAATAGTGGAAAGACGCTGTAAAATTGGTATGACAACAGAACAAAAAAGTGTTTTGTTGTTTTGCTGCAAAGACATTAAACTATATACGAGCAATAGACGGGACATGTAACATAATATAAAATTTCTTCTAGTTGGTTGTAACTTTGAAAGGTAAATGTAATTCTCTTATTTTAGAAGTTACAGTAGAAGGCGGGGGGCACCGTTAACCACTTTGGAAGTGTCTCTAGCGCAAACTGTTGAGTTAAAAAAAAAAATTAGTAACCCCAATATCATTTTTAAAGACCTATCCATAGATACGTACACGTATGGGTTTGGTGAAAGTTTCAGCAGGATAGCTCTTATACTTTCGAAAAACAGTGGCTGTGACATACGGACGGACAGACAGACCGACATGACAAATCTATAAGGGTTCCGTTTTTTGCCATTTGGCTACAGAACCCTAGCAGTTTAACTTTTTTAAAGTTATACTAAACAATTATACAGCATCGTAAAATTCATCCTCGACGCTGTGCCCAAGAGACTGGTGGCGTTGCCTCTTCAAACGGCAATGCTTAGCCTAGTAACCAAGGTAAAAGCCAGCTCTTGGGTTACGGGAAGCGTCAACAAGTCTTTTATAAATTTCGCTATACAGGCTGTGTGTGAGCACTCGGAACAAAAATATATACAACGTGTAACGTTAAATGCGCAAAACCTCTCGTGAGGTAACTCAGCCCATGTTACTGAACAATGTTTGTTCTAAGACTTTTGGAAATTCACAAAAAAATTATAATGAAAATTATTTTTCATACTGATGGGCACGATCAATTTCTCATTTTGTATGAAAAACCGTTTTTTTTTTTGCGAATTTAAAAAAGTCTTAGAACAAACATTGTTCAGTAACATGGGGTGAGTTACCCCACGAGAGGTTTTGCGTATTTAACGTTACACGTTGTATAGTTTTTACCACTAAAGTTACTATATCTTTATAAATAACTAGCTTCTGCCAGCGACTTCGTACGCGGATCCTGTTGCTTATGCCAGCGACAATGGGGTCGTCAAAATCGAAGATCTGAAACGTCTGATGTTGAATTCTTAGAGCCTGGGGACGGGAAAACAACGGGACGCGCATGACGATTCCAGACGTTCCAGATCTTTCATTTTTGTAAGTCAACAGGAAATGCCCAGGGTGCTCATTAGGCTGAACAACTCTTGCTAAGACGTCATTCCTATAATTATGTTATAGTGTAGCTGGGCTCTTGGAGTTCCACATCAGGTGTTCCAGATCTTCAGTTTTTTACGACAACAGGGAGTGCTCATCAGGCTGAACAACTCTTGCTAAGACGTCATTACTGTATATATATGTAATAGTGTAGCTGGGCTCTTGGAGTTCCACATCAGGTGTTCTATATCTTCAAATTTATTTTCTCAGCAGAAAATGCTCATCACGCGGAACAATTTTTGCTACGGCGCTATTTTTGTATCTCTTATAGTTTAGCTGATCTATTGCAGTTCTGCATCAGGTGTTCAAGTTTCCAAGATAAATTATAGCCTATATGTTGCCCAGACTCAATAACTATACAACAAAAAAAAAAAACAATCAAAGCCGTCCAGTAGTTCCGAAGATTAGCGTGTATTGAGTAACTTCTCCCGTTTTCCTAACATTTCCCTTCACTGCTCTGCTCCTATTGATTGTAGCGTGATGAAAAGTATACTATAACCAGCGCAGGAGTATGAAAAATAATTGTACCAAGTTTCGTCAAAATCCGTCGAGTAGTTTCTGTTTCTATAACGGTTATACAGACAGACAGACAGACAATAATTTTATTAATTGCATTTTTGGCATCAGTATCGATCCCTAATCACCCCCTGATAGTTATTTTGGAAATATATTTCATGTACAGAATTGACCTCTCTACAGATTTATTATAAGTACCTATAGATAATATTATAATTCCTTTTAATTTAATACAAAAACTTTCAAAATTCAGGGGTAATTTTAGATATACTGTGTAAAATGTGAAAAACAAATAACATAAATTGTATTCGCATATTTTTTGTCTCCTTTTGCTTTTGATTTAGAAAGATTTATTTCGTTTTTCAGTAGCCACCACGTTTTCCTTTCCAAGAAAGTCTTTTTCACGTATCGAAACTCATTGCTACGTTTTTCGGTAGTCCTCATAGTTTCCGACATAGCCATCCCCCGCCACGCCAGACCACGCCCCGTTGTAATATATACCTTGTATACAACGTGTAACGTTAAATGCGCAAAACCTCTCGTGGGGTAACTCAGCCCATGTTACTGAACAATGTTTGATATAAGACTTGGAAATTCGCAAAAAAAAAAATTGGTTTTTCATACAAAATGAGAAATTGATCGGGCCCATCAGTATGAAAAATTGCGAATTTTTTAAAAGTCTTATATCAAACATTGTTCAGTAACAAGGGGCTGAGTTACCCCACGAGAGGTTTTGCGCATTTAACGTTACACGTTGTATATCATATTTCTGGGCGAAATCGTACCGTAAATGCTGGTTAAAAAAACACATTGCATTATTCCATTTTATTATTCATTTGTGTCGCTAATAAACATCTAATTCTGGTAATTAGGTACTAATAGTTAGACGTAATATGTCCATTTAAGGAAACGGTAAAGTTATTAATATGTTGTTATTCACTTCGTATTAGGTACTATTATTCATTGCATTTATCTTCGGGATAATGTTTAAATTAATGTTTACTGTTTATCGTATGTAATTATTTCCCAGAATTTTGTATATTCATTACCGTCACTAGAGAATAATTTATTATAATAATTATTTAAAATTCACTTTACAAGTAGGTGCTCTAGGCTATTTGGTCGTGGGACTAACGAATTACTGACCCCGGAACGTAAAGGGCTATTGAAGGACACCGTGGATTTTAGTCAGTACGAGTCTGACAGTTCTTCCCGCTGTGCCCTGGATGGGAGGACACATTTGATGATTTTACCAAGCAAAAAAAAAAGCTATGTGATTGACTAATTCTTATCAGTCCGTTAGGTTATGAAAAAGTATTACTCAAAATCGCCACTTTAATTCATCATCTGCCTTGCCTTTTCCGAACTATATTGTGGTCGGCTTCCAGTCGAACCAGATGCAGCTGAATGTCAGTATTTTACATGGAGCGACTGACTATCGGAACTCCACTCCAGTAACTGTAATACGATACCCCATGGCAAGACTGGTTGTCAGTCTTTAGATTAGACCTTCTGACTAACACTAACAGTAACAACTATCAAAATCTTCAATAGACAGGCGGGACCAACGGCTTTACGTGCTTTCCGAGGCGCGGAGGATACTCGCTATGACAGATTGTCACCCATCCACAGACCAACCTCGGCTAGCGTGGCTTAACCCGGAAGATCGTACAGTGCTGCTGTAATTATATAGCTAAGAGCTCCTCGCAACTTTAGTAATGAATACTATATTCCTTTTCAGAATCTCTCACTTCGCGACAGCAGACGAATTCACCGATACTACAATAAGGGTCATCACAATTGAGAAGCGGCAGTACGGTATCTTCAAGTGTAAGGCCCAGAACAAGCTGGGTACCGATGAGGGCCAGGTCGAACTAGTAGGTGAGTGGCAACTGACTATACCGTTGGGACTGGTAGACCTCATGTCGGTGGTAACGAAACCAGTTTAAGCTGGGCTCTCGAAGAAAGGGAGGATTATGGATCAATGTTAATTTAAATAAAATTTCAGATATTTTTTTAGACTAGGCAGTGGTCCGACCAACGGCGAGAGAACGAGTAACTCTCGGCGATTTTATCTCTCAAGAAACGCACAATAAATGTACATTCCTTGTAAACGAAAGAGATGCATATATTAATAGTTGCTCTCTGACTGTTCACGCTGAGCGACGAGCTTTCAAAAATTAACTCGCTCAGCGATACTCGTTCAGCGATGCTCGATCACTCGTTGCTCGCGTTCGGTATAGTGAATGAAATGTCACATAAAGCGACTGCGGGCGAGTAGCGCGAGTAATCGCTCGTCGCACTTGAACACTCGCTGTTGCCCGGCGACAAAACTATCGAAACTACACTCGCTTTCCGCCGATCGCCAACTCTTTCTAGAGTGTATAGTTTAGAGTGTATAGTTGTACTCGTTCATCGTCGGCGGTCGGACCACTGCCTCAGAGGACTTAACATAAGCTGATCATCAAACTGTTACCTCTGACATGTTGTTTTCTGTACTAGTAGAGATATTGTTTTTTTTTTAGTTGCATAATGTGGAGAGGATTTTTCTTAAAATTTCATTTTTGAGGATGTACTTTTTATCTTCGTTATGTACAATCGACAAAGTTGAATCATGACCCATTTTGGCAATAAATCGTTTGAATCCTTCAAAATAACAAAGATCAAAGTCGTTACTATGGTTATGTCTGTTTACGCGAATGTGGACCTAATTGTATTTAAATGTCTGTAAGAAAATAAGCTTATGGTGGGTCATAATTCAACTTTGTCCATTGTACTTAGTTTAAGTTGAGGTATTGAATCTGCTTTTAAGCAAAGATTTAAGTTAGTAGATTCGCCCTAATATTATCTCGCTTTCTCATATGTGCCAGCTCATTATTATGAGTGAAACAGTAATTCATTCGACTTACACTGGAAAATTAATAATATATCTTGGTTGCTATCTTCGGTTGGATCTTTGTCTGTACACGCAGAGAAAATGTCTGGCTACCTGTACGAGAACTTCTGGTTGCAACCGTGACAGCAAGACTCACTAGTTGACTTTACAATAATTCTAGTAATAAATACTAAGTAGTAGAGATAACAAGGACTTAGTATTTATTACTAGAAACGTTGTAAAGTCAACTAGTGAGTCTTGCTGTCACGGTTGCAACCAGAAGTTCTTGTATACATTTCTCTGCGTGTAACCAATCAACGATCGAAATTAACTATACGAATCTTTTAGATGTCCAATCAGTAACATCCGTCAAAAATAAAAGAGCGACATTTGAATTGTATGTTAATTTTTGTTAGAGAGCACATATATCAAAACACCTATTTTGTTTAAATAAATCGTTTTTGCTGCAGTTGCTGAAGTATTTTACGATTTTTTTTTATTAAGCTTATGACATGTATTAAAATACCGGATGAGATTTAATTCTATTGTCAATTCGAGGAATTCAACAAAATCTTTTTTTTTTCTTCTAAAATGTAAAAAATTTGAATTGACCCACACTATAAATTTCTTACTGTATCGTAAACGCACAATGGTATAAGTTAATGTTGATACAGGAAAAAAATCCTAATTTAACGCAGAGTTGCTTAAAAATTTACTTCAGACGGAACGGTTGGCTCAGTGGTTGAGTGATAGAATACTGCGCAAAGTGTCGCGGGTTCGATCCCCCACGGAACAAATATTTGTATGATCTACAAGTAGTTGTTTCGAGTCTGGGCGTGTGTCGTGTTTATGTGAGTTTCTATATTTGTAAACGCACCCACGATACAGGATAAATTCTTAATGTGGGGCAAAATATTCCAAAAATAAAGTGTTATTTCAAAAATCTCACCCTGTATACGGCATGCATGGCTGCTATTCGTCGCATGCTACAAACAACCGTCTTGTTGTATCTATAGAGTCTATAATCCCGGTGTGCCCGCCTGCTTGCGGTACGGGTCGCTTCGGCGGCGCGTCTGCGCTCGCCCCATCTGGAGCCACCCTTATGTCCATGTTCGCTGTTTACGTCGTTTATGCCGTGAGGAGGTGAGTTTTAGCTTAAGTTTGTAGTCTTTAATAGATTTTCAACTTTACACTCAGAGCATAAAGTCTAAAATCCATTAAAGACTACTGAGCGTTAATGATCGGATCGAATGATAATGGTTTGTAGTCTTTAATAGATTTTCAACTTTATACCCTGTAGCATAATATTGAAAATTCATAAGCGTTTCCATTTTTCTGTTGCCTGTTTAGGAGAGCTCATGTTCTTACTATGTCGAATTTTTTTAATTGCTATGTTCAAACAGTGGTCCCCACCACTGCTTGAACATAGCAATTTGACACAAGGCATAGTGGGAATAATTTTTTAGAAAAGTATTTTTTTTAATTTTGCTTCGGGGAATATTATTTGCATGCTGTTTTGATCAAAAATTTTATTTTTTGTGCGCTTATTATAAAATATTACATTGATGTAATTTTTGTATTGAATAATTTTTTACTCACTAATCTATAATACCTACTTAGATTTCTAATTCAATGATTAATCGCTTTTTAAGCAAGATCCCCAAAAAAAAAAATTTGACAGACAGTTACGTAATACCGAGATAAAAACTATCCTTTGTGTTCATCCAGATTATAAACTATCTGTGTACCAAAGGAGACGTTTCACTTTTATATGGCGCTCCGGCCATAACATGTACATTTTACCAAAGCTGGGAAAATTACCCCTGAATAGAATAAAGTTACATTTTTGTCATAATATTATATGGATTTTATGTACAAGATAAAAATCAAAAATGTTTGACGTTTGTCCTAAGTAAAAGTTATGACAGCCATGACAGGTTGTAGAGATGACATTTACATTACTTATAATTGTTTTGTTTGTTTTTGTTCATCAGAACCAACTTCATAAATAGTCTTCTAAGTTCTAAATCGTGGTACATAATTATGTTTACTCAAAAATATGTACAATAGAATAATAGTTTCTTTTAGCACTTCAAGAACGTTTCTTTTTATTAATATTTTTATGGAATGGCTTTTGGTATTTTACGCCAATCAACAAGCGGTCATTTTGTGGGTTCAGAAACACGATTAAAAGATTTTTGCAACGATGAAATCGTTGTACTTAATTATATTTACTCAAAAATATGTACAATAGAATAATAGTTTATTTAAACACTTCAAGAATACAGACATTTTTTTTTTCTACGTAACATTAATTTGATGAGACATAATTTCAGAACGAATGAATTATGCAAGCAAACGAGACGCCATGTTGAATAAAACATGGCAATAATTGAAAAACTATTTTTATTTTGTACACAGCAAATCAGGCTCAAATCCACCAGAGAATATTTTTACCGAATCTGTGGTATTTTTTCCTCTTTTTTGATATAATGTACTTCTGATGGCCGAAAATGAAACATCTCCTTTCGTCCAAATCCGTTGAATGATGTTATAGTATTAGTAACTATTCAATTATGCACGCGTGTGTTTTTTTTGTAATTTGGTTTCTATTGTGCAATGGTGTGATTTTGTGAAAGGGAAAGTTTTCTTACTCAAGTCTGTCTATTTTTACGATATTATTATGTGAAAATTATTTTAATACCTATTCTATACAGTATTAATTAAATAACACATGGCCTCATCATCTCGTATTGATATCTCTCTTGTTGACCATACATACTGCTTAATATATTTTTTTCATTTCTCCATCCTCTCCACTCCTTAGCAAAAGCCTCCTTCAAGTCCTTCCACGTTTCGCAATACTGAGCGTCCTCCTTCCAGTTCCTCCTTCCATCTCCTACATGACCTAATACTACATTTAATTAATTATTTGCTTTTTCCAGAGTCGCCAACGCCCGACATTAATTATCCGGGACTACGACCGGATCCTTTGGTCTACGGATCAGCCACAAAACCGGACAAACAACATATCTTATACCTACTGACATATCTGTTTTTAGTACTGATTTAGTCTTTGGACATAATAACGATTTTTTTGTCAAAATGGGTCATGATTCAACTTTGTCGATTGTACAATCGACAAAGTTGAATTATGACCCACCATAAGCCTATTTTCTAACAGACATTGAAATAGAATTAGGTCCACATTCGCGTAAACATACATACATGTCTATGGTATCGACTTTAATCTTTGTCAATTTGGCGGATTCAAACGATTTTTTGTCAAAATGGGTTTGATTCAACTTTGTCGATTATACCTTTGTTCTTTTAGTACCGCGTACCGCTGTAACATCTAAAGTTTCACTCATTTTAGCTATGAGCGGCATTTCATGACGTGCTTCAAACGTTTCAATACCGCTCGCGCGCCGCGCTAAGTCACCACTCACAGCGTCATGAACGGGGCCGTTACGATGATGTCGGTCGCACACTTCGATTGCGCATACGAATATACATTATGTTTTAAATAGTACCATATTGCGACTTTGCTATTTCTCACTAAAAACACGCGACCGACATCAAAGCCGTAATTTTTATACTTGAAGTTTATGGCTAACATTATTCCGATATTTTCTGATAAAAGCAACTTTTATTTTATTACGTGCCAAAGTACAGTCAACAATTTAAAATCATATATCTATTTTAATGATTTTTTTACTATTTTCAATCACATTTGACAGTTTTTGGAACAAAAAAGGTTTTTACAAGACAATAAATATGTGAAGAAAAAAATATGCGCACAGTAATTATATAATATCAATAGTGAACACGCTAGACTCGCCTTGTAAGAATAGTTTTCATATTTTCAAAAACTTCTTTGATAAAAAAAATAGCTTGGCAACTTTTATAAGTATTAAAGTAACAAATAACTGAACTTAATATAATATTACTACTTACATAATTTTATGGAAAAATATATAGTAAGATTAAATTGAAATTATCATTAAATTCGAATGATTAAATGGTAACATAATACCGCATAAAGTTTCGCACGAAATTATTTACACAGATTAATCAGCTCATTCATTCTCTATGAAACAAAACATGCTGTTTTAGTACGAGGGAACAACACAGTATAATTAAAATGAATATACAATGAAATAGACATTTTTGACGCGATACCGTCACTCTAACGATTTAAATTTATTATAAAATACATTTTTGAATCTCTACACTGTACTTATATAATAATTTTGGCCTATTTTACTCAAACCATTTTTATATGTATTTTGGCAGTAAGAACAACCCAGTTTTATATACAGTGAATCAATTTAGATTTAATAATACTTATAAGCAATTTTATAAATATTTAATATTAATTTTTAAAGATCTGCGCAGACGCAGTTTTGGACACTCATATGTAAACAGAAGCTGTTGCCGGCGACTTCGCCCGGGATAATAACACCGAAATAATAACCCTACCTCTGGCGCAGTCGGGTAAAAAGACTACGATTGTTCCTTAGAGTCAGCGCTACCACTCATTATCTGCGGAAAATTTATGGTATACGTGAATTTCGTATCGAGCGACAGAGTCGCGGAATAAATGGCCCCAGTGAAAATGCAGCTCATCAACCGGGTTGTTGTAAATTCGTCACAAAAATAATTCCAAAGAAAAAAAGTACGTATAAATTGTTTCTTGTCATTTTTAAATTTGATAATAGTACATTCTGTCCATTTTTTTTCGCACGGGGATAGCGGAACAATTAAATTATATAAAATCCAGCACAAAACTAGCGAAAACGAGGCACAATGTGGAATCTTAAAGTACTAGGAGAACAGGATCAAAAATCTATAAAAAGTGTTAAACATATTTGTGTTCATAACTGTTTTAACCCGCGCAATGTTGAACCGACCATTTGGGCGTTTATAACCAGTTTTTTGAACCAATCCAAAATGGTCAACATAACATGATTTATTTATGATATTATACACTCGGCGTCACAAAAATCGCACCACTTTAAGAATTCCCTTCAAAGTCATTTTAAACCTATTAATCAATGGTAGACATATGACTATAAGGTATCATTGGAAAGGCAATTTATTTAAATTTCAGTATAAATCAATGGATTTGGTTTTTTGTTTACCAGGGAATAAAAAAAAGCAAGCTAATGCAAATGATTAAAAAGTTAAATTTTATTTTATCAGCAAAAATTACAACAAAGTCCTTAAAAACAACTTAAAACCTAGTGTTACCCCCCCTAGCCCTGATGACTGCTTCCATGCGTTCTCTCATGGACCTAATTAATGTGACAACAGTCTCTTGAGGAATGTTGTCCCATTCTGCAACGACGGCATCTTGGAGGTCTTGGAGAGTGGTAGGGGCAGGATCACGTGCCCGTACTCGCCGTTTCAGTTCATCCCAAAGGTGCTCAATAGGGTTTAGGTCTGGACTTCGCGCCGGCCAGCGCATAACAGGGATTCCAACTTCTTGCAGGTAGTCTCTTACAATTAAAGCGGTGTGACAGCGGGCGTTATCGTACATTAACGTGAACCCACTGCCAACAAAACCCGCATAAGGGACAACCTGCTCCTCTAAGATCTCTGTTATGTACCGAGCAGCAGTCAGCGACCCTTGCCCGCGAGCACTTCCAGTCCGAGAAACACACACAAGGTTCGTTTTACCGTCGATTGACATGCCGCCCCAGAACATGCACGAGCCACCCCCGTATTCCACTGTCTCTTGAATACAGGCTTGTGCGAATCGTTCACCTTGCCTCCTATACACTCTTCGACGCCTGTCGTTGCAGAAAAGACACACCCTCGTCTCATCCGAGAAGAGCACAGCCCTCCATTGGTCTATTGTCCAATCTGTCCATTTTTTTTCGCACGGGGATAGCGGAACAATTAAATTATATAAAATCCAGCACAAAACTAGCGAAAACGAGGCACAATGTGGAATCTTAAAGTACTAGGAGAACAGGATCAAAAATCTATAAAAAGTGTTAAACATATTTGTGTTCATAACTGTTTTAACCCGCGCAATGTTGAACCGACCATTTGGGCGTTTATAACCAGTTTTTTGAACCAATCCAAAATGGTCAACATAACATGATTTATTTATGATATTATACACTCGGCGTCACAAAAATCGCACCACTTTAAGAATTCCCTTCAAAGTCATTTTAAACCTATTAATCAATGGTAGACATATGACTATAAGGTATCATTGGAAAGGCAATTTATTTAAATTTCAGTATAAATCAATGGATTTGGTTTTTTGTTTACCAGGGAATAAAAAAAAGCAAGCTAATGCAAATGATTAAAAAGTTAAATTTTATTTTATCAGCAAAAATTACAACAAAGTCCTTAAAAACAACTTAAAACCTAGTGTTACCCCCCCTAGCCCTGATGACTGCTTCCATGCGTTCTCTCATGGACCTAATTAATGTGACAACAGTCTCTTGAGGAATGTTGTCCCATTCTGCAACGACGGCATCTTGGAGGTCTTGGAGAGTGGTAGGGGCAGGATCACGTGCCCGTACTCGCCGTTTCAGTTCATCCCAAAGGTGCTCAATAGGGTTTAGGTCTGGACTTCGCGCCGGCCAGCGCATAACAGGGATTCCAACTTCTTGCAGGTAGTCTCTTACAATTAAAGCGGTGTGACAGCGGGCGTTATCGTGCATTAACGTGAACCCACTGCCAACAAAACCCGCATAAGGGACAACCTGCTCCTCTAAGATCTCTGTTATGTACCGAGCAGCAGTCAGCGACCCTTGCCCGCGAGCACTTCCAGTCCGAGAAACACACACAAGGTTCGTTTTACCGTCGATTGACATGCCGCCCCAGAACATGCACGAGCCACCCCCGTATTCCACTGTCTCTTGAATACAGGCTTGTGCGAATCGTTCACCTTGCCTCCTATACACTCTTCGACGCCTGTCGTTGCAGAAAAGACACACCCTCGTCTCATCCGAGAAGAGCACAGCCCTCCATTGGTCTATTGTCCAATCCACATGGTCACGGGCAAATTGCAACCGGTCTCTCCTATGCTGTGCAGTCAATTTTGGCCCTGTAGCAGCCCTACGAGCTGCAATTTTCTTCTCCCGCATTCTTCTTCTAATCGTGGAGACGCTTACAGAAGTTCTGCGAGCTGATAGCAGTTGTTGTTGCAGCTCAACAGCATTGGAGAACCGATTACGTAAAGACGTCGAAACAATGAAGCGATCGTCTCTTTCCGATGTGCACCGTTGTCTTCCAGATCCACGTCTTCGGATATAGCCACCAGTCTCTTGGAAGCGTTGGAACACTCGTCGAACGGCAAAACGACTCAAGTTCAGTTGCCGAGCAACATCACATTGCCGCATCCCTGATTGCAGTAGTGCAATGACTTGAGCGGCTTCATCTGCAGTGGTATCCATCTTCTGGGGTATTTTTCTTGCTGTAGCTGTTCACGTGTGTTCACTTCAAAGGTTGAATAGCGAATGACCCACATTTAACCCGGGTCGCCCGTTTTATACCCTTGTAGGGAGGTGCAATTAGTGGCCCTTGCAATGCGTATTTTGACAACATTTTTTTTAACGTTACGTGCTAATGAAACCTGTTGTGTTTAGGGATTCTAACTGTTGTTAATTTAAAGGTCGTTAAGCATACTTTCAATTGATACCAATATTAATTGGGTTTAATGTATTCGTTACTGGCGGGACATGTTTTAAACTTATTTTCGAAGAGGTGCGATTTTTGTGACGCCGAGTGTAGTACCTGCAGATAAACGTGTGTGTAGCTCTAATATTTTTATACATATTGTGAAGTAGCTATGCGATGCCATAAAAACTATAAATAACAGCTAAATATTTTTTTTATCTCTATGCGTCTTACCTTAGGGCTTAAATACCTGTAACGCTAATGTCGATCGCGCGTACGAATATACATTAAGTTCTTTATAGCATCATAGCGACGCTTACGTCAGCTGTGCGTACGAAGTTGCGTTTTCTCACTAAAATACGTACGCGATAGATGTAAACGTAAGAGGAATACAAGCCTTAATTTTCCAGCTAAGGATACTATGTAGTAGTAAAAACCAAAATGTACGTGACCCTGGCACTTTTGTGGCAAAATTATCAAACGAGCCTTCCAGTCCTGTGTCAAGCGAGCGCAAGGAAAGATAAGAATTATTGATTAAAATCCACCCTGTTCCTTCACTCGATCTTTGCGTTACAGGGTCACGGTTAGGTACCTTTACAGACGGTCCTGCGACTTGGCTCTGGATTCTGAAACTCAAAATCATTAGATGACTTCCTTGCTCTTTGTGGAGTGGAACAGAGCGTCAGTCTTACTTATTAAAACCCCTTGCGCTCCAGGGCCGTGGTAACTTTTAAATATTACTGCATATAATCATGGTCTTAGCTCCTATAGCCATTTCTGTACACATTTTGGTTATTGATCATAATTATATATTTAAATATGACGTCGCTAAGGTTTATAGTATATAAGAGTGTGCAATTATATGTATGTATATGTACTATGTATACAATATTCCAGATATTTTTATATCAATTCAACTATCTTATTAAACAATAGTTATAAATTCTATGTAATTTTCATTTTAATAGTAATATTTGTACGATTTTTTGACTGACAAATAATTCACATTTCTTGGTTAACCTACATGTTATTTTTACAAAATGCGTGTTTTTTTATAAAATGATAAATTGTGTATTTTTTTAATGAATTCCTGATTAAACATTTTTATAAATAAGTAAACTAACATAGGTTTTGTATTATTGTTAGTAAATAAGTAACTAAATATGTTTTTGTAGTGTAGGTCTAAATTTTACATTCCATAACTTTTAATACTATACAATTTGGATACAATATTTTTCCATCTCCGTATGTTCTCAAAATTTGAGTATTTTGAAATAAACAAAATCTATGAGTCATATTCTACCCAGATTTTTTCCAAACTGTAAGGCTTCGGTCATACCGTAAGCGACACTCATCGGCGAAAGAAGTACTCACTATCCTATCATTATTTGGGCGTTTATAACCGGTTTTTTGAACCAATCCAAAATGGTCAACATAACATGGTTTATTTTATCGTACGTACAATAAAATGACCATAATTGTGATTGTGACGTTTATAAGTCATATCCAAATTGTATAATTTAAAAGTTTAATGATGATACTATTTCGACTAAAATACCATCCAGTTGTAAGACTTTTTTAATTATAGTAAAATAATTTTTACACCATTATCAAGGCACCTTTTTGTATTTACTATTTTTTTCTAATGTATTTTTATGTAGTCTCATTTTTATATGTATTTCATGTTGCTTTGATGACAATTAAAGGTAAGATCTTTTACTAATATTTTAAATAAAATCACTCTTGGATTTTCAACTCACGGCACTAGGATTATAGTTCAATATCCAGTGTGGCTAATATAATATATTTACTCTTGACTCTAGTGAGAGGTGACAGAGACAAAATCTACAACGGAGTGAGCTTTTCTATAAAAAGCCAGTTATAGTAAATTAATTTACCTTTAATTATCATCAAAGAAAAGCAGACTGACTATTCAATGTGTTGTGTTAAAAGCTTCTCTTTTATTATAATAAGAATAATTTTAAACATCCTCTTATAAGGCACTGGTCTCACCGCAGGCGTTGACGAACTAGCGACTATAATCTCGCTGAAATAACATCCTAAAGAATTTTGGTTCTGACGCAGAATACTTAATAGTACTACGTACAAAACAAATGTAAAATCTTTCTCGAGAGAATAAAGTACATTTTATAACACATTTGCTCGTAAAAGGTCTCTTACTGCACCTATTTCAGTATCGTAATGTATCTTATTACGCACTAGTGCGTAATGGTAAAGTAAATCGCACGGTTTATCAAGATGCTCCGTCTAAAACGAACGGTACTTTTTTAAATCTTAGCAAAGAGTTTTTATGTCAGAAAAGCGGCCAACATTTTATTATTAAAATTAAATTTGGGAGTTGAAATATAATAAATAAACATTTTATTCTTTAATTTAATTAATTTTGACAATTAATTACAACCATTTATCTGTAATAAAACCACAAAAGAATTAATTTACTTTATTAGTAATACTGGCTGTTTTTTGTGCCTTTGCCATAAACAAAAGATGCTGGTGCGCGCGCATCGCTAATTTGTGAAAAAGTAAAAATTATTCCGCTTGCTTTTCCTTTTCGATATAATGATTTTATTTATTTACTCACAAATGTGTTATAAAACGTCGTATGACATACGTGCGGTTTGATAATTACAGCCTCTGCTTTCTTATAGCACTCGCCTTACGGCTTGTGCTACCAATATCGCCTCTGCTGTAATGATCAACTTACCGCACTTATATCATAATGTACTATTAACTCGCGTCCGCATCACATACCTACTTTTATAATAGCCTACACAACGCGTGCGCAAGCAAAAATTTATGAATTGCTATGCGCGAGAGTTCAACTTGGTTTGTCTGACGCTAACGACTCTCGAAGGTCACAATCGGCGCGCTCAATACGGTTGAAAAAGCTCATTTTGATCGCTGAGTCTTATCGTTTCTCGCTAATCGCTAGCGGTGGGATTTGTGCCTCAGACATGTAATTTTACTTAGTAAAGTTCAGTAAGTATTTGACAATCAATTCATTACGTTAACGCTTCGGTATCTGTACTTTCAAAACTTCTATATTTTTTTCACCTCACCCGCTCGGAAAGATTCTATTTCTCATTCAAAATCTGAGCGCAAAACTCCATTTTGTGCTCTAGAGCACAAAGTGTTGTTTAAAATTCGAACACGTCTTGTATTCAATTGTTTTCTATTTTTCTACACTGGCAGGCGAGCCGCCCCCACTACATTTCCTCGCTGTGTGAGGTGAAAAGTTGTGTGTTGCACTCGGCAGCAAAGTTTTTCTGCGTCTCGTACCTTTGAAAACTTCGCATCGCTCAGGATTCTATATTTGAACCGCTCGTTTCTCTCGCGGTTCAATCTTAGAATCCTTCGCTCGCTCAGTTTTCAATTCAAGTACTCGCGCCAAAAATCAACTTTGCAGCCTTGCATAACAAATAACTATTTCGTGAGTTTCAAATTGTCTGACAGTTGTAGGGTTTTTCTGTAATGTTCTAAATATGCCGCTATAACCCCAACTGTGGACTATGGCCCCCAGTGAAATACTATACAAAAATAGAAAAAAAATGAAGTTACTTAATTCCAGGTCTATTCGGCTTCATAATCGAATTTTAATTTTGGAAAAACACGTGTTATTTGAAAATGCCAGGTGTTTTTACTAAAATTAACTTTGAATTGACGGCTGAAATACGTCAAAATTGACAGCGAGTTGTAGTTTGACAGGATATAGAAAAACCTTACAACTGTTCTACTAGTAGAAAACCATACAACTGTTCCACATATAGAAAAAACCTTACAGCTATCGGACAGTTAGTTTACCAGACACAACACCCGTCTATTCGGATTAGTTTCCTTTTTCACTGGAGTATTGAGAAACTTTAGCACTCTGGCCTTCTTGACATCCCCCTAGATCACGGAGCGTTTTCATTCTTCCATGTCGTAGTCTTCAATAGATTTTCAACTTTATGTTCTAAAGAATAAAGTTGAAAATGTATTAAAGACTACAAAGCGTTTTTTTTTATCTTTGCCTCTTGTCCAGCGTTCTTTTCCGCTAATTTCCAAAATGGTATGGGTAGCGAAGCGATATCCGTGTTGGATTGATATTAACATACTTTTGTGTAATTTATTAGACTTGCAATGAATCTCAGTTTTTTTTTTGTATGCATCCCAGTGTAAAGTGCACTTATTTTGTTTGAATAAAGAAATGTTTTAAAATAATGTGTCTTTTTTTTATCCGGCTCACCTTCGTGTGATTCGCACATTGCGACATCTCTTCCAATGTGTTTCATGCAAAGCTCGGTTCAGATGGCGCTACCAGCGCATGATGTCATTTACTGTATGATTTACTTGACATACACTACACCACAGATAATATAACTACACACTCGAAGCTACACTTGAACGTTGTTTACGTTATGCGCTTGTAGCGCCACTGACTGACGGCTAAAACTCGCAGTGAAACCCTCTATTTGTGCAAGTTTTGTGTTTGAACTCTATCGATAAATAAAAAAAAACAGTCGATATTATGTGTATTATTTATTTTTGGATAATAATAATCATTACGATAAGTTTAACTTATAAAATACAGAATTGTGTACATTTAATACATTCATCTTTCGTCGTTTTTTTAAGGCTGGTCAGAATAATGCCTTGAAAGCTATATTTTAGTTATCACATTTCAAAAATTGGTACATACGCCAGCACATCAAATAGATTTTAAACTTTTTTTACAATAGAAAAGTACAATAGGTAAGTCGATGTGCTGACATGTCTTATGTACAGTCACGAGCAATAGTATGTATACTCTAAGCTGTATTCAAAAGTGATGTTCTGCTACCGTATGGATTAAACTTTTGCCTTTTCATTAGATTTCTATTTTGGAAGCCCTACTATTAGGAAATAGGTCTTATTTCAAAGCGGAAACCAGTATTTTACGAGTAAATTGCGTTTGAACTTTGTTAAATGTATAAATGTTATTGCTCGATTTACGATAACTGTACAATTTTACCACATTAGGGTTTGCCTGTCCGTTATGCATGCAAGGTTTTATCCACAAGACATAAAATATTGGCTACACATACCCATTTAAAGGAAAGAGATAAATGCTGAAACAATTGTTTTTCTCTCTAGAAACTGTAGTCAATGACATTTTGCTAGGGAACGCTCAGTCCATGCTCTGTATCTAAGGATAAAAATGGAACTTTCAAACGACGCTCGAAAAATGTTTTTAATTTGATTCTTTTTAACCGACTTCGGCGGAGCTCATAAAATGAGGGTTAATTATTTTATTTATTAATGTTGTACGTAATTACTTAAAACTAAACTTATTTCATTAATATCATTTACAACATAATTATATTAAAAATACTTATAATATTGATATGGTTTTGGTAACATTTTGTTTTTGTACCTAACCTAATTATTTAAGCTAGGCACATAATTATTTATTTTAAATCAGTATTGTTTTTTTTTTCAAATAATGAAAAAAAGGACTATCGGAAAACTAGCTATTTCTTTTTTTACACGAGACCACGACTTGTAATTAAAAGAAAAAGAAAAACCACTTAAAACCAAAATTATGACAAAAATCAGTTTCCCCAGTTTTAGGCAATCTGTGATTTTCTTCCATCACCAGTGCACACCTTTAAAACCCAATAAAATATAAAAATAAATTAAAAATAATTCTTGAAAACATCCAGTATCATAACTCCAGTGTGCGAAAGAGATGACGCTAGCTGACTTGTATAGCTCCATCTCTTTTTTTACAAAGAAGTGACATAGCAAACAAATGACTACGCGGTCTCATATACAGGCTGTTGTTTTTTTTATGAATATGTAATTTAACTTTAAAATCACCGTTTCTTAAGTTTACTGTACAAGTTTATATTAAAATCACCATAATAAAGATAATATCCACCATAGAGCGTATACTGCCAGGACGAAGAAAATGAACCTTGCTATCTGATGGAGATAGTATAATCTGTAACAAAAGAACTTTGATTAGAACCGAGTCCAAAAGGCTGAAAAGATCTAATCAGTCCGACCGTTAGATATTTTATCCAAAAAAAAAAAGACGGTTTGCACTCCGGGAGTGCCGGTAGAAGTGAACACTTTTTTATTACTGTGTTATATTTTAAAACTGGAGTGGTACACATTAAATTAACTTTCGAATTAACGAGTTTCAAAATGCCTCAATCATTTCGAAATCTTTATAGGTACCTTTAAAATTGAATATTTTAAGAGGGAAAATTAATAAGCCAGATCAATTTAGTTGGTTTTTTCACCTCACTAGGTGCAAAAATATGTTAAAAAATCACACTGTCCAGCGATGTCAATATGTCCAAGTCTCAAAATGTGTGTGATATATTTGATTTGGGATTTAAGTAACAAATTTTTTGAGAGTTACCTACCTTTTCCATTTTATCCTGGCCTGTGGCAGCGTGTCATCGCTCTCCTTGAAGAGGAACCTCCTGATGCCAGCCAGGTAGTCCCGGAAGTACTCCTCCCAGTTCATTTCACTCATACTGAACGGGTATATCTGGAAAAAATGGAAAATATGCTTTAAAAAGCCAAGCTAGTTAAAAACAACTCTAATAAGTCGAAAACAAAAACAATCGTAGGTATAGACCAGAACCCAGTCGCAGTGGTAGACGCCCACGGCGACGACAGTCGTCGCCAGACGATCTCCTGCCACCATAGGCGGGGAATGCGGGCGGCGAGTAATCTGCGACTCGCTGTCCGACCATGGACCATGCCCGGATTGACGGCACGTTGTGTTCCACGCGAACGCGAACGCGTCTCAAAGAGTGTCAGCATTATGACGGGGGCCTTGGCTTGACTAACAAATACCAAGGGCTATTGAAGGACACCGTGGAATTTAGTCAGTACAATTCTGACAGTCCCTCCTGCTCTGCCCTGGGTGGGAGAACTCATTTGATGATTTTATAACGCTAGAAAAAAGAAAGGCATAGACCAGAAAATGCAAACCAAAATCTCCAATTTTTTTTAGGTACACGGAGGATGCATAAATAGTCTCAGTTGTCAAAACTACTTACCAACTCTTAAATCAAGGTCAAGGTCAACTTTTTCATGTTCTTCTAAGGCTTGTTCAGCCTTGTGAGCTCCCCTTTTAAATCGTGGTAAAATCATCAAATGAGTCCTCTCGCCCAGGGTAGAGCGAACGGAAGATAGAGACTGTCAAACTCGTACTGACTAAAATCCACGGTGATCCTTCATTAGCCCTTTACGTTACAGAGTCACGGTTACTCGTTTGGACAGTTCTGCGACCAGACAGGCGTTTGGCCCTCTAAGGGGGGCCCCGTCATACTGCTGACAGCTTTTTGAGAGGCGCGCGTGGAACACGACACGCCGTCGTCCCACGCAAGGTCCATGATCGGAACGCGAGTTACTCATTACTCGCAGCCCATATGCCCGCGCCTACTACGGTGGCTAGAAATGGCCTCGCAATGGGGATGGCAACTGGGGAACTAATGGCGCTAGTATAGCTTGTTCCAAGCATCGTCATTAGTACTACGTCATTGGTCGGATTAGGACTAAGCTATGGTGGCGCCATCTACAATTAGCTTTGACTTGCCTTCCCCATTGCCCTGTGTGGCTCTCCTCTCATTCACGCATTCTACCTCCTTCGCTAGCATAAGTGCTTCGCAGTCAAAAAAATACTCTACCAAAAAGTTTACCTTCTTATCGGCCTCAGAAGTCTTCTCCCAGAGATCTCTCGTCCGACTGTTGCAGAACTTGATCTCCCGCGTGCAGAAGTATGACAGGACTGCGGAGAACTTGTGGATCTTACGGTATACCTTTAACATCCTGGAAGAAGAAATAAATGTATATTACCATCAGACGGGATATTTAGTTGTCAAATGCGAATCAATCATTAAGGTGATTGCGTCGATGTAGCCCGCGAAATTCATTTTTTTTTACGTTTTTTGCAATTTGCAGGCCAGTGACATGTTGTAACTTTATAAAAATATGAGTTGCGGTAATAACAAGTATAACTTTATATATAAAAAATATCAAAAAATTCGCTCCATCAGCTCTCACATAGAAAAGGTGCATCGTAGTTAGATTTTAACATGATGCACCTTTTCTATGTGAGAGCTGATGGAGCGAATTTTTTGATATTTTTTATATTTAAAGTTATACTTGTTATTACCGCAACTCATTTATTTATAAAGTTACAACATGTCACTGGCCTGCAAATTGCAAAAAACGTAAAAAAATTTGAATTTCGCGGGCTGGTTGGAGCATCCCCTTAAATCAAAAAAAGAACTGCCCTCACTAGAAATTTATTTTAAGTAGCAAGTTTTGCCAAACGTACTTTTGGGGTTTCAAGACTTATCCTTTTTTTCTCGTGGTAAAATCATGAAATGAGTCCTCCCACGCAGGGCAGGGCGAGAGAGACTGGTAGACTTGTACTGACTAAAATCCACTGTGTCCTTAGCCCTTTACATTCCGGGGTCACGGTAGCTCGTTAGTCCCGCGACCACCGCAGGCTTTGGTCCTCTAAGGGGGTCCCACACAGTTCTTTGAGGTTCGCGTGGAACACAACGCGTCTTCGACCCGGCCGTGGTCCATGATCGGACAGCGAGTCGCCCATAACTCGCCGCCCGCATGCCCATCAAGACTTATCCTAGGACAAAAGTTAAACACAACAACGTATACTTACTTTGGCTTTCTTCCTATGCAGACGGCGAGGCCATCGACTAGTACAGCAGGAATTAAATGCAAGAAGAACATGTAGATTCTGTTCATCAACGCCGATTTTGTCAGTCTTACGGAAATGAACCTGTAAAGAGAAAAAAATAAATCTTAGAAATAAGCAGTGACACATTTCCGTGTGGCTGGGTCGTGAGGTGGACGCTGTCCTCTCCCTCACGCTCATAATACAACCTTGAATAACAGTTTAAAACTTGCTGTATGTACATTAAATAAACAGTCTTACTCACCACACAGCATCAGAGAACGGGAAGCAGTGTATCCACTGCATGTTCTGTTGCAGGAAGTCGCCCCAGGTGATCCTGTTCTCCACGGAGCTGACGTAGTTGAAGATCGGAGGTTCAAGCGGTGGTGAACTGGACAAAGAAAGCCATGTGGTTACAATGACATCTTCGTCGACCGACGCTCGTTTCACCAAGTGACAAACTATAAAGGCAAACGCTCAGTAGGCTTTGATAGATTTTCAACTTTATGTACTAGTGTATAAAGTTGAAAAACTATTGAAGGCTACTGAGCGTTTACGTTTATCGTTTGGAAGCAGAGAGAATTGGTATGACAATTTATCAATTTTTTTATTGGCTTCAATATAATATCCTAGCGGTTCAGAACTTGAGAGTATGTCATGTTAATTTTTTTTTAGTTAATTTGTCTCGCTGATGGTGGCGCGCGTGTTGAATCATTTAGTTCCCTTCAAAATGGTAGACCTTTTTTTTTATTTTACACAACTTTTCTCTACACTTAGGATACCTATGTAGGTACTTGTAGGTCATACAAATATTTGTGCCGTACGGTAATCGAATCCGCGACACGCAGTGCAGAAATCAATCGCTCAGCCAATGCGCTAACCGTGCCATCAATCAACATCAATTCAACAATATTGTCGCTTGAATGTACCCTGGCGGTTGAAAGAATCGCTGATGGCGGCGCGTGTGTCGAATCATTTAGTTCTACTACTGCACCAACCGCGCTTCACACTTTTTTTTTTTTTTTTTTACGTGGCAAAATCATCAAATGAGTCCTCCAACCCCGGGCAGGGCGGGAGGGACTGTCAGACTTGTACTGACTAAAATCCACGGTGTCCTTCGGTAGCCCTTTGTGTGCCGGAGTCGCGGTATACGTATGTCCCGCAACCCCGGCAGGACTGTGGCCCTCTATAGGGGGGCCCCGTCACTATGATGACGCTCCTTGAGGCGCGCGTGGGACACAACGCGCCGTCGCGTCGACCCGGGCATGGTCCATGGTCGGGCAGCGAGTTGCCCTTTACTCGCCGCCCGCATGCCCGCGCCTACGGTGGCCGGAGATCGTCCCGCGACATCCGTCGCCGTGGGCGTCTACCACTGCGTCTCGGGCGGAGGGAGGACGGTATCCTCTCCCTCAAGCGGCCCGCCTCATCCTTCGCGAGCATGACTGCTTCGCAGAAGGAGGCGACCGCCTCCCACTCCGTCTCGCCCCGCAGCATGGCCGCAACCAATGCCGGGCGCGAGAGGTCTCCGCCTATCGCCGCAGTGAGGACACGGCGGTGCTCCGCCCAAGCTGGGCAGTCCTGCACCGTATGCTCCACCGTGTCCTCCGGGCGATCCTCGCAGTGGTGACACTCGGGCGTTTCCTCCTTTTTTATCATGCACAGGTACCTCCCGAAGCTGCCATGTCCGGTGAGGACCAGTGTCATGCGGTAGGTGAGGACGCCGTGGGACCTATCCAGCCACTCCTCAAAGAGGGGTCTTACAGCCGCGATTGCGGCTAGCCCGTACCTCGGTTGCGATAGTCGTTCTCTCCAAACTGCCCTGAGATCGCGCCGGAGCTCTTCCCGCCGCGCCTCGACTTCTCGAGGCAGCGAGGACCGTGCTTCACACTTAGATTGACACATTCAGCTCTTATTAACCCATATGCTGTTGACACGTACCTTCCTTTATATTCGTTGTGGACACTGCAAGCTGCCACCATTAGACAGTTCACCACTGAGTCCACCGGCACTATATCAGCTGACACCACTTCATCACACTGCAGCGTCCGTAGGATACCCGTGGCTGAAATAAGTTTCAGGGAGGTAAGAAAAGAGCCTCATTAGTAGACTACAGGCCCATATCAAGGCGCTCCCTAACCGGGAGCATTCACGTGTAATATAACATTATAGATTCGACTTTGAGCATTACATTACAATACCACCTCCCTGACTGACGAGCATTCGCGTACATTTAGTATAGATTTGATACAAGGTGCGCATTGTGATGCTCGATTGTCTTCCGTCACTGATGAATCGAATTTGTAACGTTACATTACAGGTGAATGCTCGCGGTGAGGGAGCGCCTTTAGCCCCTTCGTACACTAGGCGACGCAAGTCTCCGATAAGCGATTTTGGTATTCATTGACGCGTGCTTGTGTTCGAACCTCTATGGGTTTGTATTGCGATAGCCGCTTGGATACCGAAGTCGTAAGGTATCGGAAACTTGAGTCGCCTTGTGTACGAAGGGCCTTACATTACACGCGAATGTTCCCGGTGACTTTACGTTTTTTACTGAAGTTATTTTTTTATGTGTATGTGAATGCCACGCACACATTTAAATGTTTTCCTTGGAGATGTTCACTTGTTTTACGTAGAAATCGAACGAGCGACGGGGGAAATTTTTCTACCGTGTTTTTGGCTACAATTCTCAATAGAATACGGACATTCTATAATCTAGCTTGAAGCCTCTAAGTCAAGAGTGAATTAGTTACTTCTAGGCTAGCGCGCTTCACCGTCGACCATATATTTCAAAGCATAAAGTAAAATTTTTAAAAGCAACTTACCACCTCCCACGACGACTCCCGTAGGTCCATACATATTGTCCAACCATCCTTTCAAAGGTTCCGTCGCTGTTGATATTACTGGAAAATAAATTGATACTATAGTTATTTTTTATACAAGAGTGTTAAGTTGCTTTTTAACCGCGTGCTCAATTTTGATGACCGAGCAAGCGAAGGATTCTAAAATTGAATCACGAGTGCAACGAGTGATTCAAAATTAGAATCCTGAGCGGTAGCGACGGAATCAAAAGAGCACGTGTGAAAAATCTTTGGACTCGAGTGCAACACGTTACTTTTCATCCCACCTCAGCGATGAAATGACTAAATGAAATAAATTAGATTTTGAAATTTGATGTGGTACGACAACCTTTGAACGTCAAGTGGGCACCACAGCAAGCGTTCAGCTATTGCGGTCACCGGCCGCCATTACTGCTACTACTCTTTAGTGTCTTTAGTGCACTCGATGTTCTAAATTAAATTTACTTTATCCTCTAGAGGATAAAAACGGCTTTTGCGCTCAGATATCGAAGAGGAAAAATACTCTTTCCGAGATGAGGGGATGAAAAAGTATTTTTTTTTTACACAACAACGCCTCCGTCGAAAAGATTTTTGAGGAATGAATAATTCAGCTGCGAGTGGGACTCGAACCTGCGTCTTCTCGATAAGTACTCCAGATGTCTTACCAATTAGGTCATCGCAACACACTCGTTGAAGCTGAATCTTACAATACTTTGATTGAACGTTAAAAAGTGCCTCTTATCAAAGAGACCATCCGGTCTGAGAGGCTGTGGAAAAGAGAGAGCTATACAAGTCGTATAGCGCCATCTCTTTCCGACAGCCTAAACTGGATCGCGTTAAAAGTTTATGGTAGGCCGCCAGGTCTAACTCGACTTTGACTTATTGGGCGTTTTTCCATTAGCTGGTACCGGCACCGGCTCCGGCGAAGTGCCGGTGCGGGGAAGCAAAAATGTATGAACGCCGAGCCGGCGCCGTCCCCGGTAAGTACAAAAGCGAGCCATTCAATTTCATACATTTTTGCTTCCCCGGCACCGGCATGGCGCCGGAGCCGGTTGCGGTGCCGGTGCCGTGCCGCCTAATGGAAAAACGTCCATTGACTTACCTTCAAAAGTAAGATACCTATAACCAGATATGATTGATAAATGAAGATTACTTTGACTTACCTATGGCTGGTCTGAAAATACCTATAGGCATGCCTCCCGCACTCGCTCGTAATTCCTTCTCCGCTAATGCTTTTGTAAATGTGTAGGTGTTGGGCCAAGGTCCTAGTATCCTGAAAATGGAGGAAAAATTATTTTAAAAAACTATGATTTAGACCCACTTGGCCATATTAGTATTTAATGCGAAAGAACTTAATCATATTTTTACCTTTTTTTAGGTGTTAAAATTATCGTATGAGTCCCAGCGCAGGGCAGGAGGGACTGTCAGACTTGTACTGAATAAAACTGTCCTTCAATAGCCCTTTACGTTCCGAGGCCACTGTTAACCGTTAGTCTCGTAACCCCGGCGGGCTTTGGCCCTCTTAGGGAGGGTCCCGTAATTGTAATGACACTCTTTGAAGCGCGCGTGGAACACAACGCGCCGTCGATCCGGGCATGGTCCATGCTCGGACAGCGAGTCGTCCATTACTCACCGCCCGCATGCCCACGGTATTTCCCAGGTTTAACTTCACTTGTCCCGTTGTCTGTTTGTGATCAAATCTTGCCAGTTAATTTTGACACACTATTCCGTCCCTCCAGCCCTGCCCTAGGTTCGACTCATTTGATAAATTTACCAAGCAAAAAAAAAACTTGTGAAACTTACTTAGGCAACATTTTGTTGATTTGGCTATCAGATAGCTTATCAATCATCTGATGGAGTTGTTCGCAATCTGCATCACAGGGGTAGAATCTCTCTTCAATTTCTGAGAGATGAGAATTCGAGTAGGCCGTCGATATGTGCATTAGTACCTGATGATAAGGTTTAATTTTAATTAAATTGCATAGAATACGTTACCATGAAATGAGCGTTTTCATGACTGCGACGCTTTTACGTGTTTAATTTATTGAATGTGTCCGTACCTTGTCTAGTTCTGACAATAAAATCCCACCAAAAACATTAAATGTAAAAAATGCCAAGTCTCTCGATGCAGTCTTTCCATCGTAAAAAGTTTTGAGATCTCACAGAAGCCAAGTCCTATTCAAATTATTTTGTAGTTATAAATCAACATTTAGTAATTATATCAATAGTTTTCTTTATATTATAACTATAGTGACTTGGCAATGAGCACAAATTAAAAGCTGCTTGCTGCCTGGAATTATGTGCAAATGTTACTGACGAGACCTGTGATCAGATTATTTGTTATGTGTGAATCATGATGGTCACTACCGACTACATGTTCCAATACAATAATTAAGAATACCTTACGGGCCATCGCTTTATGAAAGTAAATGATGAATGTTAAGAGAATAAATAAAGTAAATAAAAGAGAATGTTTATGCATGCGGTGTGTGTAACTTTCAACTCCTCCAAATATGCCGTTTTATTTGTTTTTACTTGTGCTCATTGCCAAGTCACTATAGTTATAATATAAAGAAAACTATTGATATAATTACTAAATGTTGATTTATAACTACAAAATAATTTGAATAGGACTTGGCTTCTGTGAGATCTCAAAACTTTTTACGATGGAAAGACTGCATCGAGAGACTTGGCATTTTTTACATTTAATGTTTTTGGTGGGATCTCATTTATTTTTTGTAAGTGTATTTCTTTCTTTTTTTTAGGTGTCCTCATAATTTCTTGGACTTCAGCTACTTTTTTGCTTAGGACCCATTCTCTATCTAACAAACTAAATAGAACTAAACTAACTAACAAATAACTAAATAAATATATATCTACTAACTTACAAACTAAATATAACTAAAATAAATAACACGTAAACAACTAGATTTATGTAACTATGTCTATGTTATATTAATAAACTATTTTCCTAAATAACTGTTTTAGTAACAATAATAAATCTACTATCTAATCCGGCTAACTTAATTTCTCTGAATATCGCTACAATATTTTTTTAGTTTCGAAATGGTTGTTCATAGATAGATGGCGCTATCAAATGAAAATTATTGAATTATTTTAAAGTACTACTTAGACTGCGCTCTGTAACGAAACCATAGCGCGATTCAGACAGGTACAATGCCATCTATCGAGCGCGCATACAATATTTATCGCAATACAATGGAGTTTTAGCTTTATTAATTTAATGAATTATGAACTTTATGTATTAATTTAGATTAATTATAGTCTATGTATTACATTTATATTATTCTTTTCTATTCTATGTATGTATTCATCCAATTGAATACTTAAACAACGAACAAAGTTAACAATGCAGTCAATATCCATACACAATGTTCTTGCCAAACCGCAAATATAAAATTGTTTTCTATGGTATATTATTTTTTAATGTTTTTATAATTTTTCCTTTATATGTGGCTAATGACCTATCTTGGTGCAAAATTTGAAGTTTCTAAGTCTGCTAGAAGTACCTTAGATTTTTGATGATCGGTCAGTGAGTCAGTCAGTCAGTGAGTGACAAAATGGTGTAACTTTGATCGACCGTAACTCCTAAACTATTCATTCAATTGGCATGTAATTTCGAACTTAAGCTTGTTCTAATGCCTACTATTATTCACCGAAAACCTAAACTCCTAGCTTTGTCCACTTCGAAGATATAGGGGGGGCGAAACAGCCGCGAATCGCTTCGAGAAAAGATGGTACGGCCGTGCCCGTTTTGCTCGAGACTTGGCGGGGCACTGCCGTGCCCCCAGATTATAATATTCTACATAGAAGGTCGGAACCCACCTCCCACTGAATGGTAGCCATTTTAGTTTTTTGATAGACTTATGATTTTGAACCCAATTGTTTTAAAACTAAATAGGTTAAATAATTGAAATAATAGCAATAAATACTTTTTTTTATTATGTGTGGTATCAGCAACGACGATATAATACTAGACTCCTAATAACAGGCGACCGATGTCTGTCAACACATTAGGCAAAAAAGTCTTATATTCGTCTCATTTCGACCAATCCTGTGAGCCGTAAACATACGTTGAGACAGAACACACCTTGAGTTAGCCAATCACAACGCAGTACCCCGTCCCCCTCGCTTACGTAGTACCTCAGCGAGTTGGCAGAACAATTTTTGTTCCTGAGGTCGTGCATGCGGAGTCTAGTATTATATTGTCATTGGGTATCAGGGATCAGCTGCAAGAGCGGATTCACATTTTATAGGACAGTTGGGTTTTAAATCCCAATGTAACAGTACTTTTAAAAGCGATCATCATACAAAAATGGTTGCCATTCAGAGGAGGTTGGATTCCGACCCGTAGTATGGTGTTATTGATAGAAATTGAGCAAGCTACCTCCCCTTTAAGTTTGATAAGACATAGACACATTATAAAAATTGTCAATGTAAAGTTAAGATTCCGTTTTATTTAAAAAAAAAGTATAAATGTAGCCTATGTTACTCCTTATTACATCAGCTATCTGCCAATAAAAGTCCCGTCAAAATCGGCCCCGCCATTTCAGAGATAACCCATTACAAACAGACAGAAAGACAAAAAACTGAGGTCCGATGGGCAGTCGCTCGAGTGAAACCCGACCCCAATATAGTAGGGAAAAGGCTAGGCAGATGATGTTGAAGTGAATTTAAGAATATTTTTGTACTAACGTCTAATTTCTTCATATCCCTAGCCAATCTGAGTAGATGCAGCGGCGCTCTGACGTTGGTGACGAGGGCGGCGCGAAGGTGCTCGTCGAACTTGACCGTGGCTGCCGAGTGGAAGATTATGTTCACCTGAAATTATGGAAAAGAGGAAGTTTTAGCACATTCACTCACGCCCGAAATAGAAGAGCTCGTGGCTAAATAATTACAACCGCACAGCCGCCCTTGCCGAAGTTGGTCTGTAGATGGCTGACCATCTGTCATAGCGAGTTTCCTCCGTGACTCGGAAAGCACGTAAAGCCGTTGGTCCCGGCTGTCATTTGTAGAACTTTGACAGTCGTTACTCTTAGTCAAAAGCTTTAAAAGTCTGACAACCAGTCTTGCCGTGGGGTATCGTATTAACCCGTTACTGGGATGTGGAGGTCCGATAGGCAATTTTTTTTTTATATTCCACAACTATCACACAACGCCATCTAGTCCCAAGCTAAGCAGAGCTTGTGTTATGGGTAGGTACTAGACAACTGATAAACATACTTATATATTTCTAAATACATATTATAGATAAATAACACCCAGACACAGGACAAAATGATCATGCTCATCACACAAACATTTGTCCTCGGTGGGAATCGAACCCACGACCCCCGGCATAGCAGTCAGGTCACTAACCACTAGACCAACAGGCCAGTCAAAAGTTGCTCCATGTAAAATAGTATTATTCAGCTGCCGCCGGAAGCCGACCCCAATATAGTTGGGAAAATACTAGGCAGACCTTTTCCGTGAGCATCTGTCGATCAGTCAGGGTGAGTCCAAGTCCAGCTGCCTCGCAGTCCGAAGGCACCACCACCACCTTATGGCGAAACTTCGGTACCTCCTCTTTTAATCTGCTGAACACCTGGAATTTATACAAGAGATATTATGAACTTGGAATTGAGTTACATAATTATATTATACAGGACGAATTTTTCAACTGGTCGTCGTGGATGGCTATATTCGAAACTATGAGGAATATCGAAAAACGTCGAAAGGAGTCTCGAGGCCGATTTTGACGAAAACTAAAACTGAATCATTGGATTTTAGAAAATTCAATAATCCTGGCTAGGAATTGGACCCACTGATTCTGGAAAAAAATCACACCCTTCGATTTACGCACGAAACACGAAATCAAAATTTGGCTTGTGGTTTTTTTTTGGTACTACTTAAAGCGGCGGAGAAGTCGACGGCGACGGTGAAGGCTGTTTTTTTAACCGACTTCAAAAAAAGGAGGAGGTTCTCAATTCGTCGGAATCTTTTTTTTTTATGTATGTTCCTCGATTTCTCGAAGACGCCTGGACCGATTTAGAAAATTTTGCTTTTCTTTGAAAGGTTATACTTCACAAGTGGTCCCATGATCATCAGGTCAGGATCTGATGATGGGATCCCAGGGAAATCGAGGGCAACCTTCAAATTTTATAGGCACATAGTACCAATTTCATATATTTTCTAAAGCTGTTCAAGTATTTGCATCTGATAATCATCATCTCAGGTGGATGAGCTGATGATGGAAGGTACAACTCCTTAACAGTAAGGAGTAGGCGTCGATTGATTTAGTTTGTGTTCGCATATCTCTGGAACTACCAGTCCGATTTAAGGCTGCATATTCTGAAAGTTGGCAACGTCGCAAACAGATGTCAAATATTTACAAGTTTTAATTAATTTGGCAAATTTTCTGTATGAAAACAAGACATATCGCTCTGTAGTGCACTAAAAAAATGATATAGGAATGCAATTAAAACACTGAATTTGATGTTGTAACCGTTTCAGGTGTATAAAAGGCATTTGGAAAGCTTCCAAGTGCTTTTTTTACATTTAAAACTATAGATTCGGTGTTACGATATTAATTATTGCATTCCCTTATCAATTTTTTAGTGCACTACAGAGCCATATTTCTTATTTTCATACGGTAACAATGCTAAATTAATTAAAACTTGTTAATATTTGACAACCATTTGCGACGTTGCCAGCTTTCAGAATATACGCTCTTAAGTAATTCTTTTTTTGTTGTTCTAGGTATCATTAAACTGGGAGAATATGCAAGTTTCATCAAAATCGGTTCAGTAGTTTTTGAGATATGGAATTTTATTATCTTATTGTGTACATAAGCGATGTAATTACCGGTGCGAAGGATTACAAAATTCCAGTGCACATGTAAGAGAATGATGTTCTTGACAAGAATTCGGATTGAATACCTATATAAACTAAAAAGAGTAAAATAAAAACTTTTTCAAAAAAAATGTAACCGCCTTCAAAAACAACCACAAAAAGTGTAAAATAATCTACAAAATAACTTTTCTTTCGGAAGTCGGTGGCTAAAAAGTAGTGACCGACCGAAATTTCGGTTTCGGTTTCGGTTTCGGCCGGTTTCGGCCAAAAAATCTAGTTTCGGCCTTAGTTTCGGTTTCGGCCTAAATATAGCCGAATCTTTCGGCCCCGCCGAAACTAAAGTGTTCGTGCATTTTCGTGCGTCGTTTTGTAAAATTCGTAGATAACACGTGCTTGCTCGCCGGCTAGGCCCCGAGTCAGTTCGCCGCCGTCCATTTAATCGTGAGTTGAGGTTATGTTTTTGAGTTTAGGTACTGCCAAGAGTAAGTCTTTTATATTAAAATGGCATAATAAAGTATATGCCATGACTTAAGCAATTTGTTGTGAAAACGTATGCTGTTTACAAGGAAAGCTTAAAGCAAAGGTGGATGGAGGAAGACTCAATCATTGCGGTGGCTTACAATTAGAGGTTAGGTATGCGCGCACGTGCTCCAGGCATTTTCGAAGGTTCCTCGCCGCGTGGCCAGGCCAACAAATTGCTTATGCCAGGACCCGGGTACGTCCTTAAACTACGTCCAGCCACCGAAGGACGGGCAGCAGCGTCCTTTGCAAACTTACGGTGACCCTACTGCGATCCCCAAGCCGCCTGCCAAGCGTGGGGATTATGGCAACCCCCCCCCCCCATTATGATTGACAATAATAGCACACGGCCCCCAGTCCCCGGCAGCTCCGCTATTCCTGGTCTGGGTAGCGGATCAGGTAACGGCGGAGCAGGGGGTGCTAAGAATCCCCGGCAGATGCCCCGCTACCACCCCCAACGGACTTTGGCCCTGGCAACACACAACATCCGCACACTGAGGACCGATGAGAAGATTATCGAGCTGGAGGAAGAATTGAGCAAAATGCGATGGGATATCTTGGGATTATCTGAAATCCGAAGAGAGGGTCAGGATACGATAGTTCTAGATTCCGGCAACATGCTCTTCTACCGGGAAGGAGACCGTAAATCCCAGGGTGGTGTTGGATTTCTCGTCCGCAGGTCCCTCATCAACAACGTTGTGAAAGTCGACAGTGTGTCGAGTAGGGTAGCATACCTTATACTCAGAATAACCAACCGGTATTCGTTGAAGGTCATACAGGTATATGCGCCGACCTCGACACATTCTGATGATGAAGTAGAGGCATTGTATGAGGAGATATCCGAGGCCATACATGCCTCCGAAACATACTTCACCGTTGTTATGGGGGACTTCAACGCGAAGGTGGGCGCACGGAATGGCGATGAGTTGAGAGTGGGGCCATTTGGGTATGGGCAGCGAAACCATAGGGGCCAGCGACTGGTCGACTTCATGGAAAAGGAAGAACTTCATTTAATGAACTCCTATTTCCAGAAGCGGCCATCCAGGAAGTGGACGTGGATGAGCCCCGATGGTACTACCAGAAATGAGATCGACTTCATCATGACGACCAAGAAGCGAATATTCAGTGATGTCTCTGTGATCGCTAAGGTAAAAACCGGTAGCGATCACCGAATTGTCAGAGGCACACTGAATATCAATGTCAAGCTTGAAAGGTCTCGTCTGGTGAAGTCCACGCTCCGACCTGGTCCTGCCCACATCCGGAACCCCGAAGACTTTCAACTCGAACTGCACAATCGCTTCCAGTGCCTAACCGAATGCGAAACTGTGGACGAAATCAACAATGGGTTGGTGGAAACTGTCCAAGCTGTGGGGTCCAAGTTCTTTAAGACCCCGCGCCGGAATAAGCTTCAAAAGCTCTCGAACGGAACCATCAAGTTGATGCAAGATCGGTCCGAGATGAGGCTGCAATCTTCAGCTGATATGTCGGAATATGGCAAACTCAATAGACGAATCTCTAAATCAATGCGACGTGACCTGCGCTCCTTTAGTGCGGCACGGATCAAAGAGGCAATCGAGCGGAACCAGGGCTCAAAAGTCTTCGCAAAGAATTCGTCTATTGGGCAGAGCCAAATGACTAAGCTGAAGATTAACGACGGCAGCATCATTTCGACGAAACCGGAGATCCTAAGAGAGCTTGAGAGGTTTTACGGACAGTTATACACATCAACACGACAACCCAGTGTCGGTACAGCTCGAGACGCAAGAGCTAAACTGACTCGACACTACACTGAGGATATCCCGGACATCAGCCTGTACGAGATTAGAATGGCTCTTAAACAGCTCAAGAATAACAAGGCGCCGGGTGAGGACGGAATCACAACAGAACTTCTGAGAGCGGGTGGAAAACCGGTACTTCTAGTCCTCCAGAAGTTATTTAATTCCGTCATACTCGAAGGTTCTACGCCAGAAGCATGGCACAGGAGTGTGGTTGTTCTTTTCTTCAAAAAGGGTGACAACACCTTGTTGAAGAACTACAGGCCAATCTCACTTCTGAGCCATGTGTACAAGCTGTTCTCAAGAGTCATTACGAACCGTCTCGAACGCAGGTTTGATGACTTCCAGCCTCCCGAACAAGCCGGTTTCCGAAAAGGTTTTAGCACTATAGACCACATACACACGCTCCGCCAATTATACAGAAGACAGAGGAGTATAATCGGCCATTGTGTTTAGCGTTTGTGGACTATGAAAAAGCCTTCGATTCAATCGAAACCTGGGCAGTATTGCAGTCCCTCCAACGATGTCATATCGACTATAGGTATATCGAAGTGTTGAAGTGTTTGTATAGGAACGCCACCATGTCCATCCGACTTCAGGAAGAGAGCACGAAACCAATCCAATTGCAGAAAGGCGTGAGACAGGGAGACGTTATTTCTCCGAAACTGTTCACGAACGCGTTGGAGGACGTTTTCAAGCTCTTGGAATGGAACGGACTCGGCATCAACATCAATGGCGAATACATCACTCACCTTCGTTTTGCCGATGATATAGTCATCATGGCAGAATCGTTGGAGCACCTCAATTCTATGCTCAGCGACCTCAGTATCGTTTCCCAACGGGTCGGCCTTAAAATGAACATGGACAAGACGAAAGTCATGTCGAATGTCCATGTGGCACCCGTACCGGTTGTTGTTGGGAACGATACTCTCGAAGTTGTAGACCATTATACTTACCTTGGACAGATTGTTCAGTTAGGTAGGTCCAACTTCGAGAAAGAGGTCGCCCGAAGAATCCAACTCGGATGGGCAGCGTTTGGGAAGCTACGTGATATCTTCTCATCGAGAATCCCACAGTGTCTCAAGACAAGGGTGTTTAACCAGTGTGTGTTGCCAGTGATGATTTATGGCTCTGAAACGTGGTCTTTGACTGCTGGCCTCTTAGAGAGACTGAGAGTCACTCAACGAGCAATGGAAAGAGCTATGCTCGGAGTTTCTTTGCGGGATAAAATCCGGAACATGGATATTCGGCGAAGAACCAGAGTCACCGACATAGCTCATAAAATTTGCAAGTTGAAGTGGCAATGGGCAGGCCACATCGCTCGTAGAACTGACAACCGATGGGGAAGAAAAGTTCTCGAGTGGCGACCACGGACCGGAAGGCGCAGCGTAGGCAGGCCTCCCACTAGGTGGACCGACGACATCGTGAGGGTCGCGGGCAACGGATGGATGCAAGTGGCAAGTTGTCGTTCGGCGTGGCGGTCTAAGGGGGAGGCCTATGTTCAGCAGTGGACGTCTTCCGGCTGATGATGATGATGATGATGATGAATAAAGTATATTTGTTACGTACGTTAATGCTTAAAAAACTTTTCAATCGTCAAGGCAGTGACTTTATTCGAAACAGTTTCTTCTTTGAAAAAATGCTATTTTTTTCAATTCAGTAATTACGTATTGCTGAATATAGTGCGATTGCTGAGACTTCAATTAAATCCAGTGAAAAATTTAAAACTATGATTTTTTATAGTTTCGAATAGATTATGGCTCAGTAAAATTTAAATAACATAGAAAAAAAGCAATTTCTTAAAAATCTGCTATATCCATAAGTTTGCCGTATATCATTACTTCCCAGAATTTGATCCATAATTAGCAACACTATCGAATGGTGTAATAATTGGTTGGTTCTTTTTCCAAATTCTGGTGTTTCGATTCCTGGCCAGGATTATTGATTTTTCTAAAATCCAATGATGCAGTTTTAGTTTTGGTAAAAATCGGTCTCGAGACTCCATTCAACGTTCTTCGATATTCCTTATAGTTAAGGATATTAGCCATCCACGCCCAGTTGAAAATTCATCCTGTATAGACACTTTTTATAAGTGTTAATAAATGTTTAAAAAACGGTAAATCTTCAAAAATACTTAATCGATAATTTTTTTTTAAGTTTCGGTTTCGGTTTCGGCCGAAACTGAGAGCAGGGCCGAAAGTTCGGTTTCGGTTTCGGTTTCGGCTGAAAAATCAGTTTCGGTCGGACACTACTAAAAAGACAATGAAAAGAAAAAAAAAAAGTTCAAAATAACCTACAAAAAAACTTTTCTTTCGAAAGTCGGTGACTTTATTTTTTATTTCATTGACTTTTTGTCACCGACTTTCGAAAGAAAAGTTTTTTTGTAGGTTATTTTGAACTTTTTTTGTGGTTGTGTTGAAGTCGGTTACATTTTTTTTTGAAAAAGTTTTTTATTTTATCCTTTTTAGTTTCACTATTCAACCCAAATTATTGTCAAATACATAATATTTTCTTACATGTGCACTAAAATGTTGTAATCCAAGCACCGGTAATAACAACGCCGATTATGTATGTACACAATGAGAACTACCAAAAATAAAAACTACTGCACCAAACTAAATGAAAATTTTATGGGACCAAATGGCAGATATACTGTATCGAACAAAAAAAGAATAATCGAAATCGGACCAGAAACCTCGGAGTAATCGGTGTAGACAAAGTTAAAATTTTTTTAGGTTTTTGTTGATTTTTGTTGATATTTCAAAAAGTGCTAGTCCGAT
The DNA here is from genome assembly GCA_954870645.1 of Agrotis clavis. Lineage (NCBI taxonomy): Eukaryota > Metazoa > Arthropoda > Insecta > Lepidoptera > Noctuidae > Agrotis > Agrotis clavis. Next base: position 8,678,925 of record OX940945.1, read on the forward strand.
TTTGATAAAATTTTAATGGGACCATTCCAGAAGTATACCCTATCCAACAAAAAAAGAATTTTTCAAATCGGTTGTTAAACGAGGGAGTTATGCCCGAACAAACATAAAAAAAAAAAAAAAAAATACAAACATCCGAATTGAGAACCTCCTTCTTTTTTAGAAGTCGGTTAAAAAACCAAGGCACCGACTTTCGAAAGAAAAGTTATATTGTAGATTATTTTACACTTTTCTGTGGTTGTTTTTGAAGGCGGTTACATTTTTTTTGTTAGTTGTACTTTGCGTTCCGGGGTCGTGGTGTCTTATTTTTATTTTTTTTATGTGTTTGGTTTGCTCTTGGCCTTAGTATAAATCAGGAGTGACATAAGACAAGGCCGACGATGGAGCGAGATTACCCAGAAGAAGCCTGTTCACTCTAACTTTGAAGAGTTTAGGTTTGTATGCGTTCGGGAACACAGACGCAGGCAGAGAGTTACACTCTTTGGTATGAAATCGTGGGGTTCTTGGGCACACTCTCCGAAGACCGACAGGCAGGCAACTTTGCGGCGATGAGTCAAGCTATGGGGCTTGGCATTCACTAATTTTACATCGCCAACGAGCCTTTCATTAATTTGATGTCTTTTTAACATAGTCCGGTTTCAGCATCAATAAGTCGTATGCGCAATCGGAAAAACACACGTATCACGTGTCTTAACCGCGTGACTAATAAATACAGTTTGAAACTAAAACAAACGTCTTTATTAATTACACCATTAGCGTTATTTGGTAAAAATAGAAAATACGTGTTAATTTATTGCATACTTATATATATCCGCACTACATAAAAAATATCCTATATTATGCCACCGGCCGATACTTGAACTAGGCATATCACGATATGCCCAGGCATATCGTAATCCGTCAGCACTTCTTCCCAGTACAAAAAGGCGCATGGACGGGAACAACGTATTTATTATCGTAAATATTGTTGAAAATAATCTGGTATCTAACATTAAAATAATAAACCAACTGATATTGTTTATGATCCCTACTCTATGGATGTGTCTATGCGCTTCCTACCCTATTGTTGTCTCTGTGATTTTTTAATTTAAAAGTTACTGTGCCGTGTGCGTCATCTTCCTTTGAACGAAACGGTTGTTTCATTTCTTCATCTCATTAAATATGACTTAGGGCACTCCGGGTCAAAGGATATGAAATGAAATGATATTTATTTTGAAAGTAGGGTAAAGAGAAAAACTAGATGAGTGTTTTTCGTACCTGACTACTCTGAGAAGAAACAGCCGAAACAAACTCAGAGGTCACAGTCTCTTTTAAAGTCCAGACAATATACTGGTCATAAAAGGACCATGAGGTGATGAGATGGTCTTTTAAAGAAATAACCACACACATTTGAGTTAACTAGTCCAATCAGTGTAATCATTTGTCAGTTTCAATTAAACGGGGTACTTTCGACGGAGCCCCACTTGACAGGGCTCTTACTTCTGGGGGTTTAAAAAAAACGAAAGATTTATTTTTAATACGTTAAAACATTCTTCTCATCGGTTAGCCTGACTGGGGACAACCTAGGGAATTAGGAATATCATGATATGGCCAAATCAACAATAAACCTACAACATGTCTAAAAATAAGCAATTTAAGTATATTGACCTGTCTAGACAGTGGTGACTGGTGAGACTGTTGAAATATGGGATGTGAATGCAACAGTAAATAGAATAGAAATAATTTATTTAGCAAATAAATTAGGTAAAATAATAATGTTGAACATTCCCGTTACATCGTTGCGGCAAGCAAAAACATTCGGATTAATAATTTATCCAAATTAATAAAATTTGTTACTGCCTGCATAATTATATGGATTTATCAAAATGAAATTTTTACATTTTGTTCTGCCTGTCTGTCTGTTTATTCGGGCTAACCTCTGAAACGGCTGAACCGATTTTGATGGGACTTTCACTGACGGGTAGCTGATGTAGTAAGGAGTAAATTACTTTTTTTTATAAAAAATCACGCGGACTAAGTCGCGGGCACAGCTAGTGTATAGTATTATTATGTTAGTTTATAATAAAATGCCAACCCGCACTGGGCCCGCGTGGTGGATTATCGCCCATTCCCTCTCACAGAGAGGAGGCTGTGTCCCAGCTGTGGGAACATTATAGGCTGATGATGATGATTATAAAATGAATATTATAAATTTCATTATATTAGAACTAAATTATAGTGAAAAATAATCGAACTATTTTTTTTAAAGAAAGGTGATGTTACGATCAGGTTTAAAAATACATATTACCTATAAAACTAGAATAACAAATTAATTGTTAACTGTAGGTACATCTAATAAACTGATTTATTTTAATTTATATTAATATTCAAGAAATCTTTCATAATTATTTGAAAAAAGATTATTTATTATTTTGATTTATTCTTTGCCTTTTTTAGGGTTCCGTAGTCAACAAGGAACCCTTATAGTTTCGCCATGTCCGTCCGTCCGTCTGTCCGCAGCTTAGCTCAGAGACGCCCAGTACTAGAAAGCTGTGATTTGGTGTAAATGTACGGATTTGTTGCGCCGAAAAAGTGGTAAAATAAAATCTCCTAAAATATTTTTTTTTAGGGTACCTCCAGTACAAATAAAGTGGGGATGTTTTTTTTTTCTCGCGTACCCCTTAGTGTGGGGTATCATTAAATAGTTCTTTAAAAAAGATTGATAGTTTCCATTAACAATTTTTTGATAAAAAGATTCGTTTGTGAAATATTAAGCTTTAAAGTGCTAATTTTTGCCCGAGTCGAGTGTCCCCCCCCCTCTACCAGCTAAACGGTTATGTTTGGGGGTGTGAAAAAATTAACAATAGTAGTATTTATAACGAAATTTAAAAGAAAATTATCATGACTAAGTGGGCTTTACAAGTTTACGTTAGTTTAGTTTAATTTTGGATTTTGTCTACAACATCGTTTTGGATATTTTCTGTAAGATCTTGTAGTTATTGGTGTAAATAAATAAATAAATAAAACTTATAAAACGTACTTGGATAACATATTTTCCTAAACAAAATGTATCGAAGAACATGTTTTTCAACTGCAAATGTAAGTTTGGTAACTTTATTTTTACAGCTTTAATAGGTGGGTATGTTTTGGGGATAGGTAAGTTTTTATTGTCAACTATTTTTATCTAACTTCAAAAAAAGGAGGAGGTTCTAAATTCGTCGTAATCTTTTTTTTATGTATTTTCCACGATTTCTCAAAGACGTCTGGACCGATTTTGAAAATTCTTCTTTTTAAAATTAAATTCAGCGAATCAGTTTAGTTAGTTCGCATGTATTTTGATGAGCAACTACGGAACCCTACACTGTGCGCGGCCCGACACGCACTTGGCCTGTTTTTATTAGTTATTTTTCTTTCTTGAAAAATGTTTGACCTCTAAATTATTATACCTACTTAAGTTTAACAAAAAGATTAGGTATATCTAATTCTTTATTTTTACATTGAAGCACACATCTCAAACTTAATTATAAGTGCAAAACTGAGTTCAGTCACAGTATAAACAGTATTGGATCTCCCTACAAACGGACGAAACGCGAGCTATACCTACGCGCCTCGATGTCGGGGCGCGCTCGAGGCGCAGACAGTCACGGCCGTACCGTAGTGATGAACGGACGGTGCGTTGTTTTTTTTTAGCAAATATGACAAGTAGAAAATATTGTGCTGTGTTTGGGTGTTTAACGTCAACAATAACGCATCCAGACATAAGTTTTTTTAAATTACCTGCAACCTCTGAAAGGTGAGTACTAACTATAAAATAATTTTACTTACTAGTAGCTAGTAGCCGTGCTAGTAGGTAGGTACATAATGTGTGACTTTTTAATGGTTATGTATTTTCCTTTATCTCACGAAAAAAAGGGTATTTGGGTTAATAAATACAGTAAAATGAATAAAGTAAAGGAAAGTTACTGAGGCAAGTTAAATAGTTAAGTTATAGGCGGTTCTGAATGAATCATGATACGGTAGGTACTTACTCTTGTGTTAAAACTCCAGTGCATGTGTGTTTTGTTAGTTTGTATTATTCAAAGTAAAGTCATGGTGTAACGGCGCGGTGGGATTGTCGGCGGGCACGGAAATGAAGCAGTGAGCTTCATTTACCTACGGTACGGTGTACAATCAACGTATATTCAGTGTACTACATAAACTTTAACACAGTCATGACTCTTGGAACGTAAGAGTTAGTAGCATTAGGCCGACTGCCTGCGCGAGCGATGCGCTGTACGAGGTAGCGCGAGCGGCGCACTGACCTTGAAGGAGCGGTTGACGCGAATCCACACGACGACGTAATCAGACCCTTGTTATATCGTCACGGGTGCGTTTTACGTAACGGCCGCGGCGCTACAGTAATATTAGTTTATTATCTGTGTTTTGTGTATGAATAATACTAGAAAAACCGGCCAAGTGCGTGTCGGGCCACGCACAGTGTAGGGTTCCGTAGTTGCCCATCAAAATACTTATGCGAACTAACTTAAACTGAGTCGCTGAATTTAATTTTAAAAAGAAGAAAGCTTTTTATTAGAATGCGAGAAGCTTTTTATTAGAATGCGAGTTTATTATACTTTAAAATTCAATAATAAAGCATTTCGTACGAGTCAGTCAAGGCGCAAATATTTTTCGGTCGCAAATTTATAAGCACAATTTGTTTTTCAAACAAACATTTGTTTTTAAATTAAATCTATTAATAAAAAACAACACGCATTTTTATTGAACACTCCCTTTTCAATATACAAAGTATTTTATTTGTTTACTTAAATATAAGAAAAGTATATTTACAATCACAACATTATATAGAAACAGAAAGTAGGCAAATGTAATTAAAATGCTGGAGACGGGCGTCGGACAGCCCTAACGCATGTTTACGTACCGCGCGGCTGTAGGTATTTATTTCTATCATGCGGCCGAGAGCCACTACTGTAGATATTTATACTGTGGTTCAGTTTTTTGTAACGTTGTCACACTTAAACGACTGGACCGGTTTTAATGTTTTTTTATACATACTAATACTTATATGGGACCCTGTATACGGTTATAACTTTATAGGCGAGCGCCCAAGTAACACAAACGTGTCTAGAAACGTACTACTAGATAGCTTATAGAATTAAATTGAATTGTCTACCATAAGAATAAAATATCTATAAGCAATCTTCTAGAACGCTTATAGACAGAGTTTAGTAAAAGTGGGCACATTCTTGTACCCTCTCTTAAGAATGAGTTAAGAAAACATGACTAGATAGAGTTCAGATCAAATTGACTTAAGAGATGTTTCTAGTGTCTCTCTAAACCGTTTATACTTAGACCGCACGTTTATCTAGTAGCGTACTAGTAGATAGTTTATAGATAGAGTTAAGACCTTTAAAGGAATCATTGCTCGTCAACGTGGGCGGGTAACATCTAGTTTCAAATATTAGACCAAAACTATTAGTAATGGGCGCTGGAACGTAAAGGGCTATTGAAAGACACCGTAGGTTTTAGTCAGTACGAGTCTGACAGTACCTACTTCCCGCCCTACCCTGGGTGCGAGGACTCATTTGATGATTTTACCACGCTAAAAAAAGACGGTAAACATTTGGACCGAAATAATTATTAAAACTATATAAGTTTATTTGCCAAAATATTAAAGTCTTGTCTTCATAATTAGTGTTAATATACTCAATGCCGTATCCTGAATAAATACCCCATGACCGAAATATAAGTTTGTTCGACACTTAAGGCGAGGTTGCGGTATTTTTAACATTTTATTCAAATGTGATATACTTTTAAATACTATACTTATTTTAATACAATGCTTATATTCAAACTACAAATAATAACTTAATAATTTAACAGGAAAATTATATATTATTATCCATAATTTAATACATATTATTTGATATTATACATATATATATACAGAGTCTTTCTTTTAAATTGGTCAAAAGGGAGAAATCCGAATCCATAAGAGATACGGGAAAACTTTGTTCGGGACCTTTAGTTATTTAGATGTTGACAGTTTGGCGTTTTTATATTTTTGGTCAAGTGTGAGTTGTCTACACAACAGAAGTGGGTCAAATCTAATGAAATATTGACTACTACTAATATTTATTGGTGGAAACTGCCCAGATCGCTGGCAGCATATTAAGGCAATACAAATAATTATAAAAATTGAAGATAATATATAATCCTCAAGTAAATTGTGAGGAAACCGGCATGTCCGGTTTTTTGTTTTTGGTTCTATTGGTTCTACCAAAAATTTGAAGACATGTGACATCTACCAACCCGCACTGGGCCCGCGTGGTGGATTATGGCCCACTCCCTCTCATAGAGAGGAGGCCTGTGTCCCAGCAGTGGGAACATTATAGGCTGATGATGATGATGAAATCGTAAAGACAGAAACGTGATTTGGTATAATAAGCTCGATAAAAAAAATTCAAACATGGCACTAGGTAAATCAAAATTTTAATTGTGTATTGTTTATAATACTTACTTTAAAGTTAATCAATAGATACCTACAGTTTTTTATTTTATACTAAACACAATATAACTCCAGTTGTGCTCCAATTTACCTACAGTGGAATTTTCCGAAGCAAAGATTTACGATTCGCAACACCAGACGTTAATGATGTTTTAAAAATAAAGAACAAGATGTCACCTTCAAAGAACAACTTAATAATTAAGATAATATATTGAAGAGCCATGATTTCACCGAAAATAGCTTTCTGGTAGCGACTTCCGTTGTTCTGAAGGTGATAGTAATCATAACTTTTAGCAATTTGCCTAAAAAGGTACTCGTCTGCCCGTCTGCCGCACCTTGGATCATCTGCCTTGTGATTATAAACTGACAAGGTACAGGAAACTGTCATGGCTACGCTTTTCTTATGGGACAATGTTAACCTTAACATTTCATTTTGATTTAGTTAAAACGAGAAGTAGAAGGCTTTTTTTTATTTAATCGTGGTAAAATCATCAAATGAGTCCTCCCACCCTGAGCAGGGCGGGAGGGACTGTCAGACTCGTACTGACTAAAATCCACGGTGTCCTTCAATAGCCCTTTACGTTCCAGGGTTACGGTAATTCGATAAGTCCCGCGACCCGGGCAGGCCCTCTAGAAGGGGGCCTCGTCATCTTGCTGACGCTCTTTGAGGCGCGCGTGGAACACAACGCGTCGTCGACCCGGGCATGGTCCATGGTCGGACAGCGAGTCGCCCATTACTCGTCGCCCGCTTGCCCTCAACTACGGTGGCCGGAGATCGTCTTGCGACGTCTATCGCCGTGGGCGTCAAAAATGCATCTACTTAAAGTTGCTAGATAAAGGATGGTATTTAAAAGTACTTCAATTTATTCCCATTTCATTTACCTAATTTTGCCTGTGTTCCACCAAATATACTGAATGTGCACCAAAATATGTTCATTAAAATATGTCATAACGAAGTGTAATAAAAAAAATCTACCTAAGCAGGGTTGACGAAGCCCCGCTTCGCGGGGCTTCTATTTCTGTGTACAAGGTTTAAAGGAACCTAACCAAACCGAACTTCGGGGTGTCCCTGAAATCTTGCTAAAGCGAGTTTTAGATTTGGTGACCATTTATCCATTTTGGTGTACAAAAAGAATTATTGATACGCATTTAAATTTTAGCCCTAGATAAAGTAATACAAGGCTTTTAAGGCCTCTGACCAAAATCGCGACTAAAGCATTTTGTTTTGTCGCGAAACTATCTAAGAGGTCACCGTGACCCTGGAACGTGAAGGGCAACTGAAAAAACAACGTGGCAGAGAGAGAGAGAGGCTGTGACTGTGACAGTCCATGCCGTAGTCCACCCAGAACGGGAGGACTCATTTAATGATTTAACCGCTCCAAAATATTACCCTCAACATGTAGAATTAAAATTAATTAGGGACTTTATACCAGGGACCGAAAACCTTTATAAATTACGGTACCGGTATTGAAGAATTTTGGTTATTTTTCAGACTTAGGTAACCGCTATCTGGGTAACCAGACCGAAGAAAAATGTAACCTCTATTCAGGTTACCGTTTTAATACCGGTTAACTAAAGATAACGACTCTTTGTCACACACACATGCGATGCGCGCCCTGTGACTATTGCCGACGGCACGTGTGAAGTGTGCAAGATAGGGGTAATTTTTATTTCGGTAACCGGTATTAATACTGGTTATGTATTCACTTTTAATAATAAAGGTTATCTTTAAAATTACCTGTAAAAGAAAAAAAGGTTGTTACCGAAAAAATACCCGTATTGATCATACCGGTTTCGGTCCCTGCTTTATACATGGCGTGAAGCGATTGCAATTCGACTAATCCAAACTATCCAAACTAATAATATTATAAATGCGAAAGTAACTGTTTGTCTGTCTGTCTGTCTGTCTGTCTGTTACGCTTTCCCGCTTAAACCTCTCAACCGATTTTGATGAAATTTGGCACAGAGATACACTAGAGCTTGGGAAAGGACATAGACCTTTTGTCGCGAAAAAACGACGTTTGGTCACGATAACCGACATCCACGCGGACGAAGCCGCGGGCATCAGCTAGTTCCAACTAAAAGTGAAAATCAACCTTACCATACTACGACTTAGGGCTGGTTTTTTAATAGTCAGTTAACCGTTACCTGAGGAATAAAATATCGGTATGACATATTTTCCATAGATAAGGTGTCAAACCGCCATTTTTATTATTCCTCAGTTAACGGTTATCTGAATGGGGTGCTATGACAGGAAACCTCCACGTGCGCCCCACAGAGTACTTTTATTAATAGGGCATAGAGATCTAACTTCACGGGTTTTTCGAGCAATGGACAACAGCGACATCTAGTGTTCACCGACGAAAACTTTTCTGTATATAGTTATATAAATATAGGTATATACAAAGCTTGCTCATTCCTTTTAGTGTTTTGATTGACTATTAATAACTATATGCCTACATTAGTAAAAAATAAAACAAATTTGTTAAGTAATTATATGTATTTCATCAACTATGAGGCCTTTTACAGTGTTTTTACAGTAATTTCTAGCCATTACTTGATATTTATCGGTGTCACTGATAGTATCTTGCTTTCCAGTAAGAATTTTATTAGCATGGAAATAACACACGGATACACTACTTTAGAATAGCACCAAAAGCAGAAAATGCAGGAAAATAACGAACCGCACCAAACGAGAATCAAATTTTTTCAGCAAAGTGCAATGTGACACTGACATTTATTGACGTATTGAAAAGACATCGCACCTTCGGTGCAACAAAGTCACTAATAGCCAAAACTGCAAAATCGACCTAAGTATGCCAAATTGTTTCTAAATCATGCCTTTACTTGGGGCAACAAAGACATCCGCGAAAGTATCTCGAAACTACACTAGATGGCAGAAGTGCCTTTGTGGTTATTGGTGGTTTTTCCATGCGTTTTGGGCCGACACCGTTTCATTGTAAGTAGTGCCCCCTCGCCCGCGACCTTATATTGAGGTCTTTTTTCGCTCAAAATCTTGGAGCAACAAAAGCATAAAACATAACAGTCATACAAAAAAAAAAATACAAAATAGTTTATTGTCTCAATAAGATAATTTTACATGAGTCGTGTTTGGAGCCCACCTTTAGGCAAACAATTCCTGTATTAGAGGACTCCACTCTTTCATACAATTATTATTGTTACATTATAAACTACATACATGGAATGCGGTGTAATGTGCGTGATGTGATGAGATGGGTGATATATGGGGTGTGTGGTGAGGTATGTATGGGGTGTGAGGTGTGAGTTGGAGTGTTTAGTGTGTATTGTGATGTGGATTAAGTCATAAAACTAAATAACTTCTGGTGCAACAAAGACACAGTTCAGGACATTTTTTTTTTTGTTATGTCTTTTATTAGGATTTCTTTGGCAATTAAATACAAGATTTTTACGTATAACTATAGCCAACTAAAAAACAATTAATTAAATGTAAAGATTTCAAACCTTCTTTAGATAGTTATCCAGAACCGAGGAAAAACATGCAAAAAAAATTTAAAAGTCTTCTCCTGTAAAATTTCAAAATGAGCTGTTACGTCTTTGTTGCACCAAAGGTGCGAATGTGTGAAAATTAAAGTTACCAGTAGGTAGCCCAAATAATTATAGAATTCTATTAATAATTTGGGAAAATATCGAAATAGAAAAACATATTATATAAATATTGAAAAACGACACAATTAAAAAGATAATTAAACATTAAACTAGGAACGTAATAAAATACATGATAAATAATAGTATTTTTGGTATAGCGACATCTCTATAGAACAGATCGAAACTCTCGTATTATAATACTACTAAATAAAAAAATACATCTCTAAGAAGATGTATAAGTTACATTTGGTACTCCACAATTTTTTAGTATAATGATCTAAGTCGTGCCAGGCTTTTAGTTAGGAGATTGATGACCCTGGTGCGCCCGTGGACTGGAGTTCCCTTTCGGATACGTCCGGGGGGAAGACCAGTTTTTCGGGCCGGTGCACCCTGGGATGCGGGCAAAAACTCTTCCTTAGGCACTGTGTGCCTAAGGGGTCTCTTTGCCCGTATGCGAATAGCCTGTCGTGTGGACGCTCCAACGCGTGTCCCTCTGATCAGCAGAGGGCACAGCGGCGGAGCGGGCTTGCGGACGGTGAGTAATGGGTAGCTCGCCGTCCGACCAAGGAACAAGCCCGGGTCGGTGGCGCGTCGTGTTTCGCGCCAAATGCCTGCTGGGGTCGCGGGTTTTTTCTTAACCCAGGATACCGTGGCCCCGGAACGTAAAGGGCATCCGAAGGAACACGGGTGGATTTTAGTCAGTAAGAGTCTGACAGTCCCTTCCGCCCCACCCAGGGCGGGAGGACTCATATTTTACCACCTAAAAAAAAAAAAAAAACGGTTATCTGACAATTGAAAAACCAGCCCTTAATGACATAAAACACGTCTACGGGTCTAAAACAAAACACGATCGCCACGACAACGACTATACATATATTACTAGACTACGCATTGCACGATCTAACGAACAAAACTATTCTGTCAACTCGCTGAGGTACTACGTAAGCGAGGGGGACTCAAGGTCTGTTCTGTCTCAACGTATGTTTACGGCTCACAGGATTGGTCGAAATGAGACGGATATAAGACTTTTTTGCCTAATGTGTTGGCAGACATCTGTCGCCTGTTATTAGGAGTCTAGTATTATATCGTCGTTGCGCCACGACGACGTCAAGTCAATCGAATGGGGAAGGCAAGTGTCAAAGTGAAAATGACAGTTTGGTCCCCAAAGAACTGTAAAATCAAAGGAATTTTCAGAAAAAAAAAACATTTATTGATGTAAAATGACTAGATGTTGTGTAATAAGCTGTAAAAATGATGGAATACACTCTTCAAAATAATATCTACTTTTCTTTTGGAGGTTATGTACCAGTATTGCATCGCTCGAAAATCGAAGAATTATCACCTGGAACGAGTTTTGTAATAGTTGTGGTGTTAAGAAATTAAATATATTGTGATATTTCTCGAATCTAAATAGAAAAAAAGGTTAAAATTACTGACTTAAAACATTATGATATTTTATCAAAATAGAAAGTCAAAAGCAGCATTATATTCTTGATAAAGGAGAGGACAGGTAAAACATACCTAAACTCAAAAATTGAAACCTCAACTACAAGTAATTGTGGATTTATTACGGTAAAATCAAATGTATAACCACTCAATTAAATCACTTTTTTTCTCTTGTAGATGCGCCGCGGCGTCTTAATTCTTCTTTTAGTATATAGTACTTGCATGGACGAATAATTTTCCATATTTGTTTTGTATTTATACTCAATTTTTATAACAAATAATCTTGTTTGTTTTTTTGTACAAGGTAGACGTGGGGACCAACTATCGCAGCGCCATCTACGATTAGCTTTGAGTTGCCATCCCCATTGCATCATTATTTCTTAGTAGCAAGGTTGATTTTCACTTGTAGTTGGAATCGGTGGAATCGTGTCGCATCGCGCCATGGGTAAAGGCCCTTACTTTTATGACGCTCCCAGATGACAGCGACGCGGAGGAGTACTTGGACGCCTAAGAGTCTCTGCCATTTTGTTCTTTTTTTTATATTACTTTTATTTTTAGTTTATTTATTTATTTTTTATGGAATAAAGTTTCTTTTTATTTAATTAATTAAACCTAAATATTTAACAAACAAAAAAAAAACTGTACATAAAAAGCTTTTTAGTTTTAATTTAGAATATTTTGAAACTATTTATTTCATAATATTATTTTGTATTTTTTTATTTTTTTATTTATGTTTAAATGTAATCTAAATGTCTTTATAGTGAATTAAATTACTTATAAATAAAAAAGCTACCTACTCATATTAAAATTACTTGGAAGTTTAAATTTCATCCAAATCCGTTCAGTATTTTTTGCGAGAAAGTGAAAAAAATACACTTATCTATACATGCTCTAAAACTTCCGCATTTGTAAGCATAGGATTAAAGTTATCCCAAAAAGGGCACTTACAGGATCGTCAAAGATTTCTTCTATCCTCGTGTAGATATCCTTTCCCCGCTTCTGTCGGACCAGAAGGTAGAGGTTCTCCACTCCCGGACAGCATCGGAGAAGCTTCTCCACCAGGATCTTACCCAGAAAACCTGGAAAAAGAGAGCGAGTAAGTAACTGTCGTAAATAATACGAAGTATTCCCACTGTCCCCATTGCCCGTGTCTTCATGAAGGAGCACACAGGAGGAGCGCTAAAGTTTCTTCCCATTGTCCCCATTTCTTTGACTGCTAATGGGGCTATTGGGAAATAAAATCATAGTTAAAACTTTGTCCCGTTGTTCTTATTGATACGGTAGACAGCGATAGACAATAATAATTGTTTAAGAATAATTTCGCTGTCGCTTTATATCAGTAGGTATAAGTAAGTTTTATAACGCATCCAAGCTACCTATTATCTATTGTACTGAGATCAACATGGAAAAACCCAATGACACTTATTGTCTAACCCGGGAATTGAACCCAAGACTGAGCATGCGGGTTCGAATCCCGTACAAAAAAAGGTTTTGGTGTCTGTGTATGTGAATTGAAATGTTTATAGACATCCCATATTACATTAGACATTCTTAGAAAGAGCGAATGTGTTTTTTTTTTTTTAAATAAATAAATATGAAAAGGTTGATTCTTACCTGTACCGCCAGTAATTAATATATTTTTTCCATTGTAAAACTTTTGTACTTCAGTCATATTTTCATATTTGTTATTCATATTCTCGTCCACGCCGTCGATACATTGGGCACAATAATTTATGTCTTTTTCATTCCGTGTCAAATTCTCATTGATGGCGTCGCTGACAGAAATCAGCTGGGGAGCGGCCATCTTGGGTTTCGGTTTTGTTCCCGCGGTTTTATTTTATTGCATTTTCCTGTAACAAGAAGAAAACGCATGGTTACTTTTAAGCGCAGGTATAAATTATAAAAACCAAAAAACATATGTACCTATAAAAATCGGATATTTTTATCGGACACATAACATAGGTAGGTACCGCAAAAAAACGTAAATATTATTGTAAAAAATGCCATTAATTGAGGTTTTGAACTATCATAATTAAATACAATTATCGGTTTATTTGAAACTAGCATAGCACTTCGCCCGCGACTTCGTCCACGCGTATTAAAACATAGCCTATGTGACTCGCAGATAATGTAGCTTTCTAATGGTGAAAGATTTTTTTAAATCGGTCCAGTAGTTTTTGAGTTTATCCATTACAAACAAACAAAATTTTCCCCTTTATAATATTAGTGTGGATTAATATAGGTACTCGTATTTCTTTATAGTATCGCCTTCGCACTTTAAACTCGCGAAATAAGCACTAGATATTAAATAATTAGATAGATAGAATATAATATATCTTTTTTATACCATAGGTATAAATAACAGATATCCTACTACTATTATAAAGGCGAAAGTTTGTATGTATGGATGTATGGATGTTTGTTACTCTTTCACGCAAAAACCTCTGAACGGATTTGGATAAAATTTGGTACACATATAGTTTATAACCTGGATTAACACATAGGATAGTTTTTATCCTGATTTGATGTTCCCGTGGGATAATTTTCGAGTTGTAGCGGGTGAAGCCGCTGGCAACAGCTAGTGTATGTGTAATACTTTAAAGCTAGAGTTTGTTTGTTTGGTTAGGCCATTTGACAGCTTCAATTAATTGCAAACTTAATTACTCTTAATTAGTCAGCTATAGTTTTGAAAAATAATTAACACGTATTTTTTCTTTCGTTAAGCAAATGTATATTTGCAGAGATATAACGCATCAAAATTCGAAAGTTGGGACTCGTGACGTCAGATGCAAGTAAAAACTGTACTTGCTTGTGACGTTTTGCCAATTTTAAAAGTGTCGTATCTTCGTCAATTTTGGTTAACGAAACAAACGAAATATTTTGTTGTCTTTTTAGTCGGGGAGCCCAGGCAGGGATTTTTGCTGTGACTCGAGCGCGTCAGATTATTATAAGGGAGAATCCTTGCACCCTTTAATGTACCTGTACCAAGTATCAACCCTTCATATGGTGGGGTTTGTTTGGGAGAACCCGTCAGATTAGTAAAAAAAATCGATCCGCAGAAATACTCGAGCGCGTCAGGAAAAGGTAGATTAATGTCAGAAACTTTTTTTCTTTTTAGAACATAATCTTTCAAATCCAATAGGTCGCCATGACGCTCGAGTAACTGCAAATTTAGCACCCTCGCCTCCCCTACTATTTGGACTAATTCGATTTTTCTGTCATTTACGTTATTTCAGAAACTACTAAACACGGTACATGGTGTTGCACCGTCTAGTTTTTAACAGTACCGGATTAATGAGACGTGTGGAAACCGTCTAGTTTTTAATAGTACCAGATTAAAGAGACTACTACATTTGCAAGAGCCGCGAATTCTCATCACGGCCCGCCCACACGGCCCGGCCGTTATTCGTGACACGCAATCACACAATGGTGACCCACTGACCCTCACGGTGGGTGGCCTTACGTAACATTATATAATCAGTTCAAATATTTGCTTGGACCCGGCTGACCACGCGACATCGCCCGCTTTTTATTGCATAGCTAATTGAATGTTTGAATAGCATTTCTTAATTTTTTTAAGAGAAATATTGCTGCTGTTAGCGGTTTAGTGATTGGCTGATGCGATGCCTGTTTTGGGCTCATTTCGGTTACGGAACGGAGTTTTGTATCGCTTTCAAGTAATGGTTCCGGCGTTTAGTGATGTGAGTTTAAAATTAAAGGCGTTTTGATCAAATCTTCTTCTTGTGGTCGTCGCAACACGTTTTCTTCTTCCATTCTCCCCTATCAGACGTCACAGTATCATTTACTACTTTTTCTTTCATATCATTCCTTACACAATCCATCCATCTTTTCTTTGGCTTACCTCTTCCTCTCCATCCATCAACATTCATACTCATCACTCTCTTCGTCACAGTGTCAATCCACCTCATCACATGTCCGATACGTTTTGATCAAATAAGACGTGTAAAAAAATTAAATATTTAAAATAGTTGACTTGTACTAAACATCTTGTAGAATTTTGTTTTATTTATTTTACTGTTACCTGATTTCGCCTGATGGTAAGCAATAATGAGGTCAAGTTTAAATAAATACTCGTAAGTAGCAAATGTTAAACCTCGTTAGTGTAAAAAGCTACTGCTTGAGATTAATTCCTGGATCAAATAAAAAAATAAAAATAGTACCCGGTGTCCTCATTGATTCATTGCATTTATGGGAACGGGCACAGTTTTATTTATTTTATTCATGTTCCACTGTCCCCTTTCATGGGGACAGCGAGAATACACCAATAAAATGTCATAAAGTCATGAAAACATCACGTCTTACTTACAGTATATTTTTTTATGATAACTGTGTACAGACCTATAACTTGTGTGTGACTGAAAACTGTAAAATGTTGGTTATAGTAAATAAATAATAAACAAATACCTTTGATTATAAAGATAAATACATTCTTTGGTAGTGCACTCAGAGTGAATGATTTTTTAAGCAAGGTTGAATATAAGTCGTTTAAATCCTCTTAAGGGGTCATTGTACTCATTTATGTTTGCTTAACTTGTCAAATAAACTGAACAGCAGATTTTTTTTCACGAATCTATCTTTGATCCCATAGTAAAAGTTGTTCGTGGTAATGAGTACAACGACCCCGTTTTTTTAGGTTTTAAAATCATCAATTTAATCTTTCCGCCCTGGTGCGGAAAGACTGTCAGACTCGTACTGACTAAAATCTACAATGTTCCCTCTAATTACCCTATAAGTTCCAAGGTCTCAGTTATCTGCAACATAATTAAAAAAAAAATCGCGTGATGTAGTTAAAGATAACTTTAACTACATCACGCGATCATTATTTTTTTGTTTACTTTTTGTTCTATTTGCATTATGCTTTGCGTATTTATGTTTTATAATATACCTAGTATATAATTATTATTTCTAAAATATTTATTTACTAGCTTCTGCCAGCGACTTCGTACGCGGATCCTGTTGCTTATGCCAGCGACAATGGGGTCGTCAAAATCGAAGATCTGAAACGTCTGATGTCGAATTCTTAGAGCCTGGGGACGGGAAAACAACGGGACGCGTATGATGATTCCAGACGTTCCAGATCTTTCATTTTTGTAAGTCAACAGGAAATGCCCACAGACTAAACAACTCTTGCTAAGACGTCATTCCTATATACTTATGTTAAAGTGTAGCTGGGCTCTTGGAGTTCCACATCAGGTGTTCCAGATCTTCAGTTTTTATACGACAACAGAGAGTGCTCATCAGGCTGAACAACTCTTGCTAAGACGTCATTACTGTTTAAGTAATAGTGTATCTGGGCTCTTGGAGTTCCACATCAGGTGTTCCATATCTTCAAATTTATTTTCTCAGCAAGAAATGCTCATCACGCGGAACAATTTTTGCTATGGCGCTATTTTTGTATCTCTTATAGTTTAGCTGATCTATTGCAGTTCTGCATCAGGTGTTCAAGTTTTCAAGATAAATTATAGCCTTTATGTTGCCCAGACTTAATAGCTATACAACAAAAAAAAAAACAATCAAGTCCGTCCAGTAGTTCCGAAGATTAGCGTGTATGGAGTAACTTCTCCCGTTTTCCTATCATTTCCCTTCACTGCTCTGCTCCTATTCATTGTAGCGTGATGAAAAGTATACTATAACCAACGCAGGAGTATGAATAATAATTGTACCAAGTTTCGTCAAAATCCGTCGAGTAGTTTTTGTTTCTATAACGGTTATACAGACAGACAGACAGACAGACAGACAGACAATAATTTTAGTAATTGCATTTTTGGCATCAGTATCGATCCCTAATAATCCCCTGATAGTTATTTTGGAAATATATTTCATGTACAGAATTGACCTCTCTACAGATTTATTATAAGTGTAGATATAGAAGATAGATAACTACCTACTTATTTACTATTGTATTGTATCTATATTTTATATAAGTAGTAGTATTAATTAACAAGGGACGCCATAGCTGTTTTATTTATATCCGTACTTCAACATAGGTCCAGTTGAAAACCAGCGTCGAGCACTTACTTGCCCGACTTTTTGCTGAACTGGGCCTTTTTGGCGCAGCCGTGAGACACACAAAAGCTACCTACCTATTCTTTTATTTTTTCTTGTTTTAGATATAAGTTTTTTTTCTCTCTGCTTTCTGTATTGTGTTATTTTATTTTAAATGTGTGTGTCTATCGTGGTCCATTTCCGCCAAATAAATGTTTTTTCACACCACTTGCTCGTAAATGTCACATTATATGTATGTCATGCAAACCGGCCGTAAAGCAAGTCATTGTTCCCCACACTCAAACCGGGGAATAATATTGTACTGAATTTCATTATTCCCGTGGGAATAATGTGATTTGAATTTGGAACCTCAAACAAAACATAGTATGAAAACTTTGAACGAAGGAATTGAAGCAGCGGCGGCTGCCCCCCGGCAGTCCCCACTGCAACAGCTGATCGCTTGCTGAGGTGGGCACCACAGCATGCTCACGTTCGAAGGTTGTCGTACCACATCAAAATTCGAATTTATTTCCTCGCAGGTGGTGTGAAAAGCAGAGTACTCACCTCAGGAATAAAGCTGCCTTTGTCTTGGGCTAACTTAAATCCCTCGCTACACTAAGGATTCTTAGCTTAATTCCCTCGTTTCACTCGGGAATTAACACTTGAACCTCCTCGCTGCGCTCCGGAGGTTCACCCCCAGAATCCTTAGTGTCGCTTCGGGATTCAATACGCCCGTGACGTAAGGCACTGCTTTATTCCCTTGGTGTGTAATCTACTATTTCTTTCTTTCTTCTTCTATTAGAACTAGCGACTCTCCCCGAATTCACACGAATGCAAATATGGATCTATTATACATTTATAAAGCTTCCTATAAGGTTCTCGAATGGAGACCACGCACCGCCAAGCGCAGCGTAGGACGTCCACCTACAAGGTGGGCAGACGATCTTATGAAGACCACAGGATCACGCTGGATGCAAGCCGCGACAACCGGTCCTATTGGAAGTCTATAGGGTAGGCCTATGTTCAGCAGTGATGTTTCACGGCTGATATGATGATGATGATGATGAAACCTTCCTATTGAATAAGTCTGTCTTGATGAGATCCACATTAAAATTCGTTACGTAGTTTCAAAGATGAAATCGTACAGACTGTGAGAATAAATAATTTAGGTATACTATTTATAGAAAAGACAATAATAATTTTAGTAAGAGAAAAATGGAAAAAAAGTACATTTTTGAATTACAATTAAAAACATAACAAAAACAGAATAATCTGAATTGTTCCAGCTGTTCTTGAGTTTTACGCTAATTAACATATTAGTCATTCATTTTTATTAATTACTAGCTGTGTCCGCGACTTCGTTCGCGTGGATGTCGGAAATTATAGTAGCCTAAGTTACTCCTTATTACATCAGTTACCTGCCAATAGAAGTCCCGTCAAAATCGGTCCCGCCATTGCAGAGATTAGCCATTAGAAACAGACAGACAGAAAGATAGACAAAAATTGTAAAAAATGTTATTTTGGTGTTTCGCCGTATACAACGTGTAACGCCAAAAGCGCAAAACCTCTCGTGGGGTAACTCAGCCCATGTTATTGAACAATTTTTGACGTTACACCTTGTACATTCATACATTACACATTCATATGCATGTAGTAAAAAACAGTTATTTCAATGTTACTAACAGACACTCCAATTTTATATAGATGTATAGATACAGAAGATTAACAGTTAATTGCGAAGAATCTTATTTCTTTTTATGCATAGACTAGCTGTGCCCGCGACTTCGATCGCGTGGATGTCGGAACTCAACAATGTATTTTTTTTTAAATAAAGGATTTATTCTAAATTAAAAGCCTTAATTACTCCTTATTACATCAGCTACCTGTCAATAAAAGTTCCGT
Source organism: Agrotis clavis (assembly GCA_954870645.1). NCBI lineage: Eukaryota > Metazoa > Arthropoda > Insecta > Lepidoptera > Noctuidae > Agrotis > Agrotis clavis. The sequence continues at coordinate 8,698,387 of OX940945.1, forward strand.
CAAAATCGGCCCAGCCATTTCAGAGATTAGCCATTACAAACAGACAGACAGAAAGACAGACAAAAATTGTAAAAATGATGCATGTAGTAAAAAACAGGTTTTTCAATATTAGACACTCCAATTTTATTTATATGTATAGATTAAAAAAAAAAGTAAAATTATGTATGTCCTCCTCCCCCCTTAGAGGGCCAAAGCCTGCTTGGACCCTGTAACCGTAACCCTTGAATGGCTATAGAATCACCATGGATTTTATTCAGTACAAGTCTGAAACTCCCTTCCGTCCTGCCCTGGGTGGGAGGACTCATTTGAAGATTGAACCACGTTAAAAAATATGTATTACCTACTTATTAATTATTAATCGTAGAGGAGGTTGCGTATAGTTGCTGACTGAAAGAAGGCGTGAGGCCTTCAATTAGCTTTTACGTGTCAGGGTCACGGTAACTTGCTAGGACAATCCCGCAACCCAGGAGACAACTTAAGGTAGGGTTGCCATCTCTAACTCTAAGGCCCTTCGTACACAAGGCGACTCAAGTTTCCGATACCTTACGACTTCGGTATCCAAGCGGCTATCGCAATACAAACCCATAGAGGTTCGAACACAAGCACGCGTCAATGAATACCAAAATCGTAAGGTATCGGAGACTTGCGTCGCCTAGTGTACAAAGGGGCTAACTCTAACCCGGACGCGAGTCAAAGTGCACTCGGGGGGGTGGGAGGACGGTGATGTGTGCGAGTCGCGGGTGACCGGCCGGCCCAATTTTATTTTTTTTTAAAACCCGGACTATAAATGAAAATCCCCCCGGACGCTCCCCGGACGCCCTCTAAACTAGGATAAATCCGGGGAAAACCGGACGGATGGCAACCCTAACTTAAGGTGACAATTATAAAATTAAGATAAAATAAAAACATACACTCAAACCTGTGCTCAAACACAGCACTTAAATTCTTCTTGTTTCAAAGTCGATTGAAATACTTTTATTTTTTCACAAAATACAACAGTTGTATTATTTTTCAATATCTATGCAGTTCTTGTGACACTAATGTCTAGAACAAGAGCCAAGGCTACACTGAATTGTATTTTTAAAGTAGGTACTATTATTAGCACATTATTTTTTATTACACTTTAACTATTGACGTCACGAAGTCTTTCAGACCTCACCTGTGTTTTTTTAACTTTTTCTAAACGAGTAAGGTTAAAAAGCAATAAAATAAACACAAATTCACTGTGAATTATAAAACAATACTAGCTAGAATGTGACAAATCACATTTTATCGCAGAAGTACGTCGTTCACGATTGGCGAGTTCGATATCAAATCACGTATAGAAGAAATTCAGGTCAGTCATAATGCTTGATCAGCAATATTCGCAGAATTTTACTCAAAATATCCATTATACTAATAAATATATTTTTCAGTTATAGTAATAAAAATGTGAGTTTCTATGTTTGCAAACGCACCCACGATACCGGAGAAACTAGAAACATTTTTTTTTTTTACCAAAAAAGAAAACAAGTGAAAAAGGGGCTACTGGGAAAATAATAAAAAAATTGTCACTCATATTCAAAATCGTGTCGTCGTCCTCCGGTTGTGGCCAACAGAAATATAATAAAAGTATCACTGTCCTTTAGTGGCCAAGTGAATTTTTTTAAGATTTTCCCGCTGTCCCCCTTTGGACCTTGAGACTGAATTTGACGGCACGGTTAGTGCAGTGATTGAACGATTGACAGCAGTTGATGGTAGGGACTATGAAATCAATCGCAGCGCGCAATGTGAATCAATAGGCGCACCCGCCGCGGAGTGAGTTGAAATATTTTTTTCACCTCACCCGCTCGGAAAGATTCTATTTCTCATTCAAAATCTGAGCGCAAAACTCCATTTTGTGCTCTAGAGCACAAAGTGTTGTTTAAAATTCGAACACGTCTTGTATTCAATTGTTTTCTACTTTTCTACACTGGCAGGCGAGCCGCCCCCACTACATTTCCTCGCTGTGTGAGGTGAAAAGTTGTGTGTTGCACTCGGCAGCAAAGTTTTTCTGCGTCTCGTACTTTTGAAAACTTCGCATCGCTCAGGATTCTATATTTGAACCGCTCGTTTCTCTCGCGGTTCAATCTTAGAATCCTTCGCTCGCTCAGTTTTCAATTCAAGTACTCGCGCCAAAAATCAACTTTGCAGCCTTGCATAACAAATAACTATTTGTGTGGTGGCATTTTAAGGGTTAAAAAATTTTGAAGTGTAGAAATGAGAGTTTATAAGGTTTATTAAGAATATAAATAAGTAATAATAAAATAAAGTGATAAACTTATCTAAAATAAAATAAATGGAAAGGCGAGTGAAAATGTATAGGTGTCAAGTTTAGTATGCCAGTTTTTTAGGGTTTATTAATTTTTAAATGAAAAAAAGCTGAAAATGATTATTCAAAATATCTAATAGAGAAGAATTGACAGTTCTAAGGCGCCCAATAATGTGGTCACTATAGGATGCGCTGTCATCGTTTTTTCTTATATGAACGAGTTCACACGCAACAGTATTTAAAATACAAATCCGTTTTAAATTACTTTTCCGATGGGTACGTTAATAATGATACTGTAAAGGGCTTCACAGACAGCAGCTATAATGTAAAGATGTACACATCTCATTACATCTTTCCATACAAATCGTCAGGAGACCGACACGACAGCTATAATGTATATTTTTACATCTTCGAATCTCTACGGAAATATGTAATGAGATGTATCGTGCTATAATGTACATCTTTACATTATAGCTGCTGTGTGTGAAGCCCTTAATAGTGTGAACATCACCTCCAGCAGCAACGGATCTACGTGAACTGATGCTCAATTCACGTTCACGCAGATCCATCGCTGTGTGAACGGGCCCTTACTGAGGTCAACGCACTAGTTGAGACGGCATGGTTGGCGCAATATCTGACTGATCGACTGTTGCGCTGTGTTGCAGGTTCAATTCTGCGATAATATTATATTTTGTATGACCTTCACGTAATTGTTTTTGTATATTTTTTGACAGGCCTGTTGGTCTAGTGGTTAGTGACCCTAACACTTTTATCGAGATTGATCTCGGACGAAAAAAGGGCGAGATCTCGCGACTTCGCGAGAACGAGATTATACTCGAGCACAAAAACGTCCTACTCGAAGCGGGGACTGACATGGACGGAGTTGCGATCTGTTGGTTTCGTAGGAGATTGATGTTTCTTTCATTTGTTATTTGATAGATTACATCAAAGTTTACTGCTTCTTAAAAAAAAGTATAGACAGATACGTCAAACAATGTTTGACATAATGTATTTGTTTGACAGGCCTGTTGGTCTAGTGTGTAGACTGTGTAGTGACCGACTGACTGCTATGCCGGAGGTCGTGGGTTCGATTCCCACCCAGGACAAATGTTTGTGTGATGAGCACGATCATTTGTTCTGTGTCTGGGTGTAATTTATCTATAATATTTATGTATTTAGAAATCTAAAAGTATGTTTATCAGTTATCTAGAACCCATAACACAAGCTCTGCTTAGCTTGGGACTAGATGGCGTTGTGTGATAGTTGTGGAATATTATTTTTATATGAGTTCAATAATTAATGTTTTTAAACGCACACACGACACAGGAAAAAAAACCAAACAGCGTCTATCAGCTACAGTCCAGGCTCGTATACTTCATTTCTTTGACCACGTGTCCCGAAGAGGCAACTTAGTCAGTACAAGTTATTATTTATTGCTCATAAAATATCTTAAACATAGTTGTATATCTGCGACGCCGGCATGTGTTTCTTCCGCGATTCTTTCCTGTTATCTTGTAACTGTTTTCTCTTACATCATCATTATAATACTGTAAAGTGCTCGACCAGACTGATAGCTAAACCGACTTCAGAAACGACCACAAAATGTAAATATGACATAAAGGGAATAGAAACGGGACAGAAAACTAAGCTCGACATAGGGGTAATAGAAGCGAGACAAGGTTTTCGGCTCGACGTAACGGGACTCGACATAAAGGGAATCAACCGTACAAAGCGTATAGCACATAACGAATGTGGGGAAGTTTTGTTTTTGAATTATAATAATTTTACTGTCTGACAATATACCCAAATGGTATTGTTCGTCGGTGATTAGCTCTACAGACCGGGTAAACAATATCATCTGCCTAGCCTTTTTCCGGGTCGGCTGTCAGTCGAACCAGATGCAGCTGAATATCAGTATTTTACATGAAGCGACTGACTATCGGACCTCCACAACCCAGTAACTGGGCAATACGATACTCCATGGTAAGACTGGTTGTCAGACTTATGTTATAAGCTTCTGACTAACAGTAACGACTGTCAAAGATCTACAAATGACAGCCGGGACCAACGGCTTTACGTGCTTTTCGAGGCACTTTAGATTATACAAATATTATGTCATGACCAACTATGGCACCAGCATGGCTCATACCACCTCACACCATCGCCCATTAGCGGCTCCATAACCTCCGTATTACTCTACCAATCCATACCAGTGCTCGCGGACCAAGTGCAACTCATAATTCGTAATACATAGTTACGAAAGTATCTACAGTGAAATCCAGCAGCATTACATAACGAATTCTTGAACTTGAACCAGAAAATGTATAATATTCTTAATTATTGTGTGTTGTACGTTTATTTCTGAACGGAAAAGAGAGAGGTGGATTTGCAAACGAATTCTCTGTTTTATATTCGGAGCAGCCATGTTGGATTTTTTGACAGTTGTATGAATTTCTTCTAAAATGGACGTAATTGACTGAAAAATTCTAACTAATCTGTAAAGATTATAAAAAAATTTGACATCTATTTTTTCATTTGCTAAGGGTCAGTTCAGACCGCGACGCGAAGCGACGCGACGATGCGCGCACTCTTTTAAGAGCCATTCAAAATACGACTTTATTTTCTACACCAAAAGATACACATTTCATTGCGAGAATTTAAGCGCCGTCAGAGGCGCCGCGCCGCGCTGCGATGCGCCGCGCGGCGCATCGCGGCGCATCTCAACGTCGTGGTGAGTCGCTGCGCATCTCGACGCCGCGCGGCGCAGCGCGGCGCCGCTTACGCCGCTCGAGGCCGCTCGACGATGCAAGATGTTAGACTGGGAGCTAGAGGTGTCTGAGTATGCGTAATGTGAGTGTCGAATTTCGCCAACCGATTTAAGTGACGAAAAGGTCAAAGAATAACAATGTTTATCTTGCCGGTCAATTGTCTGGTCCATTTTTTTATGCCCTCTTCTCTTATTCGTAAACGGAATATATCGAGTACATGATTTAAAATCATTTTAATGATTATTTCCGTAATAATTTATAGAAAAATCTGATCACAGCTTTTTGCGGGACAGATAAAGCTTAATTGCATAAAAATATTTTTTCACCTCACCCGCTCGGAAAGATTCTATTTCTCATTCAAAATCTGAGCGCAAAACTCCATTTTGTGCTCTAGAGCACAAAGTGTTGTTTAAAATTCGAACACGTCTTGTATTCAATTGTTTTCTACTTTTCTACACTGGCAGGCGAGCCGCCCCCACCGTATTTCCTCGCTGTGTGAGGTGAAAAGTTGTGTGTTGCACTCGGCAGCAAAGTTTTTCTGCGTCTCGTACCTTTGAAAACCTCGCATCGCTCAGGATTCTATATTTGAACCGCTCGTTTCTCTCGTGGTTCAATCTTAGAATCCTTCGCTCGCTCAGTTTTCAACTCAAGTACTCGCGCCAAAAATCAACTTTGCAGCCTTGCATAACAAATAACTATTTCCAATCAGTTAGGAACTTGTTCTGATTTGCTGAATTAAATGAAGTACTGAACTAAATGAGTGGACTACTTCATCAAGCGAAAAGATACACATACTTAATGCAGGCAGGATATGTATTGTCACTATTTAGGGTCTCAGGTATAAGAATTCGGTCATAGTTGCCTTCATTCGGATTTTGTATACTCAACTACCTCTAGCCCCTGGACTATGTAACTGACACCAAATGGACGACTGCGGGAGGAAGGGGGGTGGGGCGGGAAGCACGTGGCGAATGTAGACACTCCGCGGCGCAGCGCGGCGCATCGCTACGCAGCGCGGCGCATCGCGGCGCAGCGCATCGTCGCGTCGCTTCGCGTCTCGGTCTGAACTGACCCTAAGTGAACCAAAATAATTAACGAATATAATACGCATTTAAAATTGACAACACGTCACAGCTTAGTCCAATTTTTATTGAATTCCGACTCTCGAGTTTTGATGCGTTATATTTTTCTAATAAAAATTCATTGAGCACGATCATTTGTTCTGTCTCTGGGTGTAATTTATCTATAATATTTATGTATTTAGAAATATATTTAAGTATGTTTATCAGTTGTCTGTACCCATAACACAAGCTCTGCTTAGCTTGGGACTAGATGGCGTTGTATGATATTTGTGGAATATTATTATTATTATTGATTTAACAAAACAAACAATGAATTCGTAACTTCTCTTTTCTAAAACTATAATCGTCTTTCCACACGAACGATAAACATCTGTTATACACTTGTTTTAAAAAAATGGTCAACATCAAAACGGCATTTCACGTTGATATAAGGGTCGTTATGCAGTTTACACTTTTTTTAGACAAGCGTTCAACAGATGTTTATCTTTGTGTGGTAAGGCGGTAAGTAAACGACGGACTTATTAGATTTGCAATTTATTGATGCTGTCAAATAGTCAATATTATTATCTGATGCGTTTAACATTCCTGGTTATAGTTCCGGACAGTCCTGGCAGGCAATGATTATCAATGGTTATATGGGTATTTAATTAAGCACCACTTAACCTTGAAAATCTATCCAAATGGTTAATATCATTATGTAACTAACTCAGATACAGACGCCATATTTAAATTCAGTTTAAATTAACCATTTTATCACAAAAAAAGCTAAAACGGAAACTGAACAAGATAGTGGGTTATATACCTAGATCGATTAATTATTATTCAGTTAAGCTTGGTAAACATGATTGGTTAATAAAATAATTTTAAATTAGAAACACTCATTTTGTATGAAATTAACTAGATTCTGTAATGTTTTTAGGGTTCCGTAAATCAAAAGAAAAAACGGAACCCTTATAAGATCACTTTGTTGTCCATCTGTTAGTCTGTTCATCTGTCGAGACCCTTTTTCACACGTCCGACACGCACTTGACCAGTTTTTTTGACACTAAAATAGTTATTTGTTATGCAACGCTGCAAAGTTGATTTTTGGCGCGAGTACCTACTTGAATTGAAAACTGAGCGAGCGAAGGATTCTAAGATTGAACCGCGAGAGAAACGAGCGGTTCAAATATAGAATCCTGAGCGATGCGAAGTTTTCAAAGGTACGAGACGCAGAAAAACTTTGCTGCCGAGTGCAACACACAACTTTTCACCTCACACAGCGAGGAAATGTAGTGGGGGCGGCTCGCCTGCCAGTGTAGAAAAGTAGAAAACAATTGAATACAAGACGTGTTCGAATTTTAAACAACACTTTGTGCTCTAGAGCACAAAATGGAGTTTTGCGCTCAGATTTTGAATGAGAAATAGAATCTTTCTGAGCGGGTGAGGTGAAAACATGTTTAATTACGCACGGAAGCGGCAAATTGCTTTCCTAAATAGCACTCACTAATAAATAGCTCTCACTACGTTACGGGGGGCAAACCCCGTCTTGGCCCTAAATAAGTCACTTTCACCCCTTGAATAACAATGTACTATTGAACCCTGTTCTTAACAAAATAAAATCGCAAATCCTGTTAGTACGTAATGATACAATTATTTCACCGCACACACAGGCTCAGTAACGCAAGTCCACATATTTGTAACTCATTTGGTATGCGGGTTGCGTTCCCGCCGCACAAGGTTAGTGAAATGGGCCGGTAGTTCGATTCCAAGCCTCCACTAACGAATATTTCGAGTGTGAGTATCGGATTGTTGATTCTACGACATAAATAATGTATCTCATTCGCAATCTTGATCAATTTTTTTTTAGCGTGGTAAATTCATGAAATTAGTCTTCCCACCCCGGGCAGGGCGGGAGGGACTATCAGACTTGTACTCACGGTAATGAGATAAGTCCCGCCACTCCAGCAGGCTTTGGCCCTCTAGAGGGGGGCCCCGTCATTATGCTGACGCTCTTTGAGGCGCGCGAGGAACACAACGCGCCTTCGTCGACCCAATCTTGATCCCTAACGTTGGAAAATAATCTATCTCGCTTGATATCTTCGGTTGGATGTTTAATAATAATAATATTCCACAACTATCACACAACGCCATCTATTCCCAAGCTAAGCAGAGCTTGTGTTATGGGTACTAGACAACTGATAAACATACTTATACATATATTTCTAAATACATACATATTATAGATAAACACCCAGACACAGAACAAATGATCGTGCTCATCACACAAATATTTGTCCTGGGTGGAAATCGAACCCACAACCTCCGGCGTAGTAGTCAGGGTCACTAACCACTAGACCAACAGGCCTGTGTTTGTTTCATCATCATCGTCATAATTATCAGTCGTAAGACGTCCACTGCTGAACAAAGGCCTCCCCTATAGACTTCCAATAGGACCGGTTGTAAGCGGTTTGCATCCAGCGTGATCCTGTGGTCTTCATAAGATCGTCTGCCCACCTTGTGGGTGGACGTCACCTACGCTGCGCTTGCCGGTGCGTGGTCTCCATTCGAAAACCTTACGGCCCCACCATCAGTTCTGCGTGCTATATGTCCTGCCCACTGCTGTTTCAACTTGCTGATTCGTTGGACTATATCAGTAACTTTAGTTCGTCTACGAATCTCCTAATTTCTGAGTCGATCGCGCAGAGAGACTCCGAGCTTAGCTCAGCTAGCTTACTAGCTTCATAGCTCGTTGGACTATATTGAACTTAGTTATGAGGCCTATAGTAAAAGACTGCGTTTCGGAGCCATCTTCGATCTTTGTAACCAATCAACGACTGAATTTGTCTAGGTATTCGAGTCTTTAAGATCTTCAATCAGAAACAGCCGACAAAAACAAAGGAACGGGATTTGTTTGCGATTGTACATTAATTTCGGATGTAGGAAGGTTAAAGCAACCTTGTTCTTGACTATTACGGTTTAGGCTAACTAATAAGAATGCCTAAAAGCCTAAATAAGGGAAACACCCACTAACGACATTGATTTCACTTATTTTCGCATTTTTCGTCATAAGATCAATGTCAAAATAATAACTAGGACAGAAAACGGAAGTTAACTGTCCTCGTGTTATAACTAAATAAGGAGGTAAGAGGAAATCGACTTCCAGTTTAAGTTATTGATTTTTTAAATTATTTGTAGGACTTGCCGAGGTTGGTCTGTGGACCAATTGTCATAGCCAGTTTCCTCCGTGCTTCCGAAAGCACGCGTAAAGCCGTTAGTCCCGGCTGTCATTAATGTAGATCTTTGACAGTCGTTATATAGGTACTGTTAGTCAGAAGCTGCAGCTTCAAAGTCTGACAACCAGTCTTACCATGGAGTATCGTATTTCCCAGTTACTGGGTTGTGGAGGTCCGATAGGCAGTCACTCCATGTAAAATACTGATATTCAGCTGCATCTGGTTCGACTGGAAGCCGACCACAATATAGTTGGGAAAAGGCAGGCAGATGATGATGATGATGATGAATCTAAAGTGTTTTATTCGAAGATGATGCGCTTTGTATTTAACCGACATCAAAAAAGAGGAGGTTCTCAATGCAGGAGGTATTTTTTTACATGTACATTGATTACTACAATGTTTCTGGTCTGATTTCAGTGATTTTTTTTTGTAAAGTCATCTAATTATGAGAATCCTGCCACGCTGGGAACGAAGGGACTGTACGCTATACTGACTAAAATCCACGGTGTTCCTTCAATAGCCCCTTACATTCCGGGGTCACGTTTCTTGATAAGACAACCCGGCAAACTCGGCAGGTTTTGGTCTTCTAAGCCCCTTCGTACTCTAGGCGACGCAAGTCTCTGATACTTTACGACTTTGGTATACATTGACGCGTGCCTATGTACGAACCTCTATGGATTTGTATTGCGATAGTCACCTGGATACTAAAGTCGTAAGGTAAGGGCTAAGGCCCTGTCAGATTGCTGTCAGCTCTTGGAGGCGCGCGTGGAAGACGACACGCCGTCGTCAACACAAGATCGGGGCCCACATTAGAGGGCCAAAGCCTACCGGGGTAGCGGGACTAACAAGCTACCGTGACACCGGAACGTAAGGTCGGCCACATTGTCTACATCAGTTTTCCTGATCAGGAAACCTGATCCGTTTTCCGAAACGGAGCCTCCGAACGCAGGGAATTCATAGAAAAGCAACTACATGCCACACACATTCGGTAACTTTCCGTTCGGTTTTTTCCGTCCCGACTTTCCGAATGAAAGCCCATCAATATAGATATTCCGAACGGAAAAAAACGAATGTGTGTGGTAGTCGTTTTGTTTCAGTTTAGGAAAATTGATGTATGTGGCCGCCCTCTAAAACTAATGGAAGCACAGCGTGGATTTTAGTCAGTACAAGTCTGACAGTCCCTCCTGACTTGCCCTGGGAGAACTCATTTGATGATTTTACCATGATAAAAAAGGGTTTCTAAGATATGTGTGGAAATCGCCAATTTTTGTTGGAATGTGTCACAATCATGAGATCCCTTCACGGGTACTAAGTGCGCTAATTATAATTATATAAGATCGTATAAATAATTGTGTACCTACTGCAATTGTTTGAGAAACACCTCAAAGCATAAGCGTGAAGATTTCAAGATTAAGAAAATTACAAGGTAATTATTTTTTAGATTAGAGGTATTGTGGTGACATGCAGTTTTTCAATACAAGAGGCATTAGCACTGGGAGGGCTTGGGGCTCATCTTTTATCGTAGTTAAAATCATCAAACGCGCCCTGGGTGGAGCGAAAGGGACTTCCAGACTCATATTGACTAAAATCCACGGTCTTCCTTCAATAGCCCTTTACGTTCCAGGGACAGGTTACCTATTTAGGCAGTCCTTCGACCCCGGCAGGTGGAACGCGGTGGACTTTTAATCAGTAATCATATAAAAATTTGACAGTTCCTTAATTCGGCTTTACCCAGAGCTGGAGGACTATTTGTTGATAGACGAAAAAAGAAAAAGGACGACAGCGACACGGCAACTGCAACGACACGACACGACACGTCATTCATTAACCAAGTGTCATGAGCGGCTACATAATTTGTATTGAAAATGAATGATTTAAGTCGATCATGAATGACCAATAGAGTTTACAAGTTTATGAAAAAAAGGCAGGTATAAAATTATTGGTCTTAAAAAAAATATTATTATTTTAATATTATAGCAACGCCTTGTCTTAAATAACGTATGCTTCTATTTTGCTGCCCATGCGAAACAAGATGGTTAAAAGTTAACTATAATACATACTGTAAAGTTTAATCCAAATCCGTCAAGTAGTTTAGATATTGCATAAATAATACAAACATACCTAATAATATAATTTATTCATATAAGCGTAGTAAAGTATAATATAGTATTATTGCCATCGGCTTACTTGTTATAAAAACAAACTTATAAAACAAAACAACAAAAAAAAGTAAAAAAAAACCTTTCGGAAGTCAGTGACTAGTTTTTTATTTCATGGAGTCATTTAATTGCCATCGACTTCCGAAAGAATATTTTATATGGCACTTTTTTATGTTCTTTTAGAAGTCGGTTTTTATTTTCATGAAAAAGAAATATTTATGCAGGGTGAAGTAATTCGATGCATTTCTTGAAATGGAGACCTTAATTTGCAGTGATTTTAACCCCGACAACATGGGGTCCAAACTAACTGGTTTTGGAGATATCAAACTTTAAAGATTTTTCGAAAATTTTCCACCTCTCCCTCATTAAGTTATTCTTATTAGAAATTAACGATGGTCACCACTTAGGATTCATACTTTTCTGATAGAATATGAACTAGTGAATCTAGTGAATACAAGTTTGCTATAAAACTAATCATATCTTGAGAAATAAAGTGTCATAAAGTTCCTATAGTGAAGTTTCCTAAAAACTTCCCCTGTCTTTCAAAGCATATTTTTCAAAATAAATCTACAACACTTGGTTTTAAAATTACAGAAAAAACTTTCTTGTCTCATTACTTTTCTAAAATGGTGCCACAGTACCCACTTTTAGTTAGTGTCTTTTTTTTTTTTTTTTTAGCATGGTAAAATCATCAAATGAGTCCTCCAACCCCGGGCAGGGCGGGAGGGACTGTCAGACTTCTACTGACTAAAATCCACGGTGTCCTTCAATAGCCCTTTCTGTTCCGGGGTCACGGTAAGGAAATAATCCCGCGACCCCGGCAGGCTTTGGCCCTCTGAGAGGGGGGCCCCGTCATTATGCTGACGCTCTTTGAGGCGCGCGTGGGACACAACGCGCCGTCGACCCGGGCATGGTCCTTGGTCGGGCAGCGAGTTGCCCTTTACTCGCTGCCCGCATGCCCGCGCCTACGGTGGCCGGAGATCGTCTCGCGACGTCCGTCGCCGTGGGCGTGCACCACTGCGGGTGGGGCGGAGGGAGGACACTGTCCTCTCTCGCTCGCGGCCCGCCTCCTCCTTAGCGAGCATTACTGCTTCGCAGAAGGAGGCGACCGCTTCCCACTCCATCTCGCCCCGCAGCATGGCCGCGACCAATGCTGGGCGCGAGAGGTCTCCGCCTATCGCAGCCGTGAGGACACGTCGGTGCCCTGCCCAAGCTGGGCAGTCTTGCACCGCATGCTCCACCGTGTCCTCCGGGCGATCTTGGCAGTGGTGACACCCAGGCGTTTCCTCCTTTCGCATCAGACACAGGTACCTCCCGAAACTTCCGTGTCCGGTGAGGACCTGCGTCAAGCGGTAGGTCAGGACGCCATGACTTCTCTCCGGCCACTCCTCAAAGAGGGGTCTTACCGCCGCAATTGCGGCGTGCCCGGCCTTCGGTCGCGACAGTCGTTCCTTCCATACTGCCCTGAGATCGCGCCGGAGCTCTTCCCGCCGCGCCTCGACTTCACGAGGCAACGGGGTCACGCCCCGGCGCTGCGCCTCCACGCGCCACTCATAGACGCGCTGGAGGGTAGTCGCCTCCAGATCCCAGGGCAGTTTAGTTAGTGTCTTACCAGAAAATTAGGGTTGTTGACAAGGTAACTAAATCAACGATAATCGATAATTTTTTTTTTTCGTTCCAACCTTTTTTTTTCTCTCTGATAATTAGCTTTTTGAGTTAATGCGCAATGTCTTTCAAAGCAAACAAAAAAAGAATTTTCATCTCACTGCATGCTGTCTCAACCTTGAAACCGATAAGTGTGCCTGTTATTATTTAGTAATGAGCTTCTCAAATCTCCGATTTGGCAACACATTAAAATAAAATAAACAAAGTACCTATTTCTTAAACCAGTGTTTGGCCTCGTATTACAACTCACATGTACTGCCATGGGGAACACCCAAATACTCCGAAATATTTTATTCCGAATTTCTATATTCCGATTTTCAAAACTCCGAATATCATAATACCTAAAAATTACAATATTATCTATTATTAAGAATCCCGAAATTTATTTGATCGAAAGTCGTATGTCCGATTTCTTCTTTTTCCGATTTTCACATATTCGAAAAATGTAATGCTCGATGAGTTCTCATTCCGAAAAACGAAATTCCGATTTTCAATATTCCGAATAAACTGATTTTTTCGGAATATTGAAAATCGGAATTTCGTTTCTCATTCCACAAAGTCAGTGACAGAAACGAATTGGTGCAAAACCGGCTCCACGTAATTTTGTCTACCGTACTCCCAGAGTGTTATTTAAGCCTGTGTAGGCACGGAATGGCGAGGCGCATCCTCTTAACTTTCACTGTTTGCCTTCAGGATTTTTATTGTTCTTAGAAGAACTTAGGATCCAAGAGCGAGCGCAGCGAGCTCTGGACTTGGGGCACCCCGACTCGGACAGCTTAGGTTTGAAGGTGTTAGGTTAGGTTACTTGTTAGGTTACTTTAAACCTTGCTCACAGAAATAGGAGCCCCGGTGTAGGTGGTAGTCAACAAAATGACCAAGGATGCAAGAGCGAGCGAAGCGAGCTCGGGACTGGGGACACCCCGACACGGACAGGTTAGGTTCGAAGGGGATGGCGGGGTCTGAAAGACCCCGCCATCCCCTTCGTGTTAGGTTACTTTAAACCTTGCTCACAGAAATAGGAGCCCCGCGAAGCGGGGCTCCGTTGAACCACCTTGGTGGTGCTATAACTCAGGATGCAATAGCGAACAAAATGTGTCTTGGGGCACCCCGACTCGGACTTTACGACCCGACGGACCCAAATCGGAATTCCAATAATCGGAATTTTAATATTCCGTATTCGTGTTTTTGATGTTTCGGAAAATATATTAAGTCGGAATTTTTGATATTCGGTCTATTGAAATTCGGTATTTTGAAAATAGTAATTATAAACATTAGGAATTTTGAAATTTCGGAATTATTAACATAGGAATATTGATCCATCGGAGTTGTTATATTAGGAATTTTGAACCATTCGGAATTATGAAAATCGGTATTTTGAAATTCGTATTTATGAATTTCGGAATAAAGTTTTTCGTATTATCGTAGTGTACCCACTGCCATGACCGATGACTGAGAGTGGCTTGGAGAGGCATTTCATACAAACCAGAGGCGTAGCTACCGCCCCATATCAGTCGTATCAACTATACGGGGCCCCCAAGTGTCAGGGGCCCGGACAAAGGGAAAAAAAAACTTAAATGAAAACTTATCGCGGCCATTAAGTTCCAATTATTGAACTCCTTACATAGCTCAATTTTCAAAAAAGCCTTAGGCCGAGACTCCACCAAAGCTGTGCGAGTCGAGACGTGTTTTGAACAACCAATAGAATTGCGTTGCGGCACGGGTTGCAGAGTGGAGCTGTGTCAATAACGCAATTCTATTGGTTGTTCAAAACACGTCTCGACTCGCACAGCTTTGGTGGAGTCTCGGCCGGTTCTCTATTGTGTGACCTAACTTTTTTATACATAATCTAATGTGACATATTTTTTTTTGTCCTAATCATCATTTGTCCGAATGATAACTTGCCCGAACTTAATACCTCATAATTTCAAATGCCATAACATTGAAATTCCTAAATACTGTATGTCCTAAATTTGTTTGTCATAAATATAACAATCTATAATATACAAAATACATAAAACCGATTGCCATAAAATACATAAGTCCTAAAGTTTGTTTTGTTACTGATTACCACCCAATAAGGAATATGGACGGAGCCCCGCTTCGCGGGGCTCCTATTTCTGCGTGCAAGGTTTAAAGAAACCTAACACGAAGGGGATGGCGGGGTCTGAAAGACCCCGCCAACCTAACCTGTCCGTGTCGGGGTGCCCACAAGTCTCGAGCTCGCTTCGCTCGCTCTTGGATCCCAAGATCTTCGGTTTCTAAGCAATTTAATGAAATATCAGTTTTACTATACCTAATTGAACATTCGGAATAATACACATTATGTAATACAATGATTAGGACATATGAATTTATTTCGTACAAAATTAGGAGATTCAATTATTATGATACTAGATATTATGCCAGAACAGCTTTAGAAGTGAAAATAATTATGTAAAACAATATTTAGAACTTTTGATCATTATGGCTACTGAATTTTATACCAAACGTGTTATGGATAATGATTTTCGGACAAACAGTTTTAGGTTACGAAAAGGGATACCGTCTCGGCCTTATACGAGTATGTAGTTGTCATAAATGTGCTACGATCAGTAGCATTATGAATTTTGAAGCTCCCTTCAAAGTTCTCTTAAATGACATCAGTAATAGCATTACTATAGTTACACGAGTCAGGGTGCTATTATCTTTATTCTGCAAAACACATAGATTAGACAAAACACTTAGATTAGAAAGGCCCCAAACAAGGTTTGGGGCCCTTCTGGCCTAGCTACGCCACTGAAACAAACTTTAAAGTAGTTATTTATTTTTATAACCTACTTCAAAAAGAAGGAGGTTCTCAATTTGGTCGATATTTGTTTTTACAATGTTTGCACTCCGATTACTCCGAGGTTTCTAAGGGCCTACCTCTTAAAGCAAGAGTAGTTCAACTATGGAAAAGAGACGGAGCTATACAAGTCATCTAGCGCCATCTCGTTTTAACAGTGAAACTACACTCGCTTTAAGACGTCATGGTAGGCCACCTGCAACCGTATTACAACGTCCTAAAACTAGGCTTGTTCCGGCGAGTGAAACTGACAGAGCTATAAAAGTCGTCTAGCGCCATCTCGTTCACTCACTGGAAAAAGCCTGGTTTTAAGACGTTATAATACCCCCCCTGCTCTGATTTTTGTGTGTTTTTTTTTGCAGTAGTTTTTTTTTGCAGTAAGTAGTGACTTTTTATGCAGTAAAAAATTTCAACTATTTTGATTTAGTAGTTTTTTGTATTGCTTGATTTTTTTACGTACGATGGGTTTGCTCTTGACTCTAGTCCAGGTCAAAGGTAACAGAGACGAAGTCTACTATGGAGCGAGCTTACCCAGAAGAAGCCTGTTCACTCTAATTTTGAAGAGATTATTTTTGTAATAGACTGGACCGATTGTTATTAAACTTTACACTGCACGATAACTGACAGAAATGCTTGCACTGACTGGATAAGTCCACATAAATCTATGTGATTCTTTCCTTATAATACCAGCTCCTCGTATGATTTGTACAGTATATTATAAAAGAGACAGTGACCTCTGAGTTTGTTTCGGCTGTTTCTTCTCAGAGTAGTCAGGTACGAAACACCGGCCTCATCCAGCATTTTAAGTGTTTTTAACAAACATGCTTACGAAATAAACATCATTATCATTTGTATGAAATTGTTCAGTGTATGTACACACTAAATAACAAGATAACCTCGCTGTTTAATAACTTTATAAGACCTTCTAAAACACTATTATTCGGGCTGGACGGTTGAGCAACCATTGAACTTTCTACTCATCACCTCCAAGGTAGACCACTTCTGTCGAAACTTATGACTAAATACAATGACAGGTAAAACCGACATTGAACCGAGTTCATATACATTCGTGAGAAAGGTACTAATTGACAGCTAACAAATTACAAATCTAATTAGTCCGTAATTTAGACTTTCAAAAACTTAAAAAAAATATGTAACCGGCTTCAAAAACAACCACAAAAAAAATCGGTATTTAAGTCGGTGACTTTATTTTTATTTCATTGACTTTTTGTCACCGACTTTCGAAAGAAAAGTTTTTTTGTAGGTTATTTTGAACTTTTTTGTGGTTGTTTTTGAAGTCGGTTAATTATTTTTTAGTTTAAATATGAAACCCAAATTATTGCCAAATACATAATTTTCTTACATGTGCACTAAAATTTTGTAATCCGTTGCACCGGTATTAACATAACCCATGTAGGTACTCGTATGTACACAATGAGCTAAAAATAAAAACTACTGAACCAAACTAAATGAAAATTTTAAGGGACCAAATGGCAGATATACTGTATCGAACAAAAAAAGAATCATATTGGACCAGAAACCTCGGAGTAATCGATGTAGACAATGTAGAAAACTTTTTAGGTTTTTGTTGATCTTTCAAAAAGTGCTAGTCCGATTTCGATAAAATTTAAATGGGACCATTCGGGAAGTATTCCCTTTTCAACAAAAAAAGAATGTTTCAAATCGGTTGGTAAACGATGGAGTTACGCCCGAACAAAAATTAAAAAAATATACATAAACATCCGAATTCAGAACCTCCTCCTTTTGGAAGTCGGTTAAAAATAATGGACACAAATTTTTCTTTTGTTAAATCAATGAATATTTACAAAGATATAACTCATCTACACTTGAAACGAGCTCGGGACGACAGAACTCGGGAAAAACTAACTGTAGTAACTTGTAACGTATTGCTAATTTTAAAATTGTCGTATGTACATCAATATTGGTTTATATTAAAAGAAAAACGGGTCTAATATTTTTTGATAATCCAGCCGATAATCGGAGTTTCTCAATCAAATAACCAATTAATCTGATGCTCTAAAAGACTAACCTATTCAATCATGTCGGATGCAAATAGAGGAAAATCTAAAAAAAGGGTGATCATGTTACCCAGTCACTGGGTTGTGGAGGTCCGATAGGCAGTCGCTCCATGTAAAATACTGATATTCAGCTGCATCTGGTTCGACTGGAAGCCGACCACAATATAGTTGGGAAAAGGCAGGCAAATAATGATAACTTTAATTATAAGATTTATAAACACGCAACTCATTATTTGCTAACTTATCTTCAATATAATAACTGCCAATTTATTAATTTGTATGGTATTTTATCTTTAATTTTCTTGTTTAAATTCAAAGTAAGGATGTATTTAATTAGCAGGTTATGTGCCCAATTAAATATCATAAACTGCAAGATTCTACTGATAATAAAAGATTATTAATCAGAAAATTTCCTAACATAAATGAATATGCAAAAAAAAACCAATGAATATGCAAAAACTATTCTTTTAAAACCCCAGTATTGAACTCAGGAGTAACCTTAGGCAGTCCACTATAAAAGTTGTTGAAAACATCGAAATAGAAATTTTTTGAAAAAAATGAAACCGACTTCGAAAACAACACAAAAAGTTCGAATGGACATGGATGTGTGGAATGACAAGAACGGATGTAGGAATGGATCAAACAATAAGTTTTAAGGGGAAGTTTGAAAGAGGAGGAAAAAGGAAAGGGAAAGTTCTATGAGAGAGAATCGTCTATCTTGGTATAGACATTTGATGAGGAGGGATGACACTCATGTGACTAAGAGAGTGTTGAGTATGAATTTTGATAGATGGAGAGGAAGAAGAAGGCCAAAGAAAAGATGGATGGATTGTCTAAGGAATGATATGAAAGAAAAAGGAGTACCTAAATGATACTGTGACGTCTGATAGGGAAGAATGAAAGAAAAAAACGTGTTACGACGACCACAAGCACAGAATAAATAATAGCCACAAGTAAACGGGATGAGGGCAAGAAAATGATGATGACTTTTGTACAACTGGCTTCCGAAAAAAAGTTATTTTTATTGTTGTTTTAGAAGTTTGTTACTTACTACATACTTTTTTATTCAAAAAAGTTTTTCATTTTAAAAATTTAAGCCGGTACAGGCGTAATATTTTAATGATTAAATAAACAATGCATAGATCGCGATAGCAGCAACGGCGGTTGTTTTTCTGTCATTTATTGAAGAGTTCCCTCGATTTCTGTAGGACCTTGTGATCCTGACTCGATGATCTTAGGACCACTCAGGTATCACTTTCAACCAAAAAAATCTGATTCATTGAGAACATCCTCCTTTTACGAAGATGAAAAAACCTAATAAAAAAAAATAGGTATTTAACTAAATGTTCGCTGTCAGAAAGCCAAATTACAATTTAAATAGAAAGATCCTGTATACGAATCTTACGCCATTAATAAAGTTAACAAATAATATTTACGTTTGTTGATAGATTGTAAATAAATATATCCAGGAAGCCAGAAATGAATATATAACACACTCTCTATAATTGAAAAAACTATTCTTTTAAAACCCCAGTATCAGTTAACAGTATTATATGTGACAACATTAAAAAAAAAAACAAAATTTTGTTTTACTTTTCAATCTTGGCAAAATGCATATACTTATTTTTCAACACGAAACATAAAAAATATACAATTTGAAATCTACCACGCGATGAAAAACACAAAACCCCTTTAAAACACTCGTAGTCGGATAAAATCTACGAGTATGTTGCGCATGCTCTCAATACAAAAGACATCAACGCAGAAATTGCCGCCATTGACGACCACTATAACTTGAACACCACGACAGATACTGTTTCTTAAGAGTTGTTGGCTTTCTGCCAGGTCCCTAGCTATTGCAGAGGTATGCAGAAGGGTTAATTTATTTTATTTATCGTTTATTTTATTTTACGTTTATAATATTTCTTTAAAAAATCTAACAAAAAAAAGACATTTAAAACCATAAAAATAGTAATCCCGGCAATGGGAGCAGGGTCCAAGCTACCAGCTGTTAGGGCTCCAAAGACAGGGACCTTCTCACAAGGCTAGCCGTATTGAGGAGCACTGTGTCTTCTTTATTTCATTTTTTAACCGACTTCAAAAATCGACTGTTTTTTTTTTAATTTTTATTACACTACGATTCCTTAGAAACGCCTGGATCGATTTGGAAAATTCTTGTTTTGTTTGAAAGGGTATACTTTACAGGTGGTCCTGTAGTAATTAGGTCAGGATCTGATGATGGAAACTTGGAGAAAATGAGGGAAATCTTCAAAAAAATTAACCGCTTTCGCTACCATCGCATGTTTTGTATGCATTTTTTACTGAATCACTCAACATAATAATAATATAACGCATGTACCTACCCAATAAATAGGATAAAATAAAAAATCGTAATAAAAAACTAATTTGTTTGATGTCAAAAAACACGAAAATTCAAGTTTGACCTACTTTTTATTAACCGACTTCTTTACAAGTGAAAAGTGTTTACGACAAATTGGAACAAACATCATACTTGTTCGAGTTCGCTTTTATTTATTGACCCAATGACTGATATTCGGTGCTTATTGCATAAAATAATAATTTATTCCCTCATAAATAAAACATATAATCCGAATCACCATACTGATTAGCATGTCTTACAAAATTTGTACTCAAACATCTAATTCAAGAGTTAAGAATGATATTAAAAAAGTAGGTTGTGCTATCGCAACGAATTATCTAATGCCGCGTAAATTGGGCAATTTTAAACTTGGAACGACCATACACTACATGAGAAAAACAGATAGCGGTTGACCTACGTAACACTTTCACATAACGACATAGGCCTAAAAAAAAAAACAAAATGAAAAAAAAAACGTTTTGACACTTACTTTGACACTTGACAGCTCAAAAAGTCCCGACACTTCACTTTTTAAACACAGAACACTTAAAACTTTTTTAATTTTTAACGTTTTGAAATCAGAACACAGTTGTAAGTTGGAAAGCGCGAACAGTTTTATCCATGGCAAACCGTCGACTATCGCAACTACCAAAATATGAGGCCGAAATGATAGTTATGTAACACTGTTACTTGTATTACATAAAAATTGCCGACGGCCACAGCTATATTATGCAAAGAGTAACTTTTTAGGTTATAAGATGAATCCTTATCGGGCTCTACGGATAAAAAAAAAACTATTAAAATATTTTAAAAAAATCAACAAAGAAAAAAATCAAAACGTCATTTTCAAATTTCGAATACGAAATCTAAAGAGCCGCGAAGCCCGATACGGATAGCGCGGGAAGTGTTAATATATTTTTTTTTTACTTTTTTACGAGACACAGGTATTGTATTTGAAAGTGCGATGCGGTATGAATGGATACTCCGCGGTCCGAAGGTGTAGTAATTCAGTAAATTGCTGTCCCCTCTACCTAGCGAAAGTGGGGATGAATGCCCGCCGCCATTGCCTCGTCGGCGAGGAAAAAAACAAAGATCAAATCGATGGAAAAAATCAATAGTTGCCAAGGTTAAAAATGGGATGGCTTACATTTAAAAAGGAGGTCATTTGACTGTTTTTTTTAGCGTTGTAAAATCGTCAAATGTGTCCTTACCCAGGGCAGGGCAGGAGGGACTGACAGAGTTGTACTGACGAAAATCCACGGTGTCCTTCAATAGCTCTTTGCGTTCCGGGGTCACGGTATTCGTTAGTCCCGCAACCCTGGCAGGCTCTGGCCCTCTAAAAATGGGTGGCCCAGTGGTATCAGCCCGGACTCACGAGTTGTAGGTCATGGGTTCGAATCCAGCCAGGCGCATTATTTTGTGTAATTTATTTCATCACCACTGCTCTCAAAACGGTGAAGGAAAACATCGTGAGGAAACCGGCATTTCCTAGAAACAAAAATTCGAAGACATGTGACATCTATCAACCCGGACTGGGCAAGCGTGTTGGATTATGGCCCACTCCCTCTCACAGAGAGGAGGCCTGTGCCCCAGCAGTGGGAACATTTATAGGCTAATGGTGATACATTTAAAAAGGAGGTCATTTGACTCTATTATGTAGCTGCGGTTAAGCAGAGGTGGTTAGGTTGAGAAATGGATGGGTTGTTGAAGAAAATTATGCTGATTATGAATTTTAATTATGTGTGGTGATTGCAAAAGAGTGTTATGATAGTAAAATATTGGTGGATCGATGAACTCAAAATAGACGATGGCCTTAAATATTTTAATACCTAAATAATATTATCAATTTATTTTTTTCATAACTAATACCCAAATCCATTCAGTAGTTTTTGCGTGAGAGTACAAATATCCATCCATCCATTATTAACTTGTAGGTTTTTTTTTTATCTTGATAAATCATCAATCGGACTAAAATCCACGAAGTTCTTCAATAGCCATTTACGTTCCGGGGCCACGGTAACCTAATAAGAAAGTCTCGCGGCCTTGTGGCCGGACCCCGTCAGAGTAGACTCACCAGTCTTACCACCCAGGGCGGGACGGGAGGTACTCATTTGATGATTTTACCGTGATAAAAAAGCCCTCAAAATGTCGCAAAAATACTCCCTGTATTGCAATAGTTAAGAGAATATAATTATGAAGGTCATTGTAGTTACTATTATTTTAAACTTTTTCCATTCAATTCTGATTTTGTAGACGCCCACGGCGAAGGACGTCGCAAGACGATCTCCGTCCACCGTAGATTAGGCGCGGGCATGCGGGGGCGACGGCGAGTAATGGGCGACTCGCTGTCCGACCAAGGAACATGCCCTGGTTGACGGCGCGTTGTGTTCCACGCGCGCCTTAAAGAGTATCAGCATGATGACAGGGGGGGCGGGGGGCGTCATCATGCTGACACTCTCTGAGGCCTCTAGAGGGCTGAAGCCTGCCGGGGTCGCGGGACTTATCTCATTACCGTGACCACGGAACATAAAGGGCGAAGGACGCCGTGGATTTTAGTCAGTACGAGTCTGACAGTCCCTCCCGCCCTGCCCCGGATGGGAGGACTCATTTGATGATTTTACCACGATTCAAAAAAAACAGGTTTTAAATGTTATAATTTTTAACCCACGATTCCTTACACGCAAAACCGAACTACTAATTGTTAACATTGACCGAAATTGCGGTTTTATGCAATAGTATTTTCCCAAAATAATATTTTAAAACCTTCACTTTGTGACCGCTTGGAAGGTTATCAACTAAGATGACGACTGCTTAAAAAACGTCAGTGTTTGTAGTAACGTGACCTTTTTTTAGGAAAAACCTGTAATCATCATCATCAGCCGTACCCTTTTTTTTTTGTTAGGTGGTAAAATCATCAAATGAGTCCTCCCGCCCTGGGTGGGGCGGAAGGGACTGTCAGACTCTTGCTGACTAAAATCCACCCGTGTTCCTTCGGATGCCCTTTACGTTCCGGGGCCACGGTATTCTGGGTTAAGAAAAAACCCGCGACCCCAGCAGGCATTTGGCGCGAAACACGACGCGCCACCGACCCGGGCTTGTTCCTTGGTCGGACGGCGAGCTACCCATTACGCACCGTCCGCAAGCCCGCTCCGCCGCTGTGCCCTCTGCTGATCAGAGGGACACGCGTTGGAGCGCGAGCGTCCACACGACAGGCTATTCGCATACGGGCAAAGAGACCCCTTAGACACACAGTGCCTAAGGAAGAGTTTTTGCCCGCATCCCAGGGTGCACCGGCCCGAAAAACTGGTCTTCCCCCCGGACATATCCGAAAGGGAACTCCAGTCCACAGGCGCACGTGGAGGTTTCCTGTCATAGCACCCCATCAGCCGTACCCTTAGCACGACTTTTCACTATTTTACTTTACAGCGTCTTTCCAGTATTTACAACGTAAAAAATGGAACAGCGCCTCTGGTGTGCGAAGAAGGAACTAATTTTTTCCTTGGAAATTGTCAATTTGAAATTGTCAAAGTTCCAGTTTACTTTACGTCTCACATACTAAAACTCGTGCTAAGGGTACTGTATTCGTCCAGTGCTGGACATAGGCCTCTCCCAATGTACGCCAATGAGCCGTGTCCAGCTACACATTTTCTCTATCCGACTCTTCGTGCACTAGGCGGCGCAAGTTTCCGATACCTTATGACTTTAGTATCCATAGACGCGTTCATGTACGAACGTCCATGGATTTATGTCCCAAAGTCTAAAAAAAGGGGTTAAGAAATCTTGTCACTGGCCTCTACACCGTGACTTTTTAGTCGTCTTACAACGGCAGCCCAGTTCATGTATCCAATGACTAGTACACGTTTATAATAAAAAAATAGGTAATTAAGAGAGTTGAAAATTTAAAAAATAAAATTTTAATTCGTTATATTGACGCAAGGAGTGGTTAGAAACACTCTTGTCTCATAGAAAATGGAGATGGAATGATCTGCCCGACTATAGCGCTGGGTAGGTGTACTCTACAGCTTGAGTAAACATTTTAACAGGTTGTTTCATATTTCTAATGTACCTATTTATTATTAATAAAAATTATTATTAACGATAAAAAAAAAACTTGCCTAGAGAGGTATTTTGGGTCAATAACATTAAGTGGAACACTTTTGTAAGACGACCAAAAAGTCACGGTGTATGTAGTCTTCAATAAGGCGGATTTGCAATAGTTCGATGGTGCAGTGCGAGTAATGAGAAAAGTGAAAAACACTGCTGAGCTTTTCTCATCCAGGCTCTGCCGGCTGACTTGCCCCACCTGGCCGGCGGACGTCCTACACTCCACTCAAAGACACGTCAACGCCAACCCCAGTGAAGCCAGCCCACTACCACTTCAGCTTACTTATTCTTTGAGCTATGTCAGTAGGTTTTTTTTGGGCATCCGGGCAGCGAGTAAAGTGTAACTCGCTGTCCGACCATGGACCATGCCCGGGTCGACGGCGCGTTGTGTTCCACGCGCGCCTCACAGAGCGTCAGCAAGATGACGGGCCGGGGCCCCCCGCTCTAGAGGGCCAAAGCCTGCCGGGGTCGTGGGACTTATCTCACCGTGACCCTGGAACATAAAAGACTATTGAAGGACACCGTGGATTTTAGTCAGTACAAGTCTGACAGTCCCTCCCGCCCTGCCCGGGGTGGGAGGACTCATCTGATGATTATACCACGCTAAAAAAAAATGTCTGTAGGTTTGATTCTCTGACGGATCCCCCTTATCTGGAATCTATCCATTAAAGTAACTTCGAGCATAGCGTTTCATAGCTCGCACAGTTGTGGTACCTTCGTGTTTTATTACGTGATAAAATCATGAATTAAGTCCCTCCCCCCAGGACAGGACGGGAGGGACTGTCAGACTTCGTACTGACTAAACTTTACGTTCCGGACCCACGGTTACTCGATAATCCCGCGACCCCGGCATTGGCCCTCTAAGGGGGCCCCGTCATTTTTCTGACAGCTCTGAACAAACACGACGCACCGTCGACCCGGGCATGGTCCATGATCGGACAGCGAGCTAGTCGCCCATTACTCAAGGTACGAACTAACTGGCTAAGGATCCCTAATAACAAGAAAAAGTCAACTTAAATATTAGTAATGGTAGATAAACAACGTTAAACGCTGCGGAAATGTTCCTTTATTATTGTAAATGTTATTTTAATATGTTTGTTGAGCTTAAACCAGCAATCTACACTGTCGTCATATCCTTTGAAAGACGTCAATTTAAAATTAAAGATAATTATGTGAGATTTCTTGAAAATTCTCACTATTATTATATATGAGGAGCTCGTGGCTAAATAAATACAGCCACAGAGGCCGATGATTCGGGTTAAGACACGCTTGCAGAGGTTGGGTCTATGGATAGGTGACCATCTGTCATAGCGAGTTTCCTCTTTGCCTCGGAAAGCACGTAAAGCCGTTAGTCCCGGCTGTCATTTGTAAATCTTTGACAGTCGTTAGTCAGAAGCTCTAAAGTCTGACAACCAGTCTTACCAGGGTATAGTGTTGCCCAGTTACTGGGTTGTGGAGGTCCTACAGGCAGTCGCTCCATGTAAAATACTGATATTCAGCTGCATCTGGTTCGACTGGAAGCCGACCCCAATATAGTTGGGAAAAGGTAGGCAGATGATCCATTATTATAAACTAGCTTTTCACCCGCTGCTCTGCTCCTTTTGGCCGCAGTGTGATGTTATATAGCCTTTAATATAGTCTTCCTTGAAAGAAAAAGAAAAAAGCCTATGAACAAAGAAAAGTTACTAGTCACTGGCAAAGTGGAAGGCAAAAGACCACGTGATAGAAGCCCGACACGTTGGACTGACCAGAGGCCTTACCACGTGTTCTTGACGCGATCCAGTTTAGGCTGTGCGAAAGAGACAGAGCTATACAAGTCGTCTAGCGCCATCTCTTTCCCACAGCCTAAACTGGATTGCGGTAAGGCCTCAGATCCGCACCACTCTCGACAAACCGTCAACGAAGCTCTGCGGGGCTATTGCGTATCTGTCTGTGTGGTGATCATCAAATAGCTGTCAAAAGGTAAATTTCGTAATTAGCTTTTGCATTTGAAATGAAACTGATTAAATGTTCCCTAAAATCAACTATTCTAACGCTCTTGAGGCACTCCACTCCTCAACTTAGCCTCATAACAGGTATCAAGTCATCCAAGTTCAGTGGACAACCGCTGGTCAGTGATTATCAAGTTAGCCAATAGCCGTCTGGACTCGGCGGCAGATCAGGACAGATGGCGTCGAGTGGTGCGCAACAAACTGCTGCCTGTAGCAAGGAGGTGGTCACGACCCTCAGTATTGAGGAAACCAAGCCGAGGAGGAGTCTTCCTTGGTAAATGGACTATCCAATCGAATCAGTAGCACCTGAGATTAACGTGTTCAAAGAAACAAACAAACTCTGCAACTTTTTAAAATAGATTTATGTATTTACTAGCTGTTGCCAGCGGCTTCACCCGCTACAACTCGAAAATTATCCCACGGGAACATAAAATCGGGATAAAAACTATCCTATGTGTTAATCCAGGTTATAAACTATCTGTGTACCAAATTTTAGCTAAATCCGTTCAGTGGTTTTTGCGTAAAAGAGTAACAAAACATACCTACATACACATCCTCAGAAACTTTCGCATTTATAATATTAGTAGGATTTTGTTTTTTTTTCTTTGTGACGAATCAAGAATAAATCTCCTAAAATTCCCAGATGACAGATTAATGTCAAAAAATACCTACGAGTTCATGTTTTCTTAAAACTTTAAATTTAGGTCAAGTTCATACAAATTTCGCCGAAACGTGCGTCGACAAAATATTATGATTCATTTTACAACATCTCACTTACATACAAACATACAATATTCGGTATTTGCGAACACGGTTGGGCACGCCGCAGTCGCGGCGGTAAGACCCCTCTTTGAGGAGTGACTGGATAGGCGTCACGGCGTCCTGACCTTCCGCCTGACGCAGGTCCTCACCGGACACGGATGTTTGTGAGGTACCTGTGTCTGATGACGAAGGAGGAAACGTCTGGGTGTCACCACTGCGAGGATCGCACGGAGGACATGGTGGAGCATATGGTGCAGGACTGCCCCGCTTGGGCATAGTTGAGGTTCCATTAATCGAACCAAGTGCCATTTCAGCGGGTGCCCAATACCAATGAGGAATACTTTCTTCTGTTTTTAACGCCCGACACAAAAAGAGGGGTTTTATAAGTTTAACGTGTCTGTCTGTGTATCTGTCTGGTATCGTAGCTCCCAAACGGATGAACCGATTTTCGTTTAGTTTTTTTTTTTTTTTGTCATAGATATTTTTTTAAATATTTGTTACTATAGCGACAACAGAAATACATCATCTGTGATAATTTCAACTGTCTAAGGCCCACTTGCGCCAGGCTGGGTTATCTTTTAACTCAGAGTTAGTTGCTAACACAAGGTAAAATTGACAGATTGTCATACAATATTGTCAATTTAACCTTGTGTTAGCAACTAACTCTGAGTTATAAGATAACCCAGCCTGGCGCAAGTGGGCCTAAGTGTCAGACAGACAGCGAAGTTTTAGTAATTAGGGTACCGTTTTATCCTTTCGGTGCAAAACCCTAAAAACGGTATTTGTGTTTCCCCTTATTTATGAGCACTCACAATTATCTTAAGTACAAGTAATTAATAGGAAGGAGGAAACGCCTGGGTGTCACCACTGCGAAGATCGCCCGGAGGACACGGTGGAGCATACGGTGCAGGACTGCCCAGCTTGGGCGGAGCACCGACGTGTCCTCACGGCTGCGATAGGCGGAGACCTCTCGCGCCCGGCATTGGTTGCGGCCATGCTGCGGGGCGAGACGGAGTGGGAGGCGGTCGCCTCCTTCTGCGAAGCAGTAATGCTCGCGAAGGAAGAGGCGGGCCGCGCGCGAGAGAGGACAGTGTCCTCCCTCCGCCCCAACCGCGGTGGTGCACGCCCGCGGCGACGGACGTCGCAAGACGATCTCCGGCCACCGTAGGCGCGGGCATGCGGGCAGCGAGTAAAGGGCAACTCGCTGCCCGACCATGGACCATGCCCGGGTCGACGGCGCGTTGTGTCCCACGCGCGCCTCAAAGAGCGTCATCATAATGACGGGGCCCCCCTCTCAGAGGGCCAAAGCCTGCCGGGGTCGCGGGATTATTTCCTTACCGTGACCCCGGAACATAACAGGCTATTGAAGGACACCGTGGATTTTAGTCAGTAGAAGTCTGACAGTCCCTCCCGCCCTGCCCGGGGCTGGAGGACTCATTTGATGATTTTGCCACGTAAAAAAAAAAAAAAAAAGTAATTAATAGGAAATATCTCTCAATGTTTAATATAATAATAGCTTAGTAGCACCTCTATAAAGTAATAACTAATTTATTGACACTCAAACACTGGGAAGTTACATACCTAGTTGGCGAAACGATTGACGCAATGGTTATATGAATGCGACCTCTGCGCTGCGAGTCGCGGGTTCAATTCCCGCACAGAATAAATATTTTTTGTAACTAGCGTAGCCCGGAGTAGGTACCTACGTAAATTGATTTGTGGTCTATAACGTGACACGATGCCTCCGGGATTCTGGGATTAAACTGTTAAGAACATGTAGGATGAAGACGGCTTCGCCCGCGTGCATTTAAAAAAAGGAGAGTTATTGCATTAAGGAAACTTTAAAAATTTTCAGGATGAAATGTAACCTACGAGTCATCATCATCAGCCTATAATGTTCCCACTGCTGGGACACAGGCCTCCTCTCTGTGAGAGGGAGTGGGCCATAATCCACCACGCGGGCCCAGTGCGGGTTGGTAGATGTCACATGTCTTCGAACTTTTGGTTCTAGGACATGCCGGTTTCCTCACGATGTTTTCCTTCACCGTTTTGAGAGCAAGTGGTGATGAAATAAATTACACAAAGTAATGCGCCTGGCGGGGTTCGAACCCACGACCTACAACTCGTAAGTCGGGACCGATACCACTGGGCCACCACTGCTCAACCTACGAGTAATATGTGTTAATCCAGGGTATAGGCCATCTTTCAGATCCAAGACAGGTAAATTCATTCTCAGGGACACGTCGAGCTTTATTGTCTCGGCGCTTTTCTGGTGGTTGCCATTGTTGATTCTGGCTTTCAGGAGTTGCATTGGTTTGGGAATAGTGTGGTGGGTTTGTACCAAAAAAATAATTCTGTAATAATCTTGTAAGTAGGTATAATCGTCATTATTCTAAATTGGAGAGCGGTGGGGCATGAAATAAAACAGTGGAAACATTAAATACTACATAATGCAATAATGATTAAACACAGGTAACCTAAAACGACACGTTTTACGAAAACGTGGGCGCAAATGTTATTTGCAAATCTAATGACCACCTCTAAAAAATTTTGCAAAGAATAACAAGCCGCTAAGTGCCCATCATTTTACAAAACTTGCAACACAAACCTGTAATTTTAAAAAGATAGAAAATTCTTCGTAATTACGGTAAATTCGCTGGTCATCATGGGTTTTTATATGCATTAGGGTCTTGGCACAACGCTGATGATCTGCAGACTATTTTATCGCTCATGTTTAGTGTTGCAAGTTGGCCGGGAAATCCAGGATTATGTCCTAGAATTACGTGGCTCGCGCTCGCCCCGTGTCAAGGAATTACAGTTTATTGTCCCGGATTTAAAATACCTGGGTGTCGAGTCTGCTAATTATTAGTCAGAATGGCGCCACAATGGCGTTTCAATTGTAGTGCTTATTCGAACCATTTTTTACTGCTGAGTAAAAAATGGTTCGAAAATTGAAACGCCATTGTGGCGCCATTCTGAATAATACACACATCAAAAGTGTCTAGGGATCAAGCATTTTTATGCGGATTTCTTGAGATTGAGATGTGGCTTTGTAATAAATTTATGATTTTATAAATTTATATGGATCGTTTTTGGTGCATTTCATAATTTGAATCAGGAACTGTAAATCAAATTCGAGTAAAAGATGAAAATCAGCTGTCAATATTTTCCCTATAAAAACATACAACGCATTGAAGACATTATTAGTGCTACTGTTTCCCTACTACTGATTAAAACCAACGTTATTATGGAGCGGCGACGTCATTTAAGCAGGGAAGAAATGCTCAGAGCCGTGGGAATGATAGAAGCTGGTTCCCGGCAACGTACTGTGGCTTTAGCTCTGAATACAAGTCAGAGTGTTATCAGTCGACTTTGGACACGTTACCGAAGCACTGGTACCGTGGCTGAGCGCCATGGAGGACGGTATCGCTGCACCACACGGAGACAAGACCGATACATTCAAATCTTAACTCGAAGAGCTCCAACAATAACCGCCACGATGTTAGCCGTGAGGCTTCATCACTCTTCAGGGAACTTAATTAGCGACCAAACAGTCAGAAACCGCTTGCATGAAGTGAACCTTCATTCCCGAAGACCGCTACGGGTACCACCTATAGCAATGCACAATCGTAGGATTCGATATCAATGGGCTCTTGAACACAGAAATTGGGCAGAAGAACAATGGCGTTTCGTGTGCTTTTCTGATGAGTCTCGTTTTGGTATGAGACCGGATACAAGACGTATACGACACTGGAGAACCCCTGGACGCCAACAGCGATTAAAATCCTGCCAGGAAGTCCATCCTTATAGTGGTGGAACCATCATGGTATGGGCGGGTATTTGGATCGGCGGAAGAACTGAGTTGATTTGGATCAGAGGCAACCTCAACGCTCAAATTTATGCTGAGACGATTGTATCAGACGTCATCGTTCCTCTACAAGTGCAAATCGGTCCCTTATTTCAGTTAATGCATGATAATGCACGACCGCACACCGCAAGAGTTGTAAGACAGACTCTCGCCGCAGCTAACATCAATGTCCTGCCCTGGCCTGCTCAGTCGCCAGACTTGAACCCGATTGAGCATGCATGGATTATGCTACAGAGAAGAGCTCTGCCGAATATGGAGGGTATCCAGTCGCAAGAAGACCTTTTTTTGTTGTTGCAACGAACATGGGCGGCCATTCCACAGCGTGATTTGGATGAACTCATTTTGAGTATGCCAAACCGATGTTCTTGTGTTGTTAGTGTTCGCGGTAGAAACACGGATTATTAATTGTTTAAGTTACCCAATAAAATTTTAAAGAAAACTGTTATTTCAGTCTTTTTTTCGAACTTTAATGTTAGTGGTTCAAATGTCAAAAATCCCTTTATTAGGAAAATGGCAAATTTCTTTATGAATGCAAAGGTGACTTGGTTTATCGTTACTGTGACAAACGATAACACTTTATTTGATGAATCCTTAAAGAACATTTTAATTAATATCAATCAGGAGAAAAGTTATTGCAAAAATATATGTTGATCCCTAGACACTTTTGATGTGTGTAGTTAGCAGACTCGACACCCTGGTTGTGGTATCAGTGGCGGAGTTTGTAATGTTTATGTTGATTTTTTACCAAAGTTTTGTTAAGACTTCATTTGTCGGCCTCTAGAGGGCCAAAGCCTGCCAGGATCGCGCGGGACTTATCTCATTACCGTGACCCCGGAACATAAAAGGCTACTGAAGGACACCGTGGATTTTAGTCAGTTCGAGTCTGACAGTCCCTCCCGCCCTGGGTTCGAGAACTCATTTGATGATTTTACCAAAAAGAAAATAAATCTTTTAATCGCCGACAGTGGAGCTTGTGCCTTATAGTTTAAAATATATGGGTACCTATTCAATTCATGTTTTTGCTGTCAACAATTTTAAATTATCTTGCTTTGATATTGATGCGGGCGGTAATTTTTTTTAAATTAGCACTTTAAGAACAGCCGGTTAAAAAAAATATAAAAAAATACCTGACAGCTTAAAAAAATGTAAACAAGATTATTCTAATGACTAGCTATTGCTAGCGGCATCGTCCGCTAGAACTTGAAAATTATCCCAAGAGTAGTTAGATGGGGTGCTAACACAGGAAACCTCCACGTGCGCCCGTGGACTGGAGTTCCCTCTCGGATACGTCCGGGGGGAAGACCAGTTTTTCGGGCCGGTGCACCCTGGGATGCGGGCAAAAACTCTTCCTTAGGCACTGTGTGCCTAAGGGGTCTCTTTGCCCGTATGCGAATAGCCTGTCATGTGGACGCTCCAACGCGTGTCCCTCTGATCAGCAGAGGGCACAGCGGCGGAGCGGGCCCACGGACGGTGAGTAATAGTAGCTCGCCGTGCGACCAAGGACCAAGAACGGGTCGGTGGCGCGTCGTGTTTCGCGCCAAATACCTTCTGGGGTCGCGGGTTTTTCTCAACCCAGGATACCGTGGCCCCGGAACGTAAAGGGCATCCGAAGGAACACGGGTGGGTTTTAGTCAGTAAGAGTCTGACAGTCCCTTCCGCCCCACCCAGGTGGGAGGACCATTTGATGTTTTTAACACCTAAAAAAAAAAGAATAAGTAGATAGAATTCAGCGTCCTCCCTAGCTCCACCCCAGCCGCAGTGGTTGACGCCCACGGCGACGGACGTCGGCAGACGATCTCCGGCCACCGGAGGCGCGGGCAAATCGAGCATGGTCCATGGTCGGACAGCGAGTCGTCCATTATTCGCCGCCCGCATACTTAGTACTCGTAATGGACGACTTGCCGTCCGACCATGCACCGTGCGTGCGTTGTGTTCCACGCGCGCCTGAAAAAGCATCAGCATCATGAATAATCCCCCCCCCACCCCTTTGGAAGGCCAAAGCCTGCCAGGGTCGCGGGACTATCAGGTAACCGTATCAGGCTCCGGAACGTAAAGGGCTATTGAAAGACAGGACACTGTGGATTTTAGTCAATACAAGTCTGACCGTACCCCCTCCATTCCTGCCCTGGGTGGGCGGAATCATTCGATGATTTAAAAAATAGTAAAAGTAAGATTGAAAAATTAATGCAGTGTAGTCTCAGCTGTAGCGATTGCAATTCGGACTCATTTTCAATCCGGCCCGATCCGAGCTAGATTCTAGATTCCATCAATCCGGCCAGATCCGGTCGAATTTGATCTAGAATTTTCTATCCTTTTGGAACGAAGTTCCTTACCGCGCGTTGTGAAAGGGGGCTAGACGGAAAAAATTCTTACGAAAAGTTGGCACGACACTTTTTGGAACGAAGTTCCATATCGCGCGTTGCGAAAGAGTGCAGTGGAGTGGAGTCGCGACGATTATTTTTGTTGAGTGTAAGTATACAGTAACTTCGTTCCATCCGGGTGTCCCTTGACACCTCTCAAGTTTTTTTTTATTCCAAAATGGAATAGTAATCGTATAGTTTTGAGTCGCATTTTCTTTACGTTACCCTCATAGATATAAAGCATAGACTGAACATTTTCTTAAAAAATTGCCCCTACATAATATCTAGAAAGAGAAAAAATTGTATGACAATCATCGATCGCGTGTGTATTTATGTAATGTTGTGAAATAGACAGTCCTCTTATTTGGCATTCTCTTTATAAAGAGTATGGTAATTTAGGTGACATTATTGGTTATGGGATGCTCAGTCCATAATATATGTATATGAGTATAACTTATTTGACGATTGGAAAATCGAAGATATTTTTATTATTATTAAACAATTATTCACTTCAAAATCAATAAAAATTGTCTTACGATATTTTACAAGTGTTATAATTATTTCAAATGTTTTTTTGTTTCTTTAAAGATTGAGGGTTATAAAATAACGAAACGCAGTTTTGACATTGACGTATGTTTTGACGCATTTTTGACGTGTCTGCTTTTATTTGTTTCCTGTTACGCGTATTCTACTGCTCTACGACAAATATGATTTTGATTGGTTAATAAAAGTTTAGTGGACATAGCAGCCAATGATAATCTTTGAACGGTATGTCATTCACAGTTATTTTAAGCAATTGCACACAGAAAACGTATTGTAAGAAAGTTATTGATCGCAGTCGCACGAATTAATAAAACATTATTTTAAATTACTTCGTGCTTAATAACTAGTTATTCAAAAATAAATTTTATAACTGCAAATAAAAGGTACAAAAATCATATTTCTTATCTCTTAAAAGCCTACGAAATAGTACAAAAATATAAAAGAACATTGATCAATGTCAACAAGAAGAATTTCGTAAAAAAAAAACAAATTTAAATTGTTTTCACTGAAAGTCTATTATTTTTTTAGTAAACTCGCTGCATAAAGATGCTGCCACGACAATATTACAGCGAACAAGACTTGAGAAAACGTCAAATCGACACATTAAAAATCTTCAACGATCATGTAGTCGAAGTCAACGAAAATGCAGAATACCGAGTAGAATTCGTAGCTGACGGTAAAAATATGAGCTTAACAGTGTTATTGGGACCGGAATTTCCTAATGATAAGCCTTCTATATTCGTTAATCCACCTATACCCCATCCTTGGATCGGTGAGAATTCTAACCAAGTTATTGGTGCTCCTGGCTTGTTAAATTATACCTTGCATTCCGACTTAGGCCGTGTGGTCCAGGCTATCATCAGGGAGTTCCAGAAGGCTATGCCTAAGCTGTCAAATTCTGACGAGTCGAAGAGCAACGATGTCAGTCCTCAGTCAAATTATAGTGGACAGTCGCTAATGTTTCCCGAGTTAAATGACTGCTGTATTGAGGAGCTGCAGGAGATATTGCAGAATACGGATTTACAGGTGAGATGTAATTCTCTTGCTAAAACAAGTACTTGATGTGTTTTCAACTGTTTCAGCGATCTTTTATTTTTATACTATACCATTGGAGCGATCTACTGTTGCGCTGAGTGTCTCAGCCTCTTGGTTTCAATTTGAATGACCTACAAGTAGTTTTTCCGGGTCTGGAATATTTTTTTAAACGCAATACAAAAATATCTTGTGAGCAATAATAATATTTTTTTTTTAAAAGCTTCCCCTTGAATCACTTTGTCTATTGATGAGAACCCCATAGTAATCTGATCCGTAGTTTCAATTTAAGCACAAAGACAGCGGTACGCGACTTTGTTTTATACTATGAAAAATAGAATAACCATACCTTTGTTAAGATATTGTAACTATAATTTCCAGGATAAAATAATCGAAGTGAACCCTCAGCTCGTGGAACTGGATCTTGAAACCGAAGAGTTGATGAGCAGCATAGAGCTTATAGCACAAGAGAACATTGTCAAACAACAAGCTTTGGACGACCTGAAGACTGAAGTTATTGACCGTATATCTACTATTGTACAGATGAAGATGAATTTTGAGGAGTTAAATCGGTAAGGGTATGGTACTATACCCACTCTACCATTTTTTTTTATTTTTAGATTTAAAGATCAACAATGTGAGATGCGACGTAACGCAACGATATTCCAAATGTGTTTTTTATCGTGTAGCAGATAAAGTTAGATTTTGAGTCGCTATTAAAATGCAGCGCGAGCCGCGCAGCGTTGCGAAATGTATATCTTTTCGTGTAGGAAATAGAGTTCTATTTTGAGTAGCTCTATTGAAATGTGAGCACAGCTTCACGTCTTGGTCTGACATGACCCATTGACCCTATGTTGCAACAGGAATACATCATCTGTGAAATTTTCATCTATCCAAATGTTACGGTTTATTAGAAACAGCCCGCTGACAGTGACAGACAAATAGACAGACCGGTAATAATACGGTCTTGTCCTTTGGGTGCAGAACTATAAAAACCAACTCTGCTACTAACCCTATATGTTCCAGGGCAGCGTAAAATACTCGTTAGACTATTATTGGTATTAAAACTAGACTTTTCTGTTCAGAAAGCATATGAAGCTAGCGGAGATGTATGACCCTCATCGGATCAGAGATTGTCTGAAAGAGGCTGCGTTGAAGGCTGATGAGGAGTCCGAAGTCATTGCCGAGCAGTTCCTCACGGGTTTGTATTTTTTGTCTCGTATTTTACAGGGTTTTCTCATCCACCTAGCTTTTTCCACCCTGGTATAGGTCCGGGCTAGCCAGATGCAGCTGAATATCAGTACTTTACATGGAGTGATTGTGTATCTGCCTTCCACAGTCTACAAAACTGTTATCTGGGTAATAAAATGCACCTTGGTATGACTGTTGTCAGATCTTTAATAAACAACATTTCTAATGACTGTTAGAGACAACAAATGAAGTCCGAGTTCAATTTAGTTTCCCAAAAATTGTGAACTGAATTAGAGCTACTAAAGAGTATCTCAAAAAATATTTTTATGACCCAAGGATAAGGCATCCAGATTGCTAAACAGAAGAACGTGGGTTCGAGTACAGTAAATGCAGTATTTTAGTAAGACAAAAAAACAGGCACGGTCTTTTATTTATTTCATAATTTTATTATTGTTACAGGTCAAATGCCAGTGGAGACTTTCGTAGCAAAATTCGCCGAGAAGCGAGGCATTGGCCAAGCGAGGCGGGCGCGGGAGGAAAGAATAGCCCACCAGCTGGCACAACTCGACAGAGCCACGACCAAGAGCTAAAAAGGAAAAAGAAAAAAAAACATTCCATTTGACAGATGTCAATGTCAAAAATGCCGCCAAATTTTTTTCAAGATGGCGGCTTTGTATTAATCATAGTTGAATGTTGTTAGTGCAGTATTTATGTGAGTTATTTGTATGGGTTAGTGCAATGTAATTTGTGGAGCTTAGCGGTCTTCCTATTGTATGCCAGTACTTAATGCACGATATGGTTTCTCCAGGAGTCTTCACGTGTATTGTAACGTAACGTTAAAGAATGACTTTGAACATTACATTACAATACTACCGCCCTGACTGACGAGCATTCGCCGTTATCCAAGTAACGAGATAAGTGCTTCCAAAAACCGATAGGCTGGCAACTCGGCGTCAATGTTCGAAACTCTTGGCTCGTTTGTCATTCAATCAAAGACATTTTTTGAATGCGGCGGTAAAGCGAATATTTGAATGATTCTTTATAATACCTAACTGATATTAGTTGTCTTTATTCTGCAAAACTATACACTCA
Source organism: Agrotis clavis (assembly GCA_954870645.1). Taxonomy (NCBI): domain Eukaryota; kingdom Metazoa; phylum Arthropoda; class Insecta; order Lepidoptera; family Noctuidae; genus Agrotis; species Agrotis clavis. The sequence goes on from OX940945.1 coordinate 8,735,752, forward strand.
GATTAGAAAGGGGACCTTTTGAAACAAGTTTTAATACGGGGCCTCTTCTGATGTAGTTACGCCACTGCCTAACAATAAAATGGGCGCGTCCAGTGTCCACACAGAGCGAGCAGCCTCGCGAGGCATTTGCATCGCGAGGAAACTGCCTCGCGAGGCTGCTTGCTCTGTGTGGACGCGCCTATTGTTTCTCAACCGAGGCACGAAAAAAAATAATTAATCGCGAGCAAAACAAAAAGCCGACACTGGTGGATGGCTCGGGCGCACGGTCGCCCGCGGCGGCACGCGCTTGCCTCGGCCGAGACACGTCCACACTTACCGAACTGCTGCGCGCTTCAAATGCCTCGCGAGGCTGCTCGCTCTGTGTGTACGCGCCTATTCAGTAATATTTGTAAGCATACAAGGTGGATATGAATCCACTGAGTGGAGCTCAAAGAATGGTTTGTGATTTGACAACAAACTACTTTATTTTCAAACATTTTTCTTCGCATTCTTTCTTTTCCCAGAGAGCCATTTCTAGGATTTATTTTTATTTTGAATTCAAACCGTGCCTTGTTATGATTTTTTTATTGATTTATTTATTCACCATCAATTATTCTCACTGATTTTATACAAAATACATAATTTAATAAGTCAGCAGGTCAACTACCCGTTTCTGTCTTTTACTTATCGATTTTTCAACCTTCCGCTATTGCGATAAGGTTAAAGTTTGACAGATTGAGGTAGTGGCGTCTACATCTATATGGGTTGTGTTTGATTTCGAGCGTATGGCACTCGTGGGCTGCAGCTGGTAATCAGCGTCCTGTGGCAAACTGTGTTGCCATCCTACTAATATCTAGGTATTATAAATGCGAAAGTTTGTGAGGACATCCTCACAAACTTTCGCATTTATAATACCTACATATACATACATATGTAGGTATGTTTGTTACTCTTTCACGCAAAAACCACTGAACGGATTTGGCTAAAATTTAGTACACATATAGTTCACAACCTGGATTAGCACATAGCATAGCATTTTTATCCCGATTTTATGTTACCGTGGGATAATTTTCGAGTTGTAGCGGGTGAAGCCGCTGACAACAGCTAGTCTAGCATAATGCAGAGCTGAGGCCTGTTAAGTTGAGGAAATTGATAAGTTTTTATTTCCTCTATTTTTACTAAGTACCTAATACTCTCTTTATAACTTTAGTTTTATTTGTATTGTCTTAGTTTTAAGTTTTAGTGCCAATAAAAACAATTTTCTTTCTTTCTTGTGGTACCTACATATTAAACGGCTAAAATTTAAATGCGCATCAATAATTCTTTTTGTACACCAAAATGGATAAATGGTCACCAGATCTAAAACTCGCTTTAGCAAGATTTCAGGGACACCCCGAAGTTCGGTTTGGTTAGGTTCCTTTAAGGCGGCGCTACTCGCGAGCTCGAACTCACTGGCAGGCATGGTCAAAAACCATGATACTTCACCTGAAATCGAGCCATTTTGTTCATGTGTGCGCGAGCGTCATCCCCCCGTGGAGAAAACAGGGGAAAACATTATTCAGTGAGATGTTCGTAAAAAATACGAAAAAGCCTTTGGAAGAAGGGGTTTTATGAAAAAACCACTGCACCAATTTATTTCAAATAAAATTTATTAAATTCTTCGATAAATTTGCTGTGTCGGTACGGACTTCGTTTTGGAAATTTGATGCTTCTTTAGCTTCTAATTTAAAGCCAAAATTGTGTTAAAATTAGCAAAAAAACGAATCTTTAGAAGCTCGTAACTTTTTAATGGCTTAGTATTTTACAATTCTGCTTCCGTACAGGCAAAATTAATAATGAGACAAAACAATACCATATTTAACTTTGGATGTACCTTGTCAAATAGTGGAGTAAAACCCCAACGAAGTTTCTATGGAAAAAATGTTGACTTGTTTCACCTTAAACCTTGTACACAGAAATAGAAGCCCCGCGAAGCGGGGCTTCGTCGACCCTGCTTAGGTAGATTTTTTTTTATTACACCTCGTTATGACATATTTTAATGAACATATTTTGGTGCACATTCAGTATATTTGGTGGAACACAGGCAAAATTAGGTAAATGAAATGGGAATAAATTGAAGTACATAATTTTAAATACCATCCATATTAAACTTGCCACACGTCACTCCCGTCCCGAGAGTCCCGAGTTATTTCACATCTCTGTCACATCGCGCGCTGTGATCTACATATTTGATATTCACCACCGAGTTCGTCCATATTATAGCATATTCGATTGAAGATCTGCAAACAAGTCAATTTATTTCGCTATTGTTTAGCTAAAGACATCTCAATGCCGTAATGGTCCAGTAATTATCTTGCTGCATCGAGCCTTGACAGACACGGTTTGAATTCAATTTGTTTACTTCACGAACTTTTTACTAGAAGTAAGTACGTTTAATAATACTTGTCGATAGCAACAATAAAATATTGCAAATCTAATTTATTCGGTTAATTTTTTTTTTTTAAACGTTGCCCCACACTAGGAATTTCTTCCTGTATCGTGGGTGCGTTTACAAACATAATAATTATAAACTCACATAAACAAACACCCAGATCGCTCAGTCACTGCGCCAATCGTGTCTAGTTTCGAGTTTTGAAAAAGAATGGTCACGATTTTTTTATCTATGATTCATATTGTTTTTTTTTTAATATGAAAGAGTAGCAATAATCCAAACAAACTCACATTCATAATTATTGTCACTGCTGTTGCCCAGCGTTGCGGTTTCATCCGCTGAAACACAAAATTATCCCACGGGAAGATAAAATTGGGATAAAAACTGTCCTATATGTTAGTCCAGGTTATAAACTATCTGTGAACCAATTTCTATCCAAATCCGTTTAGAGTTTTTGGCGTGAAAGATTAAAATTATTTATTTATCAAACATCAATCCAAACAAACTTTCAAGTTTATAATAATAGTAGGATTTTATAGAAAGATTAGTAAAATTAAAATTAAATATAGTAATACAGACGCCAGCAGGTCAACCTACAGGAATCTGTAAAATTTTACCAATAAAAATCTGTAAATATTAACCTTCCACTATTTTAATAAGGTTAAAAATCTCTCGAAGATATTTGTCAGGCCTCCGCATGTCCGCGTTGCCCAGTATAAAAGGGCTAACCACACATTTCCGGGAACTCGTCCCGGCCGTGTTCCGTCATCGCGTCAGGGACGGTGAAAAAATCGGTTACGTACAAATTGTATGAACTTGTTCACACAGCTCCGTGTCAGGCCAGGCGTCAGTGTCCCGGACGGACCCGGAGCACGCTCGGTCGCACGGACGCTCTGACAGTGCTATCCGATTTTTGTTAAAGTTGACGATTTATATGCAAACGTGCAACATTAACACAGAAAGGTTGATAGAACTTGTACGGCAGAATGATAAACTTTACGATCTTTCTAATCCACATTATTAGAATTCTAAGAAGAAAAATATCTTACGGGATAATATTATAGGAAAAGAATTAAAGTGTGAAACAGATTACACTGATACCGATTTCTCTGATATAAGTGAACGCGGATGACTGATGGCACGTCCCTGACGGGAACACTGAAACGGACAACTCGGAACACGGATAGCCCTGACCCGGAAATGTGTGGATAGCGCTTAATGGCGGGTCTCTCACCGTCCGATCATGGACCTTGCCCGGATCGACGGTGCATCGTGTTCCACCCGCGCCTCAAAGAGCTATGAGCAATCTGATGGCCTGACGGGGCCCCCACAGAGGACCAGTTCAAGCATTTATTATCTTTCGGGTTCGACCGGCACTATGTCACCTGATGGTAAGCGAAATGTGGTCGACGATGAAGCACGCTTGCCTAGAAGTAACCTGTTCACTCTTAACTTGGAGATCCCAAGTTTGTAACTATCAGGAAAAACGGCTTTGAAAGCCAATCGTTATCAGAACAATAACAATCTAAAAATAATTACCTACTGATAAAATCATGTTGCAAATAACGATTACGCTTCTGTGTCATAAAATTCTAGTTTGTTTTATCAATTATTCTGTCGTATGATGAAACAATGCTTATCGAGTCGCTTGAGCGAATAATACCAGTCTCCATTCGTTCTTAGACGCGAGTAGTATAGTCCAATCTGTCCAATCATGTTTAGAATTATCGCTTTTATACTATTAATTCACTAATTCGTGATTTCGATTAAGGAAGAATAGTTCAGTGACCTTGGTCTCAGTGTTAAGAAAAATAAACAAAATGGCGGAAAAATTGTTTGTGTTTTTGTGCCTCGTTGCGTTATGCAAAGGAGTTGATGTAAACAGCCTCAAGTTAGAACAGGTTTTAATACTTAGTCGTCATAATGTGCGTTCACCTTTGATGGGGAAGCTAGAGTCGTACTCAACGAAATTATGGCCGAAATGGAACGTTTCGGCGGGATATTTGACCGAAAAAGGTGCTCGATTGGAAGGCTACATGGGCCAATACATAGCTGAATGGCTGGACAGTGAAGATTTTATAGAAGGATGTCCAAAAAAAGATGAAGTGCTCATTTATGCTAATACAAAATCACGGACACTAGACACGGCAAAGGCATTTGCAGAATTTGCCTTCCAGTCCTGCAATTTAACAGTACAACATTACGAGAATTTGGACATCTTCGACCCCACCTTCTTTCCTATTTTTCACAACACCTCGCAAGCATTTAAAAATAAAGCCAGAGAAGAAATAAAGGAAAAAATAAACGAAGTTAATCTCACACAGTCGTATAAAGAATTAAACAGAATTTTGAATTTAAGAACTTCGGAAATTTGCAAGAAATTGTATATGTGTGAGTTACATTTACTACCACATGAAATTGTGACGGAAGATGGCGAAGAACCTTATGTGAAAGGACCTTTGTTTATCGGTAAATCCATCGTTGATTCTTTTTTAATGAGTTACTACGAAGGACTGCCTATATCTGAAGTCGCCTGGGGCGAAATCACTACAGACGAACAATGGCAACTCTTAGCGAAAATCATTAAACAGGAACAAAATACCAGATTTAATTTGAAGTCCGCCTCAAAGGACATAGCCGGACCTCTCTTAAAATACATGTTCGATATTTTCAAAAATGGAACACCGAAATTCACATTACTCATAGGACACGATTCAAATTTGAACTCTGTGATCAGTGCGTTAGATTTTAAACCGTTTGTCTTGCCTCATCAATTTGAGCCGTTCCCTATTGGCGGGAAAGTCGTTTTTCAAAAATGGAGTGATATCTCTGGACAGTATTTGAAAATTGAATACGTGTATCCTTCAACAAATCAGTTGAGGAATGGCGAACGGTTATCACTTTTACAGCCTCCTCAAAAAGTTTTATTAGAATTAAATGATTGTAAAATATCTGAAAATGGATATTGCTCTTGGAGTGAGTTCATGAAATTAAATGTCTATTCTTAGTAATATTATCTTGTTTAATTTTAGCTATCATTTGAATCGTGATACACTTTGACATCATACGTCATGTTGATAAGGGATGACTTTACCCATGGATGCGGCCGATTCCAACTACGAGTGAAAATCAACCTTGTAACTAAGAAATAATGATTCAATTCGATTGACTTGACGTCGTCGTGGCGATCGTGTTTTGTTTTTCATTTACCCCAACGTGTTTTAGTCATTATGTCGTTGTGGTAAGGTTGATTTTCACTTTAGCGTTTAAAAAAATACTTCAGGTCTACATATTATATAGTGATACATGGTTATTTTGGCGTGTCACATCACGCATTTAATCCCCAAAAGGCATAAGCAGAGATGTACCTAAAAGTACACTCACATTTTTCCTAATAATAGGAGATGAGCCCATTAAACTATTTTCGTCACTCGGTCACATATCCAGACTCGGGTGTCACTGTAAATTCTTGATGGAAAAACCCAATAACACTGCTCGACCTGGGATTTTCTGAAAAGAGCAATAGGCTGATTTACTCAAGAAAAAAATATTAGGCCGAAATATAGCTTATAAAAAAATACTAGACACGTATTTTTCTTTCGATAAGTAAACCAAAATTGGCGAAAACACAACGGTTCTAAAAATCACAAAACGTCACTCAATCGTCAAAATTTACAAGCGTTGTGACGTCATATGCCCCACTCCCGAATTCCGAAGCGTTTTATTTTTGTCAAAATTAGTTGAGTCAAAAAAAAAGGCGAGTGAATTGTTTTTCAATACTCTAACTGACGTACTCAACCGATTTTCAATTTATTTATGCAATAAAACACCCTATTCGCTAAAGGAAAAGGATGAGTTTCAATTCGAGTACAATTATAGATGTCTCTTCCGTTACCAATGCGGGGAGGATAATGCGAGGTTTTCTAAAAAAAAAAAAACTACGAAGTTTACATACTAGATCTCAAGCCTTCATGACTCGTAAGCAACACTGGCATAATCGAACCTGTTTGTAAACAGGTTGCCAGTGGCGTAGTGAGACGAATCAAGGAAGGGGCAACACGCATCTGCGAGGCCCTTTTCTTTCAATACCCATACCATGAGTTGTGATTACGCTACTCGATCATACACATCGACCGCGTTTGTCGCTCTCATTGGTTGAGAGTTCATACAACCTTGGAGCGGGCCAATGAGAGCGCCAAACGCGATCGATATCGGTGATCAAGTATCGTAAGCAGGTCAATTTACCCCAATCTGTCTTTTACCAATCGAACATATATATCCGACGTAGGCGGTTAAAACCGTCCACTATTGCTAGGTTGAAAATCTATCGAAGATTTTTGACAGATTGAGGTAGGTTGACGCGCTGGAGTCTATACATAACACAGAAACACAGCTATTCTGTTGTGATTTAATTACACAACGGATTTTAATGCAGTTTTAATTATACTATTCGTTTCGGAAAAGTCGAATTTCGAAATCGTTTTCAACGATCGTGCGATGCGGCTAAGTCTAGCAAAAGATATCTGTGATTGCCACTTTTAATTTACGCTTTTGCAATAATATTTCTCCCGAGATTAATTAGGTTGTGGAATAAACTGTTAAATAAACAATTGATTTCTTGGGTTTTCCCAATTACTTGCAGGGTAGGCAACGCGGACATGCGGCGGCCAGTATAATGGCGATGGCGGGTGTCTCACCGTCCGATCATGGACCTTGCCCCGGTCGACGGTGCATCGTGTTCCACGCGCGCCTTAAAGAGCTCTCAGCAATCTGACGGCCTGACGTGGCCCCCATAGAGGGCCATTGACAGAATACTGTGGATTTTAGTCAGAACGAGTCTGACAGTCCCTCCCGTCTCTTTGATGATTTGATCACGTTAAAAAATGGGCCGACAATGTTATGGCGTTCATAAGACACGGTGACCGCGCACGCGGTCATGCTTGTTTGTGACAAAAAAGATTGACTACTAAGCATTTTTTTTTCTCTTTTGATCACTATCTCGCCTGGTGGTAAGTGATGCTGTGTCGACGGTGAAGAACGCTTGCCTATAAGTGACCTGTTCACTCTTAACTTGTAGAACCCAGGTCTGTTGCTATCAGGAAAGATAGACGTGAAAGCCAATGCCAATCGTTATCAGAACAATAACAATCTAAAATTAATTACTGATAATCATGTTGCCAATAACGATTACGCTTGTGTCATAAAATTCTAGTTTGTTTTATCAATTCTGTCGTATGATGAAACAATGCTTATCGAGTCGCTTGAGCGAATAATACCAGTCTCCATTCGTTCTTAGACGCGAGTAGTGTAGTCCAATCATGTTTAGAATTATCGCTTTTCAACTATAATTCACTAATTCGTGATTTTGATTAAGGAAGAATAGTTCAGTGACCTTGGTCTCAGTGTTCTGAAAGATAAACAAAATGGCGGAAATATTGTTTGTGTTTTTGTGCCTCGTTGCGTTATGCAAAGGAATTAATGTAAACAGCCTCAAGTTAGAACAGGTTTTAATACTTAGTCGTCATAATATGCGTTCACCGTTGATGGGGAAGCTAGAGTCGTACTCAACGAAATTATGGCCGAAATGGAACGTTTCGGCGGGATATTTGACGGAAAAAGGTGCTCGATTTGAAGGCTACATGGGCCAATACATAGCTGAATGGCTGGACAGTGAAGATTTCATAGAAGAATGTCCGAAAAAAGATGAAGTGATAATTTATGCTAATACTAAACCGCGGACGCTAGATACGGCAAAGGCATTTGCAGAATCTGCTTTTCAGTCCTGCAATATAACAGTACAACATTACGAGAATTTGGACATCTTTGACCCCACCTTCTTTCCTATTTTTCACAACACCTCGCAAGCATTTAAAAATAAAGCCAGAGAAGAAATGAAGAAAAAATTAAACGAAGTCAATCTCACACAGTCGTTTAAGGAATTAAACAGAATTTTGAATTTAAGAACTTCGGAAATTTGCAAGAAATTGTATATGTGTGAGTTACATTTACTACCACATGAAATTGTGACGGAAGATGGCGAAGAACCTTATGTGAAAGGACCTTTGTTTATCGCTAATTCCGTCGTGGAATCTTTTATAATGAGTTACTACGAAGGACTGCCTATATCTGAAGTCGCCTGGGGCGAAATCACTACAGACGAACAATGGCAACTCTTAGCGAAAATCATTAAACAGGATCAAAATATCAGATTCAATTTGAAGTCCGCCTCAAAGGACATAGCCGGACCTCTCTTAAAATACATGTTCGATATTTTCAAAAATGGAACACCGAAATTCACATTACTCATAGGACACGATTCGAATTTGAACTCTGTGATCAGTGCGTTAGATTTTAAACCGTTTGTCTTGCCTGATCAATTTGAACCGTTCCCTATTGGCGGGAAAGTTGTCTTTCAAAAATGGAGCGATGTCTCCGGACAGTATTTGAAAATAGAATACGTGTATCCTTCAACAAATCAGTTGAGGAATTGCGAACGTTTGTCGCTTTTACAACCTCCTCAAAAAGTTTTATTACAATTAAATGATTGTAAAATATCTGAAAATGGATATTGCCCTTGGAGTGATTTCATGAAATTAAATGTCTATTCTTAGTAATATTTTGTTTAATTTTAGCTATCATTTAAATTGCGATACACTTTGACATCAAACGTCATGTTGATAAGGGACTCTGACCATGGCGCGATGCGACGCAATACGACCGATTCTAACTACAAGTGAAAATCAACTTTGCCACTAAGAAATAATAATGCAATTCGATTGACTTGACATCGTCGTGGCGATCGTGTTTTGTTTTTCATTTACCCGTAAATAACAACGTGTTTTATGTCATATGTCGTAGTGGTAAGGTTGATTGTCACTTGTAGTTGGAATCGGTTGAATTGCAACTTAAAGGCCCTAATTATAACAATTGTTTTCACAGAGGTGAATTATTTTGTGTTTAAAAAAAAAACTTCAGGTCTATAATATTATAGTGATTCATGGTTATTATGGCGTGTCACATAACGCCTATAATCCCCAAAGGCATAAGCAGACATTACAAGTACTTATATAATTTTAAATCATGTTAAGCCTCATTTAGACGGAGCAAGAACTCGCATGCGAGTTTCACTACATTGCGGTATTTGTTTGATAACTGAATTCGTTGTGTTTATAAAGTCCGCAATGTGCCGCAACTTGCGTGCGAGTTCTTGCATCGTCTAAATGAGGCTTTAATTTCGTAGTAGAAGTTAAGTTGCATTGCTTTACTGACTGGTGATCGCCGTTGTCAAGATTTTATCTTTTTTTTTTCTTTGAGCGCGAGGCCCCCTCAGTTGCGAAGCCGGGGTTCCGCCCCGCCCCAGCCTAGCTACGCCACTGGGCACAGCAACGATAACTTATATTATTACCAGTTACGTCAGTCATAAACCCGATTTACTCCTTTTTAACGAAATAAGTTTGCGTCCAACAAGAGTTTGGTCATCTGAATTATATTGCCTTGAAACATAGATCTTTTTTTTTTATTTTGACATTTTCATGTTTCCCGATTCCCAGAATTTGATTCTTATTAGCGGCACTATCGTATTGTGTAATTATAGTATTGGTTGGTATGGCTGGGGCAGTGACTGAGCATGAGCAATCCACTGGTGCTAAGCGAGTCACGGGTTAGATCCCTGCACAGAACAAAATATTTGTATGACCATGTTTGATAAGTAGTTGTTCCTGGTCAGGGTGTTTGTGTACAGCTTGACATAAAAATGTAGAAAACCGGAAGTCGCCACTGTCTTCGCGCTACCAGCACTTTGAATGATTTTATTTTATTTTTTTTCACTTGTTACGTTAGTTTTATGGCACAATAATAAATCTAACAAACCTGCGGTCTTTGTTTACATCAAATATCAAAGATTTTATAACGCTGTCAGAAATAAAAAATTTAGTTCCGTTTCAATCCGTTCTGGCCAAGCTGTACATGTGATTTTCTATATTTCTAAACGCACGACATAGGAGAAATTATAGTGAAGGGGCAAAATTAAAAAAAATAATTGAAGAGATTTTTTTCCAAAACCAACCATCGATTTCTGGCCAGGATTATTGATTTTACAAAAATCTAATGATGCAGTTTTAGTATTTATCAAAATTGGTCTCGAGACTCTTTTCAGTTAAGTTTTTCGAAGTTCCTCAAAGTTTCGGATATAGCTATCCACGTCCCAGTTTGGAAAATTCACCCTGTATAATCCATCCAGCCAAAGACATTAAACTTTCATCCAGCCATCATCTCTAGGATGACCAATAGCCATAGGCGGTGATAACCGCGTAGATAACCTCGAGATCACCTTTCTATTACGATAATCTGTGGCACGGCAGTGCCCCGCCAAGTCGAGCGCGAAGGAACACTGCAGTACCAACTTTTTCTGAAACCATTTCACCGCATTTTCAGGCCCCTATTTGAGAACCTATGGATGGGACTAACGCTGAAATTTTCGTCACCCATTATGCTTTAATCACAAACTTGAGATTCAAAATTTCCAAGAGTAAGCAACCTTGGACTTGGCTCCATCGAGCCTTGGCTATTTTTTTACTGAATGTTTTTGGTGGTCCATTACTTATCTCCTCTAGCAAGGCAGTTATTCAGTTTGTTTCTAAGCAAAATCATTATTTGGAATGATGTGTGCGACGACAGTGTCTCCCTGATAAACAATTTCGACTTGTATTTCATTAAAAAATAAATAAAACTTATCCCCTTTATTAATAAACATGTTAGAAAAAAGTAAACATAAAGTTTGTGGTGCATAAACTTGACACGTGCATGTCACTCCGCGGGTGTCCTCAAGTTCACACCTCTTCACATTCGCGCGCTGCGATCGATTTGATAGTCCCTCCCACCATCGACTTAAGGGGGATGCTCCAACCAGCCCGCGAAATTCAATTTTTTTTACGTTTTTTGCAATTTGCAGGCCAGTGACACAGCTTTATAAATATATGAGTTGCGGTAATAACAAGTATAATTTTAAATATAAAAATTATCAAAAAACTCGCTCCATCAGCTCTCACATAGAAAAGGTGCATCATGTTAAAATCTCCGAAATCTAACTACGATGCACCTTTTCTATGTGAGAGCTGATTGAGCGAATTTTTTGATAATTTTTATATTTAAAATTATACTTGTTATTACCGCAACACATATATTTATAAAGTTACAACATGTCACTGGCCTGCAAATTGCAAAAAACGTAAAAAAAATTGAATTTCGCGGGCTACATCGAAGCAATCACCTTAAGAGGATCGTCTACCGAGCGCTCGTCCATAAGAGAAAAAGTTTTCCTACCCCCTAAATTTTATCCTACATAAATGATTTTTTAGAATGCTTCCTACACAGTAAAAAACTTCTTTTTTTTCAAATTAATAGTTTGAAAGTTACAGGCTCTTAAGGGGGATGCTCCAACCAGCCCGCGAAATTCAAATTTTTTTACGTTTTTTGCAATTTGCAGGCCAGTGACATGTTGTAACTTTATAAATATTTGTGTTGCGCAAATAACAAGTATAATTTTAAATATAAAAAATATCAAAAAACTCGCTCCATCAGCTCTCACATAGAAAAGGTGCATTATGTTAAAATCTCCGAAATCTAACTACGATGCACCTTTTCTATGTGAGAGCTGATGGAGCGAGTTTTTTGATATTTTTTATATTTAAAATTATACTTGTTATTTGCGCAACACAAATATTTATAAAGTTACAACATGTCACTGGCCTGCAAATTGCAAAAAACGTAAAATAATTTGAATTTCGCGGGCTACATCGAAGCAATCACCTTAAGAGTTACTTTTGAAAAAAAGAAAACCTATAAACCATGGACCTAAAAAAAAAGGCGGACGGAACTTCACTAAGAAACGATTGAAGCACCACAATGGCGGCGGCGTAAATATGTGTGCGTGTGTATAGGGATGCCAGATGAAGGAAAAAATTACCCATTTTTAAACAATATTTAATTAAGATCTCCCTTGAACTTAAGTTTAATTACAATTTTTTTGTGACGGATACCTATTTTTAAAATAAAGGTAAAATAATTTAAGCACATTGGATATTAAAATATTTACAACTCGTTTAATGTTAATAAAGTTTTACAATCCCTTTTGGTGATTCAAATTTTTGTAGACTTGTCTTTTGCTATCGACACATCCAGAAATCCCTTCTAATTTACTTAAGTGGTGAAAACGAATGTTTAAGTATTTTTCGGCTATAAATATTTAATTAAAGCTATTTTATGTTCCATTCCTACACATCTACTTTCCTATTCCATGTCTACACTACCTTATTATTTTTATACAATCATTTTTCCATGCATAATTTGCCGTGGGAAATCTGTAAAAATATAGAAGAATACAATAACGATAAATAGTAACATAAAATATAAAACTCCCAATTTTAAAATAATTTGAACCTTGAAATAGTTGCAACACTGATTGATTTCGAGATGTTTATTAAATTTATTGACGTAAAATCGAGAAATAAGCTTCAAATTGACATGCTTAACTATGAAAGTGATCCCCTGGCTTTTTTAATTGAACTACTATGGTTTAGACAACTTTTTGCAACACATGACGGCATACTTTGATTTTTATTAGACAAAATAACACCGTTTATAACCGCGAGTGTCGTTCGAAGCGTAATGGCCGACGGCTGACTTACTATGGTGTGAATGTGTGCGTACTGCGTGCTGGCTTGTCCACATTAGCGCACTGACTTACTATGGGTGCTTCAATTGTTTCTTAGTGAAGTTCCGTCCGCCTTTTTTTTTAGGTCCATGCTATAAACCTAGTTTTTTACTGTGTCAGAAGCATTCTAAAAAATCATTGAGATAGGATAACATTTAGGGGTAGGAAAACGTTTTCTCTTTTAGTATGGTCGAGCGCTCGCTTAAGTCAAACGTTTGGTCACTCTATTAGAAATATCTCTTTCAGTGCCGAGTCAATGAAGCTTACCAGCTGTTCTAGAAAATAAGTATTATTTTCCAAGCAAATGGTCCATACTAACGCCATCTAGTAACGAGTAGCGTCACGTTTGCATTATAAAGACTGGTCTAGCGAGGTCAATGAACAGTGATGGCAAGGACAATAATTATTTAAGTTCATGGACTTCAAAGGAGAATGGGCGGACTTGGGCGTTCGGCGGCCATCAATTAATTTAGTATCAAATGAAAGTACTGCTATTTAGAAATAACTTTTACTATGGGCGTTACTCTGTAGGTATTTCATTTAGGAAAAAAAATATTTGAGTGTCAATATAACCTAATTGCACAGAACATTATCGCACAATAATTATTTTCATATGCAATATTGCTGTTGTTTTCGTCTTGCTAATGGCGAGTACTTGCACATACACTATCCACGGTGTCCTTCAATAGCCCTTTACGTTCCGGGGCCACAGTTAGGTTAGGTTAGAGGCCCCGTCATTTTGCTGAGTAACGACTGTTACTGTTAACAGATCTACTAATGCTTCAATCAGTTAGGGTCAGACTGACATACGAAATTAAAGAAAAAATAATTATAGTTTTGAAAATTCCGAGCATACCAAAAAGCAATGAATAATAAAACTTTTTCACCTTAAATCAATATCATACAACCAGTAGCCTCGAAACTCCCTTATAATCAATATTCACCCAATAAAAACAAAAAAGTATTTTTTTCCGTTTTAGAAGTACACCACAGTGATAAAACTTGCCCACAATAATTGTAGGCCTACACGGCCTACACTACACCAGAATATAACAAAATCATTATTGGCCGCGGAGCGTGGGCGGTCCGCGGCCACAACAATATATAATACAAATTTGCCCATTCTCCTTTGTGTTTAAACAAAACGGAGATATGGCTGAACTTTGCAAAAGATTATCAAATTGTTATCGTAATTATTGTCTTCAACTATAAACAATTATAAATTTATGTGTTGTTCCAACTTGGATTTTTTCAAACAGCGACGCCTAGCGCCATCTAATAGTACCTATTGGAATGAACTCCAAACTTATCCTCAAAAAATAAACTAAAATTATTTATTTACTAATTTTATTGTATTTTTAAAAACGAGGCTGTAAAATATAACGAGCTATAAACATAAAATAAAATTCGTAATAGAAACAGGGCATGTTTTTTTTGTTGAGTTCATAGCTTTATCTATAAACTGTTTTTTGTGTTTGTCAAAGGTCAAACTGACATTGACAATACATTACCAAAATATTTTGAATATTGCATTTTATCCTTCTAAAGTATTGTTTTATCGTTTTTTATGAACAAAATTATTTTTTTTGTCAAAAATGTTTATGGCACTGGTATGCATGCTTCTAGGTGTTCTTTACAACTTCGATACAATAATAGATGTCTTTTACGAGAACAATAAAACCTTGGAATGGCTTTGTTGCTAATCATGTTTACAAATTGTGGAGTGGGTGCAGTCGTAGATAATTATATAATTTTACTTTCCCTTTGTGTTAAAATTAGAACTTCTGAGTCACATAATGTAGTATGACTATCATAATTATCTAAAGTCATGTCCATATTTGTGAAAAGCTCAGTGTAAACATGTATTTTAAATTCTTTTTAATATTAATTCATTTAATATTAGAAGATTGTTGTGCAATAAGTTTCAAGTTACACCAAGTGTTGATACTTAGCAGGCATAATGTGCGAACTCCTTTGTCTAAAAACTTAGAAATTTTCACACCAAAAACTTGGCCGGTTTGGAAAGAGAAACATGGCTATCTGACAGCAAAAGGAGCGTTATTGGAAGGATATATGGGTGAATATTTTACTTTGTGGCTTCAAAAACATGGTTTGTTGAACAAAGAGTGTCCTAGTGAAGAAAACTTTTTTGTCTATGCTAATACTGCTCAACGGACAATGGCTTCTGCCAAAGCTTTTGTCACGAAAGCTTTTCCGGGATGTGATGTGAAGATACATCACACTTCTGATGCCAACGATCCAGTTTTTAACCCTGTTATACACAACGCATCGGCCATATTTAAATTGGAAGCAACGGACCAAATGCGAATGTTACTGAAATCACTACAATTAAACAGTTCCTATGAAGATTTAGAACAAATCCTCAACTATCAGCAGTCAGAATATTGTTTAAAAGAACACAAATGTGATTTTGTGACAGATTTAAATAAAATATTTGTAAATGTCGGTTATAAACCGAATTTGGAAGGGCCGTTGAAGATTTCAAAATCAGTTGTTGATTCTTTTATAATGGAGAATTATGAAGGATTTCCTTTAAATGAGGTGGCATGGGGACTACTGAAAAGTAATGATCAATGGAATTTAGTTTTAGATTTAAGTAAAGGGTACCATAGTGTGATTTTTAATACTTCATTAATTGCCAATGATTTGGCTCGTCCATTAATAAGGTTTATGAGAGACATGATTTTAAATAAACAAGTGACTCTTTTGATGGGGCATGATGCAAATATATATACGGTACTTAAAAGCATGGGTTTTAAATCCTACAGCCTTAAAAACCAACATGAAGTGGCACCTGCAGGCGGGAAAATTGTTTTTCAGAAATGGCTGGAAGAAGAATCTGGTATTTTTTTCATGAAGGTTGATTATGTATACCAGTGTACCAACCAAATGAGAGAAGGTAGAAGTTTGTCTATGGACAATCCTCCTGAGTTTACCTCCTTGGAGTTGGAAGGTTGTAAAACAGATGAAAATGGTTTTTGTTTGTGGGATGATTTTGTGAAAATATTGAATAGTCTGTCTGTTGATGATTAATTTAAGAATATTTTCATGATTTTTTTTAATCACTATTGATATGATTTTTTATCATAAATCATGAGTTCTAAGTCATATTA
This sequence comes from Agrotis clavis, assembly GCA_954870645.1. NCBI lineage: Eukaryota > Metazoa > Arthropoda > Insecta > Lepidoptera > Noctuidae > Agrotis > Agrotis clavis. Next base: position 8,752,007 of record OX940945.1, read on the forward strand.
ATTTTAAGTAATCAAATATACCTACGCCTTTTAAGAGATATTTTCATATCAGAATATAAGTAGAAACAACCACAGTTTGATGAGCAAACTACCACAATCTGTGAATTTTTTTTAATAGATTTTTGACTTTATCACAAGACAAGAAGGTTCAATTTTGGTTGACATTAAAAAAATACGAGTCTAATGACGTACATTTTCTAGTACAAAATAAATGTACAGTATTTTTTTATTATTGTCACTTGTTACTTATTGTACCTATTTGACCCGTTCAATGAAGGAAAACAATGTTCAGCTATATGATTATCAATAAAAATGTAGATTTAGCGCTTCATACATAGGTACCTAAGTAACAAATAAGTAATAAAATACTCAACAATCTAGTGATATTTTTTAGGTGTAAGTGTTTTAAAAACGATAATTTTTCAAAACCCTAGTGATATTTTTAAGATGTACGTAAGCAGGAGCGCTTTTTTTGGGCGTTAAAAAAGCGCTGATTTGGAGTAAAAAGGTAAATTGAAATAAATGCCACCGCCCAGAACTTAAAATCAAAAACAGTTCTAGCGCCGCGCTTTAAAAGCGCTGAGGTGGGTACATGGGAATGTTATTGTTCATATCGGCGGTTTTTTATCGCCGACAAAAAAAGCGCTTGTGCGAATGGGGCGAAAGTGTTGTAAAGTGAAACGCTATTGTTTCAAAACTCTAGTGGCGTAACTGTTGAACGAGATATTCCTAACCCTAGTGATATTTTTTTGTTGTACTTAAATGTTTTATAGGTAAAACGCTGTTTTAACTACATATCTGTTGACTGTTTTAATAAACATCTCGACTCGACGGTAATCGTTTTGTGAAACGCTACCTACCTAGTTTGTCATAATCCTAGTAAATATTATTTTTTAGATGTAGGTACGTGTTTTATAAGATTGATAGCGAATTTTTTAACTCACGTTCCAGCCAAGTCAGATGAAGTTACCATTTTATTGTCATTTTATTATATTAGTTTTACAATACAATATTGTAACTTAAGTTACCTACCATGTAATAATTACTATAAGTAAGTAGGTACAATAAAATATTTTTTTACCAAGAAAGTATATTTTTTTAATCACTAAAAATGGTGGAATCTTCCCAATTTTAGTGGATACCCGATAGACGGCTCAGTTGGTGCAGTGGCTGAGGGATCGACTGCAGCGCACCGTGTCGCGGGTTCGATGCCCGCACGGAACAAATATTTGTATGACCTACAAATAGTTGTTCCGGGTCTGAGTGTTTGTACTGTTTGTGTATGTGAGGTTCTATTTGTAAAAATGCAACTACAACACTGGCAAAATTCCTAGTGTGGGTGGGGCAAGCAAAAAAAGACTAAATGATATTTATTTTGTAAGTTGGTTAAAAAAAAACACTTACACGTCACAACCAATATTTTTAAAGCTTGATGGGGCCGGTGTTTCATACCTGACTACTCTGAGAAGAAACAGCCGAAACAAACTCAGAGGTCACAGTCTCTTTGAAAGTCCAGACATTGTTTTGCTCAGGTCATACGAGGACCATGCGGGTGTCTGAGATGGTCTTTTGAAGAAAGAACCACACAGATTTGAGTGGACCTGTCTAGTCACAGTGCAAGCATTTTTCGGTTATCGTGTAGCTCGACTCAGAACACAAGGAGCTCAACGACACGACGAACAAATACTAAAGGTTTTCGTCAAGACAAATCAAACGAGTTCAAACTCGATGGGTTTACGGAGTTTCATTAAGTACCTACAGAGTTCCTATGACCATCTTCCAGCTCCATCATCAGATCAGCTCCATGTCGTATAACGCCTCCTCTCTGAGAGGGGGTGGGTCTCATAATCAACCTCGCGAGCCCAGTGCAGGTTGGTAGATGTCACATGTCTTCTATTTTTTGTTCTAGGACACTCCGGTTTCCTCACGATGTTTTCCTTCACCGTTTTGAGAGCAGTGGTGATGAATTAAATTACTCAAAGTAATGCGCCCGCCTGGATTCGAACCCACGACCTGCTACAAGTCGTAAGTCGGGGTCGATAGGTACCACTGCTGGGCCATACTGCCGGCCATACTTAATATGCTACCCCTATGTACACAAACATAATAATATATACATATAACTATACACAATGACAGGTACATGACTACATGTCCAATAATTTAAAATAATATTGAACTGATTAAATTGCTATTCAGCCCTCTTCCTCTTTCCTAACTTTTGCGTGCCCGACAGGGTCCATATTGTATCTTTAACTTGTTTTTTTTCTTACCATCTTTGTAACATATGGAATGCAATAAACAATTGAGTATTAAATACAGGGGGTCAATAAATTGGTATTTTGCATGACATAAATTGGTACAAGTGTGTTAATAACTGGTTAAATGGCCTGTTATTGCAAATGTCGACACAAAAGATTTTTTTACTTTATTTAATTCCACTTGCAACTCCTTCATTGGCTAGGTACACTAAAACATGAAAACGCCTTAAAATAAATAAAAAAAGGAAACTAGGTGCTCGCTCAAATTGTCAATGTCAAAATTGTGTCAATATTGGATTTTATAAACAAGATTATACCAATTTTTGATGATTTTTTGTTGATTTATCTTTTAGGATAATTGCACGTTAATTCTTTAGTAATTAAATAAATATGGCTAAAAAGGACGATAAAAAGAAAAAGGACGATAAAAAAGAAGATCCTAAAAAGGGTGATAAAAAGGGAAAAAAGGGGAAAAAAGTAAGTGCCTATTATGCTAAACACAACAAAACTCATCTAAGGCTAGACTCACCGTGGGGTGCTAAGACAGGAAACCTCCACGTGCGCCCGTGGACTGGAGTTCCCTCTCGGACACGTCCGGGGGAAAGACCAGTTTTTCGGGCCGGTGCACCCTGGGATGCGGACAACTCTTCCTTAGGCACTGTGTGCCTAAGGGGTCTCTTTGCCCGTATGCGAATAGCCTGTCGTGTGGACGCTCCAACGCGTGTCCCTGTGATCAGCAGAGGGCACAGCGGCGGAGCGGGCTTGCGGACGGTGAGTAGTGGGTAGCTCGCCGTCCGACCAAGGACCAAGCCCGGGTCGGAGGCGCGTCGTGTTTCGCGCCAAATGCCTGCTGGGGTCGCGGCTTTTTCTTAACCCAGGATACCGTGGCCCCGGAACGTAAAAGGCATCCGAAGGAACACGGGTGGATTTTAGTCAGTAAGAGTCTGACAGTCCCTTCCGCCCACCCAGGGCGGGAGGACTCATCTGATGATTTTACCACCTTAAAAAAAAAAAAAAGGCTAGACTCACCGTAGGGGCGGGCATACCTACGGAATTGCGGACAGCGAGTAATGGGTGTCTCGCCGTCCGCTCATGGACCATGCCCGGATCGATAGCGCGTCGTGTTCCAGGCGTACCTCAAAGAGTTCTCCACAATCTGACGTCCCTCTAAGGGGGACTCCCTTAGACGGCCAAATCCTGCTGCTGCTTGCTGGACTGTCTCATCAACCTTGTGGTCTTCAAGTCAAGAGTGAACAGGTTACTTCTAGTCAAGCGTGCTTCATCGTCGACCACATCTTCGCTTACATCAGGCGAGATAGTGGACAAACGGGAACCTATCTTTAAATAAAAAAACGTGCCCCTGGAACGTAAAGGGCTATTTTCCACGTGGTTCAAAATCCACGATGATCCTTCGACTACCGTGATTAGGCGCGGATAGGTTTGCCTTGTATGCGGAATCTAGAAGAGGTATCTGTGCTGTCAAAATAACAAAGGTTTTAAAACATCTTCTCTTTTCTTTCCAGGATGAACCTACAGGTAAAATATATTAATTAACTAGCAAACCCGGCGAACTCCGTTTCGCCACCAGATGGCTCTATAAACCTCACGGAGCCCGAGACCTTTCCAACGAATGCAAAACCGTGGAAATCGGTTCGTGCGTTCTGGAATTATAGCGTCAGGAAGGAAAACCCGACTTATTTTTATATAGTAGATAATATTAATATTGGTGGCTGATAGTGTAAAATAGTCGTACAGGGCTATTGGCTAACTTCCAAGTCACATGACCATCAGCGGTTGTCCACTGAACTTGGATGGCTTGATACCTGTTATGAGGCTAAGTTGAGGAGTGGAGTGCCTCGAGAGCGTTAGAATAGTTGATTTTAGTGAACATTTACATTTATCAGTTTCATTGCAAATGCAAAAGCCAAAACGTTTACGTTTTGACAGCTATTTGATGATCACCACACAGACACCGAGATACGGAATATCCCCGCTGAAGTGGAAACCAATTAGGTATCGCTCGTGGAGTGGAATGCCTTAGAAGTTAGATCATCATCTCAGCCATCATAGGACGTCCACTGCTGAACATAGGCCTCCCATTTAGATCTCCACATAAGTATAACGGTTGGAAGCGACCTGCATCCAGCGTCTTCCGGCGACTTTTATAAGGTCGTCTGTCCACCTTGCTGGTGGACGTCCTACGCTGCGCTTGCTAGTCCGTGGTCTCCACTCTAGTACTTTTCGACCCCATCGGCCATCTGCTCTGCGCAACAGCAACATGGCCTAGCTGCCCAGTGCCACTTCAGCTTGCTAATCCGGTGGGCTATATCGGTGACTTTAGTTCGTCTAGAGTTCGTCGAGAAACACCGAGCAGAGCCCTCTCCGTAGCTCGTTGAGCGACTTTGAGCTTTGAGATGAGGCCGATGACCACGTTTCGGTGCCGTAACTCATCACTAAATGTTTCACCGTAACTCATCACACACATGGTTGAAGACTTTCGTCTTGAGGCACTGAGAAGTTAGATGTATCCATTAAATCATTAATCTACCCTAATATTCTCTCGAGTGTTATGAGTGCTTTAAAAAAGGTTTTAAGCAAGTCCGCGTGGTGGATTACAGTCTACTCCCTCTCACAAAGAGGAGGCCTGTGTCCCAACAGTAGGAAACTGTACTCGCTTGTGACGTATTGGCAATTTCAAAAGTGTCGTATTTTCGTCAGTTTTAGCTTACTCAGCATCATATTCCTGCCCTCATCAAATTTTACTTGGTCGACGTTTTTTTCTTCCATTCTCTATCAGACGTCACAGTATCATTTAGGTACTCCTTTTTCTTTTCATAATATTCCTTACACAATCCATCCATCTGTTCTTTGGCCTTCCTCTTCCTCTCCATCCATCAACATTCATACTCATCACTCTCTTAGTCACATGAGTGTCATCCCACCTCATAAAAATTTGGTGATCTAACTGACGGATAAATTAAACTTTTTCCGTGGTACCACAAAAACTTTTAAACGTCTGTTGAACACTTGTCTAAAAAAAGTCAGATTATGACGTTGATAATAAGGTCCGTTTTGCAGTCACGCTTTTTTTAGACAAGTGTTCAACAGATATTTAAGTTTTTGTAGTAAGGCTGTTTCAGTCAAATACTCTATTTAGTTTTATTTCAGAGTCTGTTGTGGATGAGGTCCTTCTGGCTACAACGGACCTCGAACCGGAACCTGAAGAAGTCCAGTTTACTGACACTTCTTACACCAGCGCTTCTTTCGAGTCCTTACCACCACCCCCTGAAGGTATACCTTCTTTATCTAACCACCCCCCTTATTAATAAACGTGGACTAAAGTTACAACCAGGATAATCCTCGGATTAACCATACATTTATTAAGGATTAACCTTGGCGTAACTTTAGTCCACGTTTAGATTATAAAATGTCCAGATTCCTTTAACAAAACAAAACGTGAAGCCACTTTTATACATGAGTGAGCGCCGCGTACACATTTAACCGCGTGGTCAATTTTGATGACCGAGCAAGCGAAGGATTTCCTGAGCAGTAGCGACGGAATCAAAAGAGCACGAGGTGAAAAATCTTTGCACTCGAGTGCAACACGTAACTTTTCATCCCACCTCAGTGAGGAAATGACTAAATGAAATAAATTCTATTTTTGAAATGTGATGTGGTACGACAACCTTCGAACGTCAAATGTGGGCGCCCCACAGCAAGCGATCAGCTGTTTAGGTCACCGGCAGCCATTACTTGTCTCTAGTGCATACGATGTTCTAAATTCAATCTCAGCTAACGAAGAGCAAAAATACTCTTTCTGAAATGGGGGGATGAAAATGTTTTCCTTGGACATGTTCACTTGTTTTAATTAGGAATCGAATGACGGTGGTAATTTTTCTTCCGTGTTTTTGGCTTCAAATCTCAGTGGCCCATTAAAAATCTGGACATTCTATAATCTTAGAAGATTGAGAGTAAATAAAATGAAGTTGATATCTCCAAAATTCTTTGACGTAAATTATATCAATACCTCACGTGACCTCACGTAACCATGGTAAAGAGTAAACAGTCGTGAAGCTACAATCGAATAAAAAAAAAGTATTGAACAATATTTCATAATAAATTGCTTTTCAATCGAAAGAAGGGTAAGTCAGGTTTGCTCATTACGATTTTATGTTTTTATTATGCTACGGAGATCTGTATAAAGAATTGACTTGTATTTTTACTTGTGAACTTATTTTTTGGGTTAATATAAAACTGGGGTCATGTGTTTAGGACGGGGAAATAATTTATTATATATTCGGCGAAGAACCAGAGTCAACGACATAGCTCGTAAAATTTATAAGTTGAAGTGGCAATGGGCAGGCCACATCGCTCGTAGAATTGACAACCGATGGGGAAGAAATGTTCTCGAGTGCCAAGCACGGACCGGAAGACACAGCGTAGGCAGGCCCTCCACTAGGTGGACCGACGTCATCGTGAGAGTCACGGGCAACCGATGGATGCAAGTGACGAATTGTCGTGGCGGCCTAAGAGGAAGGCCTTTGTTCAGCAGTGGACATATTCCGCGGATAGCGTAGCCGTGACGCACTTTTTAATCTGTGAACATAGAACATAACCATAATGTTAAAATGAAAAACGTAAATTTCTTCCTGTCACTTCATCATCTGCCTAGCCTTGGGGTTGGTCTCCAGTCAAACGGGTTGCAGCTCAATATCAGTATTTTACATGGAGCGACTGCCTATGGGATCTCCATAACCTAGTAACTGGTTATTACTGGTATACTGTATACCCCATGGTAAGACTTGGTTGTCAGACTTTTGAGCTTCTGACGAATACTAACGACCGTCAAAGATCTATAAACGACAGCTGGACAGCTGGGACCACCGGCTTTAGTTGCTTTCCGAGGCAACTCGCTATGACAGATACAAACCAACTTTGGCCTTGTCATCTCCCTCTCGCGACCACTTCCCAACATTAACCGTCTTAAAACCATTCACAAAAAAGTTTAAAACATCCGTTGAACACTTAATTGTCTTGTCGAAAAAACTTTTTCAAAAAAATGTAACCGCCTTCAAAAACAACCACAAAAAAGTGTAAAATAATCTACAAAATAACTTTTCTTTCGGAAGTCGGTGCCTTTGTTTTTTTTTCTATTCATTGTCGTTTTATCCACCGACGTAAAATAAAAACTTTTTTTTTGAAAAAGTTTTTATTTTACTCTTTTTAGTTTAAATATTCAACCCGAATTCTTGTCAAGAACATTATTGTCTTACATGTGCATTAGAATTTTGTAATCCTTCGCACCGGTACTTACATCACTCATGCATACAATAAGCTAATAAAATTCCATATCTCAAAAATTACTGAACCGATTTTGATGAAACGTGCAGTATTTTCTAAGTTAAATGATACCTAGTACAACAAAAAAAGAATTACTTAAATCGGACTTGTAGTTCCGGAGATATGCGAACACAAAGTAAATCAATCGATGCCTACTCCTTACTGTTAAGGAGTTGTACCTTCCATCATCAGCTCATCCACCTGAGATGATGATTATCAGATGCAAATACTCAGCGACTGATTAAGAGTTCTGACCGCCCTAGGCTAAATTATGAAGACGCGCCCCCCGCCAGGCGTGTTACGGACGACGGCCTAAAAAGTAGTACTCGTAACTGAGTAAATAGTAGTGTGAAAATTTTAACATGGTCATGGTTCACTACCAGATAGTACCTATAAAATCTTTAAGATCGATCTGCAACCTTTAAGATCGATCTGCAACCGAAATTAACATTTTTTTTTATTTGCATTACATTCAACTTTTTTTTTTCCATAGTGGTAAAATCATCAAACGAGTCCTCCCAGCCAAGGCAGGGCGGGAGGGACTGTCAGACTCGTACTGACTAAAATCCACGGTGTCCTTCAATAGCCCTTTACGTTCCGGGTCACGGTAATGAGATAAGTCCCGCGACCCCGGCAGGCTTTGGCCCTCTAGAGGGCGGCCCCTTCACAATGTTGACATTCTTTGAGGCGCGCGTGGAACACAACGCGCCGTCAACCCGGGCATGGTCCATGGTCGGACAGCGAGTCACCCTTTACTCGCCGCCCCCACACCCGCGCCTACGGGGAGGCCGGAGATTGTCTGCCGACGTCCGTCACCGTGGGCGTCTACCACTGCGGCTTGGGTGGAGGGAGGACGCTATCCTCTCCCTCACGCAGCCCACCTCCTCCATGCACAGCATGACTGCTTCGCAGAAGGAGGCGACCGCTTCCCACTCCGTCTCGCCCCGCAGCATGGCTTCGACCAATGCCGGGCGCGAGAGGTCTCGCGAGCATGATTGCTTCGCAGAAGCGAAGCAATCATGCTCGCGAAGGAGGAGGCGAGCCGCGAGGGAGAGAGGATACCGTCCTCCCTCCGCCCTAGACGCAGTGGTAGACGCCCACGGCGACGAATGTCGCGGGACGATCTCCGGCCACCGTAGGCGCGGGCATGCGGGCGGCGAGTAAAGGGCAACTTGCTGCCTGACCATGGACCATGCCCGGGTCGACGGCGCGTTGTGTTCCACGTGTGTCCACGCGCGTCTCAAGAAGCGTCAGCATAATGCCGGGCCCCCCCTATAGAGGGTCACAGCCCTGCCGGGGTTGCGGGACATACGTATACCGCGACTCCGGTACACAAAGGGCTACCGAAGGACACCGTGGATTTTAATCAGTACAAGCCTGACAGTCCCTCCCGCCCTCCCCGGGGTGGGAGGACTCATTTGATGATTTTACCAAGAAAAAAAAAATGTGGTAGGTCAGGACGGCGTGACGCATTTCCAGCCACTCCTCAGAGGGGTCTTACCGCCGCGATTGCGACGTGCCTGATGACATTCAACCTTAGGGTGGCAAACCATTTCTTAAGCTGACCGTACATAAAGGCATCTAGCTCACGCATTATAAGACCAAAATCATGACAAGTGACTGCAGGCTACCAAGTAGAAAACCAAATCTATGTCGTGTTTGACCGCATGACTTATATTGGATATTAAAAAAAAAGAGGAGAGGCATCATCATAGACAAGATTTCAGCGCCCCCCCCGATCCTCGCGCCCTAGGCTGCAGCCTAATTAGCCTAAGGGTAAATCAGGCCGTGCAAATACTTGAACAGCTTTAGAAAATATATGAAAATGGTACTATGTGCCTATAAAATTTGAAGGTTGCCCTCGATTTCCCTAGAATCCCATCATTAGATCCTGACCTGGTGATCATGGGACCAATTGGAAAGTATACCCTTTCAAACAAAAGAAAAATTTACCAAATCGGTCCAGGCGTCTTCGAGAAATCGGGGAACATACATAAAAAAAAAAAAGATTCCGACGAATTGACCTCCTCCTTTTTTTGAAGTCGTTTAAAAAGGATTACCTACGAAAGGGACGTTTTGTAGTTACACTTTTTTTAGACTAGTGTTCAACAGATGTTTAACTTTTTGTAGTAAAGCTGTTAAAGTCAATTAATTTATCGCAATGATGAACGGCATTTTCCTCGTTAGTGTGCTCTCTATATTCGATAGAGATTTTGTAAATATTCTTATCTCTAATTTTGTCACAGATAAAGTCAAGAAGAAGCCAAAAAAGAAGAAGTTTGGGGTAAGCAAAAATAATTGTTTTTTTTTTGGAATGACCATTCTGTCAAATTTTCCATAGAGAACATGAACCTATTGTATTTGTGGTAAAGTTGAAAATCGATTAAACAATCCTTTGTTTAATCGAATCTTTGTCGAATGTATGAATTATCGATTGGATGTCCTCATCCAATCGATAATTCATACATTTTTGACCCAAATTTGAAAGTATCACCCAAAACTTTTTTGCATATTCAGATAGATCCTTTCCACCTAAGCATTTTGTATTTTTTATTTATTTATTTTATTTTATTTTATCCTTTATTTCAGGCAACTAAGGCCCATAAAAACACAATACATATATAAGTATAAAAAATAATAACTATAAACTAATACATAATTATTTTAAAACAATAAACTTAAAAACTATTGCACACGAAGTGACGGCGTCGTGTTACGCTGCGAGGTGTCGCGTAGCCGGCCTCGAAAACGCCGATACAGCACACCTTTCGGCCAAAAATCTTCCTTGAGGCAGGTCGCCAAATACTGGGTTGGAACGCGCACCACGAACGACTTAAAATTAGTGTTATGGCGCGCCTCCAACTTCTCCACCCTCAAGGTCCAGTTGGTCTTCATCCGTATGTACTCCACAATGTCCTCAGTCTTCGTAGCGTGGTACAAACGGGACACGTACAGCTGCGTCGTCGGTACTGCAGGACGTAGCAGCGTGTTGGGTCCTACAAGCGCTGACCCGCACTGGTTGCGATAAGAAGGCTTCCTCTTCTTTCTCTCCACCTTGATGAAGCCGTCCTCATCGCATGTGTCCTTCGGTAGACCCTGCTGATTTTGTATTTTGACACTACAGCTGTAAGACTATTTCTCTTGATTTTATTTGAGTCTAAAATTATTATTTTTTTGATAAAATATGAATTTGCGTCTGTGTTCTCAAACCCAATATCTTCAAAGTTAGCGTGAACAGGCTTCTTCTGGGTAAGCTCGCTACGTCGTAAACTTTGTCACTATCACCTTAAAGCTAGATCAGACTCGCGGGACTATATAACGAGCTACTGTGACCCCGGAACGTAAAGGCCTATTAAAGGACACCGTGGGTTTTAGTCAGTACAAGTCTGACAGTCCCTCCGGCCCTGCCGTGTGTGGGTGGAATCATTTGATGATTTTAATATGCTTAAAAAAAAAAACAAAAATTTGTTAGGTATGGTTTTATCTCCTTTTTCAAACTGTAATAAATGTTATTATTATTTTCAGGAGGCAGAGTCTTCAGTTGTCTACAGAAAAGTTAGCAGCGAAATATTTCAGTGGTCTGAAGAATCATTGAAGCCTCCTTACGGTTTGTTTCAAATTGTTTGTCAACCCATCATCATCTGCCTGGCCTTTTCCCAACTATATTGTGGTCGGCTTCCAGTCGAACCAGATGCAACTGAATATCAGTATTTTACATGGAGCGACTGCCTACCGGACTTCCACAAACCCAGTAGCTGGGCAACACGATGGTAAGACTGGTTGCAGACTTATGAGCTCCTGACTAACAGTAACGACTGCTTTACATGCTTTCCGAGGCACGGAGGAAACTCGCTATGACAGATGGTTACCCATCCACAGACCAACATCGGCAAGCGCGGCTTTACCCGGAACATCGGCCTGTGCGGCTTTACCCGGAACATCGGCCTGTGCAGCTGTAATAATTTAGCCACCGAGTTCTTCTAATTGTTTAATAATATCTGTCGCCCGTAATTAATATTCTTTTCACCTCACACGCTCGGAAAGATTCTATTTCTCATTCAAAATCTGAGCGCAAAACTCCATTTTGTGCTCTAGAGCACAAAGTGTTGTTTAAAATTCGAACACGTCTTGTATTCAATTGTTTTCTACACTGGCAGGCGAGCCGCCCCCACTACATTTCCTCGCTGTGTGAGGTGAAAAGTTGTGTGTTGCACTCGGCAGCAAAGTTTTTTTGCGTCTTATACCTTTGAAAACTTCGCATCGCTCAGGATTCTATATTTGAACAGAATCCTTCGCTCGCTCAGTTTTCAATTCAAGTACTCGCGCCAAAAATCAACTTTGCAGCCTTGCATAACAAATAACTAATCCCAATCAGAATCCCGTTCCTTTGTTTTTGACGGCTGCTTCTGATTTAACATCTTAAAGACTCGGATAGGTAGATAAATGTGTCTGACATGATGTTGATTGGTTACAGACAAAGATCCAATCACAGATACCAACCGATACATAGATTATTAATTTTCACCTCACCCGCTCGGAAAGATTCTATTTCTTATTCAAAATCTGAGCGCAAAACTCCATTTTGTGCTCTAGAGCACAAAGTGTTGTTTAAAATTCGAACACGTCTTGTATTCAATTGTTTTCTACACTGCCAGGCGAGCCGCCCCCTGTATAGGTCAATGCCCCCACTTAATTTCCTTGCTGTGTGAGGTGAAAAGTTGTGTGTTGCACTCGGCAGCAAAGTTTTTCTGCGTCTCGTACCTTTGAAAACTTCGCATCGCTCAGGATTCTATATTTGAACCGCTCGTTTCTCTCGCGGTTCAATCTTAGAATCCTTCGCTCGCTCAGTTTTCAATTCAAGTACTCGCGCCAAAAATCAACTTTGCAGCCTTGCATAACAAATAACTATTTCCGCTCAGAAAGATTATATTTCTCATTCAAAATCTGAGCGCAAAACTCCATTTTGTTTCTAGTCTAGAGCACAAAGCGTTGTTCAAAATTTGAATCTAATAATACCTTTCAATCACTAGATCACTTACTGGAAAAGCCGAAAGTAGAAGAGCCAGAAGGAAAAAAGAAGAAAGGCAAGAAGGGAAAGAAGAAAGTTGAAGAAGAAATACCGGAGTTTGAAAAAGTGAGTGTTTGAACTATTTGAAATATCTTGAAGAACTCCACGACCTCATCCCACCAGCCCCCTTCTATCATCGCACATCTGGACGTACGGCAAATTACCATCCTTACCTCATTGCTATACCTCCAATTCGCACTAAGCATTTCCAAACGTCTTTCATAATGCGGACAGCGAAGGAGTGGAACTCTCTGCCTGCGTCTGTGTTTCCGAACACATACAACCCTAATCTCTTCAAAGTTAGAGTGAACAGGCTTCTTCTGGGTAAGCTCGCTCCATCGTCGACCTTGTCTTAGTCACTCCTGACCTCAAATAAGGTCAAGAGCAAACCCACTTCACATAAAAAAAGAAGCTGGAACGCCACAATTACTAACTTTGTAAATCGCACACGGTGGAGCATACGGTGTTGGTCTGTCCCGCTTGGGCAGAGCACCGCCTTGTCCTCACGGAAGCGATAAGCGGCGACCTCTCGCGCCCGGCTTTGGTCGAGGCCATGCTGCTTGGCGAGACGCGATGGGAAGCATACACCTCCTTCTGCGAAGCATTCATGTTAGCGGAGGAGATGGCGGGGCGCGTGAGGGAGAGGGCAAGCCCCACCTCATCACCTGGCTGTGTTGTCACAGCCAGGAGATTTTCGGCCACCCGTAGGCGCGGCATGCGGATGGCAAGTAATGCTATGGATAAATTGCCGTCCGAACATGGACCATGCCTGGGTCAACGGAGAGCATAGTTTCACGCGCTTCAATGAGCTGCCATCAATCTGACGGGGCCGCCCATAGAGGGCCAAAGCCTGCTCGGGTGACCCTGGAAAATAAAGGGCTTTTGAAGGAACATCATAAATTTTAGTCGGTACAAGTCTGACAGTCCTTCGCGTCCCGCCCGGGGTGAAATTGAATTTGTTTGTTACACTTTCGCGAATAATCACTGCACCTATTTTATAGTTTCACTAGCTAATTAATTTGACTTTGTATACGCCACAGGACTCTCAATACCACCCAGACACCACACGACAAAATTAAATTTAAACTGAAGTTCCATCACGAATTGCCAGCAAACAGTACCGAATGTCGCCAACTAACATACAAGTCGGGAATCGATCCATACATACATTCATAAAGCTGATAAAAGACACTTCACCCAATACTCGTCATTGGCCTCACTCGAGTGAATCATTCACTCGCGGCTCAGCAGTGCTATTCTCACAGCGTTGTGACAGCACGGCCGCAGCGCTCACGCTCACGCCACGCTGTGACTAAAGTTTGCCATTCACTAAGCTACTCACAGCGACCCCGATGTCTCTTGAAAACAGAGGCGTCTTTACCTATAGTGCAGGGTGTGCGGTGCACGCGGGCGCCGGGTCTAAGGGGGCGCCGAGCGCCCCCTAACGCGACACCTCCAAAGATGCCGGCGCTATCAAAGACGCTCCTGCGCCGGGCGCGCGGTAGAAAAGCAAGCCTACTCCTTTTCCTACTCTATTTAAAACACAATAACTTTTGTTTCAACGTGAAATCAGCCTTAAAACAGATAATTAAAGATTTTTAATTGGCGTAATGTCGCATCGCTACCAAAGGCGCGTGCCGGCATGCCGCATGTTTGTTTTGATTCGTTTGACAACACGCCGACATTCCGACAATCATTGCTAACTTGGCTGTATTAGAATGCTATAAAGTTCAAATTCCCAGGGACGCAAAACAAAGTCGTAATTTTTTAATTATACCTACCTAACCCCTTCCTTCCTAAAAAAACTTTTGCTTCCCGACATCATTTAAAATTACACCATTTGCATCCGAATTTCCGTTTGAAAATATAACTGTTAGGGACTTTACTCATGGCGCGACGCGATATCGGATTGCATTGATTGACGATATGCGCGTTTTTCCATTAGCCGGCACGGCACCGGCACCGACGATGAAGCAAAAATGTATGAAAACGTCGCTTTTGCACTTACCGGCGCCCGCCGGCGCCGGCCCGGCGTTGAGTACTGCCGGCGCCGTGGCAGCAAGCTTCCCAGTCGGTGCCGGCCGGGCAAATCTGCATGTGTATTGTATATGAATTGTAGCCGAGTACGTGTGAATGTGCGGGAGTATATGCGGGAGGGTAGGAGGACGCGGGACGGGGCAGGAAGATGCGGAACAGAGGGAGAGAGACTCGAATTTGGTTTGTGGTTCGTTTGGATGAATCCAAAATTCGTTGTCTCTGCGTTGGTATTGGCGTCGTAGATGTAAAAGATAATAACATTATTGTTACATCTACACGTTGTACTCTACTTGTGGTCATGGTGAAGTCCATGTGACTACGGCTGTACCACTCACCAGGCGACCGGCGAGAAACCAGCGCAGTGGAAAAACGAAGCCCCGGCGATGGTGCCGATGCGCGGCCATGCCGGGCCGTTGCCGGGCCGGCTAATGGAAAAACGCCCAATCGATCAGATATCACACAAGCGTCCGGCCGAAGAAAATGTAGACAATCGTTAGTGTTTGCTAATGGAGTCGCACGGATTGACGATATCGCTCACAGATCTCCTCGATATCGAATTGCATGTACGTGCTAATGACAATTTATGCACATGATTCTGCGTTCAAAATTCGATTGCGCAACTACTCGTCACTTGCGACATCTTTTGTCTTTGGTTTGCAGCGCCTTTATGTCGTAGCAGTAAGGTGGATTTTTGAAGTTTACGGTCGAATTGCATCGCATCACTCCATTAGTAAATAAGTGCGACTTAAATCGGCAATCGACTCGATATCGCACAAATCGCTTCGCGTCGCATCGCGCCATTAGTAAAGTCCCCTAATATTCCATTTTGGCCCCGCTCCTACTAGACTAGAGGGCGCCAGGGTACTGGTTGCACACGGGCGCCACAAGGGCTAGAGACGCCTCTGCTTGAAAAAAAGCTGACCGAGTGGTTGAAAACATTGACATATGATGATACTGAGAAATTTGTGGAAACCTAACATGCACAAACACTGACACACACCCAAATTCTCACTTACACACACATACACCCCCCACACTTCACACAAGCACACACTCATTCGCTTACATACCCTTCATCCACACCCACTCCAACCTACACGTACACACCCCTTCTCTTTTTTTTATTTTTTTTTTAATTTTTTAGTTAAGTCTTGAACTGCCTAGTATAATTATTATATTCTTGTCTGGATGGGCCAACGACGATATAATACTAGACTACGCATTGCACGATCTAACGAACAAAACTATTCTGCCAACTCGCTGAGGTACTACGTAAGCGAGGGGGGCAGGGTACTGCGTTGTGATTGGCTAACTCAAGGTCTGTTCTGACTCAACGTATGTTTACGGCTCACAGGATTGGTCGAAATGAGACGGATATAAGACTTTTTTGCCTAATGTGTTGGCAGACATCGGTCGCCTGTTATTACGAGTCTAGTATTATATCGTCGTTGGGATGGGCGCTGATAGCTGCGACACAGTTGAAAACTTTTGCAGCTATCATCGTTAAATATTGTATTGTGCCAACTGTGTTTTCTTTTGTTCCAAATAAAACTTTTATTATTTTATTACTCACAGCGACACTAAAGCGAGATTTCTTATAGAGATTAGCATAGCTATTCGCTTTTTGTCCGCTAATCAACGCACTACTTAGTTGGGTCACAAAAACGAAATACAATATAAAAATTTTACCTTCGAATAAAATTTGTATTATGTTTCCTAAGACGTCCGAAGTCCATTATGAGAGTACACCGTTTCGTTCCGCGAACAGCCGCTAGATGTCGTCACTTTCCGCCTCGTAATCGCGCCACTAGCGACCCCAAACGTCAAACCTGTGAACTACCTTCAAAAACCGCATACAAGCCGCCATGATGAAGTTTTAGATCATTGTTCGGCTCATAATGATGCAAAGGTAGGTATGCACCAGGAAGACCTTACCTGGACTTCGGACGTCTTAGGAAACATAATACAAATTTTATTCGAAGGTAAAATTTTTATATTATGTGTTCCGTTTGACGTCCGAAGTCCATTATGAGAGACGTGTTTGTTATCTCCTGGTGGATTGTATGAATGAAAAGCAACAATGTGAATTATAACCCAATATTAATTTTAATAATATTCATATAAACAGGTTTTATATGAAACAAATTCTAGCTATCAAATTGTTGGCAGTATATAGAATTATTAAATAAAAACATAAGGATACTTGCAATCTGTGCAATATCTTTAATAGTAATTTGAATCATGTCATGAAAACATTGGTTGGTTAATCAATTTGGGACTTGAAATAAAGATAACGAAAGCACCGAGGACATTTCGTTACTTGATCTGATTTCTTTATGATAACATTTTCTGAAAGTTGATTTATGCCTCCAGTTTACTTTAGATAAAATTTTTTATCATTTAAAATTTAATATCATTTAAAGGATAATTTTGTAATCAATTTAATGAGACAGCCGATCTAAACTACCTGGAGGGGCCTGTATTTCAACACCAGATAGAATATACGTTTTATGCAACCACCAATTATAGTTGGAGTTGCTGCTCTAACAGGAACTCTAATAGTTATTATGAACAAATTTATTAATGAGCCCCGCCTGTCCATTGATAGATTTTTAACCGTGCGGAGCCAAAATAATAAAATAGTCACCGTTCGCTTAGACACTTCATTATAAACTATTAATGCAATGGGTATTATCCCGTAAACAAGTTATCAATACCCTGGCGTACCATGTGGGTACCTTAGGCAAAGGCTTGGCAATTGAAATTGCTTTCAAAATGTGATTTACAGTGTGACTAGAAGAAATTCTAAGGATGGCGTCTCATTTTGAGGCGCATTATGGCAGCACGGTCGATGTCTCGCTGCAACATGCTGACCACGACCACTCTGTCAAGAGTGAACCGACGAAGAAGAAGAAATTTTAATATTTGAAGTAGTTTCACAAATAGATGCAATAACGGACTCATGCACGAGAATGGTTCTGTAAGCTAACTTTTGATCTAGATCTATATAGATATGCTAGATCTTTTGCAATATCTGCTGGATTTGGCGTATGAAAATGTACATTAATTTTGCTACACCACAAAGACCACTTACCCCAAATAGGCGTGTAAATTTAAGGGTCAAAGTTCGCCAGCAAGATAAAAGATCTTTCTCTTGTGGAGACCCATTTCTATTCATGGCGTCCCAGCCGAAATGAGCCAGGCTTCCAATCAGATCGTTGACATGAGCTTGTGGTAAGCCGGTCACCGTGGCTATCAAGGTCTTTAGGTCTCTGATCTTCTTGGGCCGTGGCATGGTTCGACTCCTCAGGTCTTGGTTACCAAAAACGGTTTATTCCACTTGGGTGCTACTATAATGTACCACCCTAATACTGATTTTAAGTGGTACAGAACTCGTGGAAGCAGCACCGGTGGGAACACCCATGCTAGGTCGTATTGCCAGTATCTGCTAAACGCGTCGTGATAGCAACGTTAGTTGTCACCACGTGTGTGGTTTGGGATGCCAACAAATCTATGTCCGGTTTTCCCCAAGTCTGAAATATTTTCGAAGTTGCTGCCACCCGTAGGTGCCACTCGCTGCCGACGCGATTTCGCGACAGGTGGTCGGCTTCGATGTTGTACACCCCTGGTAGGTGGTGCGGGATCAGTACAACACCAAGGTCGTCCTTCAGAATCAGCAATTCCGTGTCAACTCCATCAATCGGCGTGATCTTGTGCCGCCTTTCTTGTACGAGAATGTACGAGACCACTGTTTTGTTGTCGGTCTGGAGAGTTATTCTGGAGTCTCGGAGGGCTCTGGATTTCTGGGACAACAGAGCAATCACATTATACATCTCCTTGAGATTGCAATGCCATTTTTTCTGGTGGGCACCTTCTATCTTGTTGTTGTTGACTAGTGCACCCTATGAAACGTCGAAAGCGTCCATGATGACAAAGTGTGTATAGCACATTTGTGTGCATCGCTGTCTTTTGACTTACATTTTCCATCCACCACTCTAATTCCTTGCGAATGTCTTGTGTCAATTGTACTGCTCCGAGAGGATTTTGACGCAGTACTTTTATGTGACACTGCAGCGCACGGCAATGCATCCTTCCCCGGTGGGTGATGAAGGACACAAGGTTGAGAAGCCCTAAGAGGCGTTGCGCCTGCTTCAGGGTCCAACTGCCCGCTGCGAGTCTGGTCGAGAGGTTCTGTTGAATTTTTCTCACCTTGTCTGGTGGCAGGGACTTGCGGTTTGTTTGTGTGTCCCAATCGATACCGAGATATTCGATCGACCTCGTTGGTCTGTTGATCGAATTCTCGTAATTTACACACCAGCCCAGACTCGACAGGAAGCGTACAGCTATGTTTAGATGCGTGCTGAGTACTTCCTTGTTCTGATGGACTAGTAATAATAATAATATTCCACAACTTTCACACAACGCCATCTAGTCCCAAGCTAAGCAGAGCTTGTGTTATGGATACTAGATAACTGATAACTAGTAAATAAACGTCGAGAAAAACGCCAAAGCGCAGACCTTTCTTGCGAAGGTATTCTGCCGTCCAGTTTGTTATAGTCGCAAGCATTCTGGGAGCGGCAGCCAAGCCAAATGGTAGACATGTCATCTGCAGAAGTTGACCCCCGTAACTGATACGCAAGAAGCGTCTGTGCGTACTATGAGGTGATTATAGGCCTGGCTGAGGTCTAACTTCACCATCCCATCACCTTGTTGAAGAAACGAAGGCATTTGTTGATGGTGGAAAAAGATGGAAATGTTTTGGCTCGATGTACAAAAGTGCATTTAAGTTGAAAATTACTCAATTTTTGCTATTGCTCCATTGCTCTTTGTAATTATAAAAAGAGGGCAAATGAAATATGTGGCCAAAGGAGCAGGCTCTAACACTCGTTCTTGAACCATTTTCCGAATTTCTAATGTCATTTCTTCCGAAACAAGGGTTTGAAATTTTGGCAGGTTGCCTAAAGGTAGAATTAAGGGCGGTGCCTGATTGAAGGGGATACGAGCTCCCGATATCATTTTTACAATAGTCTTTGTAGGGTTGAAACTATTCCAAATTTCTATGTTATGCTGATGACAGCCGCCCCAAAAACTGGGTCGCCTCCTGATGTTATCTTTTCTCCCCTCTCCCCTCTTTTTTGAAGAAAAATCGTCAATTTGTTTGTCTTTTTTATTATTAGGTACGCTTCGATTTGTTTTGTCGCGAACGAGTGTTCTCTTGAAAAGAGGTCGAAGGATCTAAGATATCGGGCGACTTGGTCCCGCACTATTAATTTGTTTTTCTAATTTATCTACAGAATCTACACCCCCAATTTTTAGTAGGTAGTTGGATAAATTTTGAGGATTGAATATTATTCGATCGAGGGTGGTTTTTTTTTTTTTTTTCTATGTTCGCGTATGTATTTGCTTTTTACGTTTTTTAATAACGATCGGCGGCGTGTCTCTATAACTTCAGCTCGTATACCGCCATTTGAAGGATGTCATGTGATATCGTTCTATGAATCAGCACCAAACAATTCTTTGAGTTTATTAAAGAGGGTAGTTATTTTATACACCCACAATCTCAGTAGTCAGTTGTACTGCTCCGGGAGGAATTTGACGCAATACTTTTATGTGACACTGCAGCGCACGGCAATGCATCCTTCCCCGGTGGGTGATGAAGGACACAAGGTTGAGAAGCCCTAAGAGGCATTGCGCCTGCTTTAGGGTCCAACTGCCCGCTGCGAGTAAGATAATTGAGCGTTGGAACTAGCAGACCAATCAACAAGGTTTTGTAATGCCGAGTTCACATCCTCATTTTGCGCTAAAAATACATTTGGGTAGCTGTCGATGTTGAGGGTAGCGCGGTGCCAAAATAATTTGCGTGGCGGGTAGGTTTTGTGCTAATGGAGCACTATTTGCCATGATGCAATTCGATAAAACATTATTGACATGACTCACCAATTGTTGATCAAACCTGCGATCCAGTTCGGAGTCTAGCGAGAAGGGGCGCCCGCGTGACCGTGGGGGCTGTTTGCTCGGTGCTGAACCACCCCCCTCGCTCTCCGATGACACCGTGTCACTTCCTTTTGATGACGATGAAGAACTCGAACTCCGCGTCCTTTTCCTCGAAGTATCCTCCGGCACGATAGTTTCACCGTCCATTTTGTTTTAAAAATAAACTCAACTCACGAGACGGAACGTTAATTTAAAATTTTATTAAAATCTAAAACACTAATATAATGAACTTTTTACTTTAATCTCAAAAGTTCTAAAACTAAAAAATATCGTTAATTTTATTCAAAACGATTTAACAATCTAGCGGAGCTGCGCACAGTTCGAAAAACGACGCAACAATGATCTAAAACTTCATCATGGCGGCTTGTATGCGGTTTTTGAAGGTAGTTCACAGGTTTGACGTTTGGGGTCGCTAGTGGCGCGATTACGAGGCGGAAAGTGACGACATCTAGCGGCTGTTCGCGGAACGAAACGGTGTACTCTCATAATGGACTTCGGACGTCAAACGGAACACATAATAATTAATTTGGAATGGAAAAGCGAGTTCCAGAATTAATTATCTAGAAGGCATTTTGGAAATTTCAAGGCGTACACCCCATATCCACGTTACAAGTTGAGCTTATTACTCATCAGCCTTTGGAAAGAAGATAATTTGCTAGTTTCGGCTTCGAAGAGCGTTATCTCTGTCACACGTTACCTAGATATGTGACGGTTTGTCGCTGATTTTTCACAACATCGGTTAGTGCTTCGTGTAACGTAAACCCCCTGAAACGGTGTAATATTATTGTCTCGTTCGATTTTCTTATGTTCAAAACAAAAACGACCAAAAAAACTGAAGCGTCTGGTATCGGCTTAACCACAATTCTCCCGATTTTATTTTTCCCTATTCCATTCCCCTTTTCCAACCATAAAAATGTTGTTTATGACTTTTTACAAAGACAATAATGGTAAAAACTGCAATAAAATACCCCTTTTACAATTCTGAGCATTTTAATTCAAGCTTATGGCTCAAACACACGCAGATTTCGTGTTCCTTCTAAAAAATGGCTTGAGTTTTAGTCAGTTCATATTTTTTTCTTGATGAAGTTGTTTAGCTTAGGTTTGTATTAAAAAAAAAAATAAACAAAAAGAATTTAATAAAAGTGAAGTTATTACAATAATAATTAAAAAAAGGGAAAACAACAAGTTGTGTTCGACTGTTCGGGAAACGATAAATAGTGAAGTGTTATCGAAAAATTGTGTTTAGTTTTGATTTTATAAAATGGCTGACTTTGTAAGTTTTTTTTAATAAAACCTTTTTATTTATTGTGTTCGTGTTATTGTAATACGTTGCGAGGTTCGTTGTGAAAGAAAAAAAGTCGAAATCGAAGTATTACTATGTAACTCTCAAGTTTTTTAAATCCAAGAAGAAAGGGAATGATAAGACTTTGGGCCCAATTTTGTAGCCTCTTTCGACCTGCTGTAGTGAAAGATCTAATTCATTACAAAAGCTATCAATCATTAAACAACTTCTCTACCTACAACTTCCAACAATCACCTTAAAATCGAAACTTTTTAATTTGTCTCTTCTCCGCATTTAACTTCACCCTGTGACAAAGGACAGTTTTTATTTATTGGGAGATTAGTTTCCAACCAAACCTACCACGGTACAGGAGAAATTCTAGTACGACAAAATACTAAAAAGGTTTTACAAAAAAGTCTCTAACTATTCCCCAAAATATTGTCATAGCCAAAACAATGGAAGAAGATGGCCAAGAAGGAAAGAGACGCGTGGCTACAGCAGAAGATAGAAGAGTGGAAGGCAGAGAAGGAAGCAGAAAAGTTGGTTTATATCCCATCCTTTTGACCCATTCCTTATTTTTTACAGTATTCAAATAAAGCTCTCAATTGACTATTTGACTGCAAAATTCTAATTAAGTAGGTAGTCTGTAAGCTAGATTATCAAAAATATTAGATCCGTATTTTTTCTTTTATTAAATCAACGAATATTTACAAATATAAGCATCAAAATTCGAGCGAAGGGTGACGTCAGAAGCAAGTAAAAACTGCGTACTTCTTTGTGATGTGTTGGAAATTTTAAAAGCGTCGTCCTTCGTCAATTTTGTTTTACGTAATAAACGAAAAAATACGTGTCAAGTATTTTTGAAAATCTAAGTGACTGACCAATTACGTTTTTTTTAGTGAAATACCCTCTTTTATATTGCAATTTAACTTTTATTTAAATTCTCGCCATGGTAGGCTTGTGTCTAATAATCTTCTAGATTAACTACTTTATACTTCTGCAGAGGGTCTGTCATATTAGATTTTAAGTACCTCAACTTTGACCAAAGCCTTTAAATATTGAATTCCATCTTCAGACAAGCCAAGCTGGCGGGTGCAAAGCAGAAGCGGGCCCAGGTGGAGCGGGAGAGAATAGAGATGATGGCCAAAGAGGTGGCTGAGCAGGAAGTGAGGAGAGACCTGCTTCAGAAGGCTGTTAACCTGTTTCAGAGTACGTGTTTCATATATTTGCGGTTCAATTAGGAAGGGAGGTGTACTGACGCCATATTGTGATGTCATGCATGCATTTTAACAATTTTAGATAATGATCAATTATGAAAATAAGTCTAACAAGATAATAAACACTATTCATCATCTGCTTGCTTTTTCCCAACAATGGGGTCGGCTTCCAGTCGAACCAGATGCAGCTGAATATCAGTATTTTACATAGAGGGACTGCCTATCTGACCTTCACAACCCAGTAACTGGGTAATACTACCCCACGGTAAGACTGGTTGCCGGACTTTAGAGCTTCTGACTAACAGTAACGACTGTCAAAGACCTACATGATAGCCGAGACAGAAAGAGGCCATTGATACCTTCTTTGCTATTTGAACCGCACAGTACGTATTTTTCTTTGGCAAGCTCTATAGCCAAACGGCTTGATAGATTTTAAGTTGTAAACAAACAACGGCGACATTTCGCGTTCATCCCTGATCCGGGCCATCATACAGAGTGGACGTCGACGCCCAGAGCTGATTGCGATGCGATTCCCAGCCACAGTAGGCGCCGGTTTGCGGACCACGAGTAATGAGTAGCTCGCCGACCGATCAAGAACCAACCTCGAGATTAGTATTCGGCAAATATAAATTATATCATCTCAATTGTGAGAGTGACACTTTTTTTTTTTTTATGTGGTAAAATCATCAAATGAGTCCTCCCGCCCTGGGTGGGGCGGAAGGGACTGTCAGACTCTTACTGACTAAAATCCACCCGTGTTCCTTCGGATGCCCTTTACGTTCCGGGGCCACGGTATCCTGGGTTAAGAAAAAACCCGCGACCCCAGCAGGCATTGTGCGCGAAACACGACGCGCCACCGACCCGGGCTTGGTCCTTGGTCGGACGGCGAGCTACCCATTACTCACCGTCCGCAAACCCGCTCCGCTGCTGTGCCCTCTGCTATTCAGAGGGACACGCGTTGGAGCGTCCACCCGACAGGCTATTCGCATACGGGCAAAGAGACCCCTTAGGCACACAGTGCCTAAGGAAGAGTTTTTGCCCGCATCCCAGGGTGCACCGGCCCGAAAAACTGGTCTTCCCCCCGGACGTATCCGAGAGGGAACTCCAGTCCACGGGCGCACGTGGAGGTTTCCTGTCTTAGCACCCCGTGAGAGTGACACTGGATACATTATTTGAAAAATCAAAATGGCAGATTCTTAGGCACCAAATTGTGGAGATCGTTTTTAGGGTTCCGTAGCCAAATGGCAAAAAACGGAACTGTTAATGGCAACATAAGAAATTAAAAAGGTTTAAGATGTCATATTCATAATAAAAATAAACACATTAAAACTGTCTGCCACGTTTATTCTCTTACCTGATAATAGGTTATGGGCCCAGGCTCGCCTATTAACAGAGATTAACGTGGATGCAGACAGGTTCTGAATAAAACTCGGAACGATTAGAAACCATCATGGATTCTGCTTCTGGGGTAAACGCCGCCGCTGGAATCACTGTAGTGAAACTCACAGGCAGCGAGAATTGGTCTTTGTGGAAATTCCAAACGAAGATTTTACTAACCGGGCAAGGTCTCTTCGGTGTCGTCAATGGTACACTAAAGGAAAATGAGGCAAGCTTAAAACCAAAGGAATGGGAGAATTTAGATGCCAAAGCCCAAACACACATCGTGTCGAGAGTTTCAGAAAAAGTCATGCAACATCTGCTAACTTGTAGTACTTCGGCAGAAATGTGGACAAAATTGTCAAGTATTTACGAACTTAAAAGCTCAACGAGCGTTCATCTATTGCATGAAAGATTCATGAAATATAAATTTGAAGAAGGAGGTATGGCAAACTTATTTAGCAAAATAGAACACATGGCAAACCAATTGAAGCAGTTAGGCGAAACAGTCTCTGACAGAATGATCATCACCAAGGTGCTCATGACATTACCACCCCAATATAGACACTTCGTGTCAGCGTGGGAAAGTGTTCCTCAAACATCTCAAACGTTAAATGACTTGCAGGCAAGGTTGCTCATAGAAGAAGAGCGCATGCAAGGAAATGAGGAGCCCGTCGCCTTAACCGTGCAAAACACAAAATGTTACAAGTGTGGGAAGAGTGGCCATAAGAAAAATGTATGCAGATTAAACATGATGTGTTCTTATTGTAAGAAAATAGGACATACAGTAGAGCGATGCTATTTTAAGAAAAATAAAGAAAAAGGAAACAGTTCAAAGGAGAATAAACGACAAGATTCAAAAGAAAATAAAGGACAGGTTTCAAAGGAATATAAAGGAAATAGCTCACAAGATAGTAAAGGGGACAGCTCAAAAGCGAATGCCTTTGTTTCAAGTGCATTTATTGGTAATAACAATGGCGCAGAAGAATGGATAGTGGACAGTGGTGCAAGTGACCACATGACCCCTAATAAAAATTATTTTTTCAGCTTTTCAGGGATATCAGATGAAAGATATGTCATAGTTGGAGACGGAAGAAAACTAAAAGTACAAGGAATAGGACAAATAATTCTCAAGGCCTATAACGGTAACGAGTATGTGGAAACATCACTAAATGATGTATTATATGTTCCTGAACTGAAGGTAAATTTATTCTCTGTTACAAAAGCTGTAAATAATGGTTATATGTTTCAAATTAAAGGTAAAAAATGTGAGTTAATTAAAAATAACATAGTATGTTCTGTTGGTAAAAGTGTGGATAAGTTTTATGTAATGCAGTTTATTTTTGTTTCGTCATCTAAAGTAAATTTAACTACTCAGGTAAATAATAATACTCTTAAGGATTGGCATGAAAAATTGGCACATCAAAACTTTGATTATTGTCGTTCAGTGTTAAAAAATAATAACATAAAATTCATTGATTCTGATGATTCATGTATAGCATGTATTGAAGGAAAATGTCATCGTTTGCCTTTTCCTCAGAGTTTAAATAAAACAAGTATGTGTTGTGAAATATTACATGCAGATGTTTGTGGACCGATGGAAGTTGTATTTGTTGGTGGTTCAAGGTACATTTTAGTAATCAAAGATGATTTCTCAAAATATAGAAAAGTTTACTTTTTAAAACATAAGTCTGAAGTGCCAAGTAAAGTAAAACAATTTATTAATTATGCTGAAGTTGAAACAAATAATAAAGTAAAAATTTTAAGGACAGATAATGGGACAGAATTTTTAAATAAAACACTAGAGTCTTTTTTAAATGATAAAGGAATACAGCATCAAACTACGGTTGTCTATACACCGGAACAAAATGGTAAGGTAGAAAGAGAAATGAGAACAATAATAGAAGCTGCTAGGACTATGTTAATTCAATCTAATTTAGATAAAACGCTGTGGGCTGAAGCGGTTAATACAGCTGTATATACGTTAAACAGAACTTACGTTAAAAATAAAAATACTAATAAAACTCCTTACGAATGTTGGTCAGGTAGGAAATTTGATATACATACTTTACATAAATTTGGAAATCCAGTTTTTAGTCATGTACCTAAAGAGAAAAGAAGAAAATTAGATTCAAAAGGAAAGAAAGGATACTTTGTCGGTTATGGAGAATTGACTAAGGGTTATAGAATCTATTATACAGAAGAAAATATAGTAGAGATTAAAAGGGATGTAGTTTTTATAAAGGATAGTGATTTTGAAGATAAAAATAAAATACCTAATAGGGAAATCACAGACAATTTTGAAATTACACTCGAAGAAAATAATGAAAATACTGGAAACTCATTGGAGGAAAATAACGATGTTGACAATATTATACAGGATGAAAATAGTAGGGATAGTACAATAAGTAGTCAGATAGAAGGGATAGAAAGTAATAACGAAACATTGGGTCATAATTTTAATGATAGTTCAAGTATTGATGAGTCGAGTAATGAATCTGAAGGAGAGTTCTATGATACAAATACTGAAGTTCAAAGTCGGGTTAGTCAGGTAGAACAAACAAGAAGCTTAAGACCAAGAAACCAGATTAGGAAGCCAGATTGGCATAAAGATTATAGTACTGATTATACATGTCTGTTAAGTCTTATAGAAGACAATCCTAAAACATATGAAGAAGCCATGAAAAGTACTGAAAAAGCAAATTGGCAAAATGCGATGAAAGAAGAAATGAATAGTTTAATTGAAAATAATACATGGGAATTAGTACCAAAACCAGTAAATAGTAAAGTTATTGAAAGCAAATGGGTATTTAAAAGAAAACTTGATGATCAAGGTAATATTACTAGTTACAAAGCTAGACTCGTAGCTAGGGGCTTTCAACAAACAGATTTTATTGATGATGATTTATTTGCACCAGTTGCTAAGCTTCCAACGGTTCGCACTCTATTGGCAATTTGTAATCAAAAGGGTATGTCAGTACATCAAATGGATGTCAAAAGTGCTTTTCTTCATGGTGATATCAAAGATGAGATATATTTGTCATTACCAGAGGGTTATTCTGATAACAGTGTGGTATGTAAACTTAAAAAGTCATTATATGGTCTAAAAAGCTCACCCAAAAACTGGAATGATAAATTTAACTCAGTTATGTTATCCGAATCTTTCAAACAATGTAAAACTGATTATGGTCTCTATGTAAAACAGTATGATGGACAGATTGTTTATTTATTACTGTATGTTGATGATTTATTACTTGCAGGGACGGATATTGAATGTGTAAACAAAACTAAAGATTTGTTAAGGAAAAATTTTTGTATGAAAGACATGGGTTTAGCAAAATATTTTTTGGGTATATCTATCGAACAGGATGTCATTAATGGTGTTTTAAAAATAAATCAGAAAGCTTTCCTTAAACAGATTTTACAAAAATATAATATGGCAGATTGTAAAAGCGTTGCTACACCCATGGATTCAAAATTCAAAACTGATAGCCTTAAAAGGGAAAATTCTGAATCTCAAGAGTTAGAAACAAGATGTAGGAAATTAATTGGTTGTTTGTTATATGCAGTATTAGGCAGTAGACCTGATTTGTGTGCAAGTGTTTCAATATTAAGTCGTTTTCAAAAATGTGCTAGTGAAGAATTGTGGAATATGTTAAAAAGAGTTCTTAGATATATTAAAGGCACAATTGACTTAACTTTAGTATTTAAAAGAAACAAGAATGATGCTATCATTGTTGGTTATGTAGATTCTGACTGGGGAGGTGATTTGGTTGACAGAAGGTCAACAGCTGGGTTTGTTTTTAATATATTTGGTTCTCCTGTTTCATGGTGTACTAGAAAGCAACCATCTGTAGCTTTGTCTTCGACAGAAGCTGAGTACATGGCCCTTAGTATGGCTACAGCAGAAGCCTGTTGGCTTAAACAATTATTATGTGATTTTTCTATTCATGTTGAATATGTATTAATGTATGAGGATAACCAAAGTTCAATTAAAGTTGCTAAAAATCCAGTTTTGCACAAACGAATGAAGCACATTGATATCAAGCACCATTTTATTCGTGAAAAAATTGTAGAAGGTATAATAAAATTAAATTATATTGAAACATCAGAACAAGTAGCTGACTTGCTAACCAAACCTTTGTCAGGCCCTACATTTGTTAAATTAAGGGGATATTTAAAATTGATATAAATAAAAGTTTTTTTAATGTTTAAGTTAAAAAATAAGTTCAAGGACAGTATTTAAATAGAGTAAATGCGTAGAAGTGTAATAATTTCATTATTTTGTAAAAGTAAAAAGTAAAACTGTGTAACTCAAAATTTAATAATTTTGTAAATGCAGACGCAGGATGTAAAAGGGGTATAAGTTAAAATTTTGTATGTAAAGGGTGCAAGTTATATTTTTGAGTATTTTAAAATGTTGGACATTTATGTAATTTAATTTCTTATTTTGAGGGACGGTGTTAATGGCAACATAAGAAATTAAAAAGGTTTAAGATGTCATATTCATAATCTATGGCACTGTGCATCTATAGTGTCTATGCCCCCTTGTGCCTCCATCTTTTCCTGTGTCAAGACGTTCTTTTTTCGTGTGTGTAAAATACTTCTTCTTGGGTATGTTATTAAAAGTTTGGAATATTAAAATAAACACATTAAAACTGTCTGCCACGTTTATTCTCTTACCTGATAATAGGAACCCTCATAGATTCTTCATGTCTGTCTGTCTGTCTGTCCGTATGTCACAGCCACTTTTCTTCGAAAGTATAAGAGCTATCCTGTTGAAACTCAATATATATTTTTTCTAAACTGAACAGTTACTGTTTCCGCGAGAGACACTACCAAAGTGGTAAAATGTTCCCCCTGTAACTTCTAAAATAAGAGAATGATGAAACTAAAAAAAATATATGATGTAGGTACATTACCATGCAAACTTCAATTGAAAATTGGTT
This sequence comes from Agrotis clavis, assembly GCA_954870645.1. Classification (NCBI taxonomy): domain Eukaryota; kingdom Metazoa; phylum Arthropoda; class Insecta; order Lepidoptera; family Noctuidae; genus Agrotis; species Agrotis clavis. The sequence goes on from OX940945.1 coordinate 8,781,532, forward strand.
TGAACGAGATCAAGTAATTAGTTTTTTTTAATACGTCATAAATCGTAAGCCGCAATTTACCTTTCAAAGTTACAACCAACTAGGTACATTTTTTTTTAATCTTTATTTTTGGGAACCAACTAGGTACATGAAGTTTTATATTATGTTACTTGCTGCTACGGAACCCTTTATGGGCGAGTCCGACTCGCATTTGGCCGGTTTTTTTTTATTTAATCGCAGCCAGGGTGGAGTATCATAATGAAGGAATTTAAAAGGTGATTAAAAAGAGTGCTACACATACATTTTCAAGGTTATTTTTAGTGAAAAAAGCTAAAAAAATGTAAATATAATAACTAATAAACTGTGTCGCCTAAAACTACAATTGCCAAGTTATTTATTTGCCTCTTCTTTTTAGGTTATGAAAAACAAAAGATGCAGTATGAATACAAGAAAACTCAGGACGCAGAGGTACGTATTTTTTTTATTAGGTATTTGAAAAGAGAATCCCCGCGCATCGAACGTTACGTAGCAAATACGAGATAAATACTGATATTCCTGCATCTGGTTCAACTGGAAGCCGACCCCAATATAGTTGGGAAAAGGCTTGGCAGGATATTAATGCACTCGGTTTTTGCAGCCCGTCCCCATAGTAAAATATCGTACACCATCATCGGAAAAGGCTTGGCAGATGATGATATAAGTAAAGATATATAAGGATTATTATTATTACGAGTATGTTCACAGTGGCAACAATATCTCCGCTGCGATGGTCTTCCGGACCCTCGAATCGTGACGGAACTGAACACATTCCTCCATCTGTGGCGGGAAAATAAAATCGTAGATGATAATGAATTGGACAAGAAGTTCATTCAAGTTCTACCGGTATGTATTTATATTGTATTGGACACAAACCGTCTTACTACAAAAAAGTTAAACATCTGTTGAACACTTGTCAAAAAAAAGTGTAACTGCAGAACGAACCTTATATCAACGTGAAATTCCGTTTTGCTATTGACACTTGTTTTAGACAAGTGTTCAACAGATGTTTATCTTTTTTGTAGTAAGACGATAGCATCCATTATTAAGCTTAACATTTAATTTCACTTGTCCCGTTGTCTGTCCATAATCAAATCTTGCAAGTTCAAGACCCAATTCCCAGTTTTCTTTTGAGCAGAAATTTTGCACGCATTTTTATACCGCGTGAAACAGGAACCTCCCAAAACCGAAACATCCGTAGCGGTGAGGACCTGCGTCAGGCGGAAGGTGAAGATGCCCGCCGTGGCGCCTCTCTAGCCACTTTTGAAAGAGGGAAAACTTGTGGATGACATATTTTTTTTTTGTATTCTTTCAGATCTTGGATATGCTGGAAACATTCAGACAGAATAATCGACAGTTTACAAAAAGACAAGCCGAAAATTATGATGAGGTAACCTTTTAAGCCTACTTGCATAAACAAACATTACTTTAGATCATTTTAAATCATTTAATATGATTTCATGTAATTCCATATCATTTCATATATTTTTATACCATTTCATTTCATTGTCTGATGCCCCTTTATTGTAATAAGTATTACATTTTACAGGAGAAGATCTTAGCGTTGGCAACGTGTGGCAAAGTTCTTTTAAAAAAAAATTGTGCATACATAAATCTTTTTTGAGTGAAAATACGGAGAGAACAAATTTTTCCCAGACATGGGACGTGGGACCTAGCTAGAGCTGTTTGCGCAATAAAAAACTCCTCATATTGGCCCATAAAATCTGCCAATCCTCGCCAACTAGAATTTGGTAACCTTTTTCGGCATAAAAATTAAATAAAACCTATAAAAGTAACATCAATTTTCAGGCCCGTTTAGGCCTCAGAGCTCAACTAGCTCACGCCATCCAAATGGCCTCATACACTCTCCTTCGTGACCTTGAGAAGAACCTGGTAGCAGAGTCTACCAAGTTGGCAACTTACCAGAGAGAATTCAAGGGTCTAAGGCTTAACATCTGGGTCGCAGTCAAGTGGCCTACCAGAAAAATCAGACCTAACGAACCTGAGAGGTGAGTAGTTGCTATCATCATCACAGCTGTAGGACGTCCACTGCTAAACATAGGCCTCCCCCTATAGATTTCAAATAGGACCAGTTGGGGCTATCTTGAGTTTACTAATGAGGCCTATAGTAAAAGACCACGTTTCGGCGCCATAAGTCATCACTGATAACACACATTGGTTGAAAACTTTCGACTTGAGGCACTGAGGTATTCTGGACGAGAAAACGTTACGCAGTTACCCGAAAGTTCCCAGCCGAGTCTGATTCGGCGGTTGACCTCTTTCTTGATGTTGGACATACCTAGTGCGACGGTCGCAGGTAGACATACGAGTCAACAACTTCTAGAACCGTGTTACCAACTGAAAATGGGGCATAATTAATAAACTATCTCCGTTTTCTATCTTCGGTTGGACCTTTGTAAACAATCAAAGACCGAATTTGCCTATCGAGTCTTTAAGATGTCTAATCAGCTGCTGGGTCATGAGGTGGACGCTGTCTTCTCCCTCACGCGTTCCGGTTCCTTCTTCGCTAGCATGACCGCTTCTTCCGCCGAACACAACACGCTGTCGACCCGGGCATGGTCCATGGTCGGACAGCAAGTCGCCCATTACTCGCCGCCCTTATGCCAGTGCCTACGGTGGCATCTTCTGGCGACGTCTGTCGCCGTGTGTGTCTGCCACTGCGGCTGGGGCGAAGGAAGGCGTCCTCCCTTCACCCTCAACGACCCGACTCCACCTTCGCTAGTATGACCGCTTCGCAGAAGGAGAGGCGACCGCTTCCCACTCCGTCTCGCCCCGCAGCATGGCCTCTATCAATGCCGGGCGCGAGAGGTCTTCGCCTATCGCCTCCGTGAGGAAACGGCGGTGCTCTGCCCAAGCGCAGCAGACCTGCACCGTATGCTCCAACGTAACCTCCGGGCGATGTTCGCAGTGGTGATACCCAGGCAGGGCACATGACTAAATCGACCAGAAAATTACTTCGTCTAAATCTCTCATCAGCTTTGGTCCTTAAAATAGTCGCCTTTCACTCATCCCCTTAGCCCCTTCGTACACTAGGCGACGCAAGTCTCCGATACCTTACGATTTTGGTATTTATTGACGCGTGCTTGTGTTCGAACCTCTATGGGTTTGTATTGCGATAGCCGCTTGGATACCGAAGTCGTAAGGTATCGGAAGCTTGAGTCGCCTTGTGTACGAAGCGCCTTACGGCTTTGGTCTAAGCGGTGAGCGAAGCGACGGGCAGTGCGATGAAGACATTGATTACTTTGTAAGAACGCGAACTCGCCATTGGCGGCGCCTCGTGACGTGTTTCAAACATTTGATCTTACCACTGGCCGCCACGCGCTCAGTCACCATTCACAGCGTACAGGCCGATAACATGACCTAATCATTTTGCAGAGAACCAGTAGAATTATCCTTCCCCTCAATGAAAGTGACGGTGAGGCTACCAAAAACAATAGATGCGTCGAGTGTATGCGTGCGCGCAGCTCGCTCCATGATCGACCTGCTGAGCGAGAGTTCTAGATCTTTCGCATTGAACTCCGATATGCCTCACCGATATGAAGGTACATTATTACATTACATTTTTTCTTATTTTTTAATCAGGAATTTCTCATGACATTAAGCTCGACCCCTATTAAATTAGACTTCAATATAACTGGAAGAATATGACTGTTTTGACGGCACAGTTGTGCTGCGTGCCGGTTCTGTTCCCGCGCGAAACAACTACTTGTTGTACCACCAACAACTGGTAGTTTTTCGGGATCTGATTATTTGAGGCTTTCCTGTGCATTTCATATTCAATATATTTTCAGACCCTTTATAAACGTAAAAAGGTTAAATTTTCTTTTAGTTTTACTTTTTGCAGGATATTATGAACTCGATGTCTGCAGCCCGTCCCCATAGTAAAATACCATACAACATCATAATTTCAGCCTATTGCAGTCCACTGCTGGACATATGCCTCTCCCAGGAAGCTTTTTTCATCCAGCCACTGCCAGCTACCTTCTTCAGGTCATCGGTCCATCTTGCCGGGAGACGTCTCACCCTACCTTGACCTACACGCGGTCTTCATTCAAAAACCTTCCTACTCCACCTTTCGTCGGATCTGCGGCAGACATGACGTACAACATCATTATCTGCCTGCCTTTTCCCAACTATATTGGGGTCGGCTTCCAGTCGAACCTGATGCAGCTGAATATCAGTATTTTACATGAAGCGACTGCCCGTCGGACCTCCGCAACCCCGTAACTGGGTAATACGGTACGGTACCTCATGGTAAGACTGGTTGTCAGACTTTTAGAGCTTCTGACTAACAGCAACGACTGTCAAAGATCTACAAATGACAGCCGGGACCAATGGCTTTACGTGCTTTCCGAGGCACGGAGGAAACTTGCTATGATAGATGGTCACCCATCCACAGACTAACGGCAAGCGCGGCTTAACCCGGAAGATCTGTGGCTGTAATTATGTTATATTGTCTAACAATGTTTCAGATCTGTTCACCTTCAACGTGAAGGAGCTGATGGAGAGCCAGAAGATCGCTAAGGCGCAAGAGATTGCGAAGAACAAGTTCTACAGAGATTTAGCGCAGAAGATAAAAGAATTAGAGGCTTTCATCAAAGCTAACGTGTGAGTTCTTGTGAGGATGTAGCCCCGTCTTTAGTCACCGCAGCCCTGTAACACTTAAGCGCATTTCACACAGAGAGCGGGCGCGGGTCGGGCGCGGGTCGGGGCGGGAGTACGGCGGGTCTAGTTCTTTGTATTTAAGGGGGATGCTCCAACCAGCCCGCGAAATTCAAATTTTTTTACGTTTTTTGCAATTTGCAAAAATTATCAAAAAACTCGCTCCATCAGCTCTCACATAGAAAAGGTGCATCATGTTAAAATCTCCGAAATCTAACTACGATGCACCTTTTCTATGTGAGAGCTGATGGAGCGAATTTTTTGATAATTTTTATATTTAAAATTATACTTGTTATTACCGCAACACATATATTTATAAAGTTACAACATGTCACTGGCCTGCAAATTGCAAATAACGTAAAAAAATTTGAATTTCGCGGGCTACATCGAAGCAATCACCTTAAATGGAAGACTTCACACTGAAAGCGTGCGCGGGTCGGGCGCGGGGCGGGTCGTGCCCGTACACCGAAACACGCCCGACCCGCGCCCGCTCTCTGTGTGAAATGCGCATAAGGGCAATTGAAAGAACAGCGTTGTTTATATGCAATCGCGAAGTGTAATTTTTACATAATAGCAAAAAAAAAAGTTAAAAAAAGTAAGCTTATCTCTTTAAAGAGGTCTAAAACAAACAACGCACCCACTCCCGTCTTATAGCATAAAATCATCTTTAGGGTCCCATTATGGCCCGGATTCCACCAAAGCGGAGACGAGAGGAGATGTGTTTGAATAACCAATCAGAAATCTACATCTCTCCGCTTAGCTTCGCTAGGAATCTGATTGGTTATTTAAACACATCTTCCCTCGTCTCCGCTTTCGTGGAGGCCGGGCCTATCGCGGGCATGCGGACGGCGAGAATGGGCGACTCGCTGTCCGATTATGAACCATGCCCGATTCGACGGCGCTTCATGTTCCGCGCTCGCCTCAAAGAGCTGTCAGCAATCTGACGGGAGGGCTTGAACCTACTGGGGTCGCGGGACTATCTTAAATAACCGTGACCCTGGAACGTAAAGGGCTATTGAAGGAAAACCGTAGATTTTAGTCAGTACGAGTCTGACAGTCCCTCCCGTCTCAGGGAGGATTCGTTTGATGATTTAAGAGCGTATATTCCGAAAGTTGGCAACGTCGCAAATGGTTGTCAAATATTAACAAGTTTTAATTAATTTAGCATTGTTACTGAATGAAAATAAGAAATATGGCTCTGTAGTGCACTAAAAAATTGATAAGGGAATGCAATAATTAATATCATAACACCGAATATATAGTTTTAGATGTAATTAAAACATTTGGAAGCTTTCCAAATGCCTTTTATACACCTGAAACGGTTACAACATCAAATTCAGTGTTTTAATTGCTTTCCTATATCATTTTTTTAGTGCACAGAGCGATATTTCTTGTTTTCATACAGAAAATTTGCCAAATTAATTAAAACTTGTAAATATTTGACAGCTTTTTGCGACGTTGCCAACTTTCAGAATAAGCAGCCTTAACCACGATACAAAATATATTACAGGTGGTAGTCTTTGCCCACTCCAAACTGTTTTTCTTTTTACAGATTCCTAAATACAGATAAACAGAAAGAAGAATTAGATAACTTGAATATGGCAGAACCACCGTATATGCCCATCCCAAGGGAACAAATTGCATATGATAATGGTAAGTGATATCATCTCTGCCTGCCTTTTCCCAACTATATTGTGGTCGGCTTCCAGGCGAACCAGATGCAGCTGAATATCAGTATTTTACATGGAGCGACTGACTATCGGACCTCCATAACCCAGTAACTGGGTAATACGATACCCCATGGTAAGGCTGGTTGTCAGAATCGAGCTTCTGACTAACAGTAACGACTGTCAAAGATCTACAAATGACAATGAGAATAGTTGTGTTAAGAAGCTATATTTAAAAATACTTAGTATAGGTATTATGCAATTACTGAATAAAGGGTGGATTTAATGCGAGGGCCATGTTTATTATGAAGCACGTGCAAACGAAGGATTCTGATTGAATCACGAGCGTAGCAAGTTCAAGTGTTGAATCCTGGTCGCGGGACTTATTCCATTACCGCGTGACCCTATAGAAAATAAAGGGCTAATGAAGAACACCGTGGATTTTAGTCAGTACGAGTCTGACACTCCCTCCCGCCCTGTCCTAGGTGGGAGGACTCATTCGATGATTTTACCACGCTAAAAAAAGAAAAAAGTGTTGAATCCTGAGCGACGACGCGAACTGATTCATGGTCATCTATGTGTTCTAAATAAGTTATTTAAGGTCAAAGACAAGTCAGCACAATGAAGGGGGTCTCCCCTTATAGGGCCAATGCCTGCCGGGGTCGAGGGACTAACGAGTTACCGTGACTCCGGAATATAAAGGGCTATTGAAGGACACCGTGGATTTTAGTCAGTACAAGTCTGACAGTCCCTCCTCCTGCCCTGCCCTGGGTGCCGGACTCAAAATAATCATCTAAGAAAAAAAAAATGTCAACTACAAATTTTTCGTTTTTTTTTTTTTTTTTCTCAAAAATGGAACCCAAACTAAAATTGTAGATCATAAAATTAATGTCTATTTTAACCGGGCTATCATTTTTTTTTCCCGCAGAGCATGCATTTCAAAAGTACCTCAAGTCCTGTGTCTCCAAATCCAGAACTGGCGAGCTCAATTTGAGAAAATACAGGTAAGTTGACTTATCATCGTCAGCCTATAATCTTGGGAACATCCCGCTACTGAGACGTAGCCTGGGCAACAACACTGGGTAATTTAAAAAAGAAAAACTATTGTTTAAGGTGATTGCGTCGATGTTGCCCGCGAAATTCAAATTTTCTTACGTTTTTTGCAATTTGCAAAAGCTGCATCTAAGTTAGATTTCGGAGATTTTAACAAGATGCAGCTTTACTATGTGAGAGCTGGTGGAGCGAATGTATTTAAAATTATACTTGTTATTACCGCAATTCATATTTTGATAAAGTTACAACATATGTCACTGGCTTGCAAATTGCAAAAAACGTAAGAAAATTTAAATTTCGCGGGCTGGTTGGAGCATTCCCCTTAACAAATATGACCTAGGTACTAAGCTGTTGCAAGCAGTTAATCCCGCTAAAACTCGAAAATTATCATCATCATCATCATCAGCCGGAAGACGTCCACTGCTGAACATAGGCCTCCCCCTTAGACCGCCACGCCGAACGACAATTCGCCACTTGCATCCATCGGCTGCCCGCGACCCTCACGATGTCGTCGGTCCACCTAGTGGGAGGCCTGCCTACGCTGCGTTTTCCGGTCCGTGGTCGCCACTCGAGAACTTTTCTTCCCCATCGGTTGTCAGTTCTACGAGCGATGTGGCCTGCCCATTGCCACTTCAACTTGCAAATTTTATGAGCTATGTCGGTGACTCTGGTTCTTCGCCGAATATCCATGTTCCGGATTTTATCCCGCAAAGAAACTCCAAGCATAGCAAGCAAGCTCTTTCCATTGCGCAAAATTAAATTATCGCGAAAATTATCCCCACGGTAAAATCGGGAAATATTTTTGTACCAAATTTTATCCAAATCTGTTCAGTAGTTTTTGTGTGAAAGAGTACCTAACAAATATCCATCTAAACATACTTTCATTTTGTTCACGAACGGTTAACTGCTACACAGCGTGTTGGGTGCGATTCCCATACTGAAAACATCTGTTTTTTGTGTTCCGTGGAAAAAATATTAATGATCTACAAGTAGTGATCTAGTTTCGGGTCTGGTTGTATGTGAGATTAAATGTTTGTCAGCGCCCTCACGATACAGAAGAAATCCCTCATGTGGGGTAACGTTAACAACCTGCCGGGGTCACGTAACATTCTCTAAAAGTTACCGTTAACCCTGGAACAGAAAGGGCAACTCTGGAACGCAAATTATCTGAAGGATCAGGTTGTATTATTAGTGCTTCCGTTCCATTCAGGGCGGGAGGAGACGCATTTGAAGATATTTAAAGCAAGCAAAAAAGAAAACAAAGTTTTAAAACAAAAAGTTGTTTCAGGATCTGCGGGGGAGTGCTGAACTTGGACCTGCTCATCACACCACCGCAACCAAAACTCATGAGATATGCAGTTGTTATAACCACATGTAAGTCATGTGTTTGTAACTAGTTTCCTTAGAAGTGCATAATTATAAAATAGAGCATTCACTTGTTATGAGCATTTTTGAAACTTCCGTGTCCGGTAAGGATCTGTGTCATGCGGTAGGTCAGGACGCCGTGACGTCAATCCAGCCACTCCTCAAAGAGGGGTCTTACCGCCGCGATGCAATGCGTGCCGGTTTTAAAAAACGTTAGGTAGTCAGAAAGTAAAAAAGACACACAATTTAAAATTAAACAAATATTTTATTTACAACTAGCTTCTGCCAGCGACTTCGTACGCGGATCCTGTTGCTTATGCCAGCGACAATGGGGTCGTCAAAATCGAAGATCTGAAACGTCTGATGTCGAATTCTTAGAGCCTGGGGACGGGAAAACAACGGGACGCGCATGACGATTCCAGACGTTCCAGATCTTTCATTTTTGTAAGTCAACAGGAAATGCCCATCAGACTAAACAACTCTTGCCGTCATTCCTATATAATTATGTTATAGTGTAGTTGGGCTCTTGGAGTTCCACATCAGGAGTTCCAGATCTTCAGTTTTTATACGACAACAGGGAGTGCTCATCAGGCTGAACAACTCTTGCTAAGACGTCATTACTGTATATGTAATAGTGTAGCTGGGCTCTTGGAGTTCCACATCAGGTGTTCTATATCTTCAAATTTATTTTTGCAGCAGAAATTGCTCATCACGCGGAACAATTTTTGTTATGGCGCTATTTTTGTATCTCTTATAGTTTAGCTGATCTATTGCAGTTCTGCATCAGGTGTTCAAGTTTCCAAGATAAATTATAGCCTATAATGTTGCCCAGACTTAATTATACAACAAAAAAAAAACACAATCAAATCCGTCCAGTAGTTCCGAAGATTAGCGTGTATGGAGTAACTTCTCCCGTTTTAACCTAACGTTTCCCTTCACTGCTCTGCTCCTATTGATTGTAGCGTGATGAAAAGTATACTATAACCAGCGCAGGAGTATGAAAAATAATTGTACGAAGTTTCATCAAAATCCGTCGAGTAGTTTTTGTTTCTATAACGGTTATACAGACAGACAGACAGACAGACAGACAGACAGACAGACAGACAGACAATAATTTTATTAATTGCATTTTTGGCATCAGTATCGATCCCTAATCACCCCCTGATAGTTATTTTGGAAATATATTTAATGTACAGAATTGACCTCTCTACAGATTTATTATAAGTATAGAAGAAGATAAGTAACTATGTTAATGCCAAGTTTTCAACCTTAACCGTTTACAAAACTAAGAATTTTAAAGTTTTAAAATATTCATACGCACAACGCCTGCGTTGCGTATCGTAAAGAAATTTTTTCAGCTACCTACGAGTGGGACTCGAAACCGTATGTTTCGGCATCTGCAGTGCTTATTCTCTATAAGCAGAGCCTTGTGGCATCGCCGCAGCAGCGCTCTCACAACGCTGTGATTAAAGTTTGCTATTCGCTAAGCTACTGATATTGACACTAGCACTCACCGCTGGCGCTGCACGATCGTTCAATCACAAAGCCGCCTCGTCGAAGAGAATATCGTAGAGTCCAGCGATGAGATTTCTAAGGCGATTCACACGCGGACCGCCCACCACCTTGGTAGGTGGTGAAGCGGATCTCACATCGCATTTGGTCTTTAATGAATCCGTAGATACCTAACACACGCACACCGCCCGGCCGCGCGGTCGAGCGGCGCTTTCACCGCCACCGCCCCTCCGCGCTGCCGGCCGCGATGTGAGGCGGCGCCTCGTACACGAGGCACCGCATAACCGCGCGGTTTATTATGGGAATATGGGGGCAGGACGTGAAATGTCCCATTTAGAGTTCTGCTTCTCAAAAATGGATGAACCCAATATCTTCTTATTTTTTCTTTTCTACGCCAAAAAGCGAGATTGCTGCCACCATTTCAGCGGCCATTCTTGTCAGTGTCTGTGATCAAACTGGTCAAAACCGTGATAAATCCAACCGCGCGGTCAGGCGCTTAAACCGCCTTACCGCGCGGGGCACCGCTACGAAATCCGCTTTGCCACCGCCCGCCGCGATGGTGCGCGGTGTCGTGTGTGAATCGCCTAATAGAGAATAGAATATCAGTACTTTGGATACCTTACCGATCGACGAGTGGAGTTGCGATAGAGTATATCGGAGTTGCGATATACTTTATCGCAACTCCACTCGTCGAGGCAGAATTTTTCGTTCCCTTATTTAAACGTTTTTTGTTAACGTTGCGCCCTCTTTTGTAGCAGTATCAAACTACTACAAACAACACGTTGACATTACAATCAAATCAATGTTTATACTGCAAAATGTCTGTACTTATAACATTTATCTTAAAAAAAAGGGTGACTGCAAAACGACCCTCAACGTCAAATGCCGTTTTGAATTTGACAATTTTTTAGACAAGTGTTCAACTGATGTTTAACTTTTGGTAGTTAGACGGCAAATATTAATGACACATTACCAACATAAAAAAATACAGAAGTGATTCTTCCTACTTATTTTTTTTTCTACAAACTTACTGAATTTTGAGGCTTGTCCACACTTGAACCCATTTTGTACACAAGACAACAAAAAGATGAAACGTGAACAAAAATATGTTTAATAAACGTATTTCAGTAACATGTTTAAAAATCAATATTCTTCAATTTTTCCACTTTGTTGTGGAAAATTTGGTATACAGCCCTATTTGTTTACTCTGAGACTATAAGATACACAATTTATGTTACATCGGAGACTTTATCACGAATTTTCACGTTTTTGTGACATAAAGAAAACAGACTTTGACGTTAATTTGATGGATAAAATTGGTTCCTCGTTTCGTATACCAGAGGCGCTTTTTGTTTTTCCAGACAATTTTCGTCGTAATTTTTCAAGTAAGCTTTACGGCTAAATACGTAGGATTCATGCTAGGGCCCTCTGTTATTTCTCCTAAGCTAAAGACACATTCTCTTGTGGTTTGGTCTTTTGAGCTATAAGAGTCTTCTTGAGTCTTTTCCAGAAGAACGGTCTTTCCGCTTCGTCTTTCGGCCATACTATGTAGGTCTTCGTAAGCATCAGGTAGTGTAATGTGTTCGGTCGAAGTCTACGGGGAATGTCTTCTAGAAGAATAAGTGTTAAGTCTTCTCTGCGAGTTTCTAAAAGCCTAGAATTAGAAAATAATGTTTTAGTGATAGATAAAGAAGAAAATCTATTTATTCTATTTGTGGGACCAAACGACATAAATATACTGCATCGAACAAAAAAAGAATCACTGAAATCGGACAAGAAACCTCCTAGTAATCGGTGTTGATACTCGTATAATAATACACTCGGCGTCACAAAAATCGCACCTCTTCGAAAATAAGTTTAAAACATGTCCCGCCAGTAACGAATACATTAAACCCAATTAATATTGGTATCAGTTGAAAGTATGCTTAACGACCTTTAAATTAACAACAGTTAGAATCCCTAAACACAACAGGTTTCATTAGCACGTAACGTTAAAAAAAATGTTGTCAAAATACGCATTGCAAGGGCCACTAATTGCACCTCCCTACAAGGGTATAAAACGGGCGACCCGGGTTAAATGTGGGTCATTCGCTATTCAACCTTTGAAGTGAACACACGTGAACAGCTACAGCAAGAAAAATACCCCAGAAGATGGATACCACTGCAGATGAAGCCGCTCAAGTCATTGCACTACTGCAATCAGGGATGCGGCAATGTGATGTTGCTCGGCAACTGAACTTGAGTCGTTTTGCCGTTCAACGAGTGTTCCAACGCTTCCAAGAGACTGGTGGCTATATCCGAAGACGTGGATCTGGAAGACAACGGTGCACATCGGAAAGAGACGATCGCTTCATTGTTTCGACGTCTTTACGTAATCGGTTCTCCAATGCTGTTGAGCTGCAACAACAACTGCTATCAGCTCGCAGAACTTCTGTAAGCGTCTCCACGATTAGAAGAAGAATGCGGGAGAAGAAAATTGCAGCTCATAGGGCTGCTACAGGGCCAAAATTGACTGCACAGCATAGGAGAGACCGGTTGCAATTTGCCCGTGACCATGTGGATTGGACAATAGACCAATGGAGGGCTGTGCTCTTCTCGGATGAGACGAGGGTGTGTCTTTTCTGCAACGACAGGCGTCGAAGAGTGTATAGGAGGCAAGGTGAACGATTCGCACAAGCCTGTATTCAAGAGACAGTGGAATACGGGGGTGGCTCGTGCATGTTCTGGGGCGGCATGTCAATCGACGGTAAAACGAACCTTGTGTGTGTTTCTCGGACTGGAAGTGCTCGCGGGCAAGGGTCGCTGACTGCTGCTCGGTACATAACAGAGATCTTAGAGGAGCAGGTTGTCCCTTATGCGGGTTTTGTTGGCAGTGGGTTCACGTTAATGCACGATAACGCCCGCTGTCACACCGCTTTAATTGTAAGAGACTACCTGCAAGAAGTTGGAATCCCTGTTATGCGCTGGCCGGCGCGAAGTCCAGACCTAAACCCAATTGAGCACCTTTGGGATGAACTGAAACGGCGAGTACGGGCACGTGATCCTGCCCCTACCACTCTCCAAGACCTCCAAGATGCCGTCGTTGCAGAATGGGACAACATTCCTCAAGAGACTGTTGTCACATTAATTAGGTCCATGAGAGAACGCATGGAAGCAGTCATCAGGGCTAGGGGGGGTAACACTAGGTTTTAAGTTGTTTTTAAGGACTTTGTTGTAATTTTTGCTGATAAAATAAAATTTAACTTTTTAATCATTTGCATTAGCTTGCTTTTTTTTATTCCCTGGTAAACAAAAAACCAAATCCATTGATTTATACTGAAATTTAAATAAATTGCCTTTCCAATGATACCTTATAGTCATATGTCTACCATTGATTAATAGGTTTAAAATGACTTTGAAGGGAATTCTTAAAGTGGTGCGATTTTTGTGACGCCGAGTGTATATACAACCTCTCGTGGGGTAACTCAGCCCATGTTACTGAACAATGTTTGTTCTAAAAGTTTTGGAAAAAAAAAAAAAAAAATTATTTTTCATACTGATGGGCTCGATCAATTTCTCATATTTTTGTATGAAAAACCATTTTTTTTTTCCAAAAGTCTTAGAACAAACATTGTTCAGTAACATGGGCTGAGTTACCCCACGAGAGGTTTTGCGCTATTAATGTTACACGTTGTATATTATACCTATCTAAATGAGAATCTTCTCCTCATGAAGACTATAATGTTCCCACTTCTGGGACACAGGCCTCCTCTCTATAAGAAGGACTGGGTCATAGTCCACCATACTAATACCAGCCCCTGCAGTATCGACATTAGACAGCGACAAAAATCGGTCGCTAAGTCGTATCGTCATCAAATTCCTTTAATAGATTTTCAACTTCATTTCGAAAGTATAAGGTTGAAAATCTATTATAGAAATTTGACATCGATTTTTTTGTCGTTATATTTGTCGAGACTGCAGGCCCAGTGGGGGTTGGTAGATGTCTTCGCATTTTTCGTTCTAGGACATGTCGGTTTCCTCTCGATGTTTTGAGAGCAGTGGTGATTAAATAAACTTACACTAAGTAATGAGTCCGGCTGGGTTCAAACCCACGATCTACAACACGTAAGTCGGGGCCGATACAACTCGGTCACCACTAGTTCCTTTTTTTATCGTGGTAAAATCATCAAATGAGTCTTCCTATTCAGGGCGGGGCGGGAGGGACTGTCAGACTCGTACTGACTAAAATCCAAGGTGATTCTTCAATAGCCCTTTACGTTCTAAGGTCACGGTTACCTGATGAGATAGTCCCGCGACCCCGACAGACTTTGGCCCTCAAAGGAGGCCCCGTCAGATTGATGACAGCTTTTTGAGCCGCGCGTGGAATACGACGCGCTGTCGACCCGGGCATGGTCCATGATCGGACGGTGAGTCACCCATTACTCACCGTTCGCCTACCCGCTCACCACTGCGCTTAAACCTCTTAAGTGATTGGCTAAATATCAATTGCCGTGCCTCTAGCGTCCGGCTAAGAATCGGTGAAATAAAAGCCCCTCTCTCTCCTCTTTTCTTCGCTATGTACAAAATGGTGTTCGTCAAGCGCATGGGAGGAGCTCTCATAAAACGGGGTAAAAATGTGAAATGAACGTTTGAAAAGCTTACCTATGCTGTGCCAGATGCATTTCGAACTGGCACCATTGGCTTAGTAAGAACCGTTGTGACAGGATCAGCATTATAGACCTGGAGCGATCCATACAAGACACTATGTTCTCCAGAATTGAGAGACCCACCTGGAATTGAAAATTGAAAGAATAGTTAAAAGTTAAAACAGTTAAGCCGTCCTACCACAAAAAGTTAAACATCTGTTGAACACTTGTCTAAAAAAAGTGTAACTACAAAACGACCCTTATATCAACGTGAAATGCCACTTTGCAGTTGACAGTTCTTTTAGACAAGTGTTCAACATACGTATATGATATTTGTTTTTGTAGTAAGATTTATTGACACACATCAGGACAGAACAAACAAAGGAAATTAAATTGTATAAAAGAAAAACAACAAACGGAAAAACCAAAATAAACAATATAGTCCTGTGAGAGGCCAAAAGGCTATCTCAGCATGTGCAGCGATATTTTTAAAATGGTTATAGAATCATCACGAATTCTGCCATTCGCCATCACAGAAGCTTTTTATCAAGAGCAGTGATGGCCCAGTGGTATCGGTCCCGACTTACGAGTTGTAATTTATTTCATCACCACTGCTCTCAAAACGGTGAAGGAAAACATCGTGAGGAAACCGGCATGTCCTAGAATCAAAAATTCGAAGACATGTGACATCTACCAACCCGCACTGGGCCCGCGTGGTGGATTATAGACCATTCCCTCTCACAGAGAGGAGGCCTGTGTCCCAGCAGTGGGAACATTACAGGCTGATGATGAGAAGCCTATAAAGTAACTCTTAGGCGCCTGTAACTTTCAAACTATTATAAATTTTGAAAAAAAGAAAACCTATAAACCTAGTTTTTTACTGTGTAGGAAGCATTCTAACACTGAGATAGGACAACATTTAGGGGTAGGAAAACGTTTTCTCTTTTAGTATGGACGAGCGCTCGGTAGACACGATCCTCTTACGAGACCAAACACGGATAAAACAACTCACCAGAAAGTCTCTTTCGTGGAGGCAAGCGCTGATGCTGCACTCAGCCTCCATGTGGGGCAGCAAATGATCCAGCACCCAGCCACGGTCCTCATTGCAGTAGGACACGAACACATCGTAGTTAAAGATCGTATTATCTGAAACACATTTTGTCTTGTTATGTTATTTTTACGCTGTTATTACATCCACCTGTGTGAAACGGAAGGGACTGGCAGACTCGTACTGACTAAAGTCTACAGTGATCCTTCAGCCCTTTACGTTACAGGGTCACAGTATCCTGATAAGACTGTCACGCGACCCAAGCCAGGCGGTTGACCCTCTACGGGGGTCCTATCTGATAACGCGTGAAAAAAGACGCGCCGGAGCGACTCAGGCATCGTCTATGACCGCGATTTTGAAAAATTCGACCCTTAAGGGGTTTTTTTGTGGTTGATGATTGTACTAAGCGGTAGTGGTTGATGGAATAGGTCGAGGGCCAAATCACGCGAAAGAAGTCGAACGCAGAAGCTAGTGAAAAAATAAATAACTTGAAACCCTTACCATCTATAGCATCCTTCTTATTAATCAAGCTCAACAACGCTGAATTCCTCATTGTTATTAAGAAGTATCTGATATGTCTTCTGAAAACGAAAACCATAGCCAAAGGTAGCACCACACCGGGGATTGTAAGCAACGCTAGCAACTTTTT
This sequence comes from Agrotis clavis, assembly GCA_954870645.1. Lineage (NCBI taxonomy): Eukaryota > Metazoa > Arthropoda > Insecta > Lepidoptera > Noctuidae > Agrotis > Agrotis clavis. The sequence goes on from OX940945.1 coordinate 8,798,149, forward strand.
CTTTCCATCATTAAGTTGCTGCTCTAGATTTAAATCTCTGGATGCCCTCCCACAACTGGATACCTCAGAAACTGGAACTGTTTTACTATCAGATTTCGTATCAAGGCAAAGATATAAGTCTGGACAATAATCTACTAAACGAAATCTACCAGAAACACCGATGTCTTCAAAGCATTGCTCATCACAGTCTTGTAAATCAGCTTTAGTTCTGTTCAAGATGAAACTGTTGTAGAATTTATTACTATTTTGGTGTAGCTGGCTTCCAGGTAGTATGATGAGACTATCATTGAACATCATTTCATTCTTAGCAGCCATTTTGTAAAAATCTTTAGCGTGGCAGCTGCAGACCAAAAAATTCCCTCCCAATGCTAAGTAATCTACGTACATTAGATCTTCAATCATTGCTTCACTAATCATATTTATAATGTTGTAAGCCAGTGATAAAAACTGCAGTTCTGGCATCAGAGAATATGTTCTTTCAGACCATGACCTAATCCTATTTTTATTCAAATCCAGGACTTTTAAACTTCGAAGAGTCTTAACTGTCGTGTTAGGTAAACTAGTGATTTCGTTGTTGGAAAGTTGTAATATCATTAAGTTGACAAAGTTCTCGAATATTTCCATGGTTTGTAGACCGACTTCTTGTGCGTATAAGATCCTTAAACTCTGCTCCAGTCCACGCAGTGCTTTGCTAAGATTGAGAATTCCATTATTTCTGGACACATCTAAAATCGCCAATGATGTGTTCATAAAAATTTCTTCTGTAAGGTTGTTCAAGCCTGTTTCGCATAGCGATAGACTTCTAAGACTTTTTCCGAGGCCTTTAACCATCCCAAGATTTCTCTGAGTCAATTTTGTGAAGGACATGTCCAAGGAAATTAAGTTCGTCAAATGCTGAAAGGCAAAATAGCTATCAGAGGCTAGATTTTTCGGGTTGCCATTCTCGTCAAAAGCTTGATTCCTGCTGAAATCCAAATGGATTAATCTGTCGAGGCCGACGAAGGCACTGGAGTCAATGTAATGAATTTCATTTTCTCCGATGTAGAGTGCGGTTAACTTGCTCATGCCTCTAAATATGTTTGGTCCCAATACTTGTATGGAACAGGCTCGAAGATCCAATTCTTTGAGGTTTGGGAACGATACTGAGTTGAAACCAGATGACCAGACGCTCGCTGATGCTGAAATTGAGAAACAGAAGCGTTAAATATACACCGTGGTACCACAAAAACTTTTAAACGTCTGTTGAACACTTGTCTAAAAAAATGTCAGATTATGACGTTGAAATAAGGTCCGTTTTGCAGTCACACTTTTTTTAGACAAGTGTTCAACAGATGTTTAAGTTTTTGTAGTAAGGCTGACAGAGTTTGTTTTTACTGAGGCAGTATCGAAAAATCTGGAACCATAAGAATCTTCGGGAAACATTAATAAGAATCATTTTCTTTTGAAAAATTATGCGCTGTACTTATTTATCAAGACAAGCGTTTTTGTGTCGCGGGACTGTCTTACCAGGTAGCCGTCACTGTGGAACGTAAAGGGCAATTGAAGAAACACGCTGATTCTCAGTCAATACGAGTCTGACGGCTCTTTCCGCTCCACACCTGATGATATTACTACTTTAAAAAAAGCGAGGGATTCACACGCCCGGAGGACACGGTGGAGCATACGGTGCAGGTCTGTCCCGCTTGTGCAGTGCACCGCTGTGTCCTCATGGAGGCGATAGGCGGCGACCTCTCGCGTCGAAGCCATGCTGCGGGGCGAGACGGTATGGTAAGCGTTCGCCACCGTCTGCGAAGCAGTGATGCTAACGAAGCAGGAGGCGGGCAGCGTGAGCCTCCACCTCACCTGAACCTTTCCACGAATTGCTTTTTTTTACCCGACTGCGCCTGGAGGGTTATGTTTTTCGAGTGTATGTATGTATATTTCTTTGTGTTGCTCTGCAGCCTAAACGGCTTGATGGATTTTAACTTGAGAGGTTTCGTTAGATTCGTCTTAAACGTGAGAGTGTCACTGGGGACATAAAACTACTAAACAGCTTATTTTCCGAGTGACTAATAACTTAAAAGTCGACTAAATGTTTGCAACAAATAAAATAATTTGCCAGCGATTAAATATTTTCGCGACTATTATATTACGTAAGGTTCAAAATTAAGGGTGTTATAAAAACTAAAAACTAGCAGCTGCGTTTAGGTAGCAAATAAACTATACCAGTCAATTGAAATATTAGGCGAGGAGCTGTATATAATGACTTTTTTTTTTTTTTTTTTTTTTAGCGTGGTAAAATCATCAAATGAGTCCTCCAACCCCGGGCAGGGCGGGAGGGACTGTCAGACTTCTACTGACTAAAATCCACGGTGTCCTTCATAGCCTGTTAAGTTCCGGGGTTACGGTAAGGGAATAATCCCGCGACCCCGGCAGGCTTTGGCCCTCTGAGAGGGGGGCCCCGTCATTATGCTGACGCTCTTTGAGGCGCGCGTGGGACACAACGCGCCGTCGACCCGGGCATGGTCCTTGGTCGGGCAGCGAGTTGCCCTTTACTCGCTGCCCACATGCCCGCGCCTACGGTGGCCGGAGATCATCAAGCGACGTCCGTCGCCGTGGGCGCCTACCACTGCGGCTGGGGCGGAGGGAGGACGCTGTCCTCTCTCGCTCGCGGCCTGCCTCCTCCTTTACGAGCATTACTGCCTCGCAGAAGGAGCTGACCGCTTCCCACTCCGTCTCGCCCCGCAGCATGGCCGCAACCAATGCCGGGCGCGAGAGGTCTCCGCCTATCGCAGCCGTGAGGACACGTCGGTGCTCCGCCCAAGCTGGGCAGTCTTGCACCGTATGCTCCACCGTGTCCTCCGGGCGATCTTCGCAGTGGTGACACCCAGGCGTCTCCTCCTTTCGCATCAGACACAGGTACCTCCCGAAACTTCCGTGTCCGGTGAGGACCTGCGTCAAGCGGTAGGTCAGGACGCCATGACTTCTCTCCAGCCACTCCTCAAAGAGGGGTCTTACCGCCGCAATTGCGGCGTGCCCGGCCGTCGGTCGCGACAGTCGATCCTTCCATACTGCTGTATATAATGACTTGGCGACTAATAATGTTAGTAGGGTGGCATTCGCCGGTAATGTGTGCAACTAACACGTTAGTGTTTAGTTTTGTTTATTTTGTGAGCCAGCATGACAGGTATCAGTTATTTGACCTAGGATGCAAGAGCGAATGAAACGAGCTCGGGACTTGGGGCATCCCGACACGGACAGGTTAGGTTCGAAGGTGATGGCGGGGTCTGAAAGACCCCGCCATCCCCTTCGTGTTAGGTTACTTTAAACCTTGCACGCAGAAATAGGAGCCCCGCGAAGCGGGGCTCCGTCGAGCATTCTGGCAGGTGGTACTGATTCAAAGCTATTAAAAGTCACACAATTTTAAGCTAGTTTATATTTATTCTTCATACAAACAATTTTAAATAGAATCTGATTTGTATTATTTACTAGCTGTGCCCGCGACTTCGTTCGCGTGGATGTCGGAATTTAACAATGTATTTTTTAGTGCGAAGCTTTTAATTCTCGCCTCGAATTCAAGAATATTTAACGTGTTTGTAATAAACGCCCTCTGTTGTTCAAAGGCAGTACCATTCAATTGCTATTGGATTAGAGTAGTTTGTATATCGATTTGAATTCGATATTGTTTAATGAATTAATTAATGTTGGTATGGAAAAAAAATTGATGGAACCTACTCTAAATCCTATTTCAGCGCGCGTGAACGTAAAGCGACAAAAAGAGTTAAAACTCCAAAACAAATAAAATTCTTAGATTTTTTGTCAAAGAAACATGTACCTACTACTTACCTACAACGGACATACAAAAAGATTAACAAAAAATAAGGATTTGGGCTCAGCTTATATTATTATGTAGGTAAGATTTAGATTTTGAAAAGGTTGCTGGAACAATTTTATAAACTTGTCCACTTCACTCCACCCGCTCCACTCCACTCCACTCCACCCGCTCCACTCCACTCCTCCCACTCCACTCCACTCCAACCGCTCCACTCCACTCCACCCGCTCCAGTCCACTCCACCCGCTCCACTCCACTCCACCCGCTCCACTCCACTCCACCCGCTTCACTCCACTCCACCCGCTTCACTCCACTCCACCCGCTCCACTCCACTCCACCCGCTCCACTCCACTCCACCCGCTCCACTCCACTCCACCCGCTCCACTCCACTCCACCCGCTCCACTCCACTCCACCCGCTCCACTCCACTCCACCCGCTCCACTCCACTCTACCCTCTCCACTCCACTCTACCCTCTCCACTTCACTCCTCCCACTCCACTCCACTCCTTCCACTCCACTCCACTCCTCCCACTCCACTCCACTCCTCCCACTCCAACCGCTCCACTCCACTCCAACCGCTCCACTCCACTCCACCCGCTCCACTCCACTCCACCCGCTCCACTCCACTCCACCCGCTCCACACCACTCCACCCGCTCCACACCACTCCACCCGCTCCACTCCACTCCACCCGCTCTACACCACTTCACCCTCTACACTCAACTCCACCCGCTCCACTCCACTCCACTCCAGTCCAGTTCACTCCAGTCAACTCCACTCCTTTTCAGTCCACTACACTCCACTCCACTCCACTCCACTCCATTCCATTCCTCCACTCCACTCCACTCCACTCTACTCCACTCCACTCCACTCTACTCCACTCCACTCCACTCCATTCCATTCCATTCCATTCCATTCCGGTCCATTCCTCCACTCCACTCCATTCCAGTCCAGTCCAGTCCAGTCCAGTCCATTCCATTCCATTCCATTCCATTCCAGTCCAGTCCAGTGCATTCCATTCCATTATGTTCGATTCCTTTAAATCGCTTTAATTAATTTCGGGTGAAATGATTCATCTTCATCATCAGCCTATAATGTTCCCACTGCTGGGACACAGGCCTCCTCTCTGTGAGAGGGAGTGGGCCATAATCCACCACGCGGGCCCAGTGCGGGTTGGCAGATATCACATGTCTTCGAATTTTTGGTTCTAGGACATGCCGGTTTCCTCACGATGTTTTTTTTTTTTTTTTTTTCTTCCTTCACCGTTTTGAGAGCAGTGGTGATGAAATAAATTACGCAAAGTAATGCGCCTGGCGGGGTTCGAACCCACGACCTACAACTCGTAAGTCGGGACCGATACCACTGGGCCACCACTGCTCTCAATTGAATTGATTACGATGAAACAAAATACCGTACATAAATGTTACTTGCGTTGTAATAATTATGTTTAAGTTTATTAATTGAATAAGTAGTTTTTCCATTCGAAGCTAGATCGCGCTACTGACCTACGCGTCTCGGTGTGAACTGACCGTAATTTTACTTCTGGAACACTTTAAATTCAAATATCTTTTGATAGACTGAACCGATTCCGATGAAACAAAAACTAAACGTTACTTCAATGTACGGTCAGTCGTTGTGTATTAAAGTTATCTACAGAGCTTTCGTACATTTTAAGTGATGCCCGAACAAATAAACATACAAACAGACATACAGACAAACAGACAAAAATTCTAAAAATGCTAGAAATGGGTTCTATTGGTTGTCCTTTAATAACCTGGCTTTATTTTTTGAGTTTTTTTTTAATGTACAAAAATTACTTTTCTACAGTTTTATTATATGTATAGATGTATGCCCATTTTCTATTTTATTTTCATCATTAAGTTTTCGCTTAGATATTAATTCAGTTCCCAAAAGAAAAACTTGATGCTAGTTTAAATTAAAACGGAGCTTATAACTGATATATTAATATGCCATCTTTTACTTACTACGATACTCCTTATTAGCTGCCAACCCATTATGTTTGGTACCCACTCTATTTTTTTTCAACCTATATTCATTATACTTAGTTGCCGCATTAAATACATGCCCTACTAAACTACTGGGCTTGTTTCTTTCTTTTTAGTTTTTTTACGCAGTCTGGTTTTTTGTTTTTTTTTTTTAATATTTAATTATTTGTTTCCTCAATATAAGGAACGTAAGTATCACCAGTATAAGGAACTGGGTTACCTTGCGTCTTCGGTGAATTATTAAATTGCATGACGGTAGTTCCTGTCGCGTTGAAGTTCAAGGAGTAATGTTCACCAGCCGTGCTCATGCCAAGAAATAGGTTTCCATACAGTGTCATGTACTCCAGGGTTGAAGCCAAGGGGCGGAGCTGGTTGTCGCGCAGTTGAAATATCTGGAAAAATTACATCACCATTGTCATAATCAATAATTATGCATTTTGTACACAAAAAAAAAAAACATTTGAAAATACAAAATCTGAAACCGAAATTTTCCGTACCATTATCTAAAAAACCCTTTTTATTTTTTTTATTTTTTAGTATAGTTTGTTATTGTGGTTACTAAAAATCACGTTAGTCCGTCTTGAAAAATAATTAACACGTATATTTTGTGTTAAAGAACTACTTTCTGAATCCAAACCCTGATTTAAGGGTGCTTTGTACACGGCGCATGTAACCCGCGCAAGTACCTCAACATGCTCAAGCTACATGCGCCGTGTACAAGCACCCCGCGGGTAGCTTGATCAAGTAGCTTGCGCATGTTACTCGCGCGGGTAAACCGCAAACCCGCACCATATTACTTGCGCGAGTAGCATGCGCCGCCGTGTATAAGCACCCCGCGGGTAACTTGATCAAGTAGCTTGCGCATTTTACTCGCGCGGGTAACCCGCACCTTTACTTGCGCTGGTTACATGCGCCGTGTAGAAGTACCCTAACTGCCTAAGGAGAGTCTCCTCAAATTTTAAAGTTGCTCGAGTCTCTAATTGATTAAATCAAATCGGTAATAACCATATCAATTTTGTCTGTCACAATAGTCAGATTTTCATTAAAAACATTAGTATCAATCAATTACCTATCTTTGTAATATTAATCTTAATCAAATGAGGCGTGCATTTTTTTGACAAATAAATTGATTAACCTTAATAATCACAACACACATAAAATATCAACTCGGAACTCGGCGGATCAGAACCGTATCAACTGGAGACGTTTACTCGTACCATTCTTTGTATGAAAGTTCTTAGTGAAACCAGTACCTACTATTAGGTGTTCTACGAGGGGTGATCAAAAAGTAATGATAATGAATATAAAACACGGTCATTATAGTTAAAATAATTATTTATTTTTCTACATAGTCTCCTAACAAATCAATCCATTAAGTCCATCTTTTTTCTAAACACAGGATTCCCTTTGAAAAAAATTCTTTGTCGTGACTCTCCCAAAACTCCTTAACAGCGGCCATCACTTCACTATAGTCTTCAAATTTCTTGCCTCGGAGGCGTTCCTTAAGCACAGGAAAGCGGTAGAAGTTGCTAGGAGCTAGATCTAACGAATAGGGAGGGTTTTCGAGCAGTTCGAATTCCGTTTCTTGAATGGCAGCCCTCGCAACTGCGGCTTTGTGAACCGGTGCGTTGTCTTGATGAAACGTACTCCAACTCGCAGTTTGACCTCCCGTAATCTTCTTATTTGGTTTGCGTAGTAAGAGCCCATAATAGTAGCTCCCTTTTCCAAATATTCCACCATAATTATGCCTTTTAGCGTCCCAAAAACAGATGCCATAACCTTTCCCGCCGAACTTGACACTGAATTTCTTTGAGGTCGGTGAGCAGGCTCGATTCCAAGTCATTGATTGTTGTTTCATTTCAGGATCAAAATGGTGGATCCAGATCTCGTCCATAGTCACAAAACGTAACAAAAAAATTTCTTGATCTGCTTGGAACTTTTCGTTCTCGTTTTTTCTTTTGCTCGTCAGTTAACATTCTCGGTACCGAACGCGCAGAGAACTTTTTCATATGAAACTCGTTTGCAAGGATTTTTTTAATACTTACTTTGCCATATTAGATCCCTGTGACCTCAGCTACATGCCTAAGGGTGCGTCCACATCTGGCGAATGCGCCGCGAATGCGCAGTTCGCACGCGGTTTGCGAGCGGCGCGCGAGCTGCACGCGCGCAGTAACAGCAATGGTTTGGTACAGTCAGCATTAAAAGTCGATGACCACATTCAGATTTTCAAAATTACTGTACATTATATCACCCATAAATCGCTCAACAGGATAGGTACCAGTATTGAATGAACATCATTAAAGTTCAAAATTAACTGAACACTAATTGTCAAAAGTCACTGAACACCATTTTGTCAAAAATTGCTGATCGTTATGATACCCGAAAATATCATAACATTCAGTTTTACAAAAGTTAATGAACAATACAAAATGCTTGTTTTGGTTATCCAGTATAATCACGGCAACGTCCAAGAGTAACTTAACATCACAAATAACAAAAGTCACTGAACAATCTAAAATGCTTGTTTTAGTTAAATCTAGTGAAATCACGGCAACGTCCAAAATTAGCTTAACATCATAAATGACAAAAGTCACTGAACATTACTTTGTTTCGGATACGTAGTGTGTAAACTTATAACTACTATGAAAAGTAGCTGAACTGCAAACTAAAAAATCTTCAGAGTTATAAATCCAATCTTGTCCTATCCAAACTAAAGCATGTAAAAAAACTTTTTCAAAAAAAGTAACCGACTTCAAAAACAACAACAAAAAAGGGTGAAATAACCTAATTAATAACTTCTTTCGGAAGTCGGTGGCTATATTTTTATTTTCATTGATTTTTGCCACCGACTTCCGAAAGAAGTTATTAATTAGGTTATTTCACCCTTTTTTGTTGTTGTTTTTGAAGTCGGTTACTTTTTTTGAAAAAGTTTTTATTTTACCCTTTTTAGTTTATTTATTTATTATTTAATCAACCCAAATTCTTGTATTGTAAAATACATAGGTATTTGTCAATATCTTGTAATCCGTCACCACATAAATATCCATTTCTCAAAAACGACTGAACCGATTTTGATGAAACTTGCAGTGTACCCTAAGTTGAACAATACCTAGTATAACAAAAAAATAATTTATCTGTATATATTAAATCGGACTTGTAGTTCCGGAGATATGCGAACACAAACATAAAAACATACATATACACATACATACATATATACGCTTTCGAAATTTGGCACATTTGTTCAGACGCTTATATAGACCAACATATTCGAAAACTGGACAGTTCTGGAAATATTACATACATACGGGTCGAATTGATAACCTCCTTTTGAAGTCGGTAAAAAAAGAAAATTAAATGGATGTAAATTACGAATTTAACTTTCCAAAATTATTATTTTTTCATACTAAGTATCAATGAGAAATATTAGAAGAGGGTGTTCAAGCGACAAGCACATTTTTTATTTTATGGTTCTGTAGAACGAACGAGCGAAACCGAAAATAAATGAGAAATTAGAACTTGGCTCTTATTTCACATTTATGTTTTTGATGGGATTTCATTACTTTTTGAACATAAATATTATTAGTAAGTAGCCTGTGCTGATTGTTACATGTGTAATTACAGTTACACGCAGTAAGTATAAATTTAGTGTGCCTAAGGGAAAAAAAGTATTAAAACTAGAACTCCGCCGAACTTAGGTCTCTTCCTCTGTGAATTTCAATTTAATTTTTTTCGTGGGATACTTTCAGAAAATCTAAATACATGCCGTGTCACCTCAGTTGATTTTAGGTTTTCAAGAGGAAGGGGTTGTGGATGGGTCAAAATTAAGTCCAATAGGACCGCCCGGAGGACACGGTGACCTCTATCGTCCTGAGATACCAAATGTGGTTCCTAAACGGTCACCACCGTTGAGTCCTGAGGAACCATATGTGGTTCGCGCGCGGCACGCGCGTACAAGCCTACTTCAACCTTATTTATATTAAACACTATGGCTCAGAATTGCTTGAAAAAATTCATCCATAGAGCTCGATTTTAGTCGATTATTATTGTACCGAATAGTTACTGAAATCAACTGGGTGTCATTATAAAAAAAAAAAAAAAGAATCGCTCTTTGTCGATGTCAAAATGTCAAGTGATCAACCACTTGTAATGTTGTTTATGTCTAATTTTTTCCATGATAGGACTATAAGTGTACTGAAATTGATAAAGTGTCGTGTTTATGTTAGATTTCAACTAAAATTTTAATTGGAAAACGTAAATTATCGAGTAGAAATAGGTTTTTGTCCCTCGTATAGGCCAATTCGGTTGTCAACAATGTATTTCTAATACCATGGAATTTCCGTTGTTTATTTTTTCGATTCAAGGTTAGTAATCAGTTGAAGAAGGTTTATGTAGTATCCTAAAAAACATTTTATAGTGATACCTGTTCATAATAACACGGATGATCGTTTACAAAGTCGTGCATTGAACTGCGCATGGAAAAATTACAGCTCCATATAAATAAATGAATTTTAGAGTTGGAATCTTATAGGAATAGTGTATGTGAGAATTTTTTTATTAGAATACTTATGTATTCGTTATATTAGTTCTAAAGTTTCGTGTAAATTGATTCAGTAGTTTTATCAAAAATAAATAAAGTACGTCAACAGGTCTAGTTACGGCTGTGGTTACGGCGAGATCTCTTATCTACAGGATATTTTAATTCCGAAGTACTTATACAAGAGGTGTTTATATTGAAATACAAAGTCTCGTTACTAAGGAACACGAAACTTTTTACCGTTTGAGATAAGAGTCATTGTATCTCGAGTGATTACAATTATTGTGAGCGTCGGCCAGTGTTGACAGTCGCGCAATATTAACAAATAATAGCTCCATGTAAGTTGAATTTTGAGTTGGAATCTTATAACATTATATGTTGGAATTTTCTTATTAGATTACTTATATATTCGTTATATTAGTTCTAAAGTTTCGTGTAAATTGATTCAGTAGTTTTATCAAAAATAAATAAGATACGTCAACGGGTCTAGTTACGGCGAGATCTCTCCTATCTATGGGATATTTATAATACCAAAGTAGTCATACAAGAATTGTTTATGTTGTAATACAAAGACTCTTTATCAACGAATACGAAACTGTTTACAGTTGGCCATTTGAGTAATTCTAACTGGAGCGATAACGGTTAATGTAAGCGGCCGCCACTTGACGCGCGCGATGACGTAAGCGCTCGTAAATGTCAAGGACGGGACGGAGTTTACGATACGCGAGCGCGGTACCTGAGAGGCTAAGGGAAAAAAAGTATTAAAACTAGAACTCCGCCGAACTTAGGTCTCTTCCTCTGTGAATTTCAATTTAATTTTTTTCGTGGGATACTTTCAGAAAATCTAAATACATGCCGTGTCACCTCAGTTGATTTTAGGTTTTCAAGAGGAAGGGGTTGTGGATGGGTCAAAATTAAGTCCAATAGGACCGCCCGGAGGACACGGTGGAGCACACGGTGCAGGACTGCCCTGCTTGGGCGGAGCACCGCCGTGTCCTCACGGCGGCGATAGGCGGAGACCTCTCGCGCCCGGCATTGGTCGCGGCCATGCTGCGGGGTGAGACGGAGTGGGAGGCGGTAGCCTCCTTCTGCAAAGCAGTCATGCTCGCGAAGGAGGAGGCGGGCTGCTTGAGAGAGAGGATACCGTCCTACCTCCGCCCCAGACGCAGTGGTAGACGCCCACGGCGACGGATGTCGCGGGACGATCTCCGGCCACCGTAGGCGCGGGCATGCGGGCGGCGAGTAAAGGGCAACTCGCTGCCCGACCATGGACCATGCCCGGGTCGACGGCGCGTTGTGTTCCACGCGCGTCTAGGAGCGTCAGCATAATGACGGGGCCCCCCTATAGAGGGCCACAGTCCTGCCGGAGTTGCGGGACATACGTATACCGCGACTCCGGCACAGAAAGGGCTACCGAAGGACACCGTGGATTTTAGTCAGTACACGTCTGACAGTCCCTCCCGCCCTGCCCGGGGTGGGAGGACTCATTTGATGATTTTGCCACGTAAAAAAAAAACCGCTAGTAAGAAAGTTATCATTAAGAAAGGATTTTACGAGAATCCAACTCTAAGAGAGTGAAAACCTTTTTATTTGAAATCTAATTACTTGGGATTATAATTTAAAACACAGGAAAAAGATTGGCATTATTAGTTTTTTAAAACTAATCTCATTTGGTGATTTTGATGACGTAAAATTTTGTATGGGAAAATAACATAACACGCAAGCGGACTTTGAAACTCAGTATACCTACAGAAATGAGATAAAATTGATCAAACACGCCTTTTTTAGATTTTTAGAAAATCACCCCCCAATTTAGTGAAAAGGGGTATTCAAGTTTTAAAGGAAGGATTTTATTGTATGCTTTAATAAAAGCAAAACTTGGCCTATATATTCTTTCAATTTATTAAAAGATGCGTATTAATCTGTTTTCGTTGTATATCTTATTCGTTCGGTTTAGTATCTAGAAACCATATTTCTCTTTTAATACAGGTTATTGTTATTAATTTTCCCTCAAAATGAAGTCAAAATAAGTTAATTAAGCCCTATTGGACTTAATTTTGACCCATCCACAACCCCTTCCTTTTCAAACCTAAAATCAACTGAGGTGACACGGCATGTATATAGATTTTCCGAAAGTATCCCACGAAAAAAATTAAATTGTAATTCAAAGAGGAAGAGACCTAAGTTCGGCGGAGTTCTAGTTTTAATATTTTTTTCCCTTAGGCACTTTTATACTTACTGCCTGTAACTGTAATTATACATGTAACAATCAGCACAGGCTACTTACTAATAATATTTATGTTCAAAAAGTAATGAAATCCCATCAAAAAATTATAATTTTGGAAAGTTAAATTCGTAATTTACATCCATTTCATTTTCTTTTTACATGCTTTAGTTTGGATAGGACAAGATTGGATTTATAACTCTGAAGATTTTTTAGTTTGCAGTTCAGCTACTTTTCATAGTAGTTATAAGTTTACACACTACGTATCCGAAACAAAGTAATGTTCAGTGACTTTTGTCATTTATGATGTTAAGCTAATTTTGGACGTTGCCGTGATTTCACTAGATTTAACTAAAACAAGCATTTTAGATTGTTCAGTGACTTTTGTTATTTATGATGTTAAGTTACTCTTGGACGTTGCCGTGATTATACTGGATAACCAAAACAAGCATTTTGTATTGTTCATTAAATTTTGTAAAACTGAATGTTATGACATTTTCGGGTATCATAACGATCAGCAATTTTTGACAAAATGGTGTTCAGTGACTTTTGACAATTAGTGTTCAGTTAATTTTGAACTTTAATGATGTTCATTCAATACTGGTACCTATCTTGTTGAGCGATTTATGGGTGATATAATGTACAGTAATTTTGAAAATCTGAATGTGGTCATCGACTTTTAATGCTGACTGTACGCCAAAAGGCGCGCGCGCGGCGCGCGATCTGCATGCGTGCAGCTCGCATGCGGTGCGCGAGCTGCGCATTTGCGGCGCATTCGCCAGATGTGGACGCACCCTAATGTAGCTCTTCGATCTGTCAACACAAATTCTTCGACATTTTTCACGTTGTTTTCAGTGAGGGACGTGAATGGGCGTCCTTCGCGATGTTCATCTTCAGTGGATGTTCTGTCCAGTTTAAACTCCTTGGTATAGCGTGCAACTGTAGTATATGGAGGAGCAGAGTCCCCCAATGTTTCCACAAGTCACTGTGTATGTCTTATATGTAAAAATTTACACCCTATTATAAGGGTGAGAATCGTGTTGGAGCACCATAAAATATTAGTTCCTGATTTCCCCATAACGTATGTGTGTCGCTTCAGTATTTACATAGGTTCTTTATCAGAAAAAATCACTAATGACCAATTTTATTTTTTGATACATTTTGCATTCCCTGGTTTGGCTTCATTATATAGAGTTGCTTTTAATAAAATCATGAAATAATAACATAAAAATCTCACGGGTAAAATGGAACGCTTATGTCAAAATGAATGTCATGTAGTCTATGAAGTAAATCTATGGTAACTGAACTGTCAACAATAAAAAGTTAAACCACGTTTTACGACAAGTCTGTTATTTATTTTAAAATATCACGAAAATCCAGCACGATATTTTAAAAGGTTATTGGCCCAGCCATGCTTACGGCCTAATAATCGTGCTGGATTAGTTTTTTATCAAGAAGGCTGCGGTCAAGCGGCAATAAATACGTCGGCCAGCTCAGGGCTCCGGTGGCGGTCGGCGGTTTGGTCGGTGAAGGCCAATATATCAATAACGCACGTGAGACGTGTGATTGCGGTAAAGCAACAATAATACGGCGATGGATTCCGTCGGAAATATGGCTACTGGACAAAGCTATCAGCAGCTTCAAGGTGTTGAAAACTGGACAGCGTGGTGTTTCAAAATACGAGTCCTCCTAAGAGCTATGGATCTCTTAGACGTCGTTGAAGGCACACTCCAGGCCAACGAAGATCAGACCAAATGGATGCAGAAAGATGCGAAAGCTCAAGGTATGTTGGTAACAAGCATATCTGAAAAGGTTATACCACAAATAGTAAGCTGCAAAACGTCAAAACAGATTTGGGATAAGCTACATACAATATTTGAACAGCGCGGCGAGCTGTCTGTGCATATACTTCAGCAGAAGTTCTTTTCAATGAAATTTGAAGAAAGGGAAACCGTATCAGAGTTTCTAGGACGGTTCGAGTCTCTCCTGAGTAAATTGAAGAACCTCAACGCCGAAGTGAGTCAAACTATGGCCATCACAAAGATAACTTCATCTCTCCCATCACAATTCCAGCACTTTGTGTCTGCGTGGGAATCGGTGCCAGCAGAAAAAAGGACCATGGACGAGCTAGCGGCGAGATTACTGATAGAGGAGCAACGTGCTTCAACCAAAAACAAAGAAGATGAGTCGTCTGCGTTCATTCACAAGTCTACAAGAAAATGCTATCGGTGTGGCAAAGTAGGACATCTGAAAAAGGACTGCAAAACAAAAAGTAAAGGTACAATAATTAATGATACTAAGTGTAATATTTGTAAGAAAAATAATCATAAAAGTTCAGATTGTTGGTTTAAAAATAAAAATGAGAAAAGTCAAAATGTAAACAAAAGAAATCAAAGCAATGCATTCTCTGTGTTCGAGCTATCATCATTGTTTTACAGTCAATTAGAAAGTGATAATTGTTGGGTAATGGATAGCGGAGCTTCAGAGCACATGTGTCATGATTTTAATATGTTTTTAGACTACAAAAAACTAGAATGTCCTAGGTCCATAGTAATTGGAGACGGCAAAATCATACAAGCCATTGGTATTGGAGTTATTTCTTTAGAAGCATTTACAGGTAAACAATGGATAAATACAACATTAAATAACGTTCTACATGTTCCTAGCATCAAGATGAATCTATTTTCAGCAAGTTCAACTACAGATAGAGGTTATGTTTTGACAATTACTAGTAAAATGTGTTATTTCAGGAAAAATAACAATAACAGTGTTTGTGCACTAGCATATAGGAAAAATAACTTATTTCTAATGAAGTTTAGGTCTCATAAAGTTCAAAATGCTTGTGTTGGTAAATCAAGTGACAGCTTATCTGAATGGCATGCTAGAATGTGCCACCAGGATATTGAACAGGTAAAAAACATGTTAAATAAATGTGATATAGATTTCAGTGCTGGTAAACAAGAGGAAATAACATGTGAGCCATGTCTTTTGGGTAAGCTACATAAGAAACCGTTTCCTATAAGTTTAAATAGGGCAGATAAGCCCGGTCAATGTTTACATATGGATTTATGCGGACCTATGGAGACTGTCTCATTAGGTGGATCCAGGTATTATCTACTCATAAAGGATGACTTTTCAAAGTATAGAACGGTTTATTTTCTGAAAAATAAGTTTGAAACAGTTGATAAAATTAAAACTTTTTTAAATTTTGTTACTAAAAATTTAGAATATAAAATTGAAGTAATAAGATCAGATTGTGGTTCTGAATTTATGAACAAAGAGGTGAAGTCTCTCCTAGATCATTTAGGTATTGTACATCAAAATAGTGCTCCGTACACACCCCAGCAAAACGGTTGCATAGAACGTGAAATGCGTACAATAACCGAAGCAGCCAGAACAATATTATTATCAAGTAATTTAGATAAGTCTCTTTGGGCTGAAGCTGTCAATACAGCTGTATACGTTATAAACAGAACTGGTAAAAGTAGGATTAAAAATGTAACTCCATATGAGCTCTGGTATAAAAAGGGATTATATGATATAAACAATTTAAATGTGTTTGGTTCAAAAGTAGGTGTACACATTCCAGATCATTATCGCAAGAAATGGGATAGCAAAGCTGAAATAGGATACTTTGTAGGTTATAGTGAAACAACAAAAGGTTTTAGAATTTATTTTCCCCATAAAAATGATGTTTTGATTAAAAGAGAGGTAACATTTCTGAAAGGCAATTCTAGTAGTCAAAAGTTAGGCAATACTTTTCAAGATCATAATATTATAACCCCATTATTATTAAAAGAAGAAATAAATAATAAAGAGGATGAAATAAGAGAAGAATATCACAGTTTTAACGAGGAAGGTGAAGAAGATGTAACACAGTTATCAGATCTTGATGAAAATACAGAAGTACAAACAGAGGAAATTCTAAATTCAGAAGAAACATCCGAGTCAGAAGAAGAGGCAGAAGAAACACCTCAAGTACTAACACACTCACGGAGAGGCAGAGCAATAAAGAAACCATCAAGGCTAGATGACTACGATACAAACCTTCTGTCCATCGGTACAGAGCCAGCTACTCTAGAGGAAGCGCTTGACTCTGAAGAAAAAGAAGAGTGGAAGATTGCTATGAAGACTGAGCTAGATACCCTGATAGAAAATAACACATGGACAGAAGTAAATAGCGTACCAGAGGGGAATAAAGTAATTTCTAGTAAATGGGTTTTTAAAGTTAAACAAGTAGGTACTAATAAAGTATATAAAGCTAGGTTGGTAGCAAGAGGCTTTGAACAGTCTGATTGTGATTTAGAAGTATATTCTCCTGTAGCTAAATTGCCTACTTTTAGAGTTTTTATAGCAGTTGCAAATAAACTTCAACTTCCAGTTCATCAGATGGATGTTGTAGGCGCCTTTCTACATGGTGACATTGATGAGATTGTATACATCAAGTTACCAAGCGGTGAAACATGCAAGTTAAATAAATCATTGTATGGTTTGAAAAAGTCTCCTAAATATTGGAATAACAAGTTTGATGACTTCATGAGTAAAGAAAATTTCAGTAAATCTAAAAATGATCATTGCTTATATTTCAGAAAGGTAAATGAATGTATGCTATACGTTTTGCTATTTGTTGATGATATTCTTATGTTTTGCACTGAAAACAAGGTTTTGGAAGATTTTAAAAGCGAACTAAGCAGTAACTTTAATATGAAGGACTTAGGTTTAGCCAAATGTTATTTGGGTATCGATATTGATCAAAAGAAAGGTACAACGGTAATTAGTCAGAAAACATATCTTACTAAAGTTTTAGAGCATTATAATATGTCAGATTGCAAACCAGTTTCTACTCCAATGGACCAAAACTTTAAGTTTGAAATACTAAAAAGGGAAAAATCTGAAAGTCCAGAAATAGAGAAAAAGTGTAGACAACTCATAGGCAGTTTAATGTATGCAGTTTGTGGTACAAGACCAGATCTATGTGTATCAGTTTGTTTCCTCAGTAGGTACCAACACTGTGCTAGTATTATGTTGTACAAGGCATTGAAACGTATTCTAAGGTATATAAAAGGTACATTAAATTACTCTTTGGTATATAATAGCACATCCACAGAATTGCAAGGCTTTGTTGATGCAGATTGGGCCGGTGACACACAAGATAGAAAATCTACCACTGGTTATTTGTTTAAATTATTTGATTGTACTGTAGTATGGTGTTGTAAAAAACAACTTAGTGTGTCATTATCCTCCACTGAGTCTGAATATATTGCATTAAGTATGGCTATTTCAGAAGCATGTTGGCTGAAAAACTTGTTATGTGACTTTGATATTGTCGGTAATGAAGTGATCTTGTATGAAGACAATCAGTCAGCAATAAAACTTGTTTATAAAAATGAAAATAATAAAAGATTAAAGCACTTGGATATTAGGTATCACTTCATTATGGACAAAATAAAGGATAAGTGTATTTCAGTAAAGTATATTAAAACACAAGATAATTTAGCTGATTTATTAACTAAGCCATTGGGAAAAACTGTTTTTGAGAAGTTTGTTAAGTTAATTTTTTAAGAATATAGGCTATGCACATAATCTATGTAATGTTGGTCATGCATTTTTAGAGTTTCATTCCGTTAAAAATAAAGGGGCAAGTTAAGTATTTGAATGTGCCAATATAAAATGCATTACTAACAATTTAGTTAGGATTGAATAGCTTAATATTTATGTTTTAAACAGGGAAAACAGGAAAATATTATGTTGAGGGGTGGTGTAAAAATTTACACCCTATTATAAGGGTGAGAATCGTGTTGGAGCACCATAAAATATTAGTTCCTGATTTCCCCATAACGTATGTGTGTCGCTTCAGTATTTACATAGGTTCTTTATCAGAAAAAATCACTAATGACCAATTTTATTTTTTGATACATTTTGCATTCCCTGGTTTGGCTTCATTATATAGAGTTGCTTTTAATAAAATCATGAAATAATAACATAAAAATCTCACGGGTAAAATGGAACGCTTATGTCAAAATGAATGTCATGTAGTCTATGAAGTAAATCTATGGTAACTGAACTGTCAACAATAAAAAGTTAAACCACGTTTTACGACAAGTCTGTTATTTATTTTAAAATATCACGAAAATCCAGCACGATATTTTAAAATTATATAGACATTTTTATCGAACAGAGGTACTTGATGACAGCTCTAATTTCATTTTTCTCCATGTTGATGTTATTTCTTCGACAGTTCGTACTCAAATGAATGTTTCTCCCGGAAATCGTGATCTATTCATATGTTTTTTTTAGGCTGATGTAGTGAGTAATTGAGTAATAAGCAAGCAAAAAACATATTTTTTGGATTTTTATGCGGACCTGAAGTAACCGATTATCATTACTTTTTGATCACCCCTCGTATGGTGAAACTCACTCTAAGCGGAATCGTCAATGGAATCGTAAAGTAAACGATCCGCCCGCGCTTACGGTTCGTCGTCCATGCGCATGGCGCCCGTCTGTGTCACCTCGTGTTCAACCAGCAGTCGGAGAGCTTTTGTAGATCTTTGTAACGCACGCTTTTCAAGATATCGCCTCTGCAGCTCAGCCAGTCAGCCATAGCCAGTTAACAGGAGCCAGCTAGAATGTAACGCCCAGGCAAGATATCGCCTCTGCAGCCCTGCAGCCTTGGCCGGACCGCCAGAGCCAGTTAACCGCAGCCTTGGCCGGAGCGCCATAGCCAGCCAGCCAATGCCAAAAGCCTTTTAGCAAGCCTGCTAAGCCGCTAGCCATGCCGTCACATCCTTCCACGAGATCAGGCCTGATCTTGGGAGAGGATGTGACCAAGGAGTCTTATTTACAGGAAATGATGTGACAGTTGCTGCCACAGAGCATGTAACTTTATGGTTGCCTGTCAGTGAGCCGTCAGTTATGGAAAATACGAGTTGTGCCTATCATGAGATTCTGATAATTTGTTAAAGCAAGGAAATATAACTGATTGCATTTATACCGTCTACAATTATTTACCACGCCATTAGGCTGCTTTTCCACCAGAGATGCGCTATGTAGCTGTGCTACGAAGATGTGAAAGCTGAGCTACGAAACTGTGTGACCTTTTCCACCGATGCTACGCTATGTAGCTGTGCGGTAAGATGTGCTATGGAGATGGGTAGCTGCGCTACGAAGATGCGCTGTCACAGGGTAGCTGCGCTACAAAGATGCGCCGCCACAAGGTAGCGTGAGAAAAACAAACTAAATTACTCGTTTTCTCGCCGCCGATTGGACCACTGCCTAAAGCTCATAAGTCTGACAACCAGTCTTACCAAGAAGTATCGTATTTCCCAGTTACTGGGTTGTGGAGGTCCGATACACAGTCGCTCCATGTAAAATACTGATATCCAGCTGCATCTGGTTCGACGGGAAGACCCCAATACAATTGGGAAAAGGCTAGGCAGATACATGGTAGATGGGTTTGACACCAAATTTGCATATCAAAATAGGGTGTGAATTTGTCTTACCAATCATTCGTCGAGTCATACAGACTGATATTAATGATAACAGTCTCTTCAGATAACAGATAATACTCAGTTTGATTACTGACGAAATAGATAACGGATGATACCTTCATAGATTTTGGATTGACAAGATAAAAATTGTCTTTTTTTAAACCACGAAAATGATTCGATGCGCATCAAGAACTCAACGTCATGGAATTTATTTAGAAAATTAGGTAGATACCTACCACCTTTTTGTTTAAACTTTTCATGAATAAAGAGTTGCAGAGAAAACTGATTCCTGTTGAACACCGAAATCAATAGCCATAAACTCAGAGGATAAGCCATCAACGACTACTCTGATTGATCGTTCACTAAGAAATTCTGATATCCAGCTTCAGAAATCAACTGGGGTGCCAAAAGCAGAAAATTTGCTGAGTATAGACTTGCGTCTCGCGATCCAATCAAAGGCTTAAGGGCGTTTACGCTCTATGTCCGATCCGAATCCGATCCGAACCCGTGAAAAAAAAATTCACGGACAGAATTCGGATATTGCTTACGAACTACTCCGATCTCTGACAACCAGCCGTATAAACCCGCCCGCCCCGCTGCCTCTCTGCTCGTACGCAGCTCGGATTCAACTCGGACGCAGTGCGCGAGCGTTCATACAAATAATACTATGGCTACTTCGGTACATCATTTTTAATCCGAAACGGACATTCTCGGATGACGGAAAGAAATCGGATGACGGAGATCGGATCTAGTGCGTAAACTACCATAGAAATAGTTCTACGGCTACGACGGACCGTATTTTCACGGGTTCGAATCGGATTCGGATCGGACGTAGTGCGTAAATGCCGTAAGAGATGAAAATATTGAACATTGGCTATACTTACCGGTGGTACTCTACTAAGTTGACATCTGGCCAGGCTCAGGTACTTGATGGACTGGTGTGGAGACCTCTGCAGCGTCATCTTCTGGTGTAGAGCCTGCACAGGATTCACCACTGTCGACAGATCCATTGTGTTCGCCATTTCTCCTGTAACAGATAATGAAAGGCCTGAATTTCTCTTACGTTATTTTACTGATACTGATGCAGCCTACTTCATCCCACAGCTGGGGAAAGGTATCTCGCTATGGCTTCCAGTCATTACGATCCAGGGCCCAAGTGGACCACAGGTCGCGACGTCTGACTGCGTCCACTGTGGCCGATCTAAAAACTAAAATGGCCGCCATTCGCGATGTGTTGAATTATGAACTCTTTATATGCAGATTTGGTGATCAAAATAAGTATACAACGTGTAACGTTAAATGCGCAAAACCTCTCGTGGGGTAACTCAGCCCATGTTAATGAACAATGTTTGTCCTAAGACTATTGGAAATTCGCAAAAAAAAATGGTGTTTCATACAAAATGAAAAATTGATCGCGCCCATCAGTATGAAAAATCTTCTTCTTCGTTTTGCGCATTTAACGTTACACGTTGTATAATGTCCACTTAGAGTAGGTATCGGCACGGGTATCGGTAATCGGAAACCAAACAAACTGAGTATTTATTTTTTTCAATAATATTAAAAAAAAAATGAATGAAATATAAGGAAACGCCTTTTTCCAACTGTATTGGGGTCGGCTTCCAGTCGTACCAGATGCAGCTGGGTATCAGTATTTTACATGGAGCGACTGCCTATCGGACCTCCATAACCCAGTAAATACGAGCCCCATGGTAGGACTGGTTGTCAGATTTATAAGCTTCTGATTATTAGTAGGTAACGAACTGTCAAAGATATATATATTTGTCGGATCCGGTCAATAGTACGGACAGCAAACGAATCGTAAGCGCGCCATTTTGAGTATCACGTGGTCTGCGCGCGCTTATACAGAGTCGTGATGTTTCATCGGGGCGGCGAGGAGCGCATTCAGTGCCCGACCGCAGCAGTGTGAAGACATCCCGAAACTGTACTCGATTCGTTGTGCCCATTATAAGTGTAGTGAGTGATTAAATTAAATTGTGTTTGATTTAATTTGTGATTTAAAATTAAAATAACCAAGTGAACCGCACCCAGTGTATTTTCATTGCACGAGACCCAAACTCTGCCCACATGATGCCTGAATCTGACGGAACAATACCGGTGGCTCCGACATCAGAAGTGGGATCAAATCGTGCTAATGAAATTACACGCGGGAACAGTGACAATAGCAATCAGTGGAAGTTAGTTACTTTTTGAAATGCAAAACCAGCAAACTTTGAAAACGCAGCCAGTGAAAAACAAGTTTTTAGTGCCGGAATTCGACCCCGACAAACCGGATTCCGATGCGCGGTCGTGGTGCGCCACCACTGACTTTTGTTTTAACGGGAGTGCAGTGGAGGGATGCCAGCTTATTTTGACGCTGAGCAAGGCGCTAAAAGTGAAGCATCAACCTGGCTATCTCAAATAGCCTACAAAGGAATTTAAGGTACTTTTTACAACAAGATTTATTTCACAACGGCGGCTACCCTCATTAAAAAAAATAAGTGGCGAAAAACCAAGTGATAAAGAAACATTACCCACGTTCGCCAGTCGTTTCATATCTGATGCGAAAAATGAACACTATCTGTGAATCATCGAAAACAAGTGACACCAAGCGAGGAAAAATAACGTCAATTAAGTGTTATAACTGTGCTAAAACGCCCAAGCGTATTGAGTGCAGAAGTAAGGCGATGGATACGAAGGGAAGACCTACAGCATCAAGTCAAGTGACGCAGCAGCCGGCATCGAAGACCTTGGTGTGCATCAAATGTGGCAAGCCAGGTCACATAGCCGTGCGCTGTACGAGCAGTAGTGGCGGCAGTGGCAACGGACCAGTCCAAGGCGCGGCGCGACGCGTCGATGTCTGCATCGTGCAACCACCATCAGACACGTTACAACACAGGTGAATCGTTTCATTTTTACTTACGCCTCTGGTGCCTTGTGTTCTTTATGTTGACTATCGCTGGTTAAGCGTTAGTGAGTAATATCGCTGGTTAAGCTTTTTTTATTATTACTGTCTAAGTGATAGGATTTGTAACGCTGGTTAAGCGCTACAATGTTACGAACTGGTTAGTAGTGATGCATAGTGCTGGTTAAGTGCTGTGGATTTGGGGGGAATGCCTGAGGTTCAAGTACCATTTTGAAGTAGAGATGTTGAGTTGAATGATAGTGTGGAATCTTAGGTCGGCTGGTCGGACCGTACCAGTAGCTATTTCGTAGCCGTAATCCGTATCTTATTGACATCTCGGTGTCCATAGAAGCGCGGTGTGCGGATGGCACTGGCGGAGGTCGTGTATTGTGCGTTCATGGTGAACGGTGTGAAACAAACAGAGGTTTGTTAGTGGGGCTAGTGTTAGCCACAGGCCACGAATTTGATTCCTGCTGTTTTGATTACAATATTGCTGCATTGTGATAATACAATTGCAAAGGTACTTAAATGCTCTGGGATTTCCGATCAGTCTTAATTAGATCCAAAGTTTAAGGGTCTGTTTAGAGTGATAAAGATTTTGAGATGGTGACCGTTACACATTGAAACCCTTGAATTCTAAGTGTACCTACAAACATTCCAACGGGTCATGTACCAGTCGAAGTTACCATAGATTCTGATTAAGTTGTGGTGAGAGGTCGAGTAAAACGGTCTATTGGCCGTCTTGTTTTCGACTGTACCAGTAGCCATTTCGTAGCCGTAATCCGTATCTTATTGACATCCCGGTGTCCATGGAAGCGCGGTGCGCGGGTGGCTCTGGCGGAGGTCGGGGTCTTGAGAGACCATAGTGTGTAGTCAGCGGGTGATGCACTCGGGCGATCCACGTGGTGGATGCGCACAGAAGTTCTGATCCATGCATTGGATGTGTGAAAGCAATGTGATTGCTGGTCGGCTAGAGAGCCGTGGCGTTAGAAGTTTTACTCGAAAGTCGAAGGTCACTGGAAAACCGGTAGTTTTTTTGCAATAGACTTGTGAAAGTAGATTCGAACGACTGTGGTACATGGCCCAGGGTAGTTGTTAGTGGCCCAGGGTAGTTGTTGGTGGCCCAGGGTAGTTGTTAGTGGCCCAGGGTAGTTGTTAGTGGCCTAGGGTATTTGTTAGTGGCCTAGGGTAGTGATTGATGTATTTTCAATTGGCTATTCCCAATTTTTGATTTAGTTGAAGAGTATTGGTTTTAATGGTACAGTAGAGTTCTGAAATTTCCTTATTTTCACCAAAGAACTGAATATAGAGTTTGGTCAGGAATGACCGAGTGGAACAGTATTCTGTCGTAGACTATTTTGTGTTTCAGAGTGATTATTACACGAGGAGAATGAAAAGAGTTGAAGGAGGCCTATATCAAGATGGTTGAAAGAGGCTGAAGAAGAAGAAGAACATCACACGAGGACGTGTGAATCGCAGGATGGCCGTGTCGGATCCGGTCAATAGTACGGACAGCAAACGAATCGTAAGCGCGCCATTTTGAGTATCACGTGGTCTGCGCGCGCTTATACAGAGTCGTGATGTTTCATCGGGGCGGCGAGGAGCGCATTCAGTGCCCGACCGCAGCAGTGTGAAGACATCCCGAAACTGTACTCGATTCGTTGTGCCCATTATAAGTGTAGTGAGTGATTAAATTAAATTGTGTTTGATTTAATTTGTGATTTAAAATTAAAATAACCAAGTGAACCGCA
Organism: Agrotis clavis; assembly: GCA_954870645.1. Lineage (NCBI taxonomy): Eukaryota > Metazoa > Arthropoda > Insecta > Lepidoptera > Noctuidae > Agrotis > Agrotis clavis. The sequence continues at coordinate 8,822,866 of OX940945.1, forward strand.
CCCAGTGTATTTTCATTGCACGAGACCCAAACTCTGCCCACATGATGCCTGAATCTGACGGAACAATACCGGTGGCTCCGACATATTTATATATGTATATATATTATATATTTATATATGTTTGTATGTGTATGCATGTATTTATTTAATTATACCTATATATATTTTATCTTGTTTAATTGGTTAATTGTACACCACAGTACCTACTACCAACAGTATGTCTCTCTTTCTTCCTAATCCATCCAAAGGTTGTCTTGAAAAGATCGCTTTTAGTGATAAGACCGCCTATTGTGTCACCCTATGTATAAGTTATAATTTGTAAAATGTTATGTACCGTGGAATGGGGTGTCATTGATCAATTTAAAAATTCTAAGGGCTGTATTTTCTAAAATACAAAGGTACCGAAGACGAAAAAAAAATTGGAATATCGGTTTTTACTATACAATCGATACAATGAATTAGATTCTATTTTAAATAAATAATATGTCGATGAAAAATATAAATGTGAGTGGTCAATGTTAAACCGTAAGTGGGGTTACTTTGATACCCCCTAATATTTTCACGGCAAATGATAGTAACCCCTTTAAACGTTATTATTTCGAAAGAACAAAAAAAATCGGCTAAGTGTAAAAAAAGATATTAATTTTTTTAAAGTTTTGGGGTGACATTGATCAAGGCAAAAAAAAAACTTTTTGAAAAATCACCTTTATTTTAACGTTTCATTGAGATATATTAATTGTAAAAACATAATTAGGAACATTAATCAGTCAAAATCTTAAATGTTAAGTAAAAATAGAAAAAAATCACTACTAGCTACTGCTCGTTCTAACACGTCTTCATTAGAATTCCGATAGGCGCGAGCGCCTAAACGCTTCATATATGTTCTTGGCATAGCGCTGAAAGTAAAAAAAAATCATATAAAGCAGCCATCATTGCAAATATATTGATAATATATGTTAAAAATGTCATGGGGTGAGATTGATCAATGACCAAAGTAACCCCATGCCTGTGATCAATGACACCCCGTATAGAAAATAAACCACCACTGAATGAAATTTTGGAGGTTAAAATACAAAAACAACTTCTTTCTCAAGCTAATTAAACACATAACAACATAAACTATAATTTTTTCTAGCAACTTGCATATCCAATCTGGTACCCAGGAAGTTATTTTAACCCCTAAAATACTTTAAACACAATACTCACAGTTTTTTATGAAAATCTCCGGTAGTGATCTGTTTGTACGTGCAGCGCTTGGGCAATGTCAAAGAGTGACACACAGTGCTGCCAATGCAAAAGACGAAATTTTTCGGTTGCGTTCAGAAATTAAACAATTCCTGTTTTAAAAAAATATAAAGTTTTTATCAATGTTACCCCGTGAATCAAACTAACCCCATTCCACGGTACCTTTAAGTTGTATGGTGTGCATAATAAAGAGTATTCTATCTATCTATCTAAAGATCTACAAATGACAGCCGGGACCAGCGGCTTTTTCCGAGGCACGGAGGAAACTCGCTATGACAGATGGTCAGTATGGTCACCCATCCACAGACCAACCTCGGCAAGCGCGCCTTACCCGGAAGATCGGCCTGTGCGGCTGTAATTATTTAGCCAGGAGCTCCTCCGTGGCGATATAAGAAAGAAATAAAACTCATGAACTTACCTGGGCCGGGAATCAGCCTGCCCATTTCGTCGACCCAGTTTTGAACATCCGTCATGTAGCCTGTCAGACATTTTGGAACCGGAGGTGGGATAGCTGATGAAGAGACTAGGTAGCAGCTTAAGCTGGAACAGAACATAGATTGACATCAGATACTACAGTCATGTCAAAGATACGGCCTGCGGGCCGTATCCAAAGACATAACAGCTCATTTTTAAATTTTACAGGAGAAGACTTATAAATATTTTTTTTGCATGTTTTTCCTCAGTTCTGGATAACTATTTACAGAAGGTTTGAAATCTTTAAATTTTAATTAATTGTTTTTTAGTTGGCTATAGTCATACCTTACGGCACTCAACTTTTAGAACTTTTGACTAAGTCACGACTGTCAAAGATCACAAATGACAACCGGGACCAACGGCTTTACGTGCTTTCCGAGGCACGGAGGAAACTCGCTATGACAGATGGTCACCCATTCACAGACCAACCTCGGCAAGCGTGGCTTAACCCGGAAGATCGGCCTGTGCGGCTGTAATTACCTATATAGCCACGAGCTACTAACTGTTATATACAAAAAGGATTACACAGCGCGGGAATCGATCCTACAACATTTAACACGCATAGAGCGAGATGACGTCTATCGCTCCATTTAATCGTTTACCCGACTGCAAAAGCCTAAAAGACAGGTTATGTTTTTAAGATTTTATCAATACTTACATTATTGCTCTCAAAATCATATTGTTTCATGAATCGCCAAAAATAACTCTCACTTCGTCATCATCGTAAAAATCACTTAAACACACTCATCGTCTCAAAATACAGTTTTCAATACACAACACAGAAATTATACACACTTTCTACTCTAACTGTGTACGAAAATACACACTTTAGAAAAAAAACGCAGCCTTTTTGTATTATTTACGTATTAATAAATTATTATTGTGTCACAATATATATTTGCACGAGTTTTTGGTCCGATAATGTATTGTAATCTAACAATATATGATAATAATTTATCTTATCGCGTTCGGTCAAAGACAAGGATTCGGCGCCATATTGGATTTTCGGTGTGAATAATTACGACGTCACTATGATCTAGTTGTGTGATAGTTAGGAAGATTGCCGACGATTACGACGGGGTTCGATTTTCGATTCCAGTTTGCAATATCTTGATTGTTGTGTCTTGTTTGACAGGCCTGTTGGTCTAGTGGTTAGTGACCCTGACTGCTATGCCGGAGGTCGTGGGTTTGATTCCCACCCAGGACAAATGTTTGTGTGATGAGCACGATCATTTGTTCTGTCTGGGTGTAATTTATCTATAATATGTATGTATTTAGAAATATATAAGTATGTTTATCAGTTTTCTAGTACCCATAACACAAGCTCTGCTGCTGCATATATATATATATACTATATATATATCTTATATATAAAATTTCCGTGTCACAATGTTAGTTACCGTACTCCTCTGAAACGGCTTGACCTATTTTTACCAAATTTTATATGCATATTCAGTAGGTCTGAGAATCGGCTACTATCTATTTTTTTTTTAATTTATAGGCAAAACAACGTTTGCGGGTTCAGCTAGTTTTTCTATAAAAGACAACATGATGTCTTAAAATCAAAACCTAAGAAATATATTTTAAAATCTTCATAATTATTCAATCTTTTTATTTGATATGTTACGTGATACAGATTTTCGAAAAGTGGGGAGAAATGGTCATTTTTTCCATTTACTTGAATAATTTAAAAAAGAAGTACAAAACAAAATTATATTAACAGTCCCCATAAATAACAACCCTTTAATAGATATATAGATATATGTATAGTTAATTAACAGTGGCGGCCTTAAGGGGGGGCGAACGGGCAACCGCCCGGGGCCTCGCGCTTGCAGGGGGCCTCGCGCAACAGTACAAGCAAAATAAAAAACAAGTAATTTTTATTTAAAACTTTTGATTTTGATTAATTAATTATTAAATATTAATAATATTAAATATTAATTATTAATATTGGCAAATTTAATAAGATTTTAATTTTAGAAAAAATCAAAACATCTATTTTTTTAATTTATCATCTCAGAGTTGGTTAATTTTGTAAATATTTTATTTAGTACAATTGTTTTGGCGCCTGAACGTACGGCTAGTTTAGGTTAAATCCGGTAGTTCAGACTTGTATATGATGTTAGCCCAATCAGTGACGTAGCGAGACCGAATCTTGGAGGGGGCAAGACGCATCTGCGAGGCCATTTTCTTTGATGGAGGATGAAAAATATCGCGCAGATTTGTGATTTTTTTTAAGCCCGTCGTGTGGGTCACCGCGTACGAGGCCTCCTTTTGTTTGACGACTTGATGATAAGATCGCATTACGAGGCCTCTTTGCCTCTTTCTGTTCACAGTTAGACATAAAAGGTAACCAAGTTATCATGCAACTACGCAAGACGATCTCCGGCCATCGTCGCGGGCATGCGGGCGGCGAGTAAAGGGCAACTCGCTGTTCGACCATGGACCATGCCCGGGTCGACGGTGCGTTGTGTTCTACGCGCGCCTCAAATAGCGTCAGCAAAATGACGGGCCCCCCTCTCAGAGGGCCAAAGCCTGCCGGGGTCGCGGGACTTAGCTCATTACCGTGACCCCGGAACATAAAGGGCTATTGAAGGACACTGTGGATTTTAGTCAGTACGAGTCTGACAGTCCCTCCCGCCCTGCCCGGGGTGGGAGGACTCATTTGATGATTTTACGACGCTAAAAAAAAAGTTACCATGCAACTACGGGGCCTCGCGCGAGAAGCAGAATTGCTTGACCTAAATATGATCGTCAGAGCTTTAGCTCTATCAGTTCTCAGTTAGAAATAGTAGTAGAAGTTAAATTATACTGCTTTACTGAGTGGTAACTAGCGGTAGTTGAGATTGCCGTTGTCAATTTTATTTTATTTTATTAAATCTCTAGGCGCGAGGCCCCGTCATGTGCGAGGCTAGCTAGGATCCGCTAAGCCCCCGCCTAGCTACGCCACTGGGCTCAATGAATAATCAAAGTTTGAGACCTCAAACACCGAACGCTACTTTGTAAAAAAATTAAAAAAACCTCGATTTCGTTCTTTTTTGAAAATTTTGCGTTTATGACCGTAAAGTACTAGTTGTTGATAATAACTTCTCAGAACGGTTTCATAGATGCCTTTTGCTACAATATGAGAACCGATTTAAATCTGTAGACCTAGTAGTTTCAGAGTTGAGCTTTTCAATTTTTTTTTTTTTTTGAACTTTACAATTTGACACCACTTGAGTAACTCTGGCGGTATCTCGAATCAAAAACAAGTATGAAAGAGGCAAAGCATCAGAGTTGGGATGTCTTAGAACTTTGTGACTTTTTTCGAAAAAATTAAAGAATGTTGGGAGGGTTTATCTCGGAGACTTTTAGGTCTACTGAGGTATTTATATTCAGTCTTCATCTTCATCAGCCTGTAATGTTCCCACTGCTGGGACACAGGCTTCCTTTCTGTAAGAGGGGTCCATAATCCACCACGCGGGCCCCGTGCGGGTTGGTGATGTCACATGTCTTAAAATGTTTGGTTTGGAACGTTTTTTATGCGCCAGCGCTCTGTTCTGCAAGACGGTCTACCAAAAAACCGCCCGCGGTTAACGCCATCGCCAGTGCGTACGCGTCAACTAAGTTCTATTGATTACAGTTTTGCCGTGGCTTTTACCCGAGAGCATTTTGTAGCAAATCACGGTTTTAAAATCAGTCGCGCGAAAAAACCACGGTGCGGCTACTTGCATTAGTTTTCTAGGGGCACAAATTCACGCCATTAAAAACCACAGCGGTTTAACCGTAGTGCGGCCTAGACCTAAACCCCTACAAAGTTCTTTTTCGAAAAAAGTTACAAAGTTGGAAAACATTGCAACTGAAGACATGATATCAGATGCCTCTTCCACATTTGTTGTAAAAAAAAAACGTTGATTTGAGTACTTTTGAAAAGTGCTAACTCGGAAGCTTTTGGGTCTTCAGAAACCATTTTAGTCTCGTATTGTAATAAATTTATTCTTCTTTCAAAACGTCGTCCTTAAGTTGCATCAAAGTAGTAAACTAATTCTTTATGGTAATAATAGCCAAAAAGGCAAAAGTCTGCTAAAATCAGAACTATATCCATTTTACGCAAACACGGATGTTCAAAGTTCCTATAAGAACTGTAAAATGTTTTAAAACTCAAATTACATTTATTTAATTGTACAACTTTAGCATTTGTCCTCAAACATGACAACCAAACCTACTTTCGCATCACATACTTTTTATGAAGGGCAAGGGGCCTCGCAAAGACTTGTCGCCCGGGGCCTCGCAATGGGTAAGGCCGCCTCTGTTAATTAATCCAGTACTTACACTATGTCAGTACCGGCGTTAGGGTAAGGCGCGGTTAGGCGACCGCCCAGGGCGCCGAATACGAAGGGGCGCCGCAGGCCTACTTTCTCGTAAACGTCCCAATTTCTTTCATCTCATTTTTAGGATTTAAACCCAAAACCCCTCTAAAGAAAACACTACAACTTGCCTCCGCTGCTCGTGCGAGGCCCCCTCGTTGTAAGTTGATTTAGTTCCCCCAAGTCATCTCTAGCACGGGCACGCCGCAATCGCGGTGGTAAAGACCCCTCTTTTATGTAGGAGTGGCTGGATAGGCGTCACGGCGGCGTCCTGACCTACCGCATGACGCAGGTCCTCACCCGACACGGAAGTTTCGGGAGGTACTCCTGGTACGCCTGGGTGTCACCACTGCGTGGATCGTCCGGAGGACACGGTGGAGCATACAGTGCCCCGCTTGGGCAGAGCACCGCCGTGTCCTCACGACGGCGATAGGCGGAGACCTCTCGCGTCCGACATTGGTCGAGGCCATGCTGCGAGGCGAGACAGAGGGGGAAGCGAAAGGAGGCGATCTTTCTGCGAATCAGTCATGCTCGCGAAGGAGGAGGCGGGCCGCGTGAGGGAGAGGACAGCGTTTCCCTCCACTCCAGCCGCAGTGGTAGACGCCTACGGCGACAGACGTCGGCAGACGATCTCCGGGCACCGGGCGGGTGGCGATTTATGGGCGACTGGCTGTCCGACCATGGACCATGCCCGGGTCGACGTGACGGCGCTTTGTGTTACACGCGCGCCTCAAAGAGTGTCAGCATAACGACGGGGCCCCCCTTAGAGGGCCAAAGCCTGCCGGGGTCGCGGGACTGACGAGCTACCGATACCCTGGAAAGTAAAGGGCTATTGAAGGACACCGTGGATTTTAGTCAGTACAAGTGTGACAGTCCCTCCCACCCTGCCCTGGATGGGACGACTCATTTGTTGATTTTACCCCGATAAAAGAAGGGGGGCGCCGTAGAAATCTCGCCCAAGGGCGCTGGTAGTGCTAAAACCGGCACTGCACTATGTAGTAATAAAAGTAAAGATAATATCATTAATTTTTCAATTCGAATTTCGGAACAGTAGTTCTTGAGTAAGCGCGTTCAACCAACTAAACAACAAAACTTTCGAAGTCGGTTAACGGTTCCACTATGCTCCCAATTTTTAAATCAGCATCATCATCATCATCAGCCTATATTAATGTTCCCACTGCTGGGACACAGGCCTCCTCTCTGTGAGAGGGAGTGGGCCATAATCCGCCACGCGGGCCCAGTGCGTGTTGGTAGATGTCACAGGTCTTCGAATTTTTGGTTCTAAGACATGCCGGTTTCCTCACGATGTTTTCCTTCACCGTTTTCTCTCAAAACACACACACAGTGGCGATGAAATAAATTACACAAAATAATGCGCCTGGCGGGGTTCGAACCCACGACCTACAACTCGTAAGTCGAGACCGATACCATTGGGCCACCACTGCTCCCAATTTTTAAAGGATGGTATTTAAAAGTACTTCAATTTATTCCCATTTCATTTACCTAATTTTGCCTGTGTTCCACCAAATATACTGAATGTGCACCAAAATATGTTCATTAAAATATGTCATAACGAGGTGTAATAAAAAAAATGTACCTAAGCAGGGTCGACGAAGCCCCGCTTCGCGGGGCTTCTATTTCTGTGTACAAGGTTTGAAGGAACCTAACCAAACCGAACTTCGGGGTGTCCCTGAAATCTTGCTAAAGCGAGTTTTAGATTTGGTGCACATTCAGTATATTTGGTACTTATACAAAAAGAATTATTGATGCGCATTTAAATTTTAGCCATTTTTAAATAATCCTTCATTATTTGTCCCCAGTGCAACTCCCAAAGGGGTTAAAACCAATGGAGTATCAGGTCCAATACCGCGCCCCCCAGCCCCCGCCCCCGGGGGTCAATCGGACCCCAGAAGAGATCGAACAAGAGATCAAGACTATGGAAGCACAGTATGAGAAACTAGCCATGGTGTTCATTGAGTAAGTAAACTCATTTTCATCTTTTTTTTTTATTGGTACAAACCCACCACACTATTCCCAAACCACTGCAACTCCTGAGAGTCAGAATCAACAGTGGCAACCACCAGAAAAGCGCCGAGACAATGAAGCTCGACGTGTCCCGGAGAATGAATTTACCTGTCTTGGATCCTACAACGAAATTAATCAGAAAAGAATTGAGAAAATAATGTTTCCACTTCCCTCCATGTAAGCTCCTCATTTTCATCATCACTACTCATCAGTAGAGGTCGGAATTAGGTAGAATAGATTCCATCGAAATGTTGATATTAATATGGATCTTCCCGGGATTTTAAGAGACGATCTCGTGTGCAAAACAGTATTACAAATAAATAATAATAATAAAAACATCAGAGATAGATTAGATCTAATAAATAAATTGTGTGAAAGTAAATAACTTTTTAAACAATTAATTTAATAGGTAAATCACGGGATTTTTCAGATCTTTAAAAGTAATTCCGGGATTTGAGGCATACTCGTAATCACTTTTTTCTTTCGATGTATGAAATCAGTGTAAGTACATGAATAGCTCTTCCTAATTCCGACCTATGCTCATCAGCCTATACCTAAATGATCCCAAATCTGTGACACAGGCGTCTCAGTAAGAGCCCGTGGGCCATGATCCACCAAGCGGGTGCAGTATTATGTCTTGAATTTTAAAAGAGACAGTGACCTCTGAGTTTGTTTCGGCTGTTTCTTCTCAGAGTACTCAGGTACGAAACTCCGGCCTCATCTAGTTTGTGAAAAGACGTGTAAAGCAAAGCATAAATAAATATAATTTTATTTTAATAATTATTTCAATTCAAAATCATTTCATTTCAATGTCATTTCATTTCAATATTATTTATTTCAATGAGGAGCTTGGCTTGTGGCTAAATAATTACAGTCACACACACACAGGCCAATCTTCCAGTTTAAGCCGCGCTTGCCGAGGTTGGTCTTTGCATTGGTGACCATCTGTCATAGCGAGTTTCATCCGTGCCTCGGTGCTATTGTTTGTAGATCTTCGACAGTATGTTAGAACTTAGAAGCTGTAAAGTCTGACAATCAGACTTATCATGGGGTATCGTATTACCCAGTTACTAGGTTGTGGAGGTCCGATAGGCAGTCGCTCCATGTAAAATACTGATATTCAGCTGCATCCGGTTCGACTGAACGCCGACCCTAATAATATTTGCGAAAAGGCTAGGCAGAAGATGATCACTTTATTTCAATATCATTTCATTTCTATGTCTTCTTGCAGTCTTCCTCACGACGTGATGTGGAGTGAACCACCAGTTATAGTCCAATGGCAGGAATCTCGCAACATCTGGACAACCAACTTCGTCAACGATTACAAATTCAATGAAGACAAGCTTAGCATTCAGTTTAGAACAGGAGTTCTTTGTGAGTAGACCTACCATTAACGCTGGATCTATGGACTATCTCGGTTTGATCTTTGTCTGTAACTAATCAACAACTGGGTCAATCTTCAATGTTGAGGCATGTGTTACGGATAATGACGCCGATACTTTTACTACTAGTGCAACTATCCACTGACAAAAAACATTTTTTTTTTTTTTTTTTTTTATCCTTTATTTCGGGCAACTAAGGCCCATAAAAACACAATACACACACAGTTTTATTTTTTATATAAGTATAAAAAATAAAACTATAAACTAATACATAATTATTTTAAAACAATAAACTTAAAAACTATTGCACACGAAGTTTTAGTTTTAAGTTGGATAATCTACATATTATATTTATCGCAAAAGGCATCATCATAGTTATCGAGAAAGGCTATAAAACATCAGGCTTCGGCCAAAAAGTGCCGACTTTTTCAAGCCAGTATTCTCCAGTATTGAAATAATTTTACTTTTGTTGCAGGGCCCATAGGCATTGCAACATTAAAATACAGCAACATGCCGTACCAAGGATTTGACATCAAACCAAATCCATGGGGGTAACTAATATTCATTTATTTTTCCCAGCTAGATATTTTGATAAAACGGCTTTTAGGCTTATTATCATAGGTCGGTATTAGGTATTAGAGTTATTTTGGTACTTGCAATGAAATGTTGGGATTTCTTATACACAATCTCGTTTGGAAAACAGTATTGCGAATAAATAATAATATCTAATAAAAACATCAGAGATAGATAAATAAGTTTTGTGAAAGTAAAAAAATAAAAATTATTAAGTAGTCAAGAAATGTTTCTGCTCTTTAAAAGTGATTCCGGGATTTCGGACATATCCACTTTATTATTTCGCTGTTGTTTGGGATCTTGATTGAAACCACGTTGCACTCAGGGCCGGATTAACCATCTCGGGGCCCCTAGGCACAGCTCGTTTCGGGCCCTCCCTTTTTCATACCACAACAACGCAATTTGGAATTTTTTACTGTCTACATTACGAAATAGAATGAATGTAAAGTCATTATTTGCATTTTATCATCACATGACAAAGGTATACGCCTTCCAAAAAAATTAGTTAGATTAATTTCAATACAAGTAAAAAATTCAGTCATTCACCGCCACTCTTATAGTGTCAATAATGGGGGTTTTTACCTTATAATGTGGAAATAAGTTTCACTTTTACCGTGGTTTCATAAAACCACACAATCCCTTTTTTTATTTTTTTATCGGGAATGCTGGGCCCCTGGTCATAGTGGGCCCCTAGGCACTGGCCTAAAGTGCCTTATGGATAATACGGCACTGGTTGCACTGTTTACTATTATAATGTTTATTGGACTGTTGGACACTGTTACACTTTGTATAGGAGAAAGCACTCATAAAACTACTAATTAATATTAAAGTTACAAAGAGACGTGTGCGCTCTGTTCCTCGTGGTGACGGAAGCGCGAGAGCGACATCTGTCGGTCCTATTAGGTATGACAACTGAAATGACGTTGACATTACTATTATGTACCATAAATCCAACCCGCACTGGGCCCGCGTGGTTGATAATGGCCCACTCCCTCTCACAGAGAGGAGGCCTGTGTCCCAGCAGTGGGAACATTATAGTCTGATGATGAATTCCGACTTAAAAATTGAATACTTAAAACCTAAAACAGTTCAAAAAAGTAATCCGAAAATCACCTCGCGAGGGCGACGTCCGATGCAGTGGGAGTCTTCCACGGCGATTGGGTCGTGAGGTGATGATAATGTCTATCCCATAATCTTTTCACCAGGAAAGGCGTGATGGTCACCGTCACAGGTCTTTGCGTGACAGTCACGTGGATATGCGTCAACAACTATGTGAAGCTGAAGTCAATCACCAACGCGTCCACTACGGCATTGACTGAGCATTTCGGTAAGAAGTATAGCGTCAAGAAAATGGTGCAGGTTAGTAGTTGATTACTCTTGAATTCCTGTTACTCTGACGTTCGGTAATGTACGGTCGGTTGCGTACTAACAGCCGCGTAGACTCGGTCGCGTATTATCGATTGCGTATATTCGGCAGCGTACGGTCGGTCGCGTACTGTCGATCGCTTATACTGTCGGCTGTCGGTCTCGTTTTGTCAGTCGAGTACTTTCGGTTGCTTATGTTCGGTCGCGTACTGTCTGTCGCATATTATCGATCGCGTTTTGTCGGTCTAGTACAGTGGTCCGTGCACTGTAAGTCGCGTAAATTCGTTCGTGTTTATTGGAAAGAAAAAGCAACGTAATACACGCCGCTGATGACATTAACGTCGCTTTATGGTGCCACGCTCACACAATCCTCCACTTGCATCCATCGGTTGCCCGCGACCCTCACGATGTCGTCGCCTCGTCGGTCCAATTAGTGGGAGGCCTGCCTACGCTGCGTCTTCCGGTCCGTGGTCGCCACTCGAGAACTTTTCTTCCCCATCGGTTATCAGTTCTACGACCGATAAATAAAAAAAAAAATTAAAAATTCTTACAGCTCATGCGTGAGGCAGCTTGTGACTTCTTCCCGGACTTCGATGGCTATACCCACGTTGAAGGATCAGCTCGTAAGGAGTGGGTAATGGAGAGGCACACCTACCACGCCATGGCGGCAATGTCTAGGGCTTATAACTTCCAATTTAGCCGGTAAGATATTTTTTCCTTAGCCTGTAGGTACTGGCCACCTCTCGCGCCCGGCATTGGTCATGCGCCGCCTCCTTCTGCGAAGCAGACATGCGCGCGAAGGAGGAGATGGGCCGCGTTGGAGAGAGGACAACGTCCTCCCTCCACCTCAGCCGCAGTGGTAGACGCCCACGGTGACAGACGTCGGCAGACGATCTCGCTGTCCGACCATGGACAATGCCCGGGTCGACGGGGCATTGTGTTCCACGCGCGCCTCAAAGAGTGTCAGCACAATGACGGAGCCTTTTGAGGGCCTCATTACCGTGACCCTGCAACGTAAAGGGCTATTGAAGGATACCGAGGATTTTAATCAGTACAAGTCTGACAGTCCCTTCCACCCTGCCTGGGTAGGAGGACTCATTTGATGATTTTACCACGTAAAAAAAATATGACGTGTTGCCAACTTTAAAAGTGATAAAAAAGTGGCCCTTTAAAAGATTATGAGGTTTTCATTTCTTCACGAAGATTTCACATATTTCAGATGGAACCAGGGTGCAGGCTACCGTAATATCATCGTGCAAGCAAGGGAAGCGGTTGACACAAAGAGACAGGTGCAATTTTTCACCTTCTTTGCCTGTAGATAGTATAGTTCTTTTGATAAATAACTATATTTATTTATTTATTTAACGATAGGTCGCCACGCTTGCCGAGGTTGGTCTGTGGATGGGTGACCATCACCCATAGTGAGTTTCCTCCGTGCCTCGGAAAGCAAGTAAAGCCGTTGGTCCCGGCTGTCATTTATAGATATTTCACAGTAGTTACTGTTAGTCAGAAGCTCTAAAGTCTGACAACCATGCAGTCTTATCATGGGGTACTTATCGTCAGTTACCTACTGGATTTTGGAAGTCCAATAGGCAGTCGCTCCATGTAAAATACTGATATTCAGCTGCATCTGGTTCGACTGGAAGCCGACCACAATATAGTTGGGTAAAGGGAGGCAGATGATGATGAGGTTTTCGCGTTATACCACTATCACGCCTGATTTATTTATTTATTTATTTATTTGGCTTACCAACAATTGTTACACTGATACTTAGGTAAATACAGGCATAGTTTAAACTAAGTGTACAATATAGGGCGGTAAACACAGCAAGCAAAACAGTACAAATCAAATTAATGTCTTAAAAGTAAGTAAAAAGCAAAGTATAGTATAGTCACAGCGTAGATATGTTGTGACATGTACAAAGAACGGAAAAATAAAAACAAAAATAATAAAAACAGTTGTGATGGTAATATGCACAAAATTTAGACTATTCCTATGTGGACTTGGCGCTTGAACTGTTGAAGTGAAGCACAGCAAATGTCTATCCGGTCGTCAAAATTGTTGAGTAGTCTGCTTAGTCTTGGGATTGGAGAGTTTGACCCAGAGACAGTTTTTCGGAATGGGGGATGCAAAAGCTTTATCGGGTTTCGTGGATATTTGTAAGGTAAATTGAAATTTAATTTGCTGAGTAGTTGGGGGCAGTCAATCTTGTTATGAATGATTTTGAACAGAAAGGTTAAATCGTGAATATCTCTTCGTTTTTCAAGTGATTTCATTCCAAATGTCTGAAGTCGCCGTGCGTAGCTAGAATAGTTTTTAACCGTTTTTTCAGAGTAAGCTAAATGGTTCAAAAATCTCTTTTGTATGCGCTCTAGTCTGAGACAATGTGTTGCATAGTGAGGACGCCAGACAACCACACAGTATTCTAATATAGTACGGACAAGGTAATTGAACAGGTAAATTTTGGTTTTGGACTTGCGGAAACATTTGGCATTTCGTATTACAAATCCAAGTGATTTGGAAGCCTTTTTTATTATGCTGTCCATATGTGGAACAAATGTTAGTTTACGGTCAAGAAGGACCCCTAGATCTCTGATAACGTCCACTTTATTCAAGCATGTGCCATTAATGCTATAGTTAAAGTTGATAAAATTAGATTTGCGAGTAAACGTGATTTGAGAACACTTTTTTACATTTAGTTGCATATTGTTGTCTTTGCACCAGTTTAACAGTCTGTTCACGTCACTTTGAAGTAATAGTGAGTCAGTTTGAGAGTCTATAATACGAACTAATTTTAGATCGTCGGCGAACAAAAACGGCGAGGAGTTGACCAGGCAGCTAGGAAGATCATTTACTGATGGTGCGAAGATGTGGTCGACGTTGAAGCACGCTTGCCTAGAAGTAACCTGTTCACTCTTGACTTGAAGCTAGACTAGACTGGAGTTTCTTACACGTTCTCCATAGAGATCTACTTCTTGGAACAGGCATCTACGGTACAGCTTGACATAAAAATGTAGAAAACCGGAAGTCGCCACTGTCTTCGCGCTACCAGCACTTTGAATGTTTTTTTTTTTTCACTTATTACGTTAGTTTTATGGCACAATAATAAATCTAACAAACCTGCGGTCTTTGTTTACATCAAATATCAAAGCTTTTAAAACGCTGTCAGAAATAAAAAATTTAGTTCCGTTTCAATCCGTTCTGGCCAAGCTGTACTTTCACAGTTTTTATGTCTTGTGACTGGGACTGTAGCACCATAACTTTTTAGTGTTTACTAATATTTCTTTAACTGTCTATGACAAAAGCGCCTGTAACTGGCCTACTTGAAATAAATGTTTTGAGTTTGATTTTGATTTTTGACTTGACTATTTAAAAAAAAAACATTTTTCGTTTTCAGACAAAACTTCAGTTGCTAGCCATAAGTCCTGAGCGACTAACCATGCTGAAATGTGTCGAGTCTTCTACAGAATTTAGCATGGAACCACAAATTGGATTACCGGTAAGTTTAAACCTTAAGGCAGTCGCTCCATGTAAAATACTGATGTTCAGCTGCATTTGGTCCGACTGGAAGCCGACCACAATTTATAGTTGGGAGGGAAAAGGCAGGCAGATACAGACTCAAGTTAAAACCTTCACCGTTTTACAAATTTTAAAAATTAAACACCTGTTGAACACTATTGTCAAAAAAAAGTGTGCAAAACGACTTATACAGACTTTTTAGCACCGTCCAAAATTTTTCTAGACGTTAGGTATCAATCACTAAGCCCATTTTTGAAAAAAAATCGATACGTCAAATTGTCATATTAAATCATTTTCTCATCCGCTCTGTGTGGTCACTAAGCTAAACCACAGAGTACTAACAGAGAGGACACTGTGCGGTGTAGGTATGAAACGGCACGCTCACACGCGCACACCGCGGGCGGTGTCGCTACATGTGGATGCCGCGCGCCGCCTCCGTATCGTAATTATTTTTCTTACGTGTAATCACGTACAAGTAAATAAAGATAATAAAATATGAAGACAAGCAAATACTGTATAACGTTTGGTTGCCTAAACGACAACAGTGATAAAGGCCTCGCGTTTCATAAACTACCGCGTGACGTCGAAAGGTGAAAGTATCGAATGTTTATGATTAGTGTTATTCCCACATAATGTTTATGAATCTAGGGTTAATTATTAATTAACTACCTGTTGTGATGTGCTTATTTATTATGTCATTCAAGTACATACGTTCCGCTGAACTGATCATGGTTAGGTAGGTTACAAGTTTGGAAATGTGTCGAGATACTCGGGGGGTGTGAGCCTACTAGACGACCGAGATAAATAGACGAATATCAAACCTGACATCACTCTCACTTACCTTATCGCTCGGTAGAAAGTAGAAAGATGTTTGCGTTGTTATTTACTCACGTTCAAACTCAGAAAATGGCCACACTATGCATTCAAGGTCAGCGATCGTAATTCGTTGCGCGACTTTTTTTACCATTTACAAGGACTCACAACGCAGGGCCTGTGACGTAGGGATGGCAATCACAGATCGATTAATCGAAAAATAGATTTTTTATAATATTCTTTTTTGTTTTTGTAAGATGAAATGTTCAAAATATTACAAGAATAGGTAGAAACGATACTATAATTATACATATATTATTATTTCTAACGTAAGGTGCCGTAGGTACTATGTATTAACATTCTGTGCTACCAATCGATAATGTATGTAGTAATGTGTGTAGTATGTAGTAACGAAACCAAAAAGATATAGGCTGATGATAAAAAAAATCCCTGAAGAACATTTATGTTAATAGTGTAATATAACAAATGCATAAAATGGGTCCATATTGGCTCACCTAAAGTTGTTTACCCGAAATTGTTCTTCCTAACGATTTGTAATCCGAATGATCACTCATCCTAAAATTTTTCATCCTAAAGTTTTTATTCATACTTTTTGTAGTGCTACCGGCGATGTTCATAACACTCATTTTTCCGAAAATTGTTATCAATAATATCGTTATTGTAAATATATTGAAACTCCTACTGTTTTTTATCATAACGTTTTTATCCCTAAACATTATTACGGTGATATTTTTATTTAGTCATTTTACTGGATTTAGTCAAACTAAATCCAGTAAAATGTCGACAATTTAGTCAAACTAATATAATATAATAGTATAATAGATGTTTATTGCTCCCGTCATTATGAAGTCGAATGATTCGGAATTACGAACATTAGTGACAGTGCAATTAGGAGTTGTGATCATTAGGATTAAAAATGTTAGGAATACAATTTTCGGGTTTCCGATGATCGGAGTTTAAATTTTAGGTGAACTTTGGCGCGCCCGCATAAAATACTACCTAACTGTGCCTTCTAAACTCGCAAGTCGCAACCCTAAGTGAGCTTGACCGGCAGCACACCGATAGCAACATTGTAATGCCGCGGCGTCGGATAAACCAAAATAAACTCTCGCGCGTAGCCATTCAGTACAATTTTGCTTGTGCACGGGAAGTTTAGGCTAATATAAAAGTAGGTGGGCGGTACGGCTGCAAGTTAAAATGTGCTTTATTCTTTCGTGCATAGATTTTACATTTGTTTGATTGTTTTTTGGAAGAGACCGATCTGTAGTAATCTGTGGCTAAACGTTAATAATATACACTTGCCGACGCATGAAACGGGCAGAGCGCACCCCGCTGACCCCCCGCCCCGCCCCGCTACACCTGAGCGACACATCACAGCGCGGTGTCCAGGTTCATCAACTTTTTATAGATAACATTGAGACGTGATATCTCGATATTTTTGTATTGAGTGATACAAAAAGAAAAAACACGTATTCAATGATTTTCGCCAAAGATTAATATATTAAAATTTGAATGGTGACTAAAAAATCACCCTGTATATTATCAACGTCAAAAATGGCGTTTTGGACAGTTTTTTAACAAGTTTTCAAGGGATTTGATGTACCTACTGGAGTTTGAACCATCACAAGTTAATGGTTATGGTTAGCCGATACAAAATCTGGACAGAAATCGAAAATGCTGAACAGCATTCAGCCTATGGTGACTAAATTATCGGTTGAAACCATGCTGAGTTCAGACGAGAGTGAAGCATTTTGACAGCTGTCTCAGCCTATGCTACTCAGCATTGGCCATTTTTCTTTTAGTGCTGCTCAGTTAATATTGTATCGGCTAACCGTACCCTATGTAACAAAGGTGCTGTAAAGATTTTGGCGATTAAAATTAAGTGTCCATTGGATTTTCTTGCCCGTTCTTCTCCATAGAGATCTACGCTTTAGAATAGGCGTCTACGGTACTTTCACATTATGGTAATTATTGCCTTGTGACTGGGACTGTATAGCACCATATTTTTTTGTAATATTATTTTTCTGTCTTTTGACAATTCAAAACTGCCTGTAACTGCGGCCGCCTACTTGATATGATTAATGATTTAAAATGAAAGACGAATTTTCTGAATCGACCAAGACGTTTCTGAGAAATCAGTGAACATACATAAAAAAAAGAGATTCCGACCGACAAATTGAGAAACCTCCTTTTTTAAAAGTCTGTCTAAGGGCGCCTTCACATTTCGTCGCAAGCAGCGCGACAGCAGCGCGGCAGAAGCACATTCCTTTACATTTTATATGAACAGCCGCGCATAAGCAGCGTCTGTCGCGCGACTGTCGCCCAAATGTGAAGGCAGCGTAAAAGGCTAGGCAGATGATGATAATGTTATAAGTATTATTATTTTCATTCCAGTTCTTTCCCTGCCTCTTCACGTACAACATGATGTATGGCTCCGTGGACGCAAGACGAACAACATTCAACATTAAATACAAACTCGTAGAGACGGTTTTTGAACTGTTACAAGAAATTAAACCTTGTAGTTTTTCTTAAAATTTTAACACATACCTACTGCTATTTTACTAGAACCTACCCTAGATTATAAATTATCCAGATTCCCGTGTTCAAAACAAAACCGTTTTTTGTGGAGCCACTTTTTTATAAACGTGTGAGTGAGCGACACGCCTAGGTAATTAGTTTCTTGCCCATTCTTCTCCATACAAACCTTATCTTTGCGAATGGGTGTAGATTCAATCCCATCCCATCCCATTTCCTATTTTGATATTACTGCGAGTTTGAGCCGCCAGTGGCGCTACAAGTAAAATTACATGCTCTGTGGCTACAAGTACAGACGCCAGCACATCAAGCTACCACAATCTGTCAGATTTCTTTAATAGAATTTCAACCTTATCACAAGAGTAGAAGGTTAATGTTTGATCGGTAAAATCTGACAGATTGGGGTAGGTTGACCTGCTGGCGTCTGTACATCGTAAACAACGTTCAAGTGTAGCTTCGAGTGTGTAGTTATAATTATTATCTGTGGTGTAATAGTGTATGTCAAGATAATCATACAGTAAATGACATCATGCGCTGGTAGCGCCATCTGAGCCGAGCTCTGCGTGAAACCTCCCATCCCATTGAAATTAACGATTTGTCTTTGAGGCCATTTAAATCAGTCATGTCAAAGATACGGCCCGCGGGCCGAATCCGGCCCTCGGGCCATTTCGATACGGCCCGCGATCACAATAATATCACAAATAAATGAATCTTCTTTTTTAGAGTTTTAGACTGCACTCGATGCCTCTACGCAGACTTAAAATGCGCGCGCTTTACTTAAAAGTAATTTCAAGAGTAGAAATCGAATGAACATCTCCAATCAATTCTCCTGACATCAGTGAGATAGTCAAAAACAAGAGAAGTCAGGTATCCGGATCCTCGAGCTCAAAATAATTACCCTCTTTCTTACTTTTGATATGAATTGTAACAACTATGCCTACATGAATAACTAAATAATTATAGGTGTTAAAATAATTCAGTATGTTTTAGTTTTTAATTTGAACCTGGCTCGTCTACACATTCTTAATCTAATATATGGCCCCCTGCAAAATTGAGTTTGACACCCCTGATTTAAATGTTTTCCTTGGAGATATTCACTTGTTTTACTTATGAATCGAACAAAGGGGATGTTTTTTCTTCCTTTTTACCGACTTCAAAAAAAAGGAGGTTTTATGATTTCATTTCTCAGTCTCCGGTACCTAGATGAATTTTGGTCTAATAAACCTAGGTATATCATTGACATGTAAATAACTACTTATATAAATAAAATCAGGAGTCGAACTAAGCTAAAGTCCGTTTTTTAATCTCGTAGACTGAATTGACAGGTGCAAATGGCAAACTGACATAAATTTCAATAGTATTTACGTCAGTTTTAATGTTATCATTTGTCAATTTGGTCTACGAGATTAAAAAACAAACTATAGGATTGTTTTATTTTGCCTAATAACCCCTCGTATCACGCAAGCCGTGAAGCAGAAACCACGTGTCAGCAAGCGTAATGTGAGAAGCCCGGAGATATATGAACCGAAGACTTGAAGAAAGTGACTGGGAAGGACTGGATGCGGAAGACAGAGGACAGGGTGATGTGGCACAGCCTGGGAGAGGCCTATGGCTCAACTCACACCGAAAAAGAGCGGCGAAAGGCAACGAAGCGGAGCGCAGTTTCAGTTTCGTATGAATTTTAACATAAGGGCGTTTACGCACTACTTCCAATCCGAACCCGTGTGAAAAAATATCACGGACAGAATTCGGATATTGCTTACGCACTACTCCGATCTCTGACAACCAGCCGTATAAACCCGCCCGCCCCGCTGCCTCTCTGCTCGTACGCAGCTCGGATTCAACTCAGACGCAGTGCGCGAGCGTTCATACAAATAATACTATGGCTACTTCGGTCCGTCATTTTTTATCCGAAACGGAGATTCTCGGTTGACGGAGATCGGATCTAGTGCGTAAACTACCATAGAAATAATTCTACGGCTACGACGGACCGTATCGCCTGGGGTTCGATCGAACCCACGACCTACAAACAACTCGTAAGTCGAGGCCGATACCACTGGGCCACCACTGCTCTATTATTTTCATTACTATAATACTTGTTATCGCATATCGACTCCGTTTATGGAATTCCCGCGGCGCCGCGGGCATCCGCGCGACTCACTCGAGTTTCTCATGCTAATAAGTATTAAAGTAGTGAAAATAAAGTTTCATTTCATATGACACTGAAACTGTGCTCCGCTTCGCTGCGATTCGAAACTCTTTTGGTGTGAGTTGAGCCTATGTGCAATATTGTGCAGTGCTGCACCTGGTCACTGACCATGATGGTCCGGGTTCAATTATCAGATGCGTCGACGTCAACCATAACTTTTCCAGACCCTTTCTAGCAGGAAACACGTAGAAGGGAAATAAAACACAAATTATTTCTATAAACAATTTATACTATTTTTATTTTATCGGATAAAAAATAACTAAAAACTACTAATAGTAAAAAAAGAATACAACGCGACCTTTGCCTACCAAATCATGAAAAACTTTTATTTTTACAAAAAAAAAGAACATATTTTTCCTTTTTAACAACTTTCATTCGATTTTTTCTTTTCATATTTTTTTTTAATTATTGGCAGTATGGTATATACAAATTTATATAATAGTCTTTATTTTATATTATTGCGCCACTCTTGCGTGCGTTTGTCATTATCGATATATTTATCGATAGTCAGAATCGTTGCTATTCGCCAAATTAAAAATGCGTCGATAAATGTGTCGACATACTAGTCCCCGTACATATTTGATTAAAAATAGGTTAGCCGTCGATTTTGATTTAAAAAAATATATCTTTCGACTTAGTAACATAGCCAATATTATATTACTTTATGTATTAAAGAGCGCACACAAAAGTAAAAAGCGTTTAATGATTGCATTCATGTTATTTAAGACTCAGTTTTTTGATAAAAAAATATTTATTGAGTCTACATTTTGGGCCAAAAAAATACATTACCCCACTAAGTGGCCTGGGCTACAACTGTGAGGCCTCGAATTGTAACTTCAAAACAATTTATTTCAATACATTTAACATATTTTATGTGACGGGATAATCCGAGGCCTAAGAATTGTCCCCAGGCCAAAACTAGAAAAAATATACCGTTAAACATAACCTATCTCCAAAGTCACATTAAATTAAAACAAATGTTCAAATGTGATTTTGAATTTAACATACTAAGGCCTGACTTTTTTATCACAAGCGTAATCACAAAAGAAAATAATAAGACCGCTTTGAGTACAAGAAATAGGCTCAATGCAACACGATCGTTTTAAATTAGGAATTCGAATTAAAAGTCAAGCCTTAGTTTTCCTCACGGCAGCGGAAAACGCGGTTTTAAAATAAGAATGTGTGAAGTTAAACGCGCCTACCGCTTGCCGTCAGGCCATCAAATAGAAAAAGGGTACATTCCGTGGCCTCAAACTTTTCTATCTTAAAAATCAGACACACTTTATTTTTATGTAATAGAGTGGAATTTAAAGTATAGTCAAGTTGTAATAAATGCTTGACGTTTAAAAAAATAAAAATATATGAAATAAATTAGGGTCAATTCAATAAATTAATAATTTACCCCTCACCGTTTAATTATTTATCATTTATGTCCCCATTGTTAGTTAAAATGCCCTTCGTAATTAAACTTTTGACGCCTAATTAGTCTCATATTTTTACCGTATTTTATTATTAGATAAGTTTAAAGTTGATTGGAATTACCCTTTTCCTTTAATATTATTAATTTATAACAATAACTATTCTCCATGAATTTTTATGGATTCTAAAACATATGAGTTCCATAGTTGCTAAATTCAATGGATATAAGCCCAACTATATTAAATAAAAAGCAAGATTATTAATTGTTTTTCCTTTAAATTAAAAGCTACTAAATCTACAAAGAATAAAGGTTTTTTTATTTAGTTTTTTTTTACTTAATATTTACAAGAATAAATGATTAAAATGATAGGATGTGTTTAAGTTTAGTTTTCGAGGTGATTTTTTTATTTTTTACAAAAATTAATATTATCTACACAATTATTGCGTATGCAAGTGCTCATTTTTTTTTAATTTATAATTTTTTTAATAAAAAAATTGCGAAATTTTAAGTTGGCAATACCGTAAGTCGTAATTTAGGAATATATCTCTTTTTATAAATTTCACATCGGGTGAGAAATACCCAGAGGTATTTAGTACCCCAAATTACCCGAAAGTGGGTGAATTAATTGGTAATTAACCCCCAATGGGGTGGAATAATACAATGACAGGGCATACGATACACCAAGTGCTTTCAACATTAACTGAAGAAAAGTATTAGACTGCCAAACTACCCTTCATTAAAAAATCGACGTTCCGTCAACCGCCGTAGGTTTAAAATCCGACAACACGCTCGATAATTATATCATTAAGTTTTTACACAAAAAAAATTGCCCAAACTGTACTAAGTATTTAAATCTGTGGAATTGTGAATAAAGGAATTCTAACCAGCTCGACTAACAACTAAATATGTGTAAACGCGTTTCGGCACTAAACTAAACCACTCTGCTAAATTACTAACACAGTTTGAATGATTTTTTATGCCTTTCGATAGTGAAGTCAGCCTCGAAATTTCTTTACCACTCTTGGACTCAAGAAAGCCACATTTTCGCTAAGGGACATTTGTTTCGCGACTCTGCCACTCAATACGACACGCGCGGGACATTGACAGGTCGCGCAACTTGTCGCAAGATGACTCTAGTAGAAACTGGTCAGTGTGAACAAGGGAAATGTCGAGCGACATTGTCACACAATGTTGCAAAGACATACCACGTGAACGTTGGGCGGCGATATGTATAAGTGTTTACAATCTCGTACAGTCACGAGCAATAACATGTAAACACTTAACAAAATTCAAACGCAATTTACTCGTAAAATACTAGTTTCCACTTTGAAATAAGACCTATTTCGTAATAGTATGGCTTCCAAAATACAAATCTAATGAAAAGGCAAAATTTAATCAATATGGTAGCAGAACATCTCTTTTGAATACTGCTTAGTGTATACATACTATTGCTCGTGACTGTACAAAAACGAAACTGTTTGTGGACAGTTTTAAGCTCGGTCGTAGGTTCGTAAAATAGAAAGAGAAAGAAACATAACTGGTCAACCAATATACCAAAGGAAATTAAACCTTATTCGAATGAGTTAAAGTCGAAGTTAGAACGGACATAAAAACACAATAAATTTTACGACCGCGACTCGAATCAACACATGTTACCCGATTAAATCAAGTAGCCATGCGACAATATGAACTGTACGTTTAAACCTGCTGACTCTTTCGTCAATTTTAAAATAAATGTTTTACGGCAATTTCTTGACGAAATATCAGTATTTATAGTACAGTGATAGTTATTATACATTGGTAATATTAGTACTTACTGAAAACAATAAATTTCATCCTTGTTTCCGGTCGTGGAAGAGTGATTTTTGCACTTTTAAACGAGGGTGGAGCCATGTTTACGTTCTGAGCGTTAGAACAGTACTAAACGAAAAGATGGACCAATCTCTGATTTGGTCTTTCTTTTGATGAGGACGTTTTTTGTCGCTGACTGTGTATATAGTTGATTTTAATGATCGAAGGTACAGGTTTATAAAATTTCTGTACCTATTGCAAATTTTATGTGGATCAGTTCCGACAGTATACGGGATTTAGTAACAAACATTCCAAAATACACACTTACATTTAATGGATATTTTTGGTCCCAAAGTGTTAAAGAAGTAACGAGGTCGCGAAATGGAAAATTTGAGAAGACATATTTTTAAACCAAACTGAAGTTATTATTAAATGTCGAAAATACTAAATGTTAAGGAAAATTTAAAAGCTAAGAACCATTAGCAATTTAGTATTTTTTTATATAATAATATACGACATAAATACATAAACATTTTGTACATAAAAAAGACATTGCTTTTTTTGTAGTAAATTTGAGATTAATTTTCAGTACGAATTAGTGTTCACGTGCCGCTACGAATTGCATTTAAATACGAAATATCTTTATTCTTGCACATATTTTTTTAAATAAAGCAAAAAAGAATTATTTTTGCTTTTGAAATGAACGTTCCTTGCAGAGAGTCGATAACTTTTAAGAGGTGCTACACAGTTAGTCAATTTCATTCGGTTGTATTGGTTAGAAAAACGAACCGAATTGCTTTTTCGATCGGCAAAATTTTGTTGGTAGCATACTCTTGCCGAAGTGGGTCTATAAGTGGATAAGCAACGCTTTTCAGCGCTGAATATTTAGAGAATACCACAACTATAGTTCCCGTCACGAGCTAAATTTATTTATTTATTTGATACAATATATACTTCATGACAGATATGATTGTCATGTCAAGTCTAGAAAATTTTATGTAAAAAAAAAACAGAAATGAATTCTTCAGAATTAATTTTTATTATTTCTGTGTGTCTATAAATGTTTGTATATCAAATAAATGTTTTTCTATTCTATTAAATTCTAAATTCCCTCAAACGCCATTGGGGCTTTTCTTTCCAAACGAAATACATAATTAAAAAAAAAACGCAAAAAAAAAAAAAGTATTCCGGTGTTTATTCGTTTTTAGGGTTCCGTAGTCAACAAGGAACCCTTATAGTTTCGCCATGTCCGTCCGTCCGTCCGTCCGTCCGTCCGTCCGTCCGTCTGTCCGCAGTTTAGCTCAGAGACGCACAGTACTAGAGAGCTGTAATTTGGTGTATATATACGGATTTGTTGTGCCGAAAAAGTGGTAAAATAAAATCTCATAAAATATTTTTTTTTAGGGTACCTCCTGTACACGTAAAGTGGGGATGTTTTTTTTTTTTCTCGCGTACTCCTTAGTGTGGGGTATCATTAAATAGGTCTTTAAAAAATATTGATAGTTTTCATTAACAATTTTTTGATAAAAAAATTCGTTTGTGAAATATTAAGCTTTAAAGTGCTAAATTTTGCTCGAGTCGAGTGTCCCCCCCCTCTACCAGCTAAACGGTTATGTTTGGGGGTGTGAAAAAATTCACAATAGTAGTATATATAACGAAGTTTAAAAGAAAATTATCACGACTAAGTAGGCTTTACAACTTTACGAGTAATAGTCGACCAACTTATAAAATGTACTTGGATAACATATTTTCTTAAACAAAATGTATCGGAGAACATGTTCTTCAACTGCAAATGTAAGTTTGTCAACTTTATTTTTACAGCTTTAATAGGTATGTTTTTACGGTATGTTTTTTGGGGATAGGTAGGTTTTTATCGTCAACTATTTTTAACTAACTTCAAAAAAAGGAGGAGGTTCTAAATTCGTCGTAATCTTTTTTTTATGTATTTTCCCCGATTTCTCAAAGACTCCTGGACCGATTTTGAAAATTCTCTTTTTAAAATTAAATTCAGCGAATCAGTTTAGTCAGTTCGCATAAGTATTTTGATGGGCAACTACGGAACCCTACACTGTGCGTGGCCCGACACGCACTTGGCCGGTTTTTTGAACAATATTTTAATTTTTTTTTTTTGTGCGTAAATGTGTGTTTAGTAATTCTTTACCATCTCGTAGCGGGAACTATATGAGGTAAATACGCCTTTTCTGTTAAACCATTTAAAGACCTCATTGCAAAATAACAGAGAATACGTCAACATTTTTGTAAATTCTCAATTATTCAAACAGCCCCTTCACTTTGCTCTAAGCGGTGAACGGAGCGACGGGCGGTGAATGAATAAGGTATCAGTTACTTTGTAAGTACGCGAATTCGGTACTGGCGACGCCTCGCGTGGCGTGTTTCAAACATTTCTTTACATTTGATCTAACTGTTCGCAGCCCGGCGCTAAGTTATCGCTCACAGCGGCAACGTCCTAAGCAACAAATGTAACTACCATTCGGTTATAACGAAAACGATAAAAAAATAATTCGTTATCCGTTATTTTCAATAAGAAAATATTCTGTCAAAAAAAAAAAACAATAAAAACAGTTTTTAAATAATAAAATTGTGTTATATTGATATATTTACACTGAAGATATTGGCGACATTTTGATTTTATTTATAATCAAGTCCCTTTAAAAAAACCATCCAAGAAGTTTCTACTTCAATTTTCAGCCAGAACGTTAGAACGCGGCTTAGAGAAAAAAAAAATGCCGTTTTCATAAATCGAACGCATTTTCATTTACGTCACATCCTGTTAGTCAAAACAAAGTCCGTTAACTTCCGTGTCTTAGCAAAATCTAAGCTAATCCGTTAAAATTACATATTTGAGAACACTTTTGAAGTTGCATTTTTTTTTAAAGCGGTTGTGCAACCTACCGAAACCTTGGACCAACCATAAAACCGGTATCAACACAAATGCTTGACAAGTTGTTCCGTAACATCAGCTTTAGAAAGATCCGCGAATTCCGGAGCGGACTTCCCCCTCTGTAAAATCTCTATTGTAGTTCTAGAATCGAGCTGCTTCATATGATACAAGACTTTGTTTGCTGAAATCGGTTGCAGAGGCCTCGCTACGTTCAGGGTCGTGTTCTTCAGAGCCCGAGCGAGGGTTTTGAGGAACTTCGACCATTGTCTTTCATTGGAGGTCGCGTCGGGTGTGTTCACTAGTATCGACGCCTTTTCTAGGAGTGCGCAGACGCAGCTGAGTGTGAACTGGAAGAGAAATTTGATTTTTTATTAATACATGTGTTTTTTTCTACGGCGTTAGGCAAAAATTTCGAAGTTAGAGCTCGTTAGTAAATAATAACAGACGCATAGGTCGATATTTAAGGTTAAGCCGCGCTTGCCGAGGTTGGTCTGTGGATGGGTGACCATCATATCATAGCGAGTTTCCTCCGTGCCTCGGAAAGCACGTAAATCCGTTGGCTGCCATTAGTAGATCTTTGACAGTTAGAAGCTCTAAAGTCTGACAACCAGTCTTCCCACGGAGTATCGTATTACTCAGTTACTGGGTTGTGGAGGTCCGATAGACAGTCGCTCCATGTAAAATACTGATATTCAGCTGCATCTGGTTGGACTGGGAGGATTTGATTCGTAGCTGACTTAGTAATTGTGTGGCCAATGTAATAAATAGAAAACCTATTGGACCATAATACTATTTAATAGAAGTCGCTTTAAATAGCACAGTTTTATACACCTTGACTTTTTAGTCGTCTTACAACGGCAGCCCAGTTCATATACCTATCCAATGACTAGTAAACATTCATTGTAATAAATTGGTATTTAAGAGTTTTTTTTTTTTTTTTAACGTGGTAAAATCATCAAATGAGTCCTCCCATCCCGGGCAGGGCGGGAGGGACTGTCAGACTTGTACTGACTAAAATCCACGGTGTCCTTCAGTAGCCTGTTATGTTCCGGGTCACGGTAAGGAAATAATCCCGCGACCGTATTTAAGAGATTAGAATAATTTAAAAATAAAAATATTATTCAGTATTATGACGCAAGTTAAAAACACCCTTGTCTTATAGAAAATGGAGATGGAATTATCTGCTCGACTCGTGCGCTGGGTAGGTACACTCTACAACTTGATACGTAAACATTTTTAACAGATTGTTTCATATTTCTAATGTACCTGATAAAATACTTACAGATGTAGTAAGTGCGTAGGGAGTTCTTGCCGGGTCGAAGGCTTCCGCCAAAAGACTGCACGACTCTAGTATGGGCGACCAACCGGTTGTGTTTTGAATGTAACTGAAACAAAAGGATATTGTGAGAATTCACAAATATTGTCGGCTTATTTTTCATTAAAAATTAAATGAAACCTAAAAAAGAACCATAAAAAGGTTGTATAATATCTTGAGATTCGACGCAGAGTCCAATTAAAAAAAAAATTACAATTGCACTGGCGAATCTCCCTTGCTAAGCCGTGCTTTACGAGGTTGGTCTGTGGATGGGTGACCATCTGTCATAGCGAGTTTCCTCCGTGCCTCGGAAAGCAGGTAAAGCCGTTGGTCCCGGTTGTCATTTGTAGATCTTTGAAGTCGTTACTATTAGTCAGAAGTTCTAAAAGTCTGACAAATCTTACCAGGGGGTATCGTATTACCCAGTTACTGTGTTGTGGAGGTCCGACAGGCAGTCGCTCCATGTATTTTACATGATATTCAGCTGCATCTGGTTCGACTGGAAGCCGACCACAATGTAGTTGGGAAAAGGCTAGGCAGATGATGACGCCATCGTTATATGGTGAACATCCCCCCGGTACGTACAAAGCGTTTTGCCAATACCTTTATTGTACGCACAGCTAAGGAGTGGAATTCCCTGCCGTCATCTGTATTTCCCGACAGCTATAACCTTGGGGTCTTCAAGTCAAGAGTGAACAGGTTACTTCTAGGCAAGCGTGCAAATAGTGGTCAAACGAGAACTTATCTTTAAATAAGAACCTCCTCCTTTTTTTGAAGTCGGTTAAAAAATGACACAACTTACTTCCTATAATGCGGCGCTAGTGTTGCCAGACTTCCGTCGTCTCTCCTTGCTGCAGACGGCAACGCTCGCAGTACTTTAGCCCAGAATGTTCTTAGACGACAGTGGGTAGAACATACTCGACTTATGAAACGAGTTATCAGCGTCTGTGGGAGGAAATATATTGTAGATGACATTAAAGGGGCCCCCTCATCGCGAGCATTGTCTATTGTCTTCGAATGTTCGAATCTGTAACGGTGAATGCTCGCGGTGAGGGAGCGCCTTTAGAGACTTTACCCATGGCGCGATTCATGCGATTTCAAAGTCAAAGTCAAAGTCAAATCATTTATTCCAATTAGGCCATCAAAGAGGCACTTTTGAACGTCGATATTTAAATTTAAAGGGAATAGGAAGGGAAGGGATTGATTCTACACCCATTCGCTAAGGTAGGTTGTATGGAGAAGAATGGGCAAGAAACTCCATACTAATTACTCTTTTAAAAAAAATGTTTTACAATATTTTTTAACAGCGTTTGAAATAATTAATGTCAAAGCAATGCACCTTGAAAATCTAGACTAAAATAAAAAAAATAATAAGAGCAAAAAGGTACATGGCGTTCACATTTTAACAAAATATTGAAATTACACAGTTTACAAATATAATTTATGTGTGTGAGCATTCAAATTTCAACCAGCTTGACTTTGTTTAAGCCCTACATTGTACTATGGAGCAGGACCAGCATGTTTCCAAACATTTTTATCTTGAATATAATCTTCTAATTTATAATATGCTTGTTTACTAAGTGTGCTTTTTATGTAACTTTTAAATTTTTTTTCATTTAGATTTAAGATTTCACTCGGGATTTTATTGTAACATTTAACACAGAACCCCATAAAAGATTTTTGTACTTTAGACAATCTAAAATATGGTTGATCAATTTTATCTTTATTTCTCGTATTAAAGTTATGTCTGTCGCTTATTTTGTTAAAAAGATGAAGATTTTTCCTAACATGCATTATATTTTCATAAATAAATTGACAAGGCACTGTCATTATATTAATCTTTTTGAATAATTCCCTAAGAGATTCGCGACGACGTAGATTGTAAATTGCTCTGACAGCTCTTTTTTGCAAAATAAAGATAGATTCAATGTCAGCTGCCCGGCCCCACAATAGGATGCCATATGACATAATGCTGTGAAAGTAGCTGAAGTAAACCAAACGCGCAGTTTCGACGTCTGTTAACTGCCTTATCTTTCTAACAGCATAAGCGGCTGAGCTTAGTCGCCCTGCTAGAGATGCTATATGGGGGCCCCATTGTAATTTGTCGTCTAACGTGATTCCTAGAAAAACTGTCTGATCAATAAATGTTTGCAATTTCTACGAACTAAAAATTAAAATCGACCTTGCTACTAAGAAATAATGATGCAATTCGATTGACTTGACGTCGTCGTGGCGTCTACCCGTAAACAACTGCACGTTTTAATGTCATAGTGGTAAAGATGATTTTCACTTGTAGTTGGAATCGGTATAATTGCGTCGCATCGCGCCACGGGGAAGCTTCCTAAAGATTAAACGAAGATAACAGCTTTTTAAATTGTAAAGAGTTCCAAGCATTCACATTACGCTTTTTTTACTTGGTAAAACCATCTAATGAGTCCTTCTGTCATGGGTCGACGGCACGTCGTGCCTCAGATTTGTCAGCAGTATGTCGGGACTGCACTATTGTACTGACTAAAATCCAGTTCAATAGCTCTAAACGTTCCAGGGTCACGGTAATTTGTTACACCCGCGACCCCGGCAGACTTTGGCACTCTAAAATCCCCGTCATACTGCTTGATAACTCTGAGGCTCACATGGGACACGACGCGCCGTCAACCCGGGCATGGTCCATGATCGGACGGCGAGTCACCCATTACTCGCCGCCCGCATGCCCGCGCCTGCGGTGGCCAGAGATCGTCTTGCGACATCCGTCACCGTGGGCGTCTACAATTGCGGTTGTGCTGTGAGGTGGAAGCTGTCCTCTCCCTCACGCGGCTCGCCTCCTCCTTCGCGAGCATGACTGCTTCGCAGAAGGAGGCGACCGCTGCCCACTCCGTCTCGCCCCGCAGCGTAGGACGCCCTGCAGCAAGATGGTGAGATGATGGATTGTGTCCTGGCAGCGGATAGTGAGGACTGCCCAGGACCGGGATGGTTGACGCAGCCCGGGGCAGGGTTACGTTCAGCAGTGGACGGCAATAGGCTCATAATATAACTAGTGACTCACCCGGCCCTTCCTAACAGATAGCATCTGTTGCACTCGATCGCTGTGCAGCACGCCGGCGAACATCTTGTTCACTAAGTCGTCCTTATCTTCGTCTAGAAGGTTCTTTATAGGCGCCGGCTTCTGATTCACTGCTAAGTTCACCACCTGAGAAGGAATAATGAGATAAAATTATTACTTTGAAATAAAATCAGAGTTTTATTACCTAATACAGCAAAACAGATTTTAATGAACTAACGGCCAGTCCCAGCTTCGCAAAACAATATGCGACAATATCATGTCAACCGCATGATAATAAAAAGCCTAATGTTACTCAGGATGAATGTAGCTAACAAATGTTGAAAAAAATTTTGAAATAGGCACAGTGGTTTTTGATTTTATTCTTTACAAATTTACACAAAAATATAAAATCTTTCCTCTTTATAATATTGTATAATAATCCAAACTAATATTATAAATGCGAAAGTAACTCTGTCTGTCTGTCTGTCTGTTACGCTTTCCCGCTTAAACCTCTCAACCGATTTTGATGAAATTTGACACAGACAATCTTTAGACCCTGAGAAAGAACATAGGCTATCAAAACACCACGCGGGCGAAGCCGCGGGCGGAAGCTAGTCTTAAATGAATTCAAAACCCAACTTAGTGAGTATGTCATGGCTGATCGGTCACTTGTGGGGAGATGAATGCATTGGATGAGTCATTGTTTATATAGCCTGTTACTGGTGACGACGAACTTTTTGTAATTATTTAATTTTAAGTATTGTTCTCAAGTAAGTGACATTGTTATGTTTTTATTGAGAATTAAGTTTCTTTAAACATATAATTATAATAATAAACTATAGATACACCGAAACAGATTTATAAAGAAAGGAAAGAAAATGTTATCGATTCCCAAACTAACTTTTCTTTTGATTTGATTTCATTGACTTTTTTGCCACCGACTTCCGAAAGAAAAGTTATTTTACAACTTGTATTAGAGGAAGGTGGTATGTAGGGAAGTATAATAATTATGGTTTAGTAGGTAAAGAAAAAACTTTTCAAGGACACAGGGAACGTAAGAATGTGCAAAGCAAGATGAAATTATACCTTTCAAAACAATATGTTTTCTTTTTTTTGTTAAGAAAAGACTAAGGGCCAGTTTCACCGGTTACGGATAAAGTGTCGGTTAGTTATCTGGTAGTTAATACTATCTACCACTTCAAGGCTGGTTGTAACTTTTTTCTGTTTCACCGTCAAACTTCCTGATAATTTATCCGGTAGATAGTTACCGGCCACTTTATTAGCAAGCGGAACGGCAACGTCGCTTCTTTGCGTTTCGATACTACTACGTAAAATATTTTCATTAGAAAACAATTTTGAAAACTTAATTATTGAAGTAATTTTTGTTCAATATAATCCAAAACAACTGACTTTTTACATTTTGAAGTATAATTTTATCATTATGGAACGAAATTATTAAGATTCTTATGATTAGCGACATGTTTAAATTACAAATGTGTGTATAGAAACGAAACGCAAGTCTCAATTGTTTTGTGTTTGATAAAGTTTGTTTTGGACGCTTTTGTTTATGTTTCGAACTGCGAAAGAATTATTTTCGTTCCCGCCACTTGAAACTTTTTATCAATAACATTGACAGGCCTGTTTGTCTAGTGGTTAGTGACCTTGACTGCTATGCCGGAGGTCGTGGGTTCGATTCCCACCCAGGACAAATGTTTGTGTGATGAGCACGATCATTTGTTCTGTGTCTGGGTGTAATTTATCTATAATATTTATGCTTATCAGTTGTCTAGTACCTACCCATAACACAAGCTCTGCTTAGCTTGGGACTAGATGGCGTTGTGTGATAGTTGTGGAATATTATTTTATTATTGAAAACTGGCAATTATCGCACTATGATTAAGGTACACTTTTTTTTAACGTGGTACACTCATCGAATGAGGCCTCCCGCCGGGGCGGGACTTTTTCATCGTGGTAAATCATCAAATGAGTCCTCCCACCCAGGGCAGGGCGGGAAGGACTGTCAGACTCGTACTGACTAAAATCCACGGTGTCCTTCAATAGCCCTTTACGTTCCAGGGACACGGTAATTCGGTAAGTCCCGCGGCAGGCCTTGGCCCTCTAGAGGCCCGAGGCGGGACTAGGGGAACTTTTCAGACTCGTACTGACTGAAATCCAGGGTGTTCCTTCAATAGGGTCTTCCCTTTAAGTTCTAGGGTCACGGTTACCTGGTAGATGACCGCCTAAAATGCAATAACAAACTTTCTCCACTTCAAATGTTCTATAATGTAGATGATAACTTCCTTAACAGCCACTTGATCCAGCTGATAACTTAACCAATACTTTATCTACCAGATACCGCTATCCGACACCTGTGAAACCAAAGTTGTAGTTTATCTGGCAGATAAGTTCCTAATAGGCTATCCGAGACTTTATCCGTAACCGGTGAAACTGGCCCTAAGTCATACAGAATTTACTAAGCCCTTGACGCAATACTGAGCGAAGCGAGCTAAATAAACTTTATCATTCTGCCTCGGATAAGTTTAGTTTCAAAAAGATGTCAGAGATTTCGGTCCGGTTTATGGTGCCTCCTGAGAGGTGGTGCCCTAAGCAAGTGCTTAATTAGCTATCCAGAACTGTCGGTGCTCTAAAATCGTTGCTTAAATAATTGTTTCCTCACCTGTCTCTTATCAATGCTCTCAGACTTGGGACTGTCCTGTTTAGGCCTCCTTTGTACGGACTCTATATTCTTGAGGAACAGGTTGGACATGTCTTGCTGCTCATTTTCTGCTTCTTTCTGCGCCGCTTCTAGCTGCTTCTGCTTCTCTTCTCTTTCCTGTGGACATGAAAAATGAATTAATTGTATTCTTCTTGTAATATAACAAGATAATGGCCAATGGAAAGAGCTATGCTCGGAGTTTCTTTGCGGGATAAAATCCGGAACATGGATATTCGGCGAAGAACCAGAGTCACAGACATAGCTCGTAACATTTGCAAGTTGAAATGGCAATGGGCAGGCCACATCGCTCGTAGATGTGTAGTGTAGTGTTTGTAACCATCAGCGCCAGGTTTTAGACGACGAAAATCATCATGTCCACCCGTGCGAAGCCGGGACGGGCCGCTAGTATTATAATATATTTTAAAATAAAATAGCCTAATATGTAGTTACCTTCAATATAAGCGCGTTAGATATCGCCAGTGGGTCGTTGAGCTCCTCTAGCCTCAGTAGTATGAGATACAGCGCCTCTATGTCTAGTAACAATTGTTTCGTCCGTTTCATTTCTCGCGGTACCTGGGAAAAGTAAATAAAGAACGTTATACAACATGTAACATAATTAACGCACATCCTGAAATTAATTTGTTCAGAATCGTTTACTGAATCGATTTCTATCATTTTTAATATAGGTAATTTTTTATCAAAAATAATTAAAACTACGGAAATTATAGTCACATTACCCCTGCACATCATCATCATCATCATCAGCCTATAATGTTCCCACTGCTGGGACACAGGCCTCCTCTCTGTGAGAGGGAGTGGGCCATAATCCACCACGCGGGCCCAGTGCGGGTTGGTAGATGTCACATGTCTTCGAATTTTTGGTTCTAGGACATGCCGGTTTCCTCACGATGTTTTCCTTCACCGTTTTTGAGAGCAGTGGTGATGAAATAAATTACACAAAGTAATGCGCCTGGCGGGGTTCGAACCCACGACCTACAACTCGTAAGTCGGGACCGATACCACTGCGCCACCTCTGCTCTCTCTCGCTTGTTTTTTTTTTTTGTTTTTACCCCTGCACAGTCAAAACAAACAAAGATAGACCGTAAATCAAGGCAACAAGACTTAAAAGTGCAATTTTATTCAAGTATTAATACAATTTTCGTCATTTAATACAAAATAAAGAAAAATAAACCTTACTGCAAAATAACTAATTTAGTTATTATCAATGCATTTACATGTTAAATTAAAAATTTAATTATGTATTTTGATTATAACATAATATTATAATTGGGGTGTCTGAGGGTGTGCGTTAATTACGTTACATGTTATATACATAACACATTAAAAAAAAACGTTGTTACACTCTAGGAATTTCTTTCTGTATCGTGGGTACGTTTACAAATATAGAAACTCACATACACAAACACCCAGATACAGAACAACAACTTGTAGATCATACAAATATTTGCTCCGTGCGGGGATCGAACCCGCGACTCGCTGAGCAACAGTTGATTGCTCACCCACTGCGCCAACCAACGACGATATAATACTAGACTCCTAATAACAGGCGACCGATGTATGCCAACACATTAGGCAAAAAAGTCTTATATCCGTCTCATTTCGACCACTCCTGTGAGCCGTAAACATACGTTGAGACAGAACAGACCTTGAGTTAGCCAATCACAACGCAGTACCCCGCCTCCCTCGCTTACGTAGTACCTCAGCGAGTTGGCAGAATAGTTTTGTTCGTTAGATCGTGCAATGGGTAGTCTAGTATTATATCGTCGTTGAGTTAGCCAATCACAACGCAGTACCCCATCCCCCTCGCTTACGTAGTAACTCAGCGAGTTGACAGAATAGTTTTTGTTCCTTAGATCGTGCATGCGAAGTCTAGTAATATATCGTCGTGTCGTCAACATTGTGATGTCGAACTTATACATAATTACTTTTTTTTAAAGCAGTAAATTCTAACTATTTCAGCGCATCATTCTTCATTACGGTCAATACACACGATGAAGCGTCGCTACGCGCACATTTCAATAAAGCGACTCAAAATCTAACTTTATCTACTACGCGAAAATATAGGGTGACTGGTAATTAGTGTACGATACTTAAACACGTGATTGTGCTCATGATAACCAACAACTTTTACTATGGGAACAAACCTGAAAACGCGAAAAAAAATCAGCTGTTCAGTACATTTATGTTTGCTTAATGTACTGAACAGCTGATATTTTTTTCACGATATCAGGTTTGTTCCCATAGTAAAAGTTGTTGGTTATCATGAGCACAATCACGTGTTTAAGTATCGTACACTAATTACCAGTCACCCTATACATATACACATTTCCGGTAACGTCCCGTCGCATCTCGGTGTGATCAGACCCTTAGAGATTAAATCTATTTGTACTCCTCTATACTAATATTATAAAGCTGAAGTTTGGTTGAACGCGCTACTCTCAGGAACTACTGTCGAATGGGGAAGGCAAGTCAAAGCTAATTGTAGATGGCGCCACCATAGCTTAGTCCTAATCCGACCAATGAGGTAGTACTATTTTGAAGTACCTATAAGATTTGAACCAATGACGATGCTTGGAACAAGCTATACTAGCGCCATTAGTTCCCCAGTTGCCATCCCCATTAGTTTTAATTTGTTAAAAAGCCCATTAGTAATAAAATTATGTACCTCAGTAGGATGCGTGGTGCTGGCTACACTGGACGCTCGCGACATCCGTGAAGGAGCGGATTCATTCCCCACCAGCTCCACGTCTATTATCTTGCGAGGGGCCGTTACACTGCCACACTGAGAATAAAAAAATATATATTATACTGGTGTAAATTACTAGTATTTTCAACAAAAATCGGTTCTGACATTTCGAAAAATAAGGTATACAGTGTTGTTCGGCGTACACGCTACTAGATCAGAGATGCGATATCGAATTGCATCGATTGACGATATCGGTCAGATATCACACAAGCGTCCGGCCGAAGAAAATGTATGAACAATCGCTAGTGTTTGCTAATGGAGTCGCACGGATTGACGATATCGCTCACAGATCTCCCCGATATCAAATTGCATGTACATACTAATGACAATGTAAATGACTCTCTGTTCAAAATTCGATTGCGCAACTACTCGTCTCGTGCGACATCTTATGTCTTTAGTTTGCAGCGCCTTTATGTCGCAGTAGTAAGGTGGATTTTTGAAGTGCACGGTCGAATTGCATCGCATCACTCCATTAGTAACTACGTGCGACTTAAATCTGCAATGATATCGCACGAATCGTGTCGCGTCGCATCGCGCCGTGGGTAAAGTCCCTTAGTTTAGCCGCCTCTGTGATCCCCACAGACCTCTGAGATGACTTTGAACTTTAATATTGATAATATAATATAATATTCCACAACGCCATCTAGTCCCAAGCTAAGCAGAGCTTGTGTTATGGGTACTAGACAACTGATAAACATACTTATATATTTCTAAATACATACATATTATTTATAGATAAATTACACCCAGACACAGAACAAATGATCTTGCTCATCACACAAACATTTGTCCTGGGTGGGAATCGAACCCACGACCAGTAAGATAAGCCAGATAAGTCCAGGTTTCTTCACAATCCCGAGTCCACCACGCGCGCCTCGAAGAGTTGTCAGAAATCTGACGAGGCTCCCTTAGAGGGCCAAAGCCTGCCGGGGTCGCGGGATTATCTTATCAGGTAACCATGACATTGGACCTTGAAAGGCTATTGAAGGACACCGTGGATTTTAGTCAGTACAAGTCTGACAGTCCCTCCCATCCGGCCCTGGGTGGGAGGACTCATTTGATGATTTTACCACGAAAACATTACGCCTCATAACGCTGCGCCGGTCAGTACCCGCCTTTCTTACTAAGATGTTTTTTTTTTTTTATGTGAGATTGTTTTGCTCTTGACCTTAGTCTAGGTCAGGAGTGACTAAGACAAGGTCGACGATGGAGCGAGCTTACCCAGAAGAAGCCTGTTCACTCTAACTTTGAAGAGATTGGGGTTGTATGCGTTCGGAAACACAGACGCAGGCAGAGAGTTCCACTCCTTCGCTGTTCGCATTATAAAAGACGTCTGGAAACGCTTAGTGCGAATTGGCGGTATAGCAATAAGGTAAGGATGGTAATTTGCCGTGCGTCTAGATGTTCGATGGTAGATGTGTATTACCTGTAGCTTCCCGAGTGAGTTCTCAAACTGTGTAGGTACATAAGTGCGCGGAGTACCGCTGTCTTCACTCGTGGAGTTGTGGCGGTTGGAGTTGTGACGTTCGCGATGAGTGTGGGTCTCTTGTTTTACACCTACAAACAATCAATATATTTATAAATCAATGGCACTTTTCGTTGTAATTTTATAACTCAAGAACGGGCTCACCTATCCAAACCAATGTTAAGGCTTTGTTCGGACTATTTAGTAGATGGTTTATGTGAAAGGATGATGCCAGGGCTTCTATGAAATCTGGTACCACCCTCCAATAGCAACATGTAATACGTCAATGGATAGGTATTTTTAAGCTGAGCAAAAAATATAATGGCACCAAGTCTGAAATATTAGTCCGTTCTGAGATATGTTTGATTTAATATGGCAGTTTAAGATATAACCAAATAATGTTTTTTTCCTTACATATAACATTTTGGTGCAGAGGAGGAGAAGAAACTCGGTTCTAAATAAAGGAAGCCGCACGGGTCGATCTTCCTTGTCAAGCCGCGCTTGCCGAGGTCGGTTTATGGATGGGTGACCATCTATCCGAGTTTACTACGTGCCTCAGAAAGAACTTGAAAGCCTGAGATTACGGCTGTCATTTGTAGATCTTTGGCAGTCGTTACCTTCTTAAAAAAAACTAAAAGCTCGCTTTACCGAAGAGCGATTTTAAGCTTTTACGCCAAAGATATTTCAACAATGCGTCAATTTCTTGTCACATTCAGTCACTACACATAAAAGCTAGAAGGTTTTTTTACATGGTAAAATCATCGAATGAGTCCTCCCGGGGCAGGGCGGGGGGGACTGTCAGACATGGACTAACTAAAATCCACGGTGTCCTTCAATAGCCCTTTACGTTCCGAGGCCACGGTTACTCGTTAGTCTCGCGACTCCGGCAGGCTTTGGCCGTCTAAGGGGGTGCCTTTTTATGCGACTTCAAAAAAAAAGTAGGTTCTCAGTTCGACCTGTATGTATGTATGTATGTATGTTTCTCCACGATTATCTCGCGTTTGGCTGAAAGGATTTTGATGAAGTTTTCAGGAAAGTGTTCATTACATTCTGGAGAAGGTTTTAGTAACACTAATAGATATCCTGTGACGTTGCCCGCGTGGATCCGTTTTGCTTATTGCATATCTCAATGGAATAAAAAAAAAAATACAAAGCCACCGACTTCCGAAAGAAAAGTTATTTTGTCACAGTTACCTGCTTAGACAGTCTCGCTACCTCGGCAGGAGTTTGGTTCCCGTCAGATTGCTGACAACTCTTTGAAGCTCGCGTGGAGCACGACGCGCAGTTGACCCGAGCAGGTCCATGACGGCGAGTCATCCTTTACTCGTCGTCCTCATGCCCTCGATTACTGTGGTTCAAAAATCGCCTCGCGACGTGCAATACCGTAGGCGTCTCCCTCAGCGATTGTGTCGTGAGATGGAGGCTGTCCTCTCCTTCACGTATTCCGCCTCCTCCTTCGCGAGCATCACTGCTTAGGAGGAGCAGCAGGAGGTGATTACTTCTTAGTAAACGGTTGCGTCTGGCTCCGTAGTGGTGCCCCGTCCAAGCTACGCATACCTTCACTGTATGCTCGATCGTGTGCACCTCCGGACGATTTAGCGCAATGGTTATACCCAGGCATACCTATTTCTTACCGCGCAATTCGACACAGAAACCTCCCGAAACATACGGTGCGGACCTGCGTCACTCCTCAAAGAAGGGTTTTACCGCCGCGGTTGCGGCGTTGCCAAACCTCGGTTGCGATAGTCGTGCCCTCCATACCCCATGAGATTACGCCGGAGCTCTTCCCGCAGCGCCTCGACTTGTCAGAGGTAGCGGAGATCCGCCTCGCCATTGTGCCTCCGCTCCCCCATGCCACTTATAGTGTTGGAAGGCTTTCGCCTCTAGATCGCTTTGAAAACTATAGTTGGTGTGAAATAGTCAGTCTTATAAGTAATTGTACCTACTAGCTCTTGTATGATTTTACCATGTAAAAAAACCCTTCTAGCTCTTATGTGTAATGACTGAATGCGACAAGATACATTGTTGAAATATATTTGGAGTAACAGCTTAAAATCGCTCTTCAACCTGCCGTTAACCATCTCCGTAGTGGAGGTGTTTAACGGCAAAGCGAGGTTCTATAGTACCTAGGTAACGACTGTCAAAGATAAACTAATGACAGCCGTAATCAAAGGCTTTCAAGTTCTTTCTGAGGCACGTAGAAAACTGGGATAGATGGTCACCCATCCATAAACCGACCTCGACAAGCGCGGCTTGACAAGGAAGATCGACCCGTGCGGCTTCCTTTATTTAGAACCGAGTTTCTTCTCCTCCTCCTCTGCACCAAAATGTTATATGTAAGGAAAAAAACATTATTTGGTTATATCTTAAACTGCCATATTTAATCAAACATATCTTAGAACGGACTAATATTTCAGACTTGGTGCCATAATATTTTTTGTTCAGCTTAAAAATACCTATCCAATGACGTATTACATGTTGCTATTGGAGGGTGGGCCCAAAAATTGCATCATCCTTTGCACAAAATCGATTGAGTGGTTCTTCATTTATCACATTTTTTGTAAAAAATCATTCAATAAAATAAATGGCGGATCATTTTGTTAATGGGGATTTGACTGTCAAAGTAGCGAAGCACGTACCGGGCCGCTAGTATTATACAAAGAAAGAATAAATATTTATTGGACTCACAGGACAAAACAAACTAAGTACACGAATCAACAACAAAAAAACCTGAATTAGTCTTGAATGAAGACTAAAAGGCCAATATCTCTATCGGTCTCCAGCCGGGGTCGCGGGACTAACGAACTGCCGTGACCCCAGAACATGAAGGACTATTGAAGGACACCGTAGATTTTAGTCAGTACAAGTCTGACAGTCCCTCCTGCCCTGCCCTGGGTGGGAGGACTTATTTAACGAATTTACAATGAAAAAAAAAGTGGGTTATTAAAACCACCTTTTCATTACTCATACTCTGAAAGTCTTATATTATATGTCTGATTAGCCATTTGAAAGTTATCCATTGCAGGCCTAGGGAGAATCGCTTTCAACTGACAGCTGCAAATTTTAAGAAAAAAAACTAGTTCTATTTTGACATTTCTATTGAACTATGTTTTAACTTTTTAAACAGTCACTAAATTACAGCACTGTTTAAAATTAAATAACAATAAGTTAAGTAATATTACCTCGTCTTTTCACAAACTACATGAGGCCGGTGTTTCGTACCTGACTACTCTGAGAAGAAACAGCCGAAACAAACTCAGAGGTCACAGTCTCTTTTAAGTCCAGACATACTATTCAAGCCATATGAAGACCATTTAGGTGTCCGAGATGGTCTTTTGAAGAAAGAACCACACAGATTTGACATGACCTGTCCTGTCAGTGCAAGCATTTGTCAGTTATCGTGTATGTCGACTCAGCTTTATAGACCTCTGTTTGTTCCTTTGGGAACTACAGGAGAGATTTTAGGTTAATTAAAGTTTGAACGACATACCTCCACTATAAAACGGATGATTCTGTTGATTCGCCTTGTGCGCCTCTTTGACGCCTTCCTTTTCTTTACTTGCTTGTCGCTCTAAAAACACCTGGAAAAAAAAAAGAAAAACTTTGTTCGCTTGGTGCAAAGT
The DNA here is from genome assembly GCA_954870645.1 of Agrotis clavis. NCBI lineage: Eukaryota > Metazoa > Arthropoda > Insecta > Lepidoptera > Noctuidae > Agrotis > Agrotis clavis. The sequence continues at coordinate 8,864,413 of OX940945.1, forward strand.
GGGGGTATAATAATCGGTTGCAGCGCTCATGGTGGCGAGAAGTAGAAAATAATAATGTAGACTCTGTCTTAGGCGATTCTCACACTGCCCCGCATCATGCTGCATATTGCGTGTCGACGCACCTACGCGCGTTCCTGCGGGAGTGCAGATCTGCATCATCGTGCGGGTTTTTTGCGCACTCACGCGAGTAGATGCGTTTTGTAGATTCACGCACGGCGGCTCTCATTTATTTATTCGCCGTTCTCTGTGGTGGTCGTGCAGTACTGAGCATTCAAAATCACGCGCGGCACTGCGGGATTCGGTGTGCCATACCTTGCGTCTCGCCCCGCACCTACGCGCGGGGGTGCATGTTTCTCCGCGTGTTTGCGCGTGATCCGCATGAACGCGCGTGGATGCATTTTCTGTGTGTTGGACTGTGCGTGTTTTCCATACAAACGGAGACACTTACAAGCAACGGAAGAACACGCATCCACGCGCTACGCTGCATCATGCGGGGCAGTGTGAGAATCGCCTTAAAATACATTCAGCTCTGTCATCTGTCAATTTCGAATCTATCTGTTCGACATTACTACAGTTGTTGTGTTGTAAACTACAAGAATACTAGTAGAAATAGTAAATTGAAGTTTTTCTGGTTCCCAAGCGGTTCTTGGATTGAAGAATAATGCAGGAAATGGTTAGCTGCCGTGACCCCAATATACAAAACATTATTTTTAGTATATGCGAAACCTGAATATAGTTTGTTCAGAATCAGTAACTGATTCGATTCCAATGATTTTCACACCATGTTTTATTTTTATTTTTTTAAAAATTTTAATTAAATTTTATTACCACTTAATTACAATACAATCACCGTACGGTTAGGTACCTATTGCCAAACTATTATCACGAGTGTATAACACAGTAGACGTGGTTTACGCGGGTGTACCGCGAAATGAGCTTGTTTTTGAACGGACAACCAGGTAATATACAAGCTTATAACTTGACACGATTTTAAAATTTTGTACATAGATTCTTTACAAAATATTGGACAGGTGTATCGGGTTTCGCATAAACAAAAAATAATGTTGTAGATGGGAAAAGCCTAGGCAGATGATATGGTTGACCTTGTCTGTTGAGCCACTCACCGTATAATAGAAGTCATGTATGTAAGGAGTTCCGGTGTTGAGCTGCAGCATCTGTATGTTGATGAGCCACTGCTTCTCTCTGAGGGTCATCAGTCCTGCGTAGTCGTCCGTATCACTACCGCTTGCGTCGTCGCCGTTCATTGAGTGCCTGGAACGAAAGAAATATTTAATTAGTTGAAGAAAACTGGCCAAGTGCGCGTCAGACTCGCTCACGAAGTTTATATTTTTTTAATAACAGCGCCAAATTATATTATAGCGCCAAAATTCCCGTTATCACCGCGCATGCGCCAAAGCGCGCGCAGCCACGGATAAAAAATTAAATAGATGTATCTATGATCTGTAATCTGTATCGCAAAATCAAAATTTTATTAAAACCTTATTTTGTTAGAGAAATAGTGTCATAATATTTTTTTTTTATTTCATTTAGATACACTATTTGTAAAGTACGTCTATATAAACTCGTTTTGAGTTTTGTATTTCGAATTTAACGATATGAAAGTAGATAAAGGAGTTTATAAAACACTTACCTATTATTATAAGTCCCATTCACTCTTTGATTCCCAAACATCGGATGGCTAAACTGGCTATTTGTAAACACATTATTCCGATTCAACATTGGATGATGATTGGCATTATGAAAACTATTATTAAACTGCAACATCGGATGGGTATTCTGTATCAGCTGCACCAAGTTCTGGGACGTCAACCCTTGATTTGGATTCTGTTTTGAATTGTTATAAACCCGACTCTTTTGTATCTTCTGATCTTTAACCGGAGTTGCTTTTGGCACGGTCTTGTTCTGCGGAGAGATGTTCAACTGATTCATATGACTGTTCATCTGGTTGCTCGGTGATTGTTTCACGTTGTTAATTGGTTGTGGTTGGTTTTTTATCATCATTGGTTGGTTCATCATCATTGATGATTGGTTTATTGGTTGCTGGTCGGGTTTTGTTGGCATTGAAGGCTGGAAGAGATAAATAGTTTGCTAAGTAAAGATTTTTAAAAATAGTAAAAATGTTTGTTGAAAAATTCTGATTAATATGCGACTACAATTAGAATGAAATTGTAATGACGGAATTTTGTGACGCACGTTTAGCTAACATTTGCATGCTTTTAAATAAACAATAATCATATGAAAATAACATCTGCCTAGCCTTTTCCCAACTATATTGAGGTCGGCTTCCAGTCGCAGCTGGATATCAGTATTTTACATGGAGCGACTGACTACCGGACCTCCACAACCCTGTAACTGGGTAATACGATACCCCATGGTAAGACTGGTTGTCAAAGATCTACAAATGACAGCCGGGACCAGTGGCGTTGCGTGCTTTCCGAGACACGGAGGACACTCGCTATGACAAATGGTCACCCATCCAGAGACCAACCTCGGCAAGCGCGGCTTAACCCGGAAGATCGGCCTGTGCGGCTGTGATTATTTAGCCACGAGTTCCTCGAAGCTATAAATATAATTATTAAAAAGAATATACTTACACGAAAATTAGGGTTATACTGCGGCATATTGGAAATTAAACTTTGTCTCTGCATATTGATGCCAGGGGGCGGCGCTATCATCCTAGGGGGCTGCCCCATCATGTGCTGAAACTGATTCATACCAGGAAACTGGTTTCCATTCGGCATCATCTGGTTTTGATTCATTTGGTTGTGATTCTGACCCATTTGGTTGTGATTCTGACCCATTTGGTTGTGATTCTGACCCATTTGATTGTGATTTTGACTCATCTGGTTAAGATTTTGACTCATCTGATTGTTAGAAAGATGATTCGTCATCTGATTCATACTTTGACCCATATTTTGCCCTATCTGATTGGGATTCTGAGACATTTGCTGCATATTTTGACTCATCTGATTCACATTTTGACCCATCTGATTCATATTTTGACCCATTTGATTAACATTCTGACCCATTTGGTTCATACTCTGCCCCAATTGTCCCATACTTTGGGTCATGTTTAAATTCTGTCCCATTTGATTTTGACCCATCATCTGGTTGTTTTGACCCATTTGGTGAACGCTCATATTTTGGGTCAGCTGGTTCATCATATTGTTCCCTGGTCCAATTGGGTTATTTTGGAACTGGTTGCCAATTTGGTTGTTCATAAAGGAACTTTGACCCATAGGGTTGACGTGGTTGTGTAGTTGGTTGTTTTGACCCATTTGGTTCATGAGTTTGCTGAGTGGTTGGTTCATTTGGTTCATGCCGTGGGACATGGACTGTTGTGGGGCAAATGGGAGTGGTACCGGCGCCTGTAGCCCAGGCGGCCTTTGGAGTATTACCGGGGGAAATCTAGGCTGGAAATGAAAAAGAAAGCATTATTTTACTATTAATTAAGTAAAGATACTAATATACAACGTGTAACGTTAAATGCGCAAAACCTCTCGTGGGGTAACTCAGCCCATGTTACTGAACAATGTTTGTTGTAAGACAACAATAGAACAACAATAGAACAAAAATTGTTCAGTAACATGGGCTGAGTTACCCCACGAAAGGTTTTACGCATTTACCGTTACACGTTGTATAACTAGGGAATGCAATGTTGATATCGAGAGATCTCGAATTTTGATAAATTGCGGCCGTTTTTTTTATTTTAAATCTCTTGACGACATAAATGGATTGTTGAGAGTCAAAATCGTCGGCTTTTCCTTGAGATTTCCTTTTTTTTTTTACTTTGGTCTGTTCATAATCGTTATTCTACCCTAACCCAATGCGATTTTTAATAAGAAAATAAATAATTCACTACTTTCACCAAAAAGAGCAATGTAAATAAAACTAAAATATGTCTTGTAAGCAGTTCAGTTATTCGTTGTGTGCGCGATGACAGCGCCCCTAGTGGCCGCAACTATTCAGGACTTGTCATCTGTCAAATCATGTCAACTAGATGATAAGATATCTTTGTGATATTAAATTTCGACTAGTTTTTCAACGAAATTGAAAAAATAGTGTAAAAAGTGAGTGTGTATATTATACCTAGCGATTTTCTTCCTCGTGGAAAATATGGATATTATAATACGCACGGGATTTGAATCGGTTAAGCATAAAATACATTTCCAACCTCAAACTGAGCAAAAAGGGAAAAAATTAGTATTAGCACAGCATGTGAGAGAAGTTGAAGAGCTTAGAACGAACGGGAAAAGTTAAAGTTAAAGTTTTCGTATTAAATTATAAAGAAAGTTATGAAAATAAAGCAACTTGACACATGACAGCCCAGAATTAATTCACATTTCTGCCACGTCGTGCGCTACGATCGATTTGCCGTTCCCCACCACCCACTTCGCACATAGTCAATAAACATTTGTCAGCAGTTGAGTTATAAACAATCTAGGTATATACGGGGTGAACTTTTCAACTGGGCGTGGATGGCTATATCCGAAACTATAAGGAATATCGAAAAATACTGAAAGGAGTCTCAATGCCGAATTTTACGAAAACTAAAACTACATCATTGAATTTTAGAATAATTATCCTGGCCAAGAATCGAACTAGCTGATTTTGGAAAAAAATCACACCCTGTATTATAACACCATTCAATAGTGTTGCTAATAAGGATCAAATTTTGGGAAGTAATCATATACGCCAGTTTTTTTCTTCGACCAGTTCTATCAACTAACCTGGAAGTAGTTCTGATTGAAGGAGGGCTGCTGCTGCGGCACCTTGTTCTGTCGCAGCTGCCGCTCCAACTCCTCCACCGTGCACACATTCTTAAGCCCCGGTACCGACTGCGGGGGAAAAGAACTGTTATTTCCCTGGAGACAAGGTTTATAATGGGTTATAAATTATCTTTTAAGTGGCCGGAAGAAACTGGATGGCCAAGATTCTACACTCAGCATTTTCTTATTCTTTAGTTGCTTCAAATCATCAAATGAGTCCTCCCGCCCTGAGTGATTTTACCCATGGCGCGATGCGACGCGATTCCAACTAGAAGTGAAAATCAACCTTGCTACTAAGAAATAATGATGCAATTCGATTGACTTGACGTCGTCGTGGCGATCGTGTTTTTTTTTTCATCTACCCGTAGACAACCGCACGTTTTATGTCATATGTTGTAGTGGTAAGGTTGATTTTCACTTGTAGTTGTAATCGGTCGAATGGGAGGTTTCACGCAAAGCTCGGCTCAGATGGCGCTACCAGCGCATGATGTCATTTACTGTATGATTAACTTGACATAACTACACACTCGAAGCTACACTTTAACGTTGTTTACTTTATGCGCTTGTAGCGCCACTGATGGCTAAAACTTGCTGTCAAACTCCCTATGTGGATGGCAACTGGGAAACGAATGGCGCTAGTATAGCTTGTTCCAAGCATCGTCATTGGTTCAAATCATAAAGGTACTTCAAAATAGTACTACCTCATTGGTCGGATTAGGACTTAGCTATGGTGGCGCCATCTACAATTAGCTTTGACCGGCCTTCCCCATTGCAGTGCATCGCGGCATGGGTAAGCTCCCTTACGGTATCAAAAACCTGTAAGATAAAGACAAAGTCTGGTATACTCACAGTAGGTGCGGACGGGAAGGGAATCGGGTCATGTCTCCACACGCTGGACCCGAAGGCTCTGGAATGAGGGGAGTCAGTCTCGTCCAATACTAGCTGATTGAGTGATGCCTCTGTCACAACATATAAAGAATGGAATATAATAACACCATCTGCCTGCCTTTTCCCAACTATATTGGGGTCAGCTTCCAATCGAACCAGATGTAGCTGGACATCAGTATTTTACATGGAGCGACTGCCTGTCGGACCTCCACAACCCAGTAACTGGGCAATACGATACCCCATGGTAGGACTGGTTGTCAGACTACAGCTTCTGATTAACAGTAACGATTATCAAAGATCTACAAATGACAGCCGGGACCAACGGCTTTACGTGCTTTCCGAGGCACGGAGGAAACTCGCTATGACAGATGGTCACCCATCCACAGACCAACCTCGGCAAGCGCGGCTTAACCCGAAAGATAGGCCTGTGCGGCTGTAATGATTAAGCCACGAGCAAACCAATTTTAAATTAATAATCGGTTGTCTGTAAAGTCGGTTTACTGACGATAGTTGAACGTGACAACGTCATAAGAAAATACTGCACTTACGTTGCTATAAACAAACAATTGACACGCCGTTGCCATGGAACGCTACAGAGCGAGGTAACGCCGCATGACGTCATCTTTTTTCGTGCGTGCAGCCGGCCATCGAATTATAAGACGTCATCACGTCAAAAAAAATTTGATGTATGACATAGTTTCTTCCTTACCAAGCTGTGTGTTCGCGAGGTCATCGATGCCGCTGCTGTTGTGTCTCCGGCTGCTCTCCAGCTGCTCCGCCAGCTGCTCATGTTCCACCTCCCAGTCGAACTCGTCAGCTGCAATGGAAACCCAAGTTAGAATCCTTGATCTTGGGATCTTCACACCAGGGGAAAGATTGCTTAATAGTTTCTACACCAGGGGGTTTAAACAGGGTCGTATATCTCCCCAGGGTAGCGGATCTGTCCCCGGGTTCGCGGAAATGCCCAAAAAATTAACCGTGACCCTGTAACGTAAAGGGCAATTGAAGAAACACGGTGGATTTTAGTCAGTTCCACTCAGGGCGGGAGGATCAATATTCGATGATTTTACCATCTCAAACCCCCCCCTCCCCCCACATCTTGTTTTTTTTCTTAATAGGCAACTTTAAGCCAGCTACTCTCGAGAATAGCCATCTGTCCGGAACATTTTATAGACCACAAGTGTGTGCACTCTCTGTTCTCTCATAGTTGCGATAAGACGGCAATCCGACACAACCGGAGAGAGATGGGCCCTTAATAGTGTCACAGGACTAACGAATTACCGTGACCCCGGAACATAAAGGGCTATTGAAGGACACCGTGGATTTTAGTCAGTACAAGCGTAACAGTCCCTCCTGCCCTGCTTTGGATGGTAGGACCCATTTGATGATTTTTTTACGCTAAAAAAATGGCCCATTATAGTAGCAAGATACCTAGGTACTTGTGCGAATAATAATGTGTTCAAGTGTATTCATTAAAATCAAATACAATCAAGGTAATCCCCAGTTATTGTAAGTCAAGTCAATTAAGTTCTTATCAACTTGTACTACAACAACATAATTATAATTTCAAGATATGCTAGACAACTATGTATTTTACCAATTCTTATTACAACATATTAAATAGTTCTTCTGAATAGGTTTCATAATAAATCTTGGCGTTAAAGGGAGTGATACCATTTTTTTTTTAAGATCAGGAAGTGACTTGAGTCGGTCAAAAAGGTTTTTAAAATGATTAAAATCCATGCATTAAAAAGAATAGGTCGTCATTGGCCACATTTATTTCGGATGTTACCTTAAAATTAAGGGTGCCTTTCCACCAGAGATGTGCTATGTATAGTTGGTGCCAGTTAAGATGGCAATAGCGGTCATTGACCTATACCTAATAAGTCCTCGTATAATGACACAAGATCAGAATTAGCATTTTTCTGTGAAATGTTAGTGTTTACTTGTGAGTCTTAAATATAAAAATAATATAAAATCTTAGGTATAGGTGAAATATTTTTACCATTTTGATATCTTATGAAATACTTAGATACTTATATCCTTACAATATACTTACTAATTTATTCGGTATTTTATAAAAATGCTAATTCTGAGCTTATGTCATTATACGAGGACTTATTAGGTAGGGGTCAATGTCCGCTATTGCCATCTTAACTGGCACCAACTATAGCTATGCTGCGAGAATGTAAAATCTGAGCTACGAAACTGTGTGACCGTTTCCACTGATGCTTCGCTATGTGCTGTGCGAGTAAGATGTGCTATGAAGATGCGCCGCCGCGAAGTAGCTGCGCTACGAAGATGCGCAGCTCGAGCTGTGCGATGTATCGATAGTAGGGAAGACGACCGATAGCACGCATTCATAGCACACATCCATAGTACGCATCCTTCCATATAAAAAACACATCTTATTTGAATCCGTTTCCACCAGTGCTGTGCTATGTGTACCAATGAATATGATTGATGGATATCAAACGCATCCGCAGCAACGTAGCATAGCACATCTCTGGTGGAAAAGCAGCCTTCATATCAGCCCGGGATCACCCACTGCTGGGTATAGGCCTCCCCCTTTTTATGCCATATCTCTCTGTTCTGTGCGTCTCTTATCCATCCATTCCCCGCGATCCTAACGATATCGTCAACCCAGCGAGCTTTTGGGCGGCCCTGGTTTCTTTGGCCGAACCTTGGCCACCATTCGGTCAAAACCTTACTCCATCTGCCATCTCTGCGTCTAGCCAGATGCCCTGCCCAACTCCACTTGAGGCGTATCGCCCTATCCCCGACGTCATAGACTTTCGTCCGAAGACGGATTTCGGTGTTACGCACTCGGTCTAGAATAGTAATGCCGAGCATGGCTCGCTCCATGGCCCTTTGTGCAACTCGTATTCGGTGCACAGTCTCCTTTGTAAGCGTCCATGTCTCGGCACCGTAAGTCATAGTTGGCAGGACACATTGGTTAAAAAGACGAGTTTTGAGACATTAGGGTATCTTCCTAGATCGAAATACATGTTCGAGCTTACCAAATGCCGCCCACCCGAGCTGTATTCTCCTAGAAAGCTCTTTGTTTGAATGCTCCTTTTCAAAAGAAAGAACATGTCCCAGATAAACGTAATGGTCAACCAACTCCAAACGCTCGTTTTCAACCATCACAGCAGAGTGAGTGTCGTCTGGAATTCGTGACATCACCTTCGTCTTGGACATGTTCATTCTCAAGCCAACTTTTAAGGAAGCATCATTGAGTTCTTTAAGCATGTGTTGCAGGTCTTCCATGCATTCAGCAAACAAAATTAAGTCATCCGCGAAACGAAGATGCGACAAGTAGACACCATTGATGTTAATACCACGTTGGTCCCATTTAAGTGTTTTCATCACGTCTTCCAAAGCAGCAGTGAAAAGTTTAGGTCTCCTTGTCGCACTCCCCTCCTGATCGGTATTGGAGAGGTAAGATCATGCAGCCTGACTTGGATTGTTGCCGTTTCGTACAATTCCTTAAGTACATCCACATATTGAGCATCGATCTGGCAGCGATGGAGAGAGTTGAACACGGCCCAGTGCTCGACACTGTCGAATGCCTTCTCATAATCGACGAAAGCTAAACACAGAGGCCGATTGTACTCTGAACTCTTCTCCATCAACTGTTTCACGGTGTGGATATGGTCAATCGTGGAGAATCCGCTCCGGAAACCTGCTTGTTCAACGGGCTGGCTTTCATCCAACTGGCGGGTCAGACGGTTACACATAACTTTGGCAAACAGCTTATAAATTTGAGGTAGGAGAGATATAGGACGGTAGTTGCTAAGGTTTGCATGGTCTCCTTTCTTATGGAGGATAGCTACTACCGCTTTCTTCCAAGCTTGTGGTGACTTAGCACTAATTAAGACTTCGCTATAAAGTTTTACGAGAACTTGTATCACAGGTTGACCACCAGCGCGCAATAATTCCACCGTAATACCGTCCTCACCAGGTGTTTTATCACTCTGCATTTGCGAAAGTGCCTTTTCTACCTCGCAAGCCATGATGTTAGGTAGGCGATCTGGGCTTCGGTTCTCTATGGGTGGTGCTCTAGGGTCGTGACTCGGCAATGATGGCTCTACCGATTTTGTTGCATAAAGTTCTCCGTAGAACTTCTCCACAACACTTAATAATTTATTACGGTCTGTAACAATCTGACCATCTTCAGCTCTAAGTTTGAGGATTTGTTGTGTGCTTGTATTTATTTTCCTCTTGAAGATTTTCGGGCCTCTATGCTGTTCGATTGTGTTTATAATTATTTTTGCGTTGTGTTGACGAGTATCCCTTTTAATTGCCTTACTTATCTGCCGATTAACTTGTTCTATTGCTCTTTGATCCTGTACGGTGTGTTGTTGCATTGATCTTCTTCTGTCGATTAGAGCTATGGTTTCAGATGTTAATTTCCCTCCTTTTTTCCGCGATCGACAGAGGTGTTTAATTGTTGTTTCAGATATGGCCCTGCATAACAACTCGTTTAGCTGATTGGCGTCTAGGTTAATTTCATCAAGACCTTGGAATCGGTTAGCCAAAGCATATTCTTTTTGAAGGGAAAGTATTTCTGGCTTTTCATATTTTGGATTGGATCTTCGTATCATTTTTGTTCTTTCCTTCTTCAGATCGAACCTATACACCGCTCTTACCAGACGATGATCGCTTCCGGTCTTAAAACGAGTGAGTATAGAGACATCTGTGACTACATGTTTATGTGAGCTGATTATGTAATCGACCTCATTCTTTGTTTTTCCATCTGGGCTTGCCCAAGTCCATTTTCTTGAAGGTCTTTTTTTGAAGAAAGTATTCATAGCGAACATGTTCTTTTGTTCAAGAAAATTTACCAAAGTTTGCCCTCTTCTGTTACGCAGGCCAATGCCAAAACAACCTATGGAACTTTCGTTTGTGAGTGGTTGGCCAACTCTAGCATTAAAATCACCCATAATGGTATTAAAATGGGACGGTGTATCGGTTAGAGCTTTTTCAATATCTTCATAGAAGGTATCCACCTCTTCATCGGGATGTTGGGAGGTGGGAGCATAAACTTGAATGATTTTAAGAGAGTATCTATTATTAAGTTGGTTGAAGTTTTGAACCAATGTAACTATCGATTTGTTGATGAAGAACCCCACACCACCATATGAGGTATCTTCGTGACCTCTATAGAAGAATAAGTGGCCTGATTTTAGTTTCAGAAGGTCTTCACCTTTTCGGCGTACTTCTGAAAGACCTATAAGGTCCCATTTGATGGATTCCGTCTCAACTTCAAATTCCACTAATCGTTCGTCCGTTCTTAGCGTCCTAGCGTTGTAACACGCTAGGGTCAGGGTCGTCGGGGTGTGACAGCTGGGCGACGTCCAGAGATTCTTAGCACCCTCTGCCCCGCCGTTACCAGAGCCGCTGTCGGAACTCGGAATAGCGGGGCTGCTGGGAACTGAGGGCCGAGGCTTTGTGGCAGTATTCATAATAAAAGGGGGGGTTTTGGCCATAAAACGCCACGCTGGCCAGTGTGTCTTGGCGAGTTTTGCGTCATATCCTCGTTCGTTTTTCAGCAGGGGTACCACGTGCAGGTGAGGTTTGACTTGGGCGGCAAGATGTTACGCAGCCCCATACCCCTAAAAGCAGCCTTAGCGGGCCGTAATCAAACACCCCAGTGCATGTTGGTAGATGACACATGTCTTCGAATGTTTGGTTCTAAAACACGCCGGTTCCCTCATGATGTTTTCCTTCACCGTTTTGAGAGAAGTGGTGTTTTTTTTTTACGTCGTAAAATCATCAAATGTGTCCTCCCACCCAGGGCAGAGCGGGAGGAACTCAAACTCGTACTGACTAAAATCCACTGTGTCCTTCAATAGCCCTTTACGTTCCGGGGTCACGGTAATTAGTAAGTCCCGCGACCCCGGCAGGTTTTGGCCATCTAAATGTCCCGTCATCATGCTGACACTCCTTGAGGCGCGCGTGGAACACAACGCACCGTCACGTCGACCCGGGCATGGTCCATGGTCGGACAGCGAGTCGCCCATTACCCGCCGCCCACAAACAAAAACACAAAGTAATGTGCCTGGGTTCGAACTAACAACCTACAACTTGTAAGTCGGGGCCGATACCACTGCACACGAAACGGCAAATACTTCAGTTGTGCATAAGGGTCAATACACATAGAGACGCGACCCTACGCGCACATTTAAATAGAGTCAAAATCTAACTTTATTTACTACACGAAAAGATACACATTTCCAATAACGTCGTGAAGCGTCTCGGTGTGAACTGACCGTAATTAGTTTAAAGCAGAATACAAATTACTTTTTAATTAGTTTATGAACCATGATGACAGCAAATATTAGTTATTTTATTAGTGTGTCCCATTGAGCCATTTAATAAGATTATAATGTTTGAAATACGCTTGTCAACAGAAGCTTGTAATAATGTAATGGATTTGACAGCACAGACAAAGATCTAACCGAAAATAGCAACCGTGATAAGTTATTAATTACGTCGACATAAATGATATTTATTTTGTTAAAAAACACTTACACGTCACAAACAATATTTTTCAAGCTGGATGAGGCTGGTGTTTCGTACCTATCTGACTACTCTGAGAACAAACAGCCGAAACAAACTCAGAGGTCGGTCACAGTCTCAGAAAGTCCAGACATTGTTTTGCTCAGGTCATACGAGGACCATGCGGGTGTCTAAGATGGTCTTTTGAGGAAAGAACCACACAGATTTGAGTGGACCTGTCCAGTCAGTGCAAGCATTTGTCGGTTATCGTGTAGCTCGACTCAGAACACAAGGAGCTCAACGACACGACGAACAATACCAAAGAAAGGACATTTGGATAAGTTCTCAAATTGTCAGACATATCGTCCGCTCTCGCTCTTTTTTCCTAGAAATGTATAAAACTAACTACAATGCCGTGTCGTTACCATTAGGCTCAATTAACACCGTGACGCGAAGCTGCGCGCACATTTCAATAGAGTGACTCAAATTCTATTATTTTTCCTACTCCTCCACTATTCTTTTCTGATTAATTTCGTTGCAGGATCCAAGACAGGTAAATTCATTCTCCGGGACACGTCGAGCTTCATTGTCTTGGCGCTTTTCTGGTGGTTACCACTGTTGATTCTGGCTCTCAGGAGTTGCAGTGGTTTGGGAATAGTGTGGCGGGTTTGTCCCAAAAAAAAAAAAGTGACTCAAAATTAAAAAACGTTAAGTTGAAATACACGAAGATACAAATTTCCAGTACCGCAGCGTCGCGTCTCTGTGTGTACTGACCCTTGCGGGTGTGAAAAGGTTCAATTTTGTTTCTTTTTAATATAAATAGTTGATAAGCGAATTTCTCACGATCAAAGCAACACCACCACCTCCCGTGATGCCAAAGATACAAATACTTACAACCTTGACCAAAAGTCTCGTCGTTAAGAGCATCGTATTCATCCTCCGATGGCTCGCCGCCTCCTTCGTCGTCATTTAAGTTCTGGAAACCATAGAGAAGAAATTTAGGTATATATAAGATAATAATATGAAATAATAAACTGAGCCACAAAATTACTAACTCAGCCATTCGGCAACATTTTTATTTTTGGGGGCGCACCCCATTCCTTTAAACCCCGTAGACAGAAATAGGAGTCCCGCATAGCGGGGCTCAGTCGACAACGCCTTGGTTTGGCTTTTATTTGAGTCTTGGGTGACTTAGTAATTTTGTGGTCAATGTAGTTTTTTAGTGGCCAACTGGCCAATAATGCTATTTACTAGAAGCAGTTTTAAAAAGCACCCGTTAGTAATTATAGAGTCCGTGAGTCCTCTCTCAAAGGGCGGGACGGGGGGACTGCCAGACTTGTACTAACTAAAATCCACGGTGTTCCTTCTATAGTCCTTTACGTTCCAGGGTCACGATTACATTGGCTTTTTCCCTCTAAAGAGGGCCCCGTAAGATTGCTGACAGATCTTTGAGGCGCCGTAGACCAGGGGGGGGTATTACAACGTCTTAAAACCAGGCTTGTTCCAGTGAGTGAACGAGATGGCGCTAGACGACATGTATAGCTCTGTCACTTTCACTCGCCGGAATAAGCCTGGTTTTAAGACGTTGTAATACCCCCCCTGGGCATGCTCCATGATCAGGTTGGGTGACCTCATCATGGAGCTGATTACTCGCCGTTGGCAAGCTCGCGCCTACGATGGCCGGAAATCGCCTCGAGACGTCCGATAACGGATGTCTCCCGCGGATGGCGCGGACTCTAACCTAGATTTTGCTGTGTAGTTCGGACAGTTGCCATTACCTAGGGACGCCTAAATATCGCTGGCGTCACGATTTACACGCGTTTATGAGAGATTTGCCAGAAAAAGTCGCACAAAAGGAAGAGTGGAAGATTATGGGGAAACCTTTGCCTACCAGTATAGTAGTTGTCTAGTAGTAGTTGGATAGTAAAATTTTAAAAAATAGGCTATGATAAGATTAGGCAGTTAAGGTCTTTGAAATTATAAAACTACACTGAGCAAGGCCTATTTTACTATTGTTGATGCAGATGAAAACTTTACCAAGAGACTATATCCCACAAAAGAACATACATAACCAGTGAAGTTTGATCATATAAAAGAGATGAACAAAAGGAGGCCAGCGTTGTCACAACACACAACTTGAATAACAATGTCAAAGTGACCCAGATATCACAAAAACTGCATTTGACTCATACATTAAACAGTTTTGTGCTTGTTTTTTGTATGCTTTGATTTTATCTGCTGGCTGTAACTTTACACCATTTTTTATGGGACAAACCCATTACAAGATGAATAAAAACGTCGCGTTTTTTTTAAAAAAGAAAAGCGTTGCCCTGCAGTAGGAATTTCTCCTGTATAGTGCGTTTACAAACATAGAAATTCAAGTACACAACACACCCAAACCTGTATGCCATACAAATATTTGTTCCGTGCGGGGATCGAACCCGAGACACACTACGTAGCTGTCAATCACCCAACCTCTTCACGAACCATGCCGTCACCTAACCTAACCGTGCAGTCGTTTGGTTGCTTCAACCAAACAAACAAACTCTTCAGCTTTATAATTTAGGTATAGAGATTTATATATCCTGTTGGTCTAGTGGTTAGTAACCCTGACTGCTATGCCGGAGGTCGTGGGTTTGATTCCCACCCAGGATAACTGTTTGTGTGATGAGCATGATCATTTGTTCTGTCTGGGTGTAATTTATCTATAATATTTTTGTATTTAGAAATATACAACATGTAACGTAATTAACGCACACCCTCAGACACCCCAATAGGGTAGTTTCCAGGGTCAAAATAATTACATTCTATTTAGTCTGTATTTTAGATTATAAAAAAATATTGGACACGTATTTTTTCTTTTTTCGATTAAACAAAAAAGAACAAAGATAATAGCCTATTTAAGTTACCTGAGACGTCACTCTGCGCGAAAAATGCCACGCATCGTGACGTCACACGTAACTTTAATAGGCTATATCTTTGTCATTTTTGGTCTAATTTACAAATAAAATAATACGTGTCCCTTTTTTTGAATAATCTAAAAGACGGACTAATTACATTTTTTTAGGCAACTAGCCTATTAGAATAATAAGTTATAATCATAATACATAGTATATTGAATTTTTAATTTAACATGTAAATGCTTTGTTAATAACTAAATTAGTTATTTTGCAGTAAGGTTTATTTTCTTTATTTTGCATTGAATAGCGGAATTTGTTTTAATACAAATAAAATTGCACTTTTAAGTCTTGTTGCCTTGATTTACGGTCTATCTTAGTTTGTTTAGTACAGGGGTAATGTGACTATAATTTCCGTAGTTTTAATTATTTTTGATAAAAAATTACCTGTATTAAAAATGATAGAAATCGATTCAGTAAACGATTCTGAACAAACTAATTTCAGGATGTGCGTTAATTATGTTACATGTTGTATATGTATGTTTATCAGTGGTCTAGTACCCATAACACAAGCTCGGCTTAGCTTGGGACTAGATGGCGCGGGCGTTGTGTGATAGTAGTGGAAAAAAATATATCAACCTGGTGAAATATGGATACCAAAGTGCCTATACTTCGTTCATCTTTCAACCAGATGAGTGAAGTGTAAAAAACCTATTCCCAATTGGATATATTTTTTTCTAGTCAATATTTATTATTTGTAGACCTCTGGGCTGACGCCATGTGACGTCACGCACGCTTTTTTAACACTTGCATGGTCTTAAATAAATGATCATAATTATGAGAATAAAAGTAACAAAAATATTATAGATAGCTCATCAAAGTATTTTTTTAGCTGTTCATAATTTTCTAATGACTGTTTAGCGGCAGAGGTTATAGACCTAACTATTCTTATGTTACATGCTAAGTAACTCCGTTAAAGACTTAGAAAAAAATCTTAATTTTCTATAAAAATAAAAAACCTAATTTTGATTGAGGAACTGGATTTTCAATTTAATATTTTAGTTGTTTTATTAATTAAGAATTTGATGGTATTAAAAACAAGGACAACTTGTGTCCTACCCACTTACATAAACTTTATATTGTATAAAGTTTATGAAAGTGGCATCAAAAAAAGTATGAAGTTTTAATATTATGAAGGTTATAAAAATAATGGGGTCAAGCAGAATTCTGTCCAGAAAAAAGTTTACATGGCAGAAAGGTAAATTATTATTTTTTTTATTTTAAGTTCTGAGAACCGTTCAGTACTTCATAACTGTTACAGCCTTACTAAGAAAACCTACGTCTGGTAGTACGCTATGATAACCTGAGACATTAAAAAAAAAGAAATTCTTAAACAAATAGAATTATAACTTAAAATGTTTCAAGTACAGAACAAAAAAAGTACTGTGTTGAACAAAACAAATGTAACAATTCTCTGTGAGTTATCAAACTATTGCATACATAGTAACAGTGTTGTATCATTTCAGTACTGTGCAATATAAAGTTGTATGTATGCAACCACCAACACATGGCAATATAAAAAACTTATTGAAAGATTGAAATACACCTTTGCTCGTGCGTTGGACTGGTTGGATGTAACCTAAGCTAAGTGCATGTATATAACGCTATACACAAAGCCCGTATTTCAAAACAAGAGTGACTCAGTGTTCACTAAAAATATACAAGACTCAAGAAAACACTATTTCATAACGTTTTAACACTTTATATGCACAATTTTTGGCGCGGTTTACCTAGACAGACGTGCAAAGGCGTAGTTTAAGGCTATAATCTAGACTATTACGTGTTTTTCTCGAAATTGTGAACGGAAACAAATAGTGACAAGTAGAAATTTGAAAATACATAATTATAAAATGTATAGCCCACAATACGACGCTTTCCTTGTTTATTATGCTTTATTGAACTGGTTTATTGGTGTTTACCGTCGTAAACTGATATTTAACACGTAAATACGGGGTAGAAAGCGGTAATACGTGATTCTTCAGAGAAATGCAGCATTTTATGTGGCGTGCTGGCAGTCCCAAACCTCACAGTTTTAGGGTTATTATATATCAAATAAATTGTCTTTTTCGGTAGAATAACGTTCAGACTCACCGATAACGAAGTATCGAACCCGAAGAAAGAATCTGCCATTGGAATTTTTCATATATCATGGACACAAATGACATGACTTGTCACGGTACATATGTCGCAATGGCGATGGCGGCCATGACATTTTGGGCTAGTGTCGGGCCCACGCGTAGTAAAAAGTAGTGAAGTGAACATTTCTATATATTTTTTTTCTATAGCGTACATTCTCGTTAACGTCGTTTATAGACTTTTTTATACGTCTGTGTTTTTTCCGCTAAAGTCCCGTTATTTACGTTTACGTACTATTACTGAAATGAACATAAAGAGAAGTTCTTATTGCTTCAGAAGGAATACTGTCATGCATAAACCTTCTACTTTTCAAAGAATATTTGACTTCTCTGAAGTCGACTTGAACTTGTAATATTTTGTTTTGTTAATCACTGTCATGACATCGTCAAAATCAGCACAAAAGCCCAGAAGCCACTCACCAGAAATTAGAAATATTAACATGTCAATGTCATGTCTAAACTTCGACAAACTGTCAAAGTTGTGTCAAAGTCACATTTGTTTAAAAAATTGTTGTGATGTGAACATTTAGAGAATATAAAAAAATAACACGACGAGTCATAAAACATGAAAAATATGTATTAAATTCTATGTACGCATTCGTACAGATGTTGTGAAAACCAGGGATAAATACGTGACTAAATTTTAAACCTTTTAACAAAATAGTAAACTCGTCATTTGGAACAAATAATTAAAAGTAAGTTCTCATGTACTTTGGAACTAATTATCTCATAAAAATGACTGGTAATGGTGTTAACTCATTCAGTGCCTTAGTTTTGTAGCCTTGATTAGAATAGCGTGTGCAAAATGAATAACAGAATTAATTTGATTAATGAATCTTTGTTAAAGATTTCCAATTTGATTACTAATGCATCAATAATTCTATTCTATTATCTAGCATCAATAATTAATTAGAATAAGTAAAAAAAATCATTCATTAATTCTTTATAGGTATTCAGGGAGCTTACCAATGAAGCGTTTCATGCAATTTCCTATTTCTACTAACTAAAAATGAAAATCGACCTTGCAGAGCCTGTAGCCAAACGGCAAGCGACAATCGTTAACGTTCAGCAGTCGCTTATACATTTTCAACTTTATACCCCATCACATAAAGTTGAAAATCTAGTAAAGACTGCTGAGCGATAACGAACAAAACAAACGAAAACAATCTGTAACCTTTGATAGATTTTCAACTTTATGCAATGGGGTATAAAGTTGAAAATGTATTAGCGACTGCTGAACGTTAGCGATTGGCACTTTTCGTTTGGCTTTAGGGCCTGCTACGATATAAAGGTGCAATTCGACTGATTTACTTCCGTCGTAGCAAGCGTGTTTGGTTTTTATTTACCCGTAGAAAACTGCACGTTTTATGTCATATGTCGTAGTGGTAAGAATGATTTTCACTTGTAGATGGAATCGGTCGGATTGCGTCGCATCGCGTCGTCGGCAAGCTCCCTAATACTAATTATTAAGATTGTATTTTAAACACTGCCATGCAATCAGTTTCGGAGCCAATTCAATACAAACAAACTATGAAATCTTTACTCTTTTATATTAGTACTAGCTGACCCCCCAAACATTGTTTTGGCATATAATTAAAAAAAAAATAGTAGCCGATTCTCAGACCTACTGAATACGCATATAAAATTTGGTAAACATCGGTAGAGCTGTTTCGGAGGAGTACGGTAACTAACATTGTGACAGGGAAATTTTATATATAAGATAAATGCATTTGAACTTTTTTATTAGGGTCACTATTGATGTTCGATGAGCTTCATTGTCTCAGCACTTGTCTGGTAATTACCACTGTTTATTCTGGCTTTCAGGAATCGCAGGGATTTGGGAATAGTGCAGTAGGATTATCCAAAAAAAAAGTTCCCTTTCCACCACCCAGGGCCAGGACTCAATTGATGATTTTTGAAAAAAAAAATATTTACTGAAAAAAACTTTTAAAAAAAAATCTTTAAAATGCTGCAATCGCACATAACAGCAATTGCTGTTGATTTGCTGTAATTTATTGAAGAGTTCCCTCAATTTCTCTAAGATTCCATCCTCAGATCCTGACTTTCTTAACATGAGACCATCTATGAAGTATGACCCTTTCAACAAAAGACGAGTTCCAAATCGGTCCAGGCGTAATCGAGAAATCGGGGAGAATACATAAAAAGAAAAGATTCCGATGAATTGAGAACCTACCTCCTGCTTTTTTCGAAGTTGGTTAAAAAAAAAGATGCTGTAATAATCCATTAATTGTATTTTCAGAAGAGATGTTTTGTCAAGTCCAGGTATTACAAGGAACGTTAACAGGCAAAGAATGCCAGACTTTCTACGGGAAGAAATATTACAGTTTCGAAGGTATTCCTTATGCCAAACCTCCAGTTGGAAGACTTAGATTTAGTGTAAGTAATTATATTGACGTTTTTTATAGATATTTTATCTGAGGGTAGGGTCGCCGTCCGATCAGGGACCATGCCCGGGTCGACGGCGCGTCATGATCACGCGCGGCTCAATGAGATGTTAGCGACCTGACGAGGGCCCCATAGAGAGCCAAGTTTCCTGGCTTCACTGGGCCTGCGTGGTGATTTCGGCCAAATTCCTCACTTACATAGAAGAAGCATGTTTCCCAGGGGTGGGAACATTATGTCTAGATTATGATGAAAAGTAGTGTCCGACCGAAACTGATTTTTCAGCCGAAACCGAAACCGAAACCGAACCTTCGGCCTTGCTCTCAGTTTCGGCCGAAACCGAAACCGAAACTTTTTAAAACTTTTAACATTTCGATTTTTTTCTGAAATTTATTGTTTTTTTTTAACATTTATTAACACATAAGAAAAAGTGTCAAATACACAGAGCGAATTTTTCAACTGGGCGTGGACGGCTATATTTTTAACTATGAGGAATATCGAAAAACGTTGAATAGAGTCTCGAGACCGATTTTGCCGAAAACTAAAACTGTATCATTGGATTTTAGAAAAAACAATAATCCTGGCCAAAAATCGAACCCGCTTATTTTGAAAAAAAAAACACGACCTGTATTATTACACCATTTGATAGTGTTAAGGATCAAATTCTGGGTAATAATGAAATGCGGCAAACTTTTGGATAGATAGATAGATAGATGACCTTAAGAAATTGCTATTTTTCTATGTTATTTAACTTCTACTGAGTCCATAATCTATTCGAAATTATAAAAAATCATTGTTTCCAATGTTTCACTGGATTTGAAATCTCAACAATCGCACTACATATATTAATTTAGCAATACGAAATAACTGAGACATTAGACTAAAAAAATTACATTATTTCAAAGAAGAAACCGTTTACTTAATTATGTTTCGAATACCGCCTAATCCTAATTCTAATCGCCTTGACGATTGATAAGTTTTTTAATCATTAACGTACGTAACAAATATTTTTTATTATGACATGAATATGCAAGACTTACTCTTGGCAGTAAACCCAAAAACATAACCTCGACTCACGATTAAATGGACGGTGGCAAACTGAGCCGGGGCCCCGCCGACCAGCAAGTACGTGTTAGCTACGAATTTTACCAAACGACGCACGAAAATGCTTGAGTTTCGGCGGAGCCGAAAGTTTCGGCTATATTTTGGCCGAAACCGAAACTAAGGCCGAAACTAGATATTTTGGCCGAAACCGGCCGAAACCGAAACCGAAATTTCTGTCGGTCACTAATGAAAAGCTTAGGCTGCGCTAGACGAAGCGAGCACTAGCCGAGCACACACATAAATTCTTATAGTTTCCGACCGACTTACAAGCCACGAACGAGCGCGCTTCAAGCATTTAACTGTGCTCCACTTATTGTTGGTTTATGTCGAACACAAAAGGATTTGCAACGCCTTCGAGGAGACTGATTGTAGAGCGGCACGGCCCCGGCCGGTCCTTTCCTCAGCTTGAGCTCGGCTCTCTAGAGGCGCTCCTTCACCGGGAGCATTCGCGTGTAATGTAACATTATAGATTCGACTTTGAGCATTGCATTACAATACTACCTCCCTGACTGACGAACATTCGCGTACATTTAGTATAGATTTGATACAAGGTGCGCATTGTGATGCTCGATTGTCTTCACTCACTGATGAAATGTTCGAATCTGTAACGTTACATTACAGGTTAATGCTCGCGGTGAGGGAGTGCCTTAGCATAAACCCACCTCTACACACACTCACACTAGACAGCCAAGCACCAATAATTAAGACAACCAGTCTTGCCAAAAGATAAATATCGTGTATCGCAATAACTGCATTGAAAGTTCAATACCTATCTCGGCATCTGGTTTAATTAGACCAGAAGGCGACCTCGACATTATTGGGAAATTACTAGGTATTTATCAATGATATTTATTTATAATATCATTGGTATTTATGATATTTACCTAGTTTTGGCCCAGGGCTTTACTCGTAAATATAGACTTGGTCGTTAGCAAACTGATGGGACATAGGACCAAATACCTGCCGTGATCGCGAGAATATCTGACCATGACCTTGGAAAGTAAAGGGTGGTTGGGAACACGGTGGATCATCGGTGGATGTTTAAGTCAGTACGAGTCTGACAGTCTCTTCCGCTCCATAAGGTTGGAAGGACTCAATTAATGATTTTACCACCTTAAGGGTGCTCCCACATCTATCGACGCGGAATCGGCTTTTTCCGTCGCCCTTTCTCTTTCTGTCGCTTAGAACTGCCATTTGCTAGACCGAGACAGAAAGCATAATGCGATAGCACGCGGCGGAATTCTCGAGGCGGCCGCGTGCTATCGCATTGTCTCGGTCTAGCAAATGGCAGTTCTAAGCGACAGAAAGAAAAGGGCGACGGAAAAAGCCGATTCCGCGTCGATTAATGTGGGAGCACCCTAAGAAAAGGCGATTTATGCGTAAAACAAACTCACTTTCTGATAAATTGGCCATTTAACAATATGAATAAATTACAAATCGAATTAGTCCGTCAACTCTCGAGTTTTGAAAAATAACGGACACAATATTGTTTCTTTTGTAAATTCGATTAATATTTACCAAGATAAATTGTACTAAAAATCTGGATACTCACTGCTGGGTAGCTTGTTGCATGTGACGTATCAGATACTGTATTAACTTGCAAGTGGGTACGGCTCGCCCGGGCATACTGATACCGCCACACGGTGGGTCACTGAGAGCTTACAGCGAGCGGTTCGCAGCAGGCTCGTGCCGACGTACTCACTTGATTCCGAATCTGATACGTTTCATGCAACACTGCTAAGTGAGTAGGTACCCAGCTTAAAATACGGGTCGAATATTTTTTGATAATGTAACTGAGATGGACTAATTAGAATTTTTCAGTGAAATACCCAATTTTGAAGCAGATTTGTCATTAGAGCTTTAAACTACTAAGCTGTCTTTCATTTCAGGACCCACAACCGCCAGAATGCTGGGAAGGGGTCCGTGATGCCACACAGCCCGGCAACAAATGTTGCCAACTCAATCCATACGCTTCCACCACAATGGAAGGCTCGGAAGATTGCCTATATCTCAACGTATACACCCCCAGTTTACCTTACGAAGGCATACAAGCCTTGCCTGTCCTATTCTTCGTCCACGGAGGCCGATTTATCTTCGGTTATGGCGACTACTACAAACCAGATTATTACTTGAAACATGACGTTATTGTGGTCACAATAAATTACAGATTAAATATACTAGGATTTCTATGTTTACACATACCAGAAGTTCCGGGAAATGCTGGATTAAAAGACACTGTTTACGCCTTACGATGGGTCAGAAACAATATCGCGAATTTTAATGGGGATTATGATAATGTGACCGTCTTTGGAGAAAGCGCGGGGGCTGGCGCTGTTTCCTCTTACATGACTTCGAATATGACGGCCGGAATTTTCCACAAAGTAATAGCGCAATCGGGGAATGCTATTGCTGATATTTATATGGTCGAAGAAGATCCTTTGGACAAAGCTAGGGAACTGGCTTCGCGATTAGACCGGGACGATCTGGTCGAGGCAAGGGATCTTTATGAGTTTTTCCTTGAAGTCCCAATTCAGGAGTTAATCGTGGCTTTTAGTTTGGCAGAAATCGCTCGACCTCCATCTGTTATTCAAGCTTTTTTCTTACCTGTTGTTGAGAGACAATTCCCCGGAGTGGAACAGTTTTTGGGACAGTACCCTCGAATCGATATAGCCCTAAATCGGTTCAACTTAGTACCAGTTTTGACTGGAATGAATTCTCATGAAGGAGCCCTTTTTCTGCATAAAGATGGACAAGGCAACGTGGAATTTGAAGAAGATTTTTATTACTTCATCCCACAATATTTAAAAATTAGCAGAGATAGTGTTCAAGTAGCTGAAATCGAGTCGAAGATCAAAAAATTCTACTTTAACAATCGGCCAGTTGATCAAAATACCAAGATGGAATATGTGAAAATGGTTTCTGATACGTTCTTTCAGTTTCCTTTGATGTTATTACCTGAAATTTTGTCGAAATTCAGTAATAATATATTTGTGTACAAGTTTCAATATTGTGGGAATTTGCACACGAGAACTATGAACAATTTAGGGCTTAGAGGAGCGAGTCATGGGGATATGATACAATATCAATTTTTTAGGGAGACAAAACATGAAAAATGCAACCCAACTGATATGAAGATTGTTAAAATGTTGGCTGAGGCTTGGTGCACTTTTGCTAGAAATGGGTAAGCTTTCTTTTTATTGTCTATACTGTGTCCCACTACTGGGCAAAGACCTTCCCTTTCCTTCCAAACCTAAACAAATTTTGGGCAATTTCTGGCCATGGTTGGCTTGCGAACATAATCACATCGTCACACGTTTTATAAGTATTTTTTATTACATAATTCGCAGGACAAACTATAGTCCCGAAATAATGTGGTCACTAGGAGGTGTTGTCATCACGCACAAAGTTCTAAACAAGACATTTTCTAACCCACTTGTAACCTTTTTTCAGACAACCAACATGGCAGGACCAAGAAACGGAATGGCTACCGTACACAAAACAGGGTCAAAATGTCCTAATAATAGATGAACACATACACTGTGTAAGAAACCCAGATCTGGATAGACTCAAGTTCTGGCTTAGCATTACTGGGGAGACTTCTAAATTATAAGTTTGAAATTGTATAATATTTGCCAGATTAAAGAATGTCCAGATTCTTAGGCCACTGAGATTTGAAACCAAAAACAAGGAAGAAAAATTACCCTCGTCGTTCGATTCCTACGTAAAACAAGTGAACATTTCCAAGGAAAACATTTAAATATGTGCGTAGTGTTCACCCACACATTTATAAAAAAAAAGGTTGCACTCCAGGAGTGCCGGTAGAAGTGAAAACTTTTTTGTTACTATGTTTTATTTTAAAACTGGAGTAGTACAGATATGAAATTAACTAATGGGGATGGCAACTCAAAGCTAATCGTAGATGGCGCTGCGATAGTTGGTCCCCACGTCTACCTTGTACAAAAAAACAAACAAGATTATTTGTTATAAAAATTGAGTATAAATACAAAACAAATATGGAAAATTATTCGTCCATGCAAGTACTATATACTAAAAGAAGAATTAAGACGCCGCGGCGCATCTACAAGAGAAAAAAAGTGATTTAATTGAGTGGTTATACATTTGATTTTACCGTAATAAATCCACAATTACTTGTAGTTGAGGTTTCAATTTTTGAGTTTAGGTATGTTTTACCTGTCCTCTCCTTTATCAAGAATATAATGCTGCTTTTGACTTTCTATTTTGATAAAATATCATAATGTTTTAAGTCAGTAATTTTAACCTTTTTTTCTATTTAGATTCGAGAAATATCACAATATATTTAATTTCTTAACACCACAACTATTACAAAACTCGTTCCAGGTGATAATTCTTCGATTTTCGAGCGATGCAATACTGGTACATAACCTCCAAAAGAAAAGTAGATATTATTTTGAAAAGTGTATTCCATCATTTTTACAGCTTATTACACAACATCTAGTCATTTTACATCAATAAATGTTTTTTTTTCTGAAAATTCCTTTGATTTTACAGTTCTTTGGGGACCAAACTGTCATTTTCACTTTGACACTTGCCTTCCCCATTTGAATGACGTCTTACTCATTTTCGATCAGGGTCACGTGACCCTGACGCGAGTTTTAAATTTTTTACCCATTACAGAAAAAGTGTACAACGCCGCTAAAGAAGTTTTCACTTCAAAAATGGCTTCAGTAAAAATGTTAAGTTTTGTTTCGATCACGGATATCTGGACATTTTATAATCTAAGATGTTATAAACATTATGGCATAAATTACTTAAAACTCAGAAGATTGTAAGTCTAAATAAAAATCAATGCCACTTTTCGTTGTAATTTTATAATTCAAGAACGGGCTCATCTATCCGAACCAAATGTTTAGGCTTTGCTTGGACTATTTAGTAGATGGTTTATGTGAAGTTTGCGCAAAATCGGTCGAGCGGTTCTTCATTTATCACATTTAATGTAACAAATTAATTCAATAAATGGCGGATCATTTTGTCAATGGGGATTTTGCTGTCAAAGTAGCGAAGCACCTACCGGACCGCTAGGTAGTAATTTATAATTTATGATAATATAACCGATTTGGTCGCTGCTTAGAGAACGGACGCATATGATTAATTCCATTCCAGTCTTTCTCATTTCTAAACATTATTCCATATTTTCATTCTTAATCAGTTTTTCCACCACCATCTTTCAACTGTCACTTGAAAATTAGGTACGTTTAGCAACAAACTTAAAACAATAACAAAGCCACCGACTTGTAGTTGTTTTTGAAGTCGGTTAATATTAGTTTAGTTCAAATATTCAACCCAAATTCTTGTCATACCTATACAGGGTGCATTTTTCAACTGGGCGTGGATGGCTAGGTATCCATATACCTAACCGAAACTATGAGGAATATCAAAAAACGTTGAAAGGAGTCTCGAGGCCGATTTTGACGAAAACTAAAACATTAGATTTTAGAAAAATCAATAATCCTGGCTAGGAATAGATCCCGATACCTATTTTTGAAAAAAATCACATCCTGTATTATTACACCATTCTATAGTGTTTCTAATCAGTATCAAATTCTGGGAAGTAATCATATACCTACGGCAAACTTAAGATATTCCTATCAATTTAAAAATTCCGGAAATCTTAATATACCGGATTCCCGGAGGCATGTATGGTGATATGTATATATCCGGGCTATGGTGATAGTACAAACTAACCTAATAATATCTACAGTCTCATGACAGTGCTCTTTCCATCAGTTTCACCCCCCTCCCCTGCTCAGCTCCTATTAGTCGTAAAATACAGGGTGATTTTTCAGTCACCATCCAAAAATTCGAAGACATGTGACATCTACCAACCCGCACTGGGCCCGCGTGGTAGATTATGGCCCACTCCCTCTTACAGAGAGGAGGCCTGTGTCCCAGCAGTGGGAACATTATAGGCTGATGATGATCCAAATTTTAATGTATTATTCTTTGGCGAAAATCATTGAATACCTACGTGTTTTTTTCTTTTTGCAATGCAACAATATCGAGATATCACGTCTCATTGTTATCTATAAAAAGTTGATGAATCTGGACACCGCGCTGTGATGTGTCGCTAAGGTGTAGCGAGGTGGGGCGGGGGGTAAGCGGGGTGCGCTCTCCCCGTTTCACGCGCCGGCAAGTGTAGTGTTATTAAAGTTTAGCTTAGTGACCATGCAGAGCGGATAATTCTTATGAGAAAATGATTTAGTATGAAAATTTGATGTATCGATTTTTTTTCAAAAATGGGGTTAGTGATTGATACCTAATGCCTAGAAAATTTTTGGACGGTGGTAAAAAAGTCACCCTGTATATGATGTTACAAAGCCTTCCTCGATAGATGCACTATCCAACACACAAACATTTTTTGAATTCGAACCAGTAGTTCTTGAGATTAGCGCGTTCAACCGAACAAAGTCTTTAGCTTTGTATAGAGTATAGATTTCATCACTGACAGCAAAGGTAAACGGGCATTTTATTCTGTCCTGTGACTTTTGCTATACTGGGTGTAAGGGACAGCCGTCCACAAACTTTCAGGGCTTGACGAAACTGAACAATCTTCCACGTTTTTTTTTCAGGAAATGAAAAAAAAAATCATCCTCACCATAGAATTTTTTCATTTCCTGAAAAACAAAAACCGGCCAAGTGCGTGTCGGGCCACGCACAGTGTAGGGTTCCGTAGTTGCCCATCAAAATACTTATGCGAACTAACTAAACCGATTCGCTGAATTTAATTTAAAAAAGAAGAATTTTCATAATCGGTCCAGGCGTCTTTGAGAAATCGGGGAAAATACATTAAAAAAAAGATTACGACGAATTGAGAACCTCCTCCTTTTTTTGAATTTAGTTAAAAATAGTTGAGCATAAAACCTACCTATCCCCAAAACATACCCACCTATTATAGCTGTAAAAATAAAGTTGACAAACTTACATTTGCAGTTGAAGAACATGTTCTCCGATACATTTTGTTTAGGAAAATATGATATCCAAGTACGTTTTATAAGTTGGTCGACTATTACTCGTAAACTTGTAAAGCCTACTTAGTCATGATAATTTTCTTTTAAACTTCGTTATATATACTACTATTGTGAATTTTTCACACCCTCAAACATAACCGTTTAGCTGGTAGAGGGGGGGGACAATCGAATCGAGCAAAAATTAGCACTTTAAAGCTTAATATTTCACAAACGAATCTTTTTATCACAAAATTGTTAATGAAAACTATCAATATTTTTTAAAGACCTATTTAATGATACCCCACACTAAGGGGTACGCGAGAAAAAAAAAACATCCCCACTTGTACGTGTACAGGAGGTACCCTAAAAAAAATATTTTACGAGATTTTATTTTACCACTTTTTTGGCACAACAAATCCGTATATTTACACCAAATTACAGCTTTCTAGTACTGGGCGTCTCTGAGCTAAGCTGCGGACAGACGGACGGACGGACGGACGGACATGGCGAAACTATAAGGGTTCCTTGTTGACTACGGAACCCTAAAAAGTGGAAGATTGTTCAGTTTCGTCAAGCCCTGAAAGTTTGTGGACGGCTGTCCCTTACACCCAGTATTTAAAATTACGCATAATTTTTTATACTTTTAATTTCATTTCCTTGTTACTTATGTAAAGAAGAATGACAAATTATGTTTTTATGTCTGTTATCCAATATCATGTAATTTTTTGTTACTTTAATTATGAATTAATAATTTATGAACTAAATTGTTGAGGTGATTTTATTTTTGTAATAGAAATGTTTAAACGAAACGTTTGTTGTTTTATTTTGTTGCTCGAATCTCATCACAAAAAAAATAAAATCCACCAAATCTATCATGCGATGCATTTCATCATCATCATCTACCTACAGGGTCGGATTAGGCCTAATGGGCCCGGGCAGTATCCCACAAACTTGGGTTATCACCGATCAGATATTTCCAATACAAGTTTCAAAGCTAGTAGTGGCTGTGGGATTGGACTGCTGCGCTGCATGTGTCGTGGGTTTGATTCCCGTACGAAGAAAATATTTGAATGATCTTGACAAGTAATTGTTCCTGGGCGTATAAATGTCCAAACACACCCACGACACAGACATCACGTTTGAGGGGCAACATTAAAAAAGAAAAAAAATATTTTTAAAATGTACCTACCTACTTACCTATTTTTTGCATCGAGGGTGGCCGGGGTGCGAAGCATTGGGTCCACAGAGTACTTTGATTAGGTCTTCACGATCCGACATAATTTTAGGTGATCGTGGGCACTATGGGTACTCTATTCTGTTTTTTATTATGGCAAGCATAGGCTACTATGGGTACTCGAACGAAACACGATTTTAATTTAAACTGACTTTATTTATAGTAACGATTATTATCAAAACATTTTTTTATTTTTTTAATACCTATTTTCGAGTTATTTTATTTACTCAAAAAATATCAACCAAATTTTGAAATCCTCCTCCTTTTTGAAGTCGATCAATAAAGTAAACCACAAAAAAATATTTAACATAGTTTATTTACGCATAATAATTTTACAAAAATATAATTCTAATCTATTCATTATAATTAAAATGGAAATGATAAAGACTAACAATTATATTGGCACATAATATCTACACTATAGATATAGAATACAAATGAAAAAAAAAGAAAATAATTACTATATAAAAAAATATTTCAAGGCCGTCATTTTAAGTTTGGCCTGAAATAAAATGTCATAAAAGGAAATATTTCAAATACATGGGCCCAATACCAACACGAGAACCTGCGTGGTTGATTATGGCCCACTCCCTCATACAGGAAGGCTGAGTCCCATCAGTGGGGTCGTTATAGACTTACTGAGTACATAAATGATTCCAGGGCCTTTATTTCAAAAATGGCCTGGCAAGCCAATTCTATGATTACATTTTAAAACGAGATATTTACCGTATTTAAACAAATAGCTTTGAGTTTTTGATACTTCGGCACTTTTATAAGCACTATACGATCGAGGAGGATAAATTATATATTTACTTATACCTAATTATGATAAATTCAAGCCCAATTTTAAAAATAAAAATTAAAGATACCGTCGACTTGATCATCAAATAAAACATAATATTAAGACTAAAAATCTGACTAAAGAAGTAAATAGGTATTTATACATTTTATATAATTTTACATACCTAAGTACATATTTACCGCAAAATTGAGGACATATGCAAACAATTTAATATTTACTAAAGTTTTTTTATAGGCATTAAAGTATCCCAGCGGCCAGCGGTGTATCAAGTTTATAAATCCACTAGCTGACCCGTGCCCACTTCGTTGGGCAGTATTTCGGCTAATATGTATGATATCTTTATAATTTATAGCCTATAGCACTCACGGATAATGTAGCTTTCTACCAGTGAAACAATTTTTTAAATCGGTTCATTACTTCCGGAGATTACCCCCTACATACAAACTTACAAACATACAAACTTACAAACAAATGTTACCTCTTTAGAATATTAGTATAGATAAATTAAGGTACTATCGGAAATTCTTCAATAAAAGCAGTTTAAGTTTAGCTATTTGAAATTTAACAAATCCTAAATTGTCTGCATAAGCCCTTTAAAATTTGAAAATAAAGACTACGATATCTTTCAAAATTTTAATAACACGCATGATTTTTAAATAGATTATAAATTATTATGGCATAAAATTTAAAAGGCCATGAAAAAATAATATGATGATTTTTTTGGAATATAATAATATAATATTTTATGATAAATACAAGATATAAAACAACCATTACGGAAGACAATGATATTCGATATTTAGATGAAATGTTAATAAGTCCTTTTATTTTACTAACCCAAATGGGGTTAGTCAAATAAAAGGACTTATAACTATCAATAGCTTCTGCATAGCCTTTTCCCAATTATATTGAGGTCGGCTTCCAGTCGAACCAGATGCAGTTGAATATCAGTATTTTACATGGAGCGACTGCCTATCGGACCTCCACAACCCATTCATAATAGATAAAATAAGATACAAATACTATTATGTATGAAAAATTTAATAAATTTTAAACATGATTCAATGAATTAAAAAAAAGAAATTGATTTTTATACAATCGAAAATTTACTGAAAATTGAAATTTACTTAAAATTAAAGATGGAATGTTAATAAATACTGTAAAATTAGAAACTAATTTAGTGACTAATATCTACAGACTAAATTTTTTTGATGTTTTTTTTTTTTAATTTTAGGAGTGAATGATTTTGATCTTGGCCTCAAATATTCCCAAAATTTAAACCAGGCCTTTACAAAAAATTACTTAAATTGTTCAGTCTTTTAAATTGCAGTTCTTTTTTATGGATAAGTATAGTAAATTATAATACAAATTGGTAAACAAATACTTATTTTTGTAAATGTCTAGATTTCTATGAATGTCTAATTAAAATGGAATGATTTATAGTAATACTGTTATTGAAACGTCTTTTCAGAACGTAAAACCTTATTTTTCATTCACCCCAAAATTAAAAAAAAAATACATCAAAGCAACATAATGGTTCCGGACAAAGCCAGTTTGAGAGTCAATTTAGTAGTATTTCAAACAAAAATAAACCTTATAACTATAAGAATAATGTTCATGAAGCTTGATCGCAGCAATCGCTAATAGGAATATGAACAGTAACTCCAATAAGAATAAGATTCAATTTCGCTCCCTCTATACTCCTGGGGCCTTGCCTTCTGGTCTTAAAGCGAGAATAGTTTCACTGTTGGAAAGAAACAAAGCTATACAAATCGTCTAGCGCCATCTTGTTCCCCCACCAGTCGAACTACTAGGCCATCTGGTATCAATAAGTAATTTGACAACATCATTAAATTGCAAATTTAATTGCTTCCTCAGCTAGAATTTTGAAAAATAATGGACTAGAATATTTTCCTTCGTTAAACCAATGCATATTTATAAAGATTATAACGCATCAAAATTCGAGATTTGGGACTCGCGACGTCATAAGCAAGTAAAAACCGCTTGTGATATTTTGCCAATTTTAATAGATGTATCTTCTACAATTTTGTTTTGCGTAACAAAAGAAAAAAATATGCGAGCCTGTAATGTAACGTTACAGATTCGAACATTTCATGAGTGGAGGAAGACAACCGAGCATCACAATGCGCACCTTTTATCAAATCTATACTAAATGTACGCGAATGCTCGTCAGTCAGGGAGGTAGTATTGTAATGTAATGCTCAAAGTCGAATCTATAATGTTACATTACACGTGAATGCTCCCGGTGAGGCACTCGCTCCCTTTTTAATATTTTTTGGTAATCAAACTGACAAACTAATTACATTTTTCAATCAAATACCCTATCCTATTGGGAAGTATAATAGAAATTGTATTGACTCCCAAAACTGGCCAAGAACCAGGAACCTTTCACCATGACTAACTTACTTCTTCGCTCCGAGCGACTCAAAGAAATTCACAAACTTATTGACTCCAATATTTTTAGGAAGATCATCTTCTGGTGGGTCATTTGCCCTAATAACATCTTTTGGAGCCCCATTTGAACGGGAGACCATTTTGATCTCATTTGATGGCCGGGCTTGGGGAGAAACCTTCCGCTCACCATTCAAAGCCTTAACAGGCACCAACTCTTCAATTTTCGCCGGAATAACTTCACTAATTTTAACATTATCAAAGTCGTGCCTTTCCGGGATTACTTCGTGCCTTTCCGGGATTACTTCGGGAGGTTCCGTCACGATTTCGTGGTTCTCCGGAGCGGGTTCGGGACTTTCCGGCTTAGCTTCGGTTGTCTCCGTGATTATGACGTTGTTTTCCGTTACAACTTCGTGATTTTCCGGCTCGAAATTGTTCCCTGTGATAACTTCGTGCGATTCGGAAATTACTTCGTTATTTTCCGTAATTATTTCACTGGATTCCGATACGAAGGTGTGGGATTCTTCTGTGAACTGACTTGAGGAGTAAACAGAGACGCCCTCAGTGAAAGACTCCACGATTCTCGGTTCTGAGGACTTCAAAGTTGTTTCTACGATATTGGTCTTTGGGTGTTCCCAAATACGGTAGTATTTGCTGTAGAGGTCGTCCCAGAATTCCATCTTTTCTTTTTCCGGGTTGGTGCCTAGAGATAGCTCTTCGCCTAAGTTCAGGTAGTAGAGGTTGTCTTTGGTTACTGGCAACCAGGTTACTGTCAGGTAGTGGTTCTCTTCGGGTGTTGGGTTTCTGAAATTGAGAGAGGGGTTGATTGAGAAAGATTTGGGAGAAACAAATGGTTATTTTAACAGATTGTTGGAGTATTTGCTTAGGCCTCCTTTTATTTTTTTACGGTTGCTTGCAAAACTTTCGTGGATCTAATTTTTGTGAGAAGGCATGCATGGTGGTCTATATGGTTCAGATCACCAAAATGAATTCAAAAACTGCCAATACATAAATAGGTCAATAATCCCGCAAAAATATGGATATTATTGTCTTGCAGCGAGTTTTCAACAAATATTTTTATGACCTACAAATAATTGTTCCGGGTCTGGGTGTTTATGCATGTAAGTTCCTATGTTTGCACCCACGACACAGAAGAAATTCCTTGTGTTAGGCAATGATAAAAAAAAAAACTGATTCCAGGCTATTTATGATTATGAGAAACAAAATTATTGATGTAAACACCCAATAAAATTTTCCCCTAAACTGGAATTGAACCCAAAGCCTCATACTCAGCAGTTACTTGCTTCCCTGGTGTAAATTAACTGTAAGGAAGGCAATGTACCTGTCTAAACGTGTAACCATAACTCTAGAACGTAAAGGGCTATTGAAAGAACACCGTGGATTTTAGTCAGTACGAGTCTTACAGTCCTTTCCGCTCCACACAGGATATCCACATGTGATAAAACAAAAAAAGACACAACTTACCCGCTCTTAGCAAAGTTAGTCCATAGCCTCAACATCCTTTCCCTCATCTTCACATCCAAGGTCGTAGGTTCCACATCCTTCTGCAAATCATTCTTGAAAAGATACCCCAATTCATCCATATGCATCGCCTTCTTCAACCCAAAACTGTTCAGCAATTTGCTAGAAACATTCAACTCCCCAACATAGTCAAATTTGTAGAAGTAAATAGGCTTTTTGGACACGTTAACTAAGTACTGAACGTATCTGTGGGTATCAACGTTCATGTAACGGTCTGAGAACAGTTCGAAGTACTCCTGGAGGCTTTCCACACCTGTGTGATTACCTTTGAAGTATAACTTCTTGATCTGCTCAGCAATAGCAATAGACTCTTCGGAATTCCTCTCGATGTTCAACTCTTGCGGAATGAAAGCTTGGAAATCATCCGTCTTTCTTTCAGGCGCGAATTCTAAAGAGGTTGATCCAATCATAATTGGGATATCGGCAACTCTTCCGGAAGTGAGCAAATCTATAAATGATTCTGTTATAACCGCTTCCACTCCTGGGAACTCCTTTTCATAGACCACTGCAAAAGCGTTAAGCACCTCAGGGAAGGACTCCATCGGGCTTAACTTCTCGTGTGCTTCCACTAATTCTTTCGCAGAAGTAGCGTTCAAGAAGTCTAAGATTGCTTCCGGATCGTCTGATTCACATCCCAAGATCTGAGCCACACTTCTAGCAGATTCTATTGGATTCTTCTGGAAGGAATATTCAGATAGAGCAGTACCAGACTGTATTATAGCCCTATTGATCAGGTTCTTGGATAACGGACTAGCTGTGAGGATGGAAACTGCCGCTCCGCCGGCAGACTCTCCAAAGATGGTAACATTCCCGCTGTTCCCACCAAAATTATGAATGTTATTCTTAACCCACCTGATGGCTTGGACCATGTCTTTCAAACCAGCGTTGCCAGGGACTTCCGGGGTGTTCAAACTCAAGAACCCAAGGACTCCACACCTATAGTTCAATGTAACTACAACTACATCTTTTTCTACCAAGTAATCTGCTCCGTAAAAGTTGGAGTTGCCAGAACCGAATTTAAGACCCCCTCCATGAATGTAGACCATGACTGGGAGGAACTCTCCGTCGAGGTTGGGAGTGTATACATTTAAGAAGAGGCAGTTTTCATCGCCGGTGTATTGTTTGTTGTTGAGGGGGTCGATTTGGGGGCTAACGCTGCCCTCTGCGGTTGCGTCGCGGATGCCGTCCCACGGTTCTGGGGGCTGGGGAGCCTGAAATAATAGAAAAGTGGTATTAATTCATTGTTGAAGTATAGTTTAGGTATCATAGGTTACAGAGAGAGTCTTTGTCCTAGTATTGGGAAAATTATAGGCTGATTATGCATGGTAAAGAATAACTGTTTGGCTACATATTATTTAGAAACTATTTTCAAAAAATATCTAGCTTTAATTCCGCGACAAAAATCCTTGGATGCAGGATGCAGTCCCACCCTTCCGCCCTCATGCATATGCACGTGCAGAATGGGTCCCGCACCCTCCCGCATGTTTTTCCGCTTTTCTTGCACGTGTGCAATTGTGCATATGCATGAGGGCGGGAGGGTGGTACTTTTCCGGCATGTGCAATTGTGCATATGCATGAGGGCGGAAGGGTGGGACTACATCCTGCATTAAAGCCTGGATTTTTGTTGTGGAATTATCGGCAACTTCCTTAAAGATATTTTTCATAACATAATAATTATAATTTCATGAATTTTCGCCAAAGTAACGCATGATTCTATAGTTTAACTATTTTCACATTTTT
Organism: Agrotis clavis; assembly: GCA_954870645.1. Lineage (NCBI taxonomy): Eukaryota > Metazoa > Arthropoda > Insecta > Lepidoptera > Noctuidae > Agrotis > Agrotis clavis. Next base: position 8,899,910 of record OX940945.1, read on the forward strand.
CTTTTCATTTTCAGTTACATAACGCACTCCATGACGTGTCCATAAGATGCTGTGTTTCTTATCATGTTTTGTTATAGATATGTGAGATATAGATACCAGTTATCACTGTGTAGCAACTGAATAATATTTGTTCAACTGCAGTATGGAATGGAACATACATTTCATTATTTTTCAGCGAATGAGAGAATATTATGTTTCTGTATTGAGTTCTTGGAAAAAAAATGAATGTTGGCATTTTACTTTATTTTTGGAGTTAGAATTTGATTTATTTTAAATCGCTTCGCAATTTTATCGTCGAAATTACATAAATTTTGATATTATGTTAAAAAATGTTAAAAATCATGGTCTTCCTTTTATTTCTGATACTCGTCAAACAATTTTTACTTTTCAAAACAATTACATGATTATAAAATGCCAACTTAACTAATTATTAAATAAATAAAAAAATATACATGTCGAATTGAGAACCTCCTCCTTTTTTTTTCGTCGGTTAAAAAACATTACATGTAGGTACACCTACACAGTACATTAAAATACTAAAATTAAAAGTAAAATATTTTCAAAAATTACTAAATTAAGTATTATTAATTTCTGATACCTATGTTATTTCGAAAAAAAAATCCTTATGATGAAGCCTTTCGATCGGTATGAAAAAGCTAAAGGGTATTTTTTTTTCTCGTGTAGCGGTTTCGATTCCCGGTTCAACCATGTAATTATAAAAATATATGAATGCAGTTTACCTATAAATGGTTTTTTTTTTAAATTAAAACAATGTGTTCTTTCAGTAAAATGTTCCATCTACAAAATTCACGGGGTCGCGGGACTAACGAATCCCCGTGACCCCGGAACGTAAAGGGCTGTGGAAGGACACCGTGGATTTTTAGTCAGTACAAGTCTGACAGTCCCTCCCGCCCTGCCCTGGGTAGAAGTACTCATTTGATGATTTTACCACGCTAAAAAAATGAAAACAACTACAATACTCAAGGTACTTTCCCTCACGTCGCATAGCCGTGAGACGCTCAGTATATGGAGAAAAATGTAACGGAGTGATTCTTACCTTGAACCTCAAAGATCCTAGAGGTGGTTTAGCATAAGGGATGCCCTGGAAGCTGTAGAAGGCCTTCCCCGTAGGACTGTTGACGATCTTGCCTTGAAGCTGGCCTTGCTCCACTCTCACTACTGGTGCCTCAGTCATCCTGCCCCCTCTGTGGACAAAATTAAATAGGTAACGTTTCATTCTGACTGGCCTGTTGGTCTAGTGGTTAGTGAACCTGACTGCTATGCCGGAGGTCGTGGGTTCGATTCCCACCCAGGACAAATGTTTGTGTGATGAGCACGATCATTTGTTCTGTGTCTGGGTGTAATTTATCTATAATATGTATGTATTTAGAAATATATGTGTATGTTTATCAGTTGTCTAGTACCCATAACACAAGCTCTGCTTAGCTTGGGACTAGATGGCGTTGTGTGATAGTTGTGGAATATTATATTATATTATTATAATTCTAGTTTTTTGTAGGTAAGTAGTGTAACATCTTTACTAATTATGACATTTTACATTCATGTTGATTATGGCATATGGCCCCCGGAAAATGCCGGGGTACGGACCCTACCTTTTTTTTCGTAACAGGTTTTTTTGCACAAACGTTACATCGCACCAAATATCGTTTCTGACAAAAAAATATTTTTTCAAATCGGATGGTAAAGCAACGGAGTTATGCGCGAACATACTTAACGATTGAGAATCCGAATTGAGCCGAAGAAAGCCGAAATCGTGAAAAAAATATCAGCTGTTCAGTACATTAGGCAAACATGAATGTACTGACCAGCTGATTTTTTTTTCACGATTTCGTCTTTGCTCCCATATTAAAAATTGTTTGTTATCATGAGCACAATCACGTGTTTAAGTATCGAACACTTATTGCCAGTCACCCTATATATTAATCTTATAGATAAATTAAAAATAGTACCTACACAATCTACACATAATTCTTTAAGATAAGGTAGTATCGGACATTAATTATTATGACGTAGTGACCGAAATATGACCATTGCATATTTTTGGATGGCTGATGCAATCTCACTCTTCCGCCCTCTTGCATAATCAAATATACAGAAAAAGTGAAAAAAAAGCATGGCATGCCATGCAACCAAAACCTATACTACCACTACTACGAGTATATAATGTGGTTCGCCCCTCCGCTGGACATACTCAAGAGAAGTTGTCTCGCAGAATTAAAACTAAATTTTTACGTCTAATTCCAAGAAGTAACGCCTGATTCCATATATTTTAACATAATATAGTATTATTTTTTTTGAGACAATCCCACCGCTCTATTCCTAAACCACGACATTTCCTGAAACTCTGAAAGCCAGAATCAACAGTGGCAACCACCAGAAAAGCGACGAGACAATGAAGCTCGACGTGTCCCGGAGAATGAATTTACCTGTCTTGGATCCTGCAACGAAATGAAACAGAAAAAAATAGTGGAGTAATAAAATACATAGTAAATACTATAGTATGAGGCACCGGTTCTGCTAGTATCTAGCCACCCCTCAACATCATTAAATAGCCTAATGGATACTTCGGATCCCATAAGGAAAATTCGCGCCCCCTTAAACCCCCGTTGACTGTAACTTCGATAGAAATCGTGAGTGGCGCGTATCTCAAGTAACTTATTCTTGCGATTTCCGGCCATCGTAGGCGAGGGCAAACTGACGGCGAGTAATGGGTTGCCTTGCCGTCCGGTTATGGTGCGTAAGGGTGCGGGATGCCTTATCAGGTAACCGTGACCGTGCAACTTATAGGACTGTTGAAGGACTCCGTGGATTTTAGTCAGTAAACGAGTCCGAAAGTCCCTCCTTTCTCCCGGCCTGGGTGGAAGGACATTTGATGATTTAATTTTGACACGATGAAAAAAGGGTGGGACGTCTCCCGGCAAGATGGACCGATGACCTGAAGAAGGTAGCTGGCAGTGGCTGGATGAAGAAAGTGAGAGATCGTGCGCTGACGAGCAGTCACAGTCCAGTCTATGTCCAGCAGTGGACTACTATAATAGGCTGGAATAATTTTTCGACCAATGGTCGAAACATGACCAGGCCACTGAAAAAACTCTTCAGCTTCATAATATTAAGTAATAGATGATATACTTGAACGCACTCACCGAATTTCACAGATAATTTTTCAGAGTAATCCCACAGCACCACTTCAGTCAAATGTATTTGATATAATAACGTTTTTATCAAAAAGATAATGGTATCGTATCGTTAGAAATAGTATTTCGTGATAGCATTGTGGTTTTGTTAAGTGTATATCGTGATTGTTGAATGGCCGATCAAATTTTTGGTTGAATGAAATCACCTTGCAACGATGCAATCGTTTTGAAGAGCAAAGGGCTCGTTGTCGAACAAAAGGATGAAAACAAAAAAAAATACAATTATTGTCTTTGCTGACGCTCAAGTCCATAAAAAAAAACGGGCGAAGTGCGAATCGGACTCGCGCACGAAAGGTCCCGCAATGTTATCTATAAAAACGGCAAAAAAATGATTATACGTTTGAAGTATTGTGGCTCCCATATAACAACATCAAAGGCTGATTTTGCCGAAGAAAGCCGAAATCGTGAAAAAAAATCAGCTAGTCAGTACATTCATGTTTGCCTAATGTCTTTGCTCCCATATTAAAAATTGTTTGTTATCATGAGCACAATCACGTGTTTAAGTATCGTACACTAATTGCCAGTCACCCTATATATTAATCTTATAGATAAAATAAAAATAGTACCTACACAATCTACACATAATTCTTTAAGATAAGGTAGTATCGGACATTCATTATTATGACGTAGTGACCGAAATATGACCATTCCATATTTTTGGATGGCTGATGCAATCTCGCTCTTCCGCCCTCTTGCATAATCAAATATACAGAAAAAGTGAAAAAAAAAGCATGGCATGCCATGCAACCAAAACCTATACTACCACTACTACGAGTATATAATGTGGTTCGCCCCTCCGCTGGACATACTCAAGAGAAGTTGTCTCGCAGAATTAAAACTAAATTTTTACGTCTAATTCCAAGAAGTAACGCCTGATTCCATATATTTTAACAATATAATGTATTTTTTTTGAGACAATCCCACCGCTCTATTCCTAAACCACGGCATCTCCTGAAACTCTGAAAGCCAGAATCAACAGTGGCAACCACCAGAAAAGCGCCGAGACAATGAAGCTCGACGTGTCCCGGAGAATGAATTTAACTGTCTTGGATCCTGCAACGAAATGAAACAGAAAAAAATAGTGGAGTAAGAAAATACATAGTAAATACTATAGTATAAGGCACCGGTACTGCTAGTATCTAGCCACCCCTCAACATCATTAAATAGCCTAATGGATACTTCGGATCCAATAAGGAAAATTCGCGCCCCCTTAAACCCCCGTTGACTGTAACTTCGATAGAAATCGTGAGTGGCGCGTATCTCAAGTAACTTATTCTTGCGATTTCCGGCCATCGTAGGCGAGGGCAAACTGACGGCGAGTAATGGGTTGCCTTGCCGTCCGGTTATGGTGCGTAAGGGTGCGGGATGCCTTATCAGGTAACCGTGACCGTGGAACATAGAGGACTGTTGAAGGACTCCGTGGATTTTAGTCAGTATACGAGTCCGAAAGTCCCTCCTTTCTCCCGGCCTGGGTGGGAGGACATTTAATAATTTAATTTTTTAGCTGGCAGTGGCTGGATGAAGAAAGTGAGAGATCGTGCGCTGAGGAGCAGTCACAGTCCAGTCTATGTCCAGCAGTGGACTACTGTAATAGGCTGGAATGATCTTTCGACCAATGATCGAAACATGACCAGCCCACTGAAAAAACTCTTCAGCTCCATAATATTAAGTATTGATGATATACTTGAACGCACTTACCGAATTTCGCAGATAATTTTTCAGAGTAATCCCACAGCACCACTTCAGTCAAATGTATTTGATATACTAACGTTTTATCAAAAAGATAATGGTATCGTATCGTTAGAAATAGTATTTCGTAATAGCATTGTGGTTTTGTTAAGTGTATATCGTGATTGTTGAATGGTCGGTCAAATTTTTAGTTGAATGAAATCACCTTGCAATGATGCAATCGTTTTTGAAGAGCAAAGGGCTTGTTGCCGAACAAAAGGTTGAAAACAAAAAAAAAACAATTATTGTCTTTGATGACGCTCAAGTGCATAAAAAAACGGACGAAGTGCGAATCGGACTTGCACACGTAAGGTCCCGGAACGTTATCCATAAAAACAGCAAAAAAAATGATTATACGTTTGAAGATGGTTTGAAGTATGTGGCTCCCATACAACAACATCAAAGGCTGATTTTGCTATGCACTCACAAAATAAATAAATTTGTTTAAACAGAAAATCCTACCATAACATTTTCTACAGGAAAGTTTATGAAGATGTATGAACGTTTTATATTCTTTCACGCAAAAACCACTGAACGGATTTAGATGAAATTTTGCACACAGATAGTTTATAATTTGCATTAAGTATCATAAATGATACTTTTTATCCTGATTTTATGTCCCCGTGGGATAATTTTCGGGTCAAGCCGCTGGCAACAGCCAGATTACTCATATTCTAAGCATGTCAACAGTTTGGACCGTCAGAAAAATATCTTAGTTATATCGGAATCCGATATCTTTCCGATAAATACTGATAAGATCCCTCAAGATAGTTGACCCAGTCATCGGAGCATGCCAAGAGAAAATGATTAACGTTTTTGAGCATGATTTTTTAAGCGCCGTAATCGGCCATTTGCAATATTCCGGGATCAAGTTTTTTTTTTAATTTGAATTTAATAACATCTCGAATCTCGAGGAGAAGCTCGTGGCTAAATAATTACAGCCGCACAGGCTTAATTTCCGGGTTAAGCCGCGCTTGCCGAGGTTGGCCTGTGGATGGGTGACCATCTGTCATAGCGGGTTTCCTCCGTGCCTCGGAAAGCACGTAAACCCGTTGTTCCCGGCTGTCATTTGTAGATCTTTGACAGTCGTTACTTAATAGTAACGCTAACGACTAACGACTGTCAAAGATCTACAAATGAATCGTAAATCGTAATCGTATGCAATATGCATAGTCAGAAGCTCTAAAAGTCTGACAACCAGTCTTATCATGTGGTATCGTATTAACCATTTACTGGGTTGTGGAGGTTCGATAGACAATCGCTCCATGTAAAATACTGATATCCAGCTGCATTTGGTTCGACAGGAAGCCGACCCCAATATAGTTGGGAAAAGGCTTGGCAGATAATGATAATGACATCTTTAATCTGGTCTAGATCTGGTGACAGAGACAAAGCCTACGATGGAGTGAACTTATCCAGAAGAAGCCTGTTCACTCTAACCTTGAAGAGATTCATGTTGCGTTCAGGAATACCGACGCAGGAAGTGAGTTCCAGTCTTTTGCTATGCGCATTATGAAGGAACATTGAAAGCGTTTACTGCGATTTGGTGGAATGACAACTATGTATGGTCCTTTGAAATCTTACCACACCGGGTTGGGAAAGCATAAAATAACTTTTCTGGCTCTGGTTGAAACGGGATGGGAATCATAAATGGCTCCTCTCGCTCTTGGTCTTGGAATAGCCAAAAGCCCATTGGGTTGACGATATCGTAATCGCGGGCAATGGATGAGGGACGCACAGAACCGCGAAGTATGGCAGAAAAAGGGAGAGGCATTTTTGAAGACAAATCTTTGAATTCTAACTTTACTAGCATTTCTTTTATGTGAGATGCATCTCATGGTCAAGAGCAAACCCATTGTTTGCTCTTGACCTTAGTCTAGGTCAGGAACGACTAAGACAAGGTCGACGGTGGAGCAAGCTTACCCAGAAGAAGCATTATTTTGGGGACGGGAGTTTTAAGTACCAATTTTTAAGGTATTTATAATCTTACCTACCTTATACGCATTCTGAAACTGCTAAACACTTCTCTAGACGCCGAATCCAGCCTATACCTTCTAGGCAGATTACTTTTACTTTCTCTATCGTCTTTTAATCTCCAATCATAAATATTCACATTCCGTGTAATGTCCTCATTGAAAGAGTCCAAAAAACCGGACCAACTGTCGTTAGGTTCGTATTTCCGAACGAAGTTGGCGATTTTTTTGTTTACTGGTTTTTGTCCGAGGGCCAGGAGTTTAGATTCTCTTGCTAGAAGGTAACGTAAGGCTGTCCTTTTTAGTATTATCAATTCTTCTAGAGTTTTTGCCATATATTTGGTGCAATTTCTTCAAGCACGCACAATTCCGCACAAAATAATAAAATCTACTACGTCACTAGAAATTCGAAACTCAAAAAATGGCGCGCACTCTTCCACAAACAATGAAATTATTTTAAATCACGTCATAATTTAAAATAAGAACTTCGCTGTACAAAAATTCGCGGTAAAACTGATCCAAAGACAATGAAATCACATTTTAAACAAAGGAGACACGGCGTACAGCCAGCGTTAGAACTGCGTGGAAATTTCAAGAGCAATTATCAGTGTCAAGTCGTGATGGATAGTGCAAATTAGTTTGAGGCTCACACTGAATGGTTTTACATAATAAGTAAATAGGTAGCTGTATCGTGAACGTAGTAAACAGCGCTATGTAAACTTTGGTAAGAATTCTAGATAAGAATTGATTTTTGCTATTATAAGATTGTTTTTGGAAATTCATTCCCGATTTGATGGTAAAGGGCTAAGTCGGGATTGTTCATAAAAAATGTATATAAGGTTTCGTCTAAGTAGAGCCAACAGATTTTCTTTGGGTAGTATCAATGATAGTATTCTAACAATCTTTTAGGTTGCTACGGAGTCAAAGAAGAATTAAATTAAAAATCCTGCCCTCGCGCGTTTCAAACATTTATAGAAAAATTCCGATATCGATTGTCGGATTTGAGAGTCTACCAGCATACCCTCTGGTCGACAAGGTCGAAGTAAGTACAGACCCCCCTGCAGTGACGTAGCTATTATAGGCCAGAAGGGGTCCCGTATATCAAAAGTTGTGTGGGGCACTTCTAATCTAAGTGTACAGTTTTGCAGAATAAACACAATATCATCCTGACTCGAGTAACTAATGCTATAACTGATGTCATTAGAATGATGCTGATCGACTGATTGTAGCTCATTTATGACAACTAAATATAGCTTTTTTGAAAATCGAGCTATGTTTATTAGATAGTAGATGCTTGACCGCTATAAGTCTTTATATTTAAGCCGCATTTACATTACGAAAGTAGTGTCATGCATGATAAAACTACTTTCGTGAAACTAGTTTCAGCACAAGTGAAAGTACTTTCGTTAAAATTTTAGTGTCGTGAAATTACCAGTATCGCGGAGATACTGGCCCTGTGAAGATCAAAGCTGTATTTCATTTATGATGCAAAGCGTCATTGTAGAAAAGATAAAATATATCTCGGAAAAAAGACGTTGATAAATCCACCAACGGCTTTAGTTCCATTGTCTAGTCCCATTATGGAATTACTCGAGGCAAAGACTTGAAAAAAAGCATCTGGGTGCAACACAGTTAATCTCTGAATTAGCAGATGATCCTAAAAGCTATGCAAATTACTTTTGTATGGGTAAAAATCATTTTAATTTCAAATACCACACGTCCACTCAACGCAGGTGCTGTCGCGACACTACTTTCGCGTCGTATTTACATGATGAAAGTAGTTGCATGAAACTAGTTTCACTAAAAATATGCGCATAGCACGAAAGTAATTCAGTGTCACGAAAGTAATGCATGCATTGTAAAACTGAACGTTTACACGTGAAATTAATGGTGAAAGTAGTGTCATGAAAGTACTTTCATGCAACTAGTTTCGTAATGTAAATCCGGCTTAAGAGCAACATTTTATATATGTATTTTCATTCCAATCATCGGACCCTTTACATTTGGGGACCCCCGTGCGTGTAGTTGATGCGGCGCGGCGGCGCGGCGGTAGCTAGTAGCTACGCCTCTACAGCTTGGCCAGAACGGATTGAAACGGAACTAATCTTTTTGTTTCTGACAACGTTTTAAAATCTTTGATATTGTGATAAAACTAATGTAATAAGTGAAAAAAAATAAAATAAAATCATTCAAAGTGCTGGTAGCGAGAAGACAGTGGCGACTTCCGGTTTTCTACAGTTTTTTGCCAAGCTGTACCTCCCTGTTCAATTGAGTATCTAGGAACTCTACGCCCTATTCCTCGTAAACAGCAAGAAAACTATACTTTTAAACAATATCTGGCCGGACACTAATCTACAATGGCAACGACAAGCAAAAATGCGTCTTATGACCAAAATGCTTCATGAATTTTCAATGATATAATCCGATTCGCAATGCTCAGTTGAAAGGCTTATCAGAACAATGATATAAAACCAGCTGGTATACTTCAAGGTCGAGTATTTAGTTCGCTTTACGAGATCAGACTTTATTTAGCCAGTATGCATACGTATTAGAGTTGATCTTTCAGAAAAAAAGTGCGTCGACTCAGGGACGGATAGCTGAAGAACTATGCGTAATTTTTAGGAGTATTTGAGGTGCGCTGAAAAGTTGTCCAACACTTCTTTTTTTTGGGTTTGAACCAAGCCAGACATTTTAAAAAATGCGATTTTTTATGATCCCAAAAAAGATCCTGGAGGCATCTCTAGTAAGAAAATATGTCTAAAACTCAAAACTTCGAAGACGTGACATCTGTCAACCCGCACTGGGCCCGCGTGGTGTATTATGGCTGGGGTTGCCATCTCTAAAATTGGGAAACAGGACAAGACGTGTGAAAACCCCGGATTTTAGAGTCCATGAGTCGAAGTGCGCACCGTGGCAACTGCGTTTGGAGGGATGGGGGGACGGAGAAGTGTGCGTGAGTCGGCGGCCCAAGACTTAAAATTTTTAACGCGGACTAGTCGGCGGCCCAAGACATTAAATTTTTAAACGCGGACTACAAATGAAGCCCCCCCGGACGCTCCCTGGATGCCCTTTAAAGTAGGACAAATCCCGGGGAAACCGGGACGGATGGCAACCCTAATTTTGGCCCATTCCCTCTCATAGAAAAGAGGCCTGTGTCCCAGTAGTGGGAACAATAAAACCGATAATGATGATAACGAAGCACCTCTTTTGCGGAAATCCCAAAGCAAGGTCAAATTATACAGGAAATATGAATATGTCGTCAGTCATCAGTGATGTACAGATCCTGACTGTTCGTTTAACACTGTTCAGAAATACAATTAATGATGTATATTATGTAATGGACATTTGTAATACGCAAATTGAATGTTTGATGAGTTCAATCAGCGTATATGGAGTTGTGACTTTTGACGATATTTTTTGTCTTCATTTAAAAGTTATCTAGCTTTATTATATTGTCGCAAGAGCGATTTCCGGCCAAGGCAGGCGCAGGCATGCGGACGGCGAGTAATAGGTGACTCGCTGTCCGACCATGGACCAGCACCGGGTCGACGGCGCGTCGTGTTTCACGCGCGCCTCTTAGAGCTGTCAGCACAATGACAGTTCTGTGGACAGGGCCCTCTTATACGGCCAAAGCCTGACGGGGTCGCTGAGGTCGCGGGACTTACAAGTAACAGTGGCCCCGGAACGTAAAGGGCTATTGAAGGACACAGTGGATTTTAGTCAGTACAAGTCTGACAGTCTCTCCTGCCCTGCCCTGGGTGGGAGGATTCATTTGATGATTTTACCACGCCAAAAAAAAAGCTATAATGTACCTGTATACCGTCTTTTCACGTTTTTATGACGTCAAGTAAACGGGGACTGACGTTAATTTGATGGAGAAAATTAGTTCTCCATTCGTACACTAGAGGGCCTTTTTAATTTTCCATACAATAAACGCAGTAAATAAATCAAGTACACTGTAAATAAAATAAAGAAATCTTGTAATAAAGCCTGTGTCATAGCAAAGCAAGATAAAAGAGCTCTAACAAATAGCGAATGCGTCTTGCATCATATTTTAGTGCCAAGCATTAGGCAACTTAATTAGTTTTAGTCAGTCTTAGTTTTAATCGCTTTAAGCCAGATCAAGTTTGTACACCAATCAGTTTTAGCCAGATTTATTAAGAACACCAATTAGTTTGAGTTGGTAGGTACCTACGGTAAGCTTCAGAGAAAACTAAATCCCAACGACGATATAATACTAGACTACTCATTGCACGATCTAACGAACAAAACTATTCTGCCAACTCGCTGAGGTAATACGTAAGCGAGGGGGGCGGGGTACTGCGTTGTGATTGGCTAACTCAAGGTCTGTTCTGTCTCAACGTATGTTTACGGCTCACAGGATTGGTCGAAATGAGACGGTTATAAGACTTTTTTGCCTAATGTGTTGGCAGACATCGGTCGCCTGTTATTACGAGTCTAGTATTATATCGTCGTTGCTAAATCCCTTTGGAAGTTATGGGTTTGTTTTCTCTGAAGCTTAATGTACAACAATCAGTTTTAGTCAGTGTTAGTACACCAATCAGTTTAAGCACAATTTAGTTAGTTCATAAATCAGTTTAAGGACTGATTGGAGTACTAACTAAATCTTAGTTAATACTCCAATCAGTTTTAGTCAGTGTTAGTACACCAATCAGTCTTAGTCATTGTTAGTAGGTACATCAATCAGTTTTAGCCATTGTTAGTAAACCAATCAGTTTTAGTCAATGTTAGTACAACAATCAGTTTTAGTCACAATAGTAAGTTTAGTTATATAACTAAACTTAACTCACCGGAGGTCATCTAAAAAGTCGTTGACTGCTGTTATCATTGTTGCTGATGCTGTAAATAAAGAGACAGACACATTTTAACTACTTTCTACTTCTACACATTTATATTTCTACAGCTAAATTACTTTCTACAGTGGGTCTAAAATGGCCAATTTACCAACGTTGCTAATATCAATGGTGCTAAAATTCTTCTTTATCAATTATCTACTTTATTGCTTGAATAGTAGAATAGAATATTCCATGTTACGAAATTTTTCGATAAATTGGCCATTTTAGATATCCAGTTCAACTACAAAAGGGTCGTTAATTAGCTAATGAAACTTCGCAGGTTCTCTCAATTTCTTGTTGTTTTCAATTTGCCTTTGAGCACTTTTCCATAATAACCACCCCTTAAATTCCGAAGGTAATGCCGTAAAGGTGTCTATAGACATGTACTTAGTGACGTCACAACAACACGGATGACATCACACTGCGACTAACCTAGATAAACACGAACCTAGTTCTGCTAAAAGAGGGTAGACTTCTGGCGCCTTGGGCCAGACAGGTGCGCAAACTGAATTAATTATACAGGGTGATTTTTTCAACTGGGCGTGGATGGCAATATCCAAAACTATGAAGAATATCGAAAAACGTTGAAAGGAGTCTCGAGGCCGATTTTGATGAAATTAAAACTGCATCATTGGATTTTAGAAAAATCAATAATCCTGGCCAGGAATGGAACCCGCTGATTTTGGAAAAAAATACACCAAAATTGACGGAAATACGATGCTTTTAAAATTGTCATTACGTCACAACTTAGTTAATTTTTTACTGAGTTCTGACGTCACGAGGGACTCTTGAGTGTTGATTCGTTATCTTCGTAAATAACGTATTGTCAATTTTTAAAGAGTCGTATATTCGTCAATTTTGGTTTAGGTGACAATCAATGATATTTTAGTATGTTTATAAGCGCGCAAAACGTGAAGACCAGAAAATTAAATGAAATGAAAATGTCCTACGTGGGACAATTTGCTAGTCTATGATGCCGACGTGCGGGGGGATTGATGACGCGTGGCGCTGTTTGTTTATCTAGCTGTCACTTTTTTTCTTATTGCGTTTTCTCAAGCTATCCTTTTTACTTGCAGTGAAATGTTATGTGTGAATAAAAAAGTGTGTATGTGTGCTGCCGCTCGGCGCGGAACGGTTTTTTCGTTGTTTTGTAAGTGCATAACATATCTGTATATTAGAATATCATTGGTAACAATTGAAAATTATGACAAATGAAAAAGTATTGAGATAATAATCTAACTTAATTTTTTTTTTCATTCAAATACGATAGATATACAAATTATTAAGGCGCTCCCTGACCGCGAGCATTCACCTGTAATGTAACGTTACAGATTCGAACATTTCATCAGTGATGGAAGACAATCGAGCATCACAATGCGCACCTTGTATCAGATCTATACTAAATGTACGCGAATGCTCGTCAGTCAGGGAGGTAGAATTGTAATGTAATGCTCAAAGTCGAATCTATAATGTTACATTACACGCGAATCTCCCGGTGAGGTAGCGCCTTCAGTTGCGATACACTAATCAGACATTCAAACTTTCGCGACTGCACTCCAAATAGCATATCAATATGCAAATAAGATGCAGTATTTATTTTATTTGAATACTATTGACTTATGTTAATGTAGTTTTGTTATATAAATAATAATGTGGTATAAGTTGTCGATAGCTTTAATTCTAGATAATGCAGCAATTTTTTTTTTATTTTAATCGCAAAGTGAGATTAGATCGTTTTTTTTTTTGTTCGTGAAACTTTCTTAACAGCTGGATCGATTTTGATGTATTTTTGTGCAGAGATCGATGGTAGACAGATCTCTAACTCCTTTGACTCATCTGGGTGGAGCGGAAGTAGTGTCACATTGACTTCGGTCACTTAGGGTTGAAAAAAAAACCTTTTTTTTTTTAAATTTTGTGAAACAAACAGTTCAAATTGTTATAAACAAGTGTTTTTTTATTGATTTCTGCGATGTGACGTAATACTTGGTGACAACATTTCAGCCCGCTCTGAGACAGTCCTGTGAAACTCTGAACAATGTATTATTTTTTTATGCAGTTTGAATAGTATTATTAAAAATATTATATGTTTTGAATTGTAAATTAAAAAAAAAAAAAAACATTTATAAAAGTCTCAATAATAAATATTTTTTGTTAATGATTTTATGACAATGAATTTGTAATGTAATTTAATTTAGTTCAATGTATTTTATTTAGAAACATCTTACGCTTCCTAAAAAACACGTCCAATATGGCTGACTATACTGAAGGTATGGTTGCCTAACAAACGGTTTGCCGCCGAAATCGCATAACAGAAATTCGCATCGCATCGCAGTTTTGTATGGGAGCCCTTAGGCACACAATTACAATGAAAAATTACGAGACAATGAGAAAGGAAGAACACAAAGGGTGTGCCTCACGGCTTTGCCAAATAGGCTAAGTTCAGGAAATATGGTTCAGTCACAGTTTCAGTACAGTTCAGCAAGTATGGATATCATCTCTTAACATCACGGGCTCACCACGAAGGCAGATGTCCCCCTTGACAACCTGAAGCCCTACACAAGCCAATAATCTGCTTAGACTTGTGCGTATTTAAATGCCTACTTACTGAACAAACGGTATGATAGATTCCTGTCTCGAATAAGTAGGGGCAAGTGCTGTTCCTATGGACGCTTTTAAATGTGGACACCGTTAATTCTGGGGAAATCCCTAAAATTCTAATTTGAACGCAGCCGTAACATTTGTCTATGGTTGACAGATTTGACGTATCGCCATCTTTTTTTTTTTTCGTTTTGTTTTCCCCAGAATTAACGGTGTCCACAGGTAAAAGCGTCCATACGTACAGCACTTGCCTATATATTTTCTCATAGATTATAGCCCACTCCCTCTCTGTGGGAGGAGGCCTGTGTCCCAGCAGTGGGAACATTATAGGCTGATGATGATGATGTTAGCCAGCCCATAAAACACGCCATTGTTTCCCCACACTTTCGATCACAGCTGTCATTTAAAGAATACAATATACTACATCACACTATTGTCTGAGTTCTCTTATAATTAATTAAATGAGTCATTACATCGCTGTTTTTGAGTATTCGTCATCAGAGACACATGTTTTAGTACGAATTTTTTTGTGTGTTTTATTTTCCTTTCTGATTATACATATTTTTGGGAGTTTTACGATGCAGAATGTACCTATACGTGTTTTTGGTTAATGGTAAGGACACTTTGATGTCGTCTGTCGAGGTTCATCATCTTCATCATCTACCTCGTCTCCTTCCAACTATGTTGAGGTCGACTTGGCAAAAAATGACCACAAAAATGTGTGAGATAGAACAGAATATACTTTATTGCACACCAAAATCGTTACACATCTGTTTTTTTATAAAATACAATGGCGGTCTTATTGCTAATAGCGATATCTTCCAGACAACCTGTTAGTGATCTATGGATTTAAAATAAAAAGAGGGAGGTATCTTGTTATTAGTTGTGCACTGAAAACCTTTTTACTGGAAGTCCGTGGCAAGTCAAGGAAATAAGAAACAAAGTCACCGACTTCCATGCTACCCTTATTAGTGGATGCAGGCTTAATATTTTGTTGTCTGGTTGCATAAATAATGCAGAGATAATGTGATAGCAGCAATTGCCGTTTTTGCTGTAAATTATTGAAGATTTCCCTCGATTTCTCTAAGATCCTGACCTGATGCTATGGGATGGGACCAACTGTGAAAAATATCCTTTCAACCTCTTCCTTTTTTCGAAGTCGGTTAAAAATAAGCGGCGTTGCCGCCACCCGACTCACAGCAAAAAATCGGGGCAGAGGCCTAAATACCTATTGGATTGACGCCTTTTTTCCATGAGGGCAAGCAGAAACAACAGGAGTCCAGGTGGAATTCTGCATTTTCAAGCGAATCACAAAAGAATTTCTAAAGACTTCTGCAAATGCATCCATCGAGCGAGTCACCAATTGAAACTATAAGAACCATAAAAAAAAAACTACAGTAATACCAAGCGTACATACAATAACCGGCAAAAATCCCACATAGCGTTATATCTAAGATAAACACTCAATAAGATAGCAGAGGAGAGATAACGTCAAGAGATTACCATCCGAGTGACTCGTGAGAATTGAGCAGTTCTTGTCCACTTCAGAAAGTTGGTGAGATAACGCATGACGTCAGCTTTCTAAGGCTATGGATTATTCATCTGCCTGCCTTTTCCCAACTATATTGTGGTCGGCTTCCAGTCGAACCAAATGCAGCTGAATATCAGTATTTTACATGGAGCAACTGCCTGTCGGACCTCCACAACCCTGTAATGGTAATACGATACCCTATGGTAAGACTGGATGTCAGACTTTAGAGCTTCTGACTAATAGTAACGACTGTCAAAGATCTACAAATGCCAGCCGGGAACATCGGCTTTACGTGCTTTCCGAGGCACGGAGGAAACTCGTCATAACAGATGGTCACCCATCCACAGACTAACCTCGGCAAGCGCGGCTTAACCCGAATGATCGGCCTGTGCGGCTGTTATATTGTTGCCACTGCTGCGACATAGGCCTCCTCCCTGTTAGAGGGCCATAACCCACCACGGGACTTATTCCGGGTTGGTAGATGTCACATGTCTTCGAATTTTTGGTTCTTGGACATGCTGGTTTCCTCACGATGTTTTCCTTCAGCGATAATTTATCTCGGTTTGATCTTTGTCTAGAAACAACGACTGAATTTGCCTATCTACGCGATCCAGTTTAGGCTGTGGGAAAGAGATGGCGCTAGACGACTTGTATAGCTGTCTCTTTTTTTTCTCTTTCGTTCGCGTTAAGAGTTCATGGTAGGCCACCAGAGTCTTTAAGATGTCCAATCAGAAGCAGCCGTCAAAAATATGGATTGAGATTGATTATTAATTTCGTAAGTAAGTCTGATCAGCATGCGGACGGCGAGTAATGAGCGACTCGATGTCCAACCTTGGACCATGCCCGGATCGACGGCGCGTTGTGTTCCACGCGCGCCTCAAAGGGCTGTCAGCATAATGACGGATCAAGAGAGCTAAAGCCTGCCGGGGTCGCGGGGCGAACGAGCTACCATGAGCCTGGAACGTAAAGGGCTATTGAAGGATTAAGTGGATTTTAGTCAGTACAAGTCTGACAGTCCCTCCCAATCTGCCGTGAGTGAGAGGATTCATTTGATGAATTTACGTAAAAAAAAGTAAGTCTGATTAATCGCATTCCATCGCCGATCACATTATCGGTTATCGAAAAACAAAATAGTAGTCACACAGGAGCTTAAATTAAAAAAAAATTACCGACTCGACGATCAAATCCTGTACCTACAGCTTACATAAGTGAGACTTTTACTTTTAATACGTACGGCACCGAATTCACTGACCTTGCAATGTAAGTCTTTGCCAGTGAAAGTTCGCGACAAGTGCCAGCCGAAGTTAAAAACATGTTACATTGCTAAATGTCTTAGGGTTGTCGCGGTGCCAAGAATTTTTAGTTTTCTTGGCAGGAAAATGGTTATTTTCCATGAAAAAGCAACTTATGCTTAATCTCTTTTATTGAAACCTACATTTTTATAAAGCTAGCATTTAGAACTCATCTGAGTGCAACAAAGAAGTTGCAACTTGTTTGTGTGTTTGTTACTATTTCATGCAAAAACTACTAAACGGATTTAGATGCACAGATAGTTTATAACCCGGATTAACACATAGGGTAGGTAGTTTTTATCACGATTAAGGCCGAGACTCCACCAAAGCTGTGCGAGTCGAGACGTGTTTTGAACAACCAATAGAATTGCGTTGCGGCACGGGTTGCGGAGTGGAGCTGTGTCAATAACGCAATTCTATTGGTTGTTCAAAACACGTCTCGACTCGCACAGCTTTGGTGGAGTCTCGGCCTTACTGTTCCGGTGGGATAGTTCGCAAGTTGTAACGGGCGAAGCCGCTAGGAACAGCTAGTATTTTATTATATCAGACCTCAAAAAAAAAGCATTTCGGTCATAATGAAAATGATGTCCGCGCATTTTTTTTATTCCGAATTTTGTTTCGCAGCGAAAATATGGTCGCAAATGTGTTTGCATGTACGTAAGTGACAACCCTAACCACTGATAAGAGAGGTACCGCGCAGAATATAAAATAAACGTTACGTATTGACAAAATATTTATATTCATATACTTAAAGCAGTTAACGATCTGTCTGATTGTCTATTTAAACATTTATTTATTACGAGTATATTTAAAAAAAATACAAAAAAATAATAACAAAAATAGTGTAAGACTTTTGTTTCGGAACCCGATAGCAAAAAAAATCAACGAAATAAAAAAAACAAAGCCACCGACTTCCGAAAGCAAAGTTATTTTACACTTTTGTTGTGATTATTTTTAAAGTCAGTTATAAATATATTTTTCTTAATTTTCTTTCTTACATTCTTCACAAATTCAACCCATTTTTATATCGCGAGAGTCATCAGGAAGAAATGTTGAAGGATCATCGTTTATTTTAGTCAGTACCAGTCTGACAGTCCCTCATCTCATTTGATTATTTTACCACGATAAAAAAACATCTTTCCAACCAATAAAAGTCAATGGAAGTCTCCATTTTAAAATAACACTTACAAGAACGACACCATATGGTATTGATTCCCATAGCTTTGAGAATGACTCACAGGACGCTCGCAACTGACAAAATGTCGCTGTCAGTATGTATGCGAATTTTAATGAATCTTTATTAGAATTCCTTGCGCGTCTCGTGTCGTGTATGTTCAAGTCCTGACCATCGTGGGCAGACAGCTAAGTGGCGCCTAATAACGGATAATAACTATGTATTTAAGATGGCCGAATCTCGGCATGCCAAGTCATGCTGTCTCTCTCAGTTTAAAGGATGCTGAAGATTTGTGGATTCACTTGTAACAGAACATCGAGCATTCGTTTTTAATTTTGTCAAACTGAACAACGAATGGTGCCAAACATTTTTTTTATCGTGGTAAATGGGCATTATAAAATTTCTATATTATTATTTTTTGGGTTTATAAACTTGAACATATTTTATGAAGCAATTACCTTTAAAAGGGAAACGGTTTCGCTTTATATTTAGGGACGGAATGAACAGATGTTTGTCGCTAACATCTGCTTTTGAAACTGCTATATATTTTTAGGCTTTAATTAAGCTTTTTCCTGTAGCTTCGCTCGCCCTTTCATCCCAGAGTTTTTTAGGGTCTCATCTCTTCCTCATCTCATCCAGGTTAAGCCACACTTGACGAGCTGTGACCATCTGTTACAGCGAGTTTCCTCCGTGACTCGGAAAGCACATAAAGTCGTTGGTCCCGGCTGTCATTTGTAGATCTTTGACAGTCGTCCCTGTTATTTATAAGCTCGAAAGTCTGACAACCTTGCCATTGGGTACCATATTACCCAGTTACTGAGTTGAGGATGTCCGATAGGCAGTCGCTCCATGTAAAATACTGACTTTCAGCTGCATCTGGTTCGACTGGAAGCCGACCCCAATATAGTTGGAAAAAGGATAGGCAGATAAACTATCTCTATAACAAAATTCATCAAAAACCGTTCAGTGGTTTATGCGTGAAAGCGAAACAGACAAACTCACTTTCGCATTTTATAGTATTTAAAGATCAATCAATAAAAAAATATCTACAACCAAACAAGATCCGGTATTCTTTAAGCGCTTGCATACAAAATGGCGATGCATGTGTTAAGACAAGAAAGTAAATAAATAAATATTAAAGCCAGACTTTTACTTTGAAACGCGAGTGACGGTAAAACTTTTACTCCAGAGTTGAGACTATGTCTTTGAATTAGACATGATGTCATCTGTTTGATTAAATTGTTGATTTCTAATAAGTACTTGCTTGCTTTTCTCCGTAAATTGGTACGTGTATTGTAGAGGTTTTATTTTTTTCCCACGTTTTTATAAACTCACTTTTCTTGTTTGTTTGTTTGTTTGTCGTTCCGGTTGGACTTTTGCAACTCAATTTTGAGGCACTTCCCGTTAAGCTAGAAGGCTGAAATTTTGCACACGCTATGAATTCTGATGACAATACATGACTAGCTAACAAACGTCATAACAAATCCAATATGGCGGCCTCCCCAAGATGGCGGACTGACTGTTTGAAACCCACCCCCACGATATGGGTATCAAATGAAAGGGTTTGCTGTCAGGAATACGAAAAAAAATAGTCACGTGACTTAAATCCCATATGGCGGACGTCCAAGATGGCAGACTGGCTGTTTGAAATCCACCCCCATGATATGATGATTGATATTTTTGATATGATATTTTTAACGTTTTTAAATATCCTAAAAATAAGAAAATAACCCTACGGGGTTGAGAGAGGGGCCACTCAAAACGTGGGGGCGTATCTTTGCAAGTTGCACCCACGATCTATACACTCCATGTAAATATATCCCATAAATAATCCCTTAAATAATATACGCCCCCACGTTTTGAGTGGCCCCTCTCTCAACCCCGTAGGGTTATTTTCTTATTTTTAGGATATTTAAAAACGTGGGTTTTTAGACTTTTTAAAATCTATTAATTATTTACCATTTAGGGTTCCGTACCCAAAGGGTAAAACGCCATAATAAAGGGGTTTGAACATTTTTGTATGGGGAGTGTACCAGGTGCCATCCGCCATTTTGATTTTTTGGCTCAGAACGTTCTGAGCTATCAAACATAAACAAGTAGGTATTTGTACATGTTTGACAGCTCAGAACTCGGAAACGTGACGTTTTACGAGGTTTTGCCTCTTACATTTTATGTTTGTATTGATTTGATTTATAGATTTATGAATGTTTCAGACGTGGCTGCCAAAAAATCTAAATGGCGGATGGCACCTGGTACAAAAGGCACCGTCTGTCTTGGTATGGACATGTGAAGAGGAGGGATGACACTCATGTGACTTAGAGACTGATGAGTATGAATGTTGATGGATGGAGAGGAAGAGGAAGGCCAAAGAAAAGATGGATGGATTGTCTAAGGAATGATATGAAAGAAAAAGTAGTAAATGATACTGTGACGTCTGATAGGGGAGAATGGAAGAAGAAAACATGTTGCGACGACCACAAGTAAAATGGGATGAGGGCAGGGAGATGATGATGTAACCAAATAATGTGATCACTAGGAGTACTACCATCGCGCACACATCGAGTAGTTCCAGTGAAGGAACGAGGTGGCACTAGACGACGTGTATAGCACTGTCTCTTTCCCACGTCTAGAAACCCTTATTCCGGCGAGTGAAAGTGACAGAGCTATACCTACAAGTCGTCTAGCACCATCTCGTTCACTCACTTGAACAAGCCTGGTTTTAAGATGTTGTAATACGGCCGCTGGTAGGCCATCAATACCAACAAAGTAACTGTTTTATAATCAATGGCAACTGACATTAATTCAACACGACCAAGCAACGTTGCGTGTTAAATCTTGTAGGACGTAATTCATTTTAATTATATTGTATTATATGTATTTAGTAAAAAGTTTTTGTTGATTTGTAATTGCATCTCACGGAAGGCTACTTGACACCTTTTATTATTGATGCTGCATTTTGTTATTCTTTCGAGATATCTTCTGTATCTTCAATATCTTACTTTCCATCATCGGACTACAAGACGTACGGCAATGCGCCATCGATATAATTATGGTGGACATCCCTCCGGTACGTACAAAGCCAATACCTTTATTGTACGCACAGCTAAGGAGTGGAATTCCATCTGTATTTCCCGACATCTATAACCTTGGGGTCTTCAAGTCAAGAGTGAACAGGCTACTTCTAGGCGTGCTTCATCGTCGACCACATCTTCGCTTACCAATCTTACCATCAGACGACATATAGTGGTCAAACGCGAACCTATCCGATATAATAGTCTGAACAAAGTCACTCTAAACGTTTGGTTTGAATAGGTGAGCCTGTTTTTGAGTTCTAAAATTACAACGAAAACTGCATTAATTTTCATAAAGATAGATTGAAGATTGATACGTAGGGTGAGTAGGGTGACAATAAGAGATGGAGTATCGTCACAAAAAGCCAAAAATAAACTTTTCTTAACCTTGAAAGCCTACAAGTCTAGAAAACAAGCTGTCTAGCAGCTCTAAATGCTAGCCAAGATCTCAAGGCCGGTCGCATTACCGGTAAGGGATCGGATATAAATAACCGAAGCGGCGTGGGCGCAGGACAGGTTTCCTTACAACCGGGACCGGGTCAAACCTGAATGGATGCGTCTGGTCAAACGGTACAGACAATTAGATATTTCACAGTATCAATATTTATTGCAAATCTAATAAGTCCGTCATTTAGGGCCAACTTTTCAAGAGCCAGATAAAACGTCAAGTAACTAACAGTTCAATAAATTTAACTGAGGCCTTACCACGAGCTCTTAACGCGATCCAGTGTAGGCTGTGGGAAAGAGATGGCGCTAGACTACTTGTATAGCTCTGTCTCTTTACCACAGCCTAAACTGGATCGCGTTTAAGAGCTCGTGGTAAGGCCTCTGATTCTTTATCGTTGTTTTTTATCAAGTCTGGATAAATTAATATTTATTAAGTATGGACGTAAAGCAATTTTCGAAAATCGAACAGGGCTGATCGCTACCACAGAATACTTAATAGTACTACGCCGCTACTGTATTACCTACTAGCTGCTGCCCGCGACGTGCGTCGCTTTGTCTGCGTGAATGCTTTTTTGAAATAAAGGTTCACTGCTTGTTCCCCGTAAGTGATAGCGTGATAATATGTAGCCTATATTTTGACCAGACTTCTTATTATTATTCGTGCCACATTTGAAGTAAATCTATGCAGTACTTTTTCAGTTTATCCCGGACATACATACAGACAAACAGACAAAAATTCTTAAAACTATATTTTTGACTTTGGTATCGATTGTAGATTGAATCCCAAGTATTCATTAAAAAAATCTATTACGGTTTTGACTTTACTTTTATTATGTCATTTATAGATAAAATGTTCGTGAACTTTTGAATCCATCCAGACTACCCATCCACTTTTGAACCCGGCAGAAACATCATTATAATTCATCCTTATTTTATTGTTGTTTCGAGTACTTTCGAGTAATACTTTCATCGGTTCATAAAACATATTTGTTTTAAACATATAAGTTAAATCCATTGTCCTTTTTCAAGCCATTTTTCATGTCAGACAGGGAAAGAACGACAATGATGGTGGTACCCACGCACTTAGCATAAAGTTTTGCATTGCACAATAAATTCTTACTGATTAGCACTACTTAAGCAAAGTGTGAATGTGCACTGCCGTTGCTCATTATCAACTGTTTAATTGGTTTCCGACGGAGCGACACTTTATTTTTGCACAGGATGTTTGATTTTTGTCAGAAATATTATGAGAATAACTCACATGATGTCAGGTAAAAAGGCGAAAGGCTGAAAAAGGCGATTGGTGATTGAATAGGTAAATCCCACTGAAAAGAAAAGCGTACTTTGATAGATGAAAATTTGCTACTTCAGGAGGGGTACTGATTTAAAAAGGCGAATTTCACTAGGTACTTAGGTAAAGTGCACTGCTAGTATCTAAACTATTGATCGACCCAGTACGTGCCAACTTTTGAATCCCATTTCCAACATTCATAAATTCATTTTTATTACGACAAAATGCAGATTCACACCCGATTTTAGCTAAGTAAAAAGACCCTGGAGCCCTAAGGCACGTATTCTCTTCAGTATTGCAGCAAAACTGGGGAGTCGACTGTCCGGTATGGACATAATGATGAGAAGGGATGTCGTTCATGTAAATAAGAGAGTGATGGGTATGAATGACGATGTTGGGAGTGGAAAAGGAAGACAAAAGTAAAAAAACAAGCACCACAGTCACCTTTCATCTCACTCACACACTCATTAACTTAAACATCCTGTATAAGTAATGTATAAACGTACTATTGTAATGTACTGATACAATTTATTACATAGCAATGACCGACTTTATCACGAGCCGGTACAATAAGAACAACGGATGCATACTTATTTGTTGAAATCTGCGTTTTGAGAAATGAGATTTTTCGGATTTTTCTCTCATTGGTATTTCTAAAATTTTTAAAGAACAACTATTATTTAAAATGAAAAGTGATAAAAGGAACCTAAAGATGATTTTAAAATACCTATTCAACGACACCCCACTTGACATAGTTCATCGACTTTTTTTTTTAATTTTGACAATATGGCGCCTGGTTGTCGCTGAGGTAAATTTTGATTACTGTCATGTCGTTAGTGACACTCGCAAGGTTAAGACGAATCGATTGACGTAAGAATGATCAAAATCGGCCTACGGATTTGGTCTCTAGAACGCCACATAGAAACAAACATACATACATAGACTGATAAACACATTACCCTCCGTGCGTCGCGCAGTCGGGTAAAAATAAACGTCAGGATCACTTCAAGTCACCTAAATGACCAAATGCTTGCAGCGGCGACCTACGGCGAGTAATGAAATGCTATAAGGGTATTTGCAGGGCCACCCTCGCAGGGTTTATTCCACTTTGTTCACCTGGGTGATATCACCTGGGTGAACAAAGTGGACCATTTGGTGTCCTAAATTCACCTCGGAAAAATATCACCTGAGTGATATCACCCAGGTGAATTGTGGACACCAAAGATGTCCACTTTGTTCACCTCGGAAAAATATTTGGGTGAACAAAGGCGACTTTACTTACGCGATTTAGGGGACTTTGGTGTCCGCAATTCACCTGGGTGATATTTTTCCGAGGTGAATTGAGGACACCAATGTTGTCCACTATGTTCACCCAGGTGATATCACCCAGGTGAACAAAGTGGAATAAACCCGTCGCAGGGCCGCAGTGCTCTCCTAAAATAGTTCGGCGATCCTCGCAGGCGTTTGGGCCTCGAGAGCTTGCTGACAGCTCCATAAGACTCGGGACTGGTCCTTGGGGGATCGGACCGTGAGCTACCCATCACTCGCTGACCGTCCGAACATTCTTACGTGAACATTGGCAAACGAGAACTTAGGTCTGCTACTTGCTTGCGAGAACAATGTTGAAAACGTCAAAAATTTACATACATCTACACTAGTTTTGGATAAGTAACGCGTCGATGGCATTGATCACCTGTCTAGGAACTCCAAAGATGTGGTATGGATATTTTTATCTAGAGGACTTGTTAAATGTAGAGAATGAGGAAGGGCAAGGTTAAAGAAAACATGAATGGAATGTGTAAAAGGAATGATTTGAAAGACAGAGAAGTAAATAATTATAGCGTCTGACAGGAAAATTAAAGAAGAAAACGTATTGTACCGACGACGACAAGTAAAATTGAAAAAGGGTAGGTAGCAAGATGATAATGGTCAATGACCTGATATATTTAACTAGTAGACTCAATATACCTACCTGTATATTCAATCTTCACAATATTAACATCCTATGCCGAGAGGAAAAAGACACGACAGGGATAATATTTTATATTTATAGACGTTATCCTGTTGTTTATCATAAAACACAGTTATAGTAATACAACTTACAAACAAATATATTGAATGATTTAAAACAATAAATAACTTCTTTATTAAAGCGTTGGACTGAGAAAATCGTGGCTAAATAGTTTAAATAATATAATAGTAACAGGCGCATATGTTACCGAGGTTGCTCAATGGATGGGTGACCATCTATCATAGCGAGTTTCTTCTGTGCCTCGGAAAGCCCGTAAAGCCGTTGGTCCCGACTGTTATTTGTAGATCTTCGACAGTCGTTACTGTTAGTCAGAAACCCGACAAGTGTGATAGCCAGTTTTATCAAGGGGTATCTGACGTCCACAACCTAGTAAATGTAACTAGATTGGGAAGGTCAGATAGGGAGTCGCTTCATGTAAAATACTGATATTCAGCTGCATTCAGTTCGACTTGAAACCGACAACAACATAGATGGGAAAAGGCAGGCAGATAATGATTAAAGCAATAGACTGTATAGTATAATGGCTAGAAAGGAGGTAAACAAGGCCTTGAAGAACCAGGATTAATTTTTAAAAGCCATTTTCAATACTTTCCAGGAGCTCAACTCCTGTGTCTCTGCGATGATTGGACCTAACAACCAACCTTGGGGTAAACGTTTCTATTAACCTTATTTTGACAGCCTAATGTTGATTGCTCTTTCTCATATTCTCCTTCATTGTCTTTTTTAATGGCTCTCCATCTATCATTGAATCCCTCTACACAATGAGCTTCATAAAAAAAATATAAAGAATAGACTGCGCTAAGAATAACGTCATTATTTATCATACAATCGTCACTACGGTCTTCCTCCGATTGTGTTGCAAAAGGATCTGTTAAATCATTGTTTACTTTTGTACTGTAATGTTTGCCTGGACTTGCTTGGAGTTTCCTTGTTTCATGATATTTTTTGGGACAAACCCACCACGCTATTCCCAAACAACTGCAACTCCCAATAGCCAGAATCAAGTGGCAACCACCAGAAAAGCGTCGAGACAATGAAACTCGACGTGTCCCGGAGAACGAGTCAACCTGTCTTGGATCGTACAACGAAATTAATCAGAAAAGAATAGTGGAGGAGAGGAACCACGAGTAAAACGATTCAAAGGGTTTCATTTGAAGACCTACTGATCGAATCTCCCAAAACTACACTAATGCCATTACCTAACCTAACAGTCAGTTTAGAAGTTGGTACAGCTTGGCCAGAACGGATTGAAACGGAACTAAAATTTTTATTTCTGACAGCGTTTTATAATCTTTGATATTTGATGTAAACAAAGACCGCAGGTTTGTTAGATTTATTATTGTGCCATAAAACTAACGTAATAAGTGAAAAAAAAGAAAATAAAATCATTCAAAGTGCTGGTAGCGCGAAGACAGTGCATGGCGACTTCCGGTTTTCTACATTTTTATGTCAAGCTGTAGCAAGATAGTTGACGAAGCTGCAAAGGTGTGTCGAACATACATTTGATCGCTAGGTACAGTAGATACTAGTTGAGGCAATATAAATGCAGTGCACCTGGTCTTTAATTCGATGTTACTACTCACTTAGTAAGTATCGCGGCCGAATTTCAATACCTTTGCCACCCACAGTGGCATTCGGCGACGTTCTATGAAAACAGTGTGCCAAATTCAGTCTTTTCAAAGTCAATTCTATAATTTGTCGCAGTGCTCATTCAAATGCTAATGAAGTGACTGTGCTATCTCATTTTATTTATGTAGGTACAGACGCCAGCAGGTCAACCTACCCGAATCTGCCAGATTTTACCAATCAAACATTAACCTTCTACTCTTGTGATAAGGTTGAAATTCTATTAAAGAAATCTGACAGATTGTGGTAGCTTGATGTGCTGGCGTCTGTACATCACTTCGATTAACGGTGGCTTAGTGGGAATCTTGACAGCTTAAAAGTTTGTTTGAACGGGCATCTCAGAAAGGAGTGGTTAGAATTTAAAAATATTTTTGTTTTGGATAGGCCATTTATTGAGGAAGCAAGTAAGCTATATAACATCTCGCTAAGGCCAATAGCAGAGGAGCAGTGGGTGAAACAGTGGGGGCAGTCAATAATTAACTTTAAAAACAACGAATTCGTGCGGTTTCTGGTTTCGGGCGATCATTTGTAGTTCCAATTGTTTTAACTCCATGTCAGTGACGAATCGAGTTAATGATGACATTATAGCTACCAAGAACCTGGATGCATGAAAATTATGCCTTGGATTTGTCATATTTTATCGTCTATGACACCATCCTATTCTCACATGCCTTGCTCTTGTCCCAACAATGCTAGGGTCATCTAGCAATCTAACTGAATGCAGCTGAATTTATGTCGACCCCAAAATAACAGGCAAAAAAATTTGACCCGTATTTTTTTTTACGTAAGTTGACGAAGATAGGATGCCTTTAAAATCGACACACCCAAATTCTTACTAGTTCTGAGATCAGGAGCTCTCAAAATTTGATGTGTTTTGCCTGTGTCAATATTCATCCGATGTAAAAGAACAAAAAATACGTGTCCATTATTTTTCAAAACTCTAACTTTTTTTTTTTTTTTTTTTTTTTTTTTTCGGTTACCAATTTTTATTTATGGAAGACATTTTGAAAATATTCTGTGATTAAGCTAAACTATATAAATATAAAATACTAAATTAAAGTAAAACTAAACTAAACTATTACAGAGCATCGAAAAATCCCTTAAAACTAAAAAAAAACTCTAACTGATATAGACTAATAAAGATTTGCAATTGATTGGTGATGACATCAGCATGAAAGGTAAGAGAAAGATGAGGATAATGACATGGAACGTCTACTTAACTGACTTCTACAACCAGATTACTGATACAATAATTTGTAAAGACAAGTTGTCAGATTCGGGCTTCTGATTCCCCAAAACGTCGAACACAAACGCTGGTAAATGATTACCTAGTGCTACGTCATCGTCACCAACAAATCTTTATTGAATAGGTATCCTTTAAAATGCGTAAATCACGTTTGATGAATAATTTTACTACATCGATAAAATCGTGAATCACTGAAGACGGTATTCGTTCACAATGTACCTACTTACTTAAAGCATTTAGAGTAATTTTCCCAATTCATCGCTAAAATCGACCTTATTAAAACTACGTGTTAAAATCATCAAATGAGTCCTCCCGCCCAGGGCAAAGCGAGAGGGACTGTCAGACTCGTACTGACTAAAACCCACGGTGTCCTTCAATAGCCCTTTACGTTCCAGGGTCACGATAATTCGATAAGTCCCGCGACCTCGGCAGGCTTTGGCCCTCTAAAGGTCACGTCATTGTGCTGACACTCTTTGAGGCGCGCGTGGAACACAACGCGCCGCCGACTCGGGAGCAAAGTGAGGCTTAGGCAAACTACGGGACATAAAAAAGGAGTATTTTAAAAGTTTAAAGATCCTACTAATATAAATGCTAAAATGACGTCATGGCCAGTCTGAACCACATCGGTCACTATCAAGGCCGACTGACGATTCAAAAACGGACTCGCATGCATTTTTGCTTTAGTCATACATACTGTGAGTCATTTGGCTAGTACGTATAGTATCCTTTAATAGGCAGATGACCCCGTGAATTCCAGCGAAGGTTACAGGTAGCCAATGAAAATTGGGTGTTGGGTAAGTCACAATAGAATTCATATTGGTATTGGTGGTATTATTGTTAATGTCGAGCTCTTTAAACGGACTGTGAAGTTCCAGATTGGTGATAATTTATACAAAATCCGGAACAAGGATATTCGGCGAAGAACCAGAGTCACCGACATAGCTTGCAAGTTGAAGTGGCACATGGGCAGGCCAAATCGCTCGTAAAACTGATAACCGATGGGAAGAAAAGTTCTCGAGTGGTGACCACGGACCGGAAGACGCAGCGTAGGCAGGCCTCCCACTAGGTGGACCGACGACATCGTGAGAGTCGCGGGCAACCGATGGATGCAAGTGGCGAATTGTCGAGCGGTCTGGTGATCTGGCGGAGGCCTATGTTCAGTAGTGGACGTCTTCCGGCTGATGATGTTAATTTATATGCGTCAAATAAACTTATTTACTTTCTTTGTTTTTATCTATAAGTAAACCTCCAGGTGAGAACGAGAAAAGAGATTTATAGTTATCTATTCCATTATACCAGATAGCCGTGATAGTATATGGCGGTACAGACACATATAAACACGGCATATAAAGCACATAAACGTATGTATGTAAGCAGTCAAGTGTGGTATACGATGAAGCGTGAAAGATATTACTGTAACTGATATAAAAACCAAGTGTTTCTGGTATTTCAATTTTATCTTGCAAGATGAAATTCTTGCTGCACAGGTGGATCATCTCAAGGTTAAGCCGCGCTTCCCGAAGTTAGTCTGTGGATGGGTGATCATAGCGAGTTCCCCTCGTGGCTCGGAAAGCACGTAAAGCCGTTGGTCTATTTGTAGAACTTTGACAAAGGGACTTTATGGCGCGACGCGATTGCAATTTGACGGATTCCAACTACAAGTGAAAATCAACCTTACCACTACGACATATGACATAAAACACGTTGTTATCTACGGGTAAAGGAAAAACAAAACACGATCGCCACGACAACGTCAAGTCAATCGAATTGCATCATTATTTCTTAGTAGCAAGGTTGATTTTCACTTGTATTTGTAATCAATCGAATTGCGTCGCATCGCGCCATGGGTAAAGTCCTTTAGTCAGAAACTCGAAAGTCTGAGAACCAGCCTTAGCAAGAGACGGATCACCCAATTACTGGGTTGTGGAGCATAGGCAGTGGCTGTATGTTAAATATTGGTATTCGGTTGCATCCGCTTTCACGGGAAGCCGATCCCAACTGAAATATTCCGTTTTCTAAAATCTTTCTTTGTTCTGTTATTTGGTCTTTTCTACCGGCAATAAAACCTGTGTCTACGATATCATGCTACACGAGATGGTTTAATAAAAGTATACAGACGAATAAACTAGGAATATTTAACTAGAACTACCAACTATACAAAATTAACCTATTTCTATTTTAGCTAAGCTTTCGGTACGAGTAGTCACGCTCCTTTATTAATATTCTACAGAATTGATCCTAACATAATAATAATCTGACCTTTAAATATTCGTGTGGGTGTTCAGGGCGAGCTAGCTAACATAATTTTGTTGTAAAAGTATTCATTATGCAAGGAATTTAGTAAGGAGTTTGCTTAGTTTGAGTTGAGGGTTGCCCAGGGCACACAGTTGGGCCCTGTCTTATTTTTTTGAAGAGTGTGCAAAAATGGTTCCTATCTTTTAGCTGGGATTTTCAATTTGTAGAGCAATTACTCTTGTTCAATTACGTTTAAAGTATATAGTTCTAGCGTTTTCAATTTAATTGACCAAATCTCTATATTTATATATTTAAAAATTCCACGCTATTAAGTACAAGTTACTATATCCTCGTATATATTTGGGGTCGGCGCAGTAAGTCTTTTTAGCCCATTTATCTCTATTAGATGTGGTCTCACGGGTTTCCTTCAAAGCCATTTATTTATTTTATTTTTATTTTAGTGTCTTTGACAGTTGTGGAGGTACCTGCAGCCAGTTAGACTGGACGGTGGAAGCCAACTCAAACACAGACAGGTGATGATGTTGAATGAAAAGGCAATTCATGCTGGATACGTGTAATGGATTACGCGGCCACTCTCTTTCATAGAAAGAAGATTTTCGATCGGTGTCCAAGTTTTAAAGCAAACGGAAAACGTAGTATGGGTATTTGAAGAAAAGATTGGTTCAGTGCATGGACGCGAACTGTCCGGGATAGTTGACGTTTCTTGGGGAGGCTTACATCCAGCAGTGGACACGACAATTGGCTGAAGAGAAAGGCACACAGAAAAAACTCTCAAGATAACCTCACACGTTTTATTACTTATACAGAATGTAAAAAATACCTTGTAAGGCCGTGACATAAAACATACACATAATATAAAAGTGACAGTGATAAAGTAATCCTAAATGTACTTTTGAAAACTCCACGTTCTCACAACGTACAAGTTATTATCTACAAGCGAAAGTGGGTTTTATCTCTCTGTGAAAAAACCTGTTTCGTTTTCAGTTTTGTTGAGTAACTTATTTTTATTTTCATCGTGGTAAAATTAACAAAAATGAGTCCTCCTACCCAGGACGGGAGGGAGGGACTGTCAGACTTGTACTGACTAAAATTCACGGTGTCCTTCAATAGGCCTTAACGTTTCAGGGTCACGGTTAACCTGATGAGACAGTCCCGTGACCCGCCAGTCCCGCGACCCTCTGTTGATTAACTTACAGTTGTTTTTCGTTTACATTTGTTTTGTTTTTGATGTAGGTAGTCATCAATAACTACTGTCATCAGTAACACTGTCTCATGTCTGTATCTGTGTTACATTATCATGTCTTAATAGCTGAATAGATTTGGATAATTGTTGGCAACACCAACATCAACAATTTTAGTCTGTATTTTGACGTTTATATTATCTGTGGAATTTTGTGTTTCGCTCTCTTCCAACCACGAACTGTGCAATAAATGGACGTGTCTATATCTCCAGATTTTTACTTCACCAAATACTGAAGCCCTCCTGCCCTACCAGCAATCTAGCAACATCCCTACAGTCCACTGCTACCGGCCTTGTACATGGTCCTTCTGGATTTTGAAAAGGAGGAGGCAACAGAATTTGCGATTTGTGAAGTTGGAGCAAGATTTCAATGGCGGACATTTTTTCTTCACACGCATGAAGGTTGAGTTGATGCAACAAAATCGTGAGAACATCGTGCACACTTCGTCTATCTTCGGTTCGAGTCGTCAACGAATCAGCGATCACAGCCGTGACGCAACGCAGCGCGGCAAGTGCGAGTGAGCAGAGAAGCAGATTTCCTGCGCGTGAGAACGGGACGGGTTATTCGGTTAATCGTCGCAGCAAGACGTTCCGGCGAATCACGACGCGGCAAGTGCAAGACGATTGGCGACAGACAGCGTGCGGTGCGGCGCAACGGCAACGAGTTCTCACGACCCACGCTACGCTACGTGTCTTTTCGAGCAGCCATTTTGTTCACGACGAGTGTTTGTTAGCTTAGTTTCATTAAAATAAGTTATTGGTTATAATCGTAATTACTGCAAATAATTGTGTTAATCTCAAGTGTGCGAGTGCAATGGCAGAACCGGATTTAAAGCGCCTCGTGGCCTCAAGAGGCTATATAAAGGCATCACTCACGCGGTTGTATAAATTCACTACTGACACCGAGGGCGTCGGTTCAGCCAGAGCCTCGATCGAAGAGCTTAAGAACAAAAGAATCCGGGCACAACAGTTATTTAGCGACTATGAAGAGGCTAGCAAATCAATTTTATATCTTCACCCCGAAGACGGTGAAGATGTGAACGAAATTGAGACAAAATACTTTCACATCATTGGGGTTTTGGATAAACAAATTAAAATGTTGGAAAATTCTGGTTTCTCACCCTCAAATAATAATTCTGCCACTGCGCTCGCAAGAATAAAACTGCCAGAGGTGCAAATTCAAACATTCACGGGTAAGTTTAGCGACTACATACCATTTATCAATGTTTTTAATTCAATGATTAACGACAATAATTCGCTAGACGCTGTGCAAAAGATGTATTATCTTAGGAGTTTTGTTAGAGGGGAACCATATGACTTGATAAAAAACTTACCATTGGTCGGTGAAAGTTATAGTCAAGCATTGAAAATATTAAACGATAGGTATAATAATGAAGAAAAAATAATAAATGACCACATAAACTTTCTTATAGATATGAAACCAATAGCTAAATCTACAGGTAGTAATCTGAGAAACTTTCTGTCTGATGTAAAGCAACAATTAGCTGCGTTAGAAAACATTGAACCTAGTGTTAAATACTGGGACCCTATAGTTTTGTGTATTCTTTACCGTAAACTAGATTTGTACACCTCGCAAGCCTACCAGCTGGAACGGAAGAAACCTACCAAACCAGTTCTGGCTGACTTCCTAGAATATATTGAGAGGCGGGCGCTTGCGCTGGAGAGTGTAGATCAAGAGCATGGACCACGGCTACAGGGGCCTAAGGTGGCTAACAATGCTGCAGCTGGAAAGCAGTCTTCATGCCTGTACTGCAAGGTAACAGATCACAAATTATTTAATTGTAAAAAATTCAATTTATTATCCTCTCTTGAGAGAGTGCAATTTGCAACAAATAATAAACTTTGCAAAATATGTTTAGGTGCGCATTCAGGCAAATGTAAATTTCATTTCCGATGCAAAGAGTGCAAGCAAGAACACAACTCTCTATTGCATCACGATCCTGCTGCAAACGCACTTCCTGTCACATCATTGACAGGCAATACTACTAATGATGTACTTCTTCCCACAGCAAAAATCAAGATTGTTGCCCATAATGGGTCAGAGCTGCAAGTCAAGGCTCTGCTTGACAGTGGGTCGCAACTGTCATTTGTCACAAGTTCACTTGTGCAAGTTCTAGGTCTGGAACCAAAGCAAATTGACACAAACATCATTGGCATTACTAATAAGAAAAGTACAATAAGGTTTTGTTTACCTATAGAGATACATTCATTAAATTCCACATTCAAATCTACAGTTACTTGCCAAGTAGTAGACAAAATAACGTGCAAATTACCTCAGAGTAAATTAAACATTTCAGATTTTAATATACCTACAGGCACAATATTGGCAGATGATCATTTTTATATGCCAAGTGAGATTCAAGTACTATTGGGTGCTGATGTGTTTTTTCAGGTGCTGATGCCGCTGGAGAGGCCTGTTCCTGTGATGAAGGAGCAATCAGCGCTGCACAACAGCTCACATGAACCATGCATCATCAACACCCAGTTCGGGCACATCATTGCTGGAGGTTTGCCAAAGCAGTGCCAATCTCAAGTCTGCAATAAGGTAACATTGAAATGTATTGATTGTACATCAGACCTCAGCGAAACATTGAGTAATTTTTGGAAAACAGAAAGTGTGCCTGAAGTTTTCAACGAGCAAACCTCAGAGCATCAGCTTTGCGAAAGCATTTTTAAAAGTACTGTTCAGTTAGAGAACAATCAATTTCAAGTTGTTTTACCCTTAAAATTACCGTTATCAGAAGTAAATGACACACTAGGTGATTCATTCCATCTTGCATTGAAAAGGTTTTTGAATTTAGAAAAGAAATTCCACAAAAATTCTCCCCTTTTTATTGAATATCAAAAGTTCATTCATGAATACATAGCTTTAGGTCATGGTCACTATGTAGACATAGACTCATATTACTTCAATAGAGATGCAATTTATTTCTTACCACACCATGCAGTCATTAAACAAGAAAGTAAAACTACTAAACTGCGAACAGTATTTGACGGCTCAATGAAAACAAACAAAAAAGTTTCCTTAAATGACTTAATGCTGAATGGGCCTTCAGTCCAAAGAGATCTGTTTGACATCATCATGTTATTTAGGTTTGGCCAATACACATTCACAACTGACATAAGGCGCATGTTCAGAAATGTTCAAGTCAGCCCTGAATACACCTCATTGCAAAATATATTGTGGCGAGATCACCCCAATGAGAGTGTCAAATGTATTAGGCTAGATACAGTTACATATGGTTTAAAAAGCTCGACATATTTAGCTACGGCTTGCTTGAATGAACTTGCTTGCATGTATGAGCAACAATTTCCTCTAGCTTCAGAAATATTAAAAAATTCAACTTATGTTGATGACGTCATCTATTCACACCATAGCCTGCAAACAATCCTTGATGCAAAAAGTCAGTTACGCGATTTACTTAGCTTAGGTAAGTTTCAAACACACAAGTGGGCTTCCAATGACGCTCGTATATTGACTGACATTCCTTCAAGTGACCAGCATTTTGATAGTGTGGATTTGCAAAAGGAAAACTATAATCTTAAAGCTTTAGGTCTTCTCATAAACATGAATGAGGATCAGTTCAAAATAAGTAACCCACACCCATATGACTGCAATAAAATTAACAAGCAACAGATATTAAGCTACATAGGCAGATTTTATGATCCTATGGGATTTATAAGTCCCATCATTGTAAAGGCAAAGGCTATTATGCAGAAACTATGGTTGAGCAAAGTAAGTTGGACAGCTCCTCCCCCTGAAAGCATAACACAAGAATGGCTTCAGTTTGTGCACAGCTTAGCTTCCATGGGCACAATTTCTTTAAAAAGAAATGTTCAGGTTACGGATTCAGACACTGTACAATTAATTGGCTTTGCAGATGCCTCCAGCTCAACCGCATATGGATGCTGTATATACCTAAGGGTCATCGATAAATCAGGTAAAGTTAATCAATATTTGCTCTGTTCGAAATCAAGAATTAATCCGCTAAATAATAAGAGCATGACCGTGCCGCGGCTAGAGCTAAATGCAGCGCTATTGCTTTCAAAATTAATAACAAGGGTTCACAGCACACTAATGCTTAAAATTAATATTCACGGTGTTTATTTATTCTCGGATTCGCAAATTGCTCTAGCTTGGATAAGCAAAGATCCAATTAACTTGAAAGCTTATGTCGCGAACAGAGTAAATGTGATTAACCAGCTAACAGCTGACTGGACATGGGGATATGTCGACACGCGGGACAACCCTGCCGACCTCATCAGCAGAGGTGTCAATCCTCAAGATTTAAGTAGCTGCGATATGTGGTGGCATGGTCCACAGTTCCTGCATGACGGCATGTACTCATTTGCTCCCAATTTCAGCCCATCTCTTGATCTACCTGAGATGAAATCTTGTTCAACGACCTCCAGCGATCAGGCGTCAGCCTCTCAGGAGACCAACGACACTTTTGATAAATTGTACAACATTTCAGATATTAATAAAATGACTAGAGTATTAGCATACATTTTCAGGTTTTATAACAATGCTAAATCAAAAAATAGTAAAATTAGTCATCCCTATTTAACTAGCACTGAACTAAAGCATTCCTTAATGTTGATTATTAAACATGAGCAACAATTTCATTATAAAAAGGAAATAGATTTAATAATAAATAATTCAAGTATTAAGGGTAGTCTAAAGAGCCTGCACCCCTTTTTGGATGAGCGAGGTTTGTTAAGAGTAGGTGGCAGACTTCATTATGCCAATATTCCATTTGAGCAAAAACATCCTGTATTATTACCCAAAGGTTCTCAGATTACATATCTTATTATAAGAAAGGAGCATGAAAGACTTCTTCATGCTGGACCTAAACTTTTGTTGTCAAGCTTAAATCAAAGATTTTGGATAATTGATGCTCTAAGAGTTATAAAGAAAATCACTCACCAATGTATAGTTTGTTTCAGACAAAAGGCTCAAGCCTCGAGACAACTAATGGGATCCTTGCCTGCCGACAGAGTAATTGCAACGAGCCGTCCTTTTAAGAAAGTCGGTGTCGATTTCGCTGGGCCAATCAGTGTGAAAAACTCGCGTGTGAGGCGAGCAATAATAGGTAAAGGTTACATCTGCGTTTTCGTCTGCTTTACGACAAAGGCCGTTCACTTGGAATTGGCTTCAGATCTAACGACCAACACTTTCCTTGCATGTTTACGAAGGATTATATCAAGACGCGGTTTGCCCACTGAGATCCACTGTGACAATGCTAGTACATTTAAAGGCGCAAGGAACCAATTGGTTGAGCTTTATAACTTGCAGACTTCCAAAGACCACCAAAGTAAGGTTCATGAATATGCAGCTCAGCAAGGCATCAATTTTAACTTCATTCCAAGCTATTCACCTACATTTGGAGGTCTTTGGGAGGCTGCAGTTAAGAGTACAAAGTACCATTTAAAAAGAATTTTACAAAACAATATTTTAACGTATGAGCAACTTAATACTGTTTTAACTGAGATAGAAGCCGTGTTAAATTCACGTCCTCTTTTGCCAGTGTCTGCATCAGACGTAAATGATTTTAGTTATCTTACGCCGGCTCATTTTATAATAGGTGAATCTTTAACTATGTATCCAGAACCAAGTATTGTTGACGTTCCTCATAATAGACTTTCATTTTGGCAACAATGTACCAACTTAAAACAAACATTCTGGAAAAGGTGGCATAAACAGTATTTGAATCAATTGCAAAATAGGCCTAAGTGGTTAGACAATATTTGTAACATTAAAATTGGTACTCTGGTTATACTTAGAGAGAATGATATCCCTCCCTTATCTTGGCCCATGGCAAGAATAACAAATGTATTTCCAGGTCACGATGGAAAGGTTAGAACTGTGGAGGTAAAAACTCCTAATGGAAAAACTCATGTACGTTCCATAACTAAAGTTAGTGTTTTACCTATAGATCAAACAGACTGATAAATTTAGTCCATAGTTGTAAGTTGACTAGACAATAAGCATTAAAGATATAAGCGCATGTTATTAACTAATCTCTTAAAATAAGGAAAACTTCTTGTTGCTATATATTATAATGTCTATAGTAATTAATGATGTTTGTAACAGTTTTTCATCAGAGTCTCTTATATCACCAATATTTAAATGTCATATTGTGTCCTATAACAGAAAAAACTCTTCAATGTTAATAGTTTCAGTAACTCATACTTTCTGTAAGTTCAAGTGTAAGATTCATAGTTGCACAGTAATAATTAAAATTAGTCTTAAGAATGCTAAATAAATTTGTCTTTAGTTTGTTCATCAATTAAATTAGCAAGTAACTATGTAATAAAATTCAAGATTTTAAATTCAAACAACTTTATTGTGCCTAAATAGCTTTATGTAGGCCGCAGCATGTTGGCAACACCAACATCAACAATTTTAGTCTGTATTTTGACGTTTATATTATCTGTGGAATTTTGTGTTTCGCTCTCTTCCAACCACGAACTGTGCAATAAATGGACGTGTCTATATCTCCAGATTTTTACTTCACCAAATACTGAAGCCCTCCTGCCCTACCAGCAATCTAGCAACATCCCTACAGTGGATATCAATTAGGAAGGAAGTTGATGCCATCTTATGACGCTTTTTTAACACTTGCAGGCTTTTAAATGTATGACGTCATTGATAGGGCGATACTTCTCAAGTGGAGTTGGGCAGGGCATCTGGCTAGACGCAGAGATGACGGATGGAGTAAGGGTCTGACAGAATGGTGGCCATAGTTCGACCAAAGCAACCAGGGCCGCACAAATGCCCGTTGGGTTGACGATATCGCGGGGAACAGATGAATGAGAGACGCACAGAAGAGAAATATGTTATTAAAAAAAAGGGGGACGCCTATACCCAGCAGTGGGTGATCCCGTGATGGTGAGTGGGTGATAAATATGATGATGATAATGGCTTTTAAATTAACAATGATCATATGAAAAGAAAACGTTATTTCCAGCTGTGGTTTTAAATAGAGATCATTGACACCTTCCTTCCAAGTTGATCTGCATACTACATACACAGATTAATCATGAGCTAGACTAGGAACAAAACATGCTTTGTCCTCACGAGTATTTTCCACTATGCGACTTGGTCTTCAAATTCCCGGCCTAGGACCTAACGGTTCCTCACGATGTTTTCCTTCACCGTTCTGAGAGCATAATAACACAGTTAGTTAATTAAGTAAATACTATTAATACAACAAACATGGCTACTACAGCGTGTCACTCGATACTAGCATACGATACCGCCACCTACGCCCGCCGCAAACCTTGGAGCTACCTTAAAGTACTAAGCGGTAAATTTGGCGAACGAGAGATTTCGCAATATCTTGAACAAGAGAAAGTGTAAACAAATATGTAGTTGAAAACAATTGCGAGATTACCGACATGCCCTTGCGTAGATCCAAAACATCGAAGACATCTAACACTTAAGCAAAACAAGGGCCCAATCTTGTGATATAAGCCAACCATCACGATCGGGGCTCGTGTAGTGGATTACGATCCACTCCCTCTCACAGAAAGGAGGGCTGTGTCTCAGCAGACGAAACATTTATAGGCGATGATGATGATGGAAAGTTTACTTCTCCTAACAAAAAGGATGCTTGTCTAACCAATGGAAATACGTTTGAAATTGGTGGTCTTGGCAAAGATTTAAAGACAAGGACTTGATTTGCGTGGCCCTAATACCTTCATTAAGCCCTATGCCCTACATTGAGGTGAATTTAATTAACTTGGACCTTTGAAAACTACAAAGACCCCAAATCTAGGAACTCTGTGCAGAGAATATACTGGCTGTAGTAACCACAAGAAATCTACATATTATTCTGGCATAATTCTGTGCAGTAAGATTGTCAGTTCTTGCCAAGCCAGCTGAAAAAATCACGTTCAAACGCGTTTCGGCTTTCAGCAAAGATTTTAACAACAGTGTGTTGGTAGAATATCGTCAATGTAATACTTTTTTAGTATTTCTCCTCTATAAGGCGTCACTGACGTGGGAAATAAGACTGCTAGGTTGAAATTGGATTGATCGGGCCATGTGTGTGGAGTGCATGGGGATCCATGAGCTAGAGCCGTCACACAGTGGGTGCTGGGGGTAGCTCCTAGAAAACGCTACCGTGACGATTTGGACGCGTTTTTGGGCGATTGGTCGGAGAAAGCCGTACAAAAAGAAGAGTGGAAGTCAATGGGAGAAATCTTGGCCCAGCAGTGGGACAATATGGATTAAATAAAAAAAAAAGGCGTTGCAGTGTCTGCTGACCAGGGTAAGCCCGACAGTACAACATTATTTTTACGTCACTCGGGAAGGCTATTACAATGTCATGCTGTATGTTGGAGACTTATGTAACGTTAAAGAAAAACATACTCTTATGGCTTCTATAAAAAACAGAATTATACAAGTCGTAATTTCTGAACAAATAGAATGAAACGCTTTAAAAATTAGTTAGGCACGATAAGAAAATGAATGTGTCGGTGACTAACTGCGCACGGTTGTCAAGGACTTGAATTTTATTATGGTCTCGTTTCAATTTACCTCGGATTTTAATTAGACAAAACTTTTCCTGTCTGAAAAATATATGTGTTGGTCTGTAGATATTGAATATACATAGCGAGTTTCCTCCGTACCTCGGAGAGCACGTAAAGCCGTTGGTCCCAGATGTCATTTGTAGATCTTTGACAGTCGTCGTTACTGTTAGTCTTAATCAGAAGCTCTAAAGAGTGACGAGTCTTACCATGGGGTATTGTAATACCCAGTAACTGGGTTGTGGAGGTCATAGGCAGTCGCTCCACGTAAAATAGTGATATTCAGCTGCATCTGGTTCGACTGGAAACCAACCCTATAGTTGGGAAAAGGCTACGTAGATGATGATTGTGAATATCAGTATTTTACATGGAGCGACTAATCTGACCTCCACAACCCAGTAACTGGAAAATGCGACACCCCTCGACAAGACTAGTTGGCAGAATTTAGAGCTTCTGACTAACAGTAATTTATTTATTATTATAGTAACGACTGTCAATGATCTACATAAATGACAGCCGCCATTTTTCTGCATTTTAAACTTCGCTATGCTTAGGCCGATAAAAATATTTCTAGATTCTGTCAGTTTGTCGATTCATCCGTCGACAAAACCCACATCTACGACGTCATACTCCACGTGTTGGTGACGTCCTGGGGGCCTACCATAACGTCTTAATGCCTGTAGCACACCTCCGCTGCGAAACAACAACTGCGAAACCGCTGCGCGAGTTTCACTGTACAACAGTACTTCACTTACGCGAAACTATTAGCGAAACCTAAAACTAGAACAGTTGAGAAATAACAATCGAAATAAAATGTCGTCGCTTTCGGAGTCAAAAGAGGAACTAATCTTACTGTGGTCAACAACTTTAAACAGGCGTAGTACCTGGGTGCATGATATTAATAAAAAAAGAAAGAAGTTGGGAGAAAATAGATTATGTAAAGAGTTACAGTCACGTGAAGACCGTTTTTATTCTTACTTCAGTCAGGGTGATTTAGTAAGTACAAAACTGGTCTATTTCTCACTGCTTGTATAAGTTTTTCCGTGAATTCCAAATACCTACATCTTTCCTATTTCGCTCTCATATGTAAATAGTCGATTGCTACAGACGCGTCCGAGTCACATGCGGAACCGCTCCAAAATAGCAGTCAACGGGCGGAGATGTAGCCGGCGCCTAAGCAAATGAGCGAAATCGTGTTAGAAAGAGACAACATCATAGTCAGTTTTGTACGTTAGAGCAGGGAATTTCGCTCCTGTTTCGCCGCCAAAGAACTCACAACTCACAGTGAAACTATTGCGGTTTCGCCCTTTGAGTTTCGCAGCGGAGGTGTGCTATAGGCATAAAGCGAGAGTTGTTTCACTGTGGGAAAGAGACCGAGCTATACAAATCGCCTAGCGCTATCTCGTTCCCACAGTGCAACTACTCGTGGTAGGCCACCTGTAGGCCCTGTAGCTTCTACCTATGAGATGGGAAAATAACGTCTATTCCGTGAGTCGTGTGTGAAAAAAAAATGTTATTTTTAACCGACTTCAAAAAAAGGAGGAGGTTCTCAATTCGGTCGGTATGTTTTTTATAAATCCGTGCATATTCTCATCCATGAGCCATTGTATAAGAATTTCTTGTTTCTTATCAATATTACGGTCAAAGTCCTTGTAAGTGTTTGCCGCATTAAGAAGCTAGTTTATTTTGTTTTAAACACTACTTTGGTTATCTTAAACTAACTGTACATTAATGTGAGTACTGTCCATTTAAAGGATGTTAATTTTTTTTTAGGAGTCCGTACCCAAAGAGTAAAACATCTTCCTCCCTTATCCCATTCTACTTGTAGTCGTCGCAACACGTTTTCTTCTTCCATTCTCCCCTATCAGACGTCACAGTATCATTTACTCATTTTTCTTTCATATCATTCCTTAGACAATCCATCCATCTTTTCTTTGGCGTTCCTCTTCCTCTCCATCCATCAACATACATACTCATCACTCTCTTAGTCACATGAGTGTCATCCCTCTTCATCACATGTCCATACTAAGACAGAGAAAGGGTAAAACAGGACCCTATTACTTATGACTCCGCTGCCAGTCCGTCTGACTGTCACCAGGCTATGTCTCATAAACCGTGGTAGTAGATAATATAGCTATACTAACTTCATGAAGCTGAAGAGTTGATTTTGGCCACCACAGGATTGTCCGGTTAAGTAGCTTGGACCTTAGAGAGTTGCTGTGATACGAGAGGCCACGTCAAAAAAAAAATCCTTATAATACTCCTTTCGCCTCGTCAACGTCCATACATTATAGACCGGAAGCCAGACCAAAATATCGTTAGTGATTTCTTCTCAAGCCATAATTAGTAGACTACATAAGGGAGTCGGATCATAAAGATTTGTGGAAGTCAGCTGCTGTTCCGTTGGTGGGATAAGCAGCAATAGCCGTTCAAACACGTAGAAAAAATAATATTTTTTTGTCATTTCCTCTCAACTGAAACCTGGTTTATATTGAAGATTACCTTATATCACGAAGAATAAAACCAATCAGCTGTCTGTAACATGGTGGAATACACGTCTGCTGGTCACTCGAACATGTAATTTTTTATATTATTTTCAGTGATTTCCTCTCGACTCAAATTTTACCTGATGAAAGTTTACATGAAGATATGGATAAAAGCAAACGTCAGCTGGCTGTATCTCGGTGGAAAGATCGTAAAATAAAATATGAAGAAACAAATATTTTATTAAATCTGAATAACTAAACGTAATTTATTTGCAATATCAAAACGGACATAAGGGAAACGAGTGTCTGTCATAATGACACATAGAAGAAGCCATAAAAAAATATTATTTGGAAAAAAAACTTCTGTCATCCCTAATGTCTAATCTTGTCAAATCATTCTGCTGTCATAAGGTTTCAAATCAATATTAAATGATTTTGTTGTTGTATTTCATTATTTTGTTCAAGTTATGGAACTGTTCTTACTGGAGTGAATAAGTAATTGACACCCTGATCAAGAAGGTCCGTTAACCGGTTCAACAGAATCAGAAGGATTCCCGCACGATCTTCAATGATGAGACAAGGCTCTCGCTTGGAGATTACGTGAAGAGCTTCTCGATCCGGCTTGCATTATGAAGAAATTCCTATCTTTGAGGTCCGAACTAGATATCCATTGATATATGTTTCATAACAACATGTTTATTTTGTATTTTTAATTGTTTTATATGTAATGTAAATGAAAAATGTAAATGACAATAACATCAAACAATGAATCAAGCAATGATTGGGGGTTTTCTTCATAGAAAAGCTTTTTATTTCTTATACTTTTCACTAATTGAGAAAATAAATCAATAGACCCATTTATACGTTTTTTCAAGAGTTCATTATGATTGTTTTGCATATTCGTGCAAAGAATGGGCAGAGAACCTTAGGCCCATCGCATACGGCGTATTCTAAACGCGCAGAAGACGCGCGTTTCAGGAACGCGCCTCTTCGGCGCCGTAGACGCTGATTTGTTATTGCGTTTGGATTGATGATACAAGCGCGCGTATAAAGAAGCGGAGTAGAGGAGAGAGTCTTATATGTA
Organism: Agrotis clavis; assembly: GCA_954870645.1. Lineage (NCBI taxonomy): Eukaryota > Metazoa > Arthropoda > Insecta > Lepidoptera > Noctuidae > Agrotis > Agrotis clavis. The sequence goes on from OX940945.1 coordinate 8,943,612, forward strand.
AGAGTTATTAAGTAATCGTTCAGACATAACCGCGCGGTTAGTCAACCGCCAGAAAATAGAATCGCGCTGCTCCCGCGCGTTTCTATTACTATGGAGTCTTTACTTTGCGTTCAGTTGCGTGGCGGATACCGCGCGGTTAGCACATCACAGCTCGTGAGTTTGGCACGGTTCGTTTCGACACTGAACTGTTTATTGATGAAGTGGAGAAGAGAAATGCAATATGGGATATTCAGTGTGAGGATTACTCAAATAAAACTATCATAACCAAGCTTGGCAAGAGTTAGTGGAGATATTTGGAAATTGTGAAAATACGTTGGAAACTTGGTTGGTTACTTAATATTGGATGCACCCATTTGCATTGCATACCGCATTTTTCTTATCGTTTTTTTAAGGAGCAAAAACCACAGTAAATCGATTTTTCGCTGACCTCCTTTTTCAAACGGACGTTATCCCTGTACGATAATCACATATAACCGCCGGAGTCTGATTGCATAACAATTTTGCGGTTTCGAACCGCGCGATTCATGAACGCGCGGTTTCCGTAAGTCTGTACTAGCCCTTAGTCCTGCTTGTACAATAATTTTCAAAGTATCAGCTGAGGACCTTTCCACCGAGATACAGCCAGCTGACGTCTGTTTTTAGCCATATCTTCATGTAAACTTTCATCAGGCAAAATTTGGGTTGAGAGGAAATCACTGAAAATAAAATAAAAAATTACATGTTCGAGTGACCAGCTGACGTGTATTCCACCATGGTACCGTCGGCTGATTGGTTTTATTCTTCGTGATACAAGGTAATCTTCAATATAAACCAGGTTTCAATTGAGAGGAAATGACAAAAAAAAAATATTTTTTCTACGTGTTTGAACGGCGATTGCTGCTTATCCCACCAACGGAATCGCAGCTGACTTCCACGAATGTTCATGATACGACTCCCTCATGTAGTCTGCTAATTATCGCTTGAGAGGAAATTGGTCACGGACATCTGTTACGGGCTCCCGCTCTATTAGGTCACGCACGCACGCCGATAGCAAGTACCACACCTGACCTCTTTAAAAATTAAACATTCCATTTATAAATTAAAACATGACAACATCAACCTACCAACCCCCAAGAGATAAATAAAGTACCAACATAACGCCGTAAATCCGTATTGATCGTCACGTATTACATACTCCTTTGTTTTTCCACGTTAATGCATCTTTTAGCATGTGCGCCGTGTATATGCGCACCTGACCTTAGAAGGACGTTTTGTAATGAGGTCAGTCTGTCTGGGTCATAGGGCGTCTCCTGCCGCGAGTATCTAAGTTATAGATTTTTTTTTCATTTAAAGTGGTTTGGTTCTTGGCCCTTTGCCAAGAACAAACCCACTGCATGCAAGTAACGGGTGACTCGCCGTCCGATCATGGACCATGAGAGAGTCGACGGCGCCTCTTGTTTTACGAGCGCCTCAAAGAGCTGTCAGCAATCTGTCGGCGTTAACAGGTTACTATTATCCTGGAACGTTAAGGGCTATTGATCACCGTGGATTTTAGTCAGTACGAGTCTGACAGTCACTTCGCTCCACTAGAGAGGCGACTCATTGGATGATTTTACCACATAAAAAACAAAGCCGAGAGGCAAAGATAAAGCTTATGATGAAGCGAGGTCACCACAACGAGCACTACCATTGAGATTGCTCAGCGATCACCGCAGGTTTTTAGGGTTCCGTAGTCAACAAGGAACCCTTATAGTTTCGCCATGTCCGTCCGTCCGTCCGTCCGTCTGTCCGCAGCTTAGCTCAGAGACGCCCAGTACTAGAAAGCTGTAATTTGGTGTAAATATACGGATTTGTTGTGCCAAAAAAGTGGTAAAATAAAATCTCGTAAAATATTTTTCTTTAGGGTACAGTCGGCCAAGAAAGTGGTGTACCACCCTAAGGTTGAATATCGCTTGCAGATTCATAGGTGATAAAGATTAGTTTCGCTTGCAGATCGATCTGACAACTTCTATTGCTGTCTTTATCTGATTATTGATAACGACTATTACTGTTTGTAACGTGACAGCTGTTCTTAGTTTGAACTTGATGGAACCAATGACGTAGTAAAATCAACGGCGGGGGGCTGTAGATTTTGATGACAAAATTGTATCTACAAATTCAGAATTGTAATCAACAAGTTACATAAAATTGTAAAGGCACAAGGCGAATCCACAAACCTACAATTTCTGTAAACTTGTAATTACAATATCAATAAAAAACAAGCTAAAAATAGATTTATCCTTTTAAATTTCTACAATCAATTTTAAAATACTTATAACAAACAAAAACATAGCATATATAGTAATATTTAGAAGATATTGAAAATTTTTAAAAATTAGAAACGGGTGTAACCGCCGTTGGCCTCTATAACCTCTAAAAGACGAGACCTCATTGAAGCAACAAGCCGTGAGCAAATATCGGTTCCTCGCATTTCCTCCCAAATATAATTACAGTGACTAATAAGAGCTTGTTTGGTTCTTTCATTTTGATGCGACCATCGTTGGACCATAAGGCCCCAAAGATTTTCTATCGGGTTGAGGTCCGGCGATCTTGAGGGCACTGAATTACCCTTACGTCAGTGTGTGAACGAAACCAGGCTCTTACGATCCTCGCATTATGAATTGAACAATTATCTTGAACAAAATCAAATTGTGGCACTTCGTTCTCCGGGTAAACATTACGGACTGTCGGTAGCATTGCATTCTGAAGCACGTCGATATAATTTACAGCCGTCGCTCGAGGAGGTAGAGAACACAATTCTCCTACACCATCCGCACTCATCCAGCCCCAAATATTTACGGAAATTCGACCTGATTCTCTATTTGGAATTACATGATCATCTTTATACCGTGTTGAATTATATCGCCAAAGGTGAAGACGTCCATGCTGACTGGATTTAAACGTTTTTTCATCACAAAACACTGTATTAGACCAATCAAACTCTAAGTGCTCTCTGGCGAAGTTCAGACGAGCAAGTCTGTAAGCCCCTAAGGCTACCCACTGACCGAGCATCCGTCAAATATATTTTCTTGGCGTAATGCCTGTGGTGCAACCCCATGTAATGTAGATGATTCCTTATTGTTTGGGCACTCACATCGAACATCTCCGCAAAATGTTTTGTGGGCTTAAAACCATTGATTTCATATTCCCGTCTCATGAATTCTCTATCGTTATTGGAGAGTGCAGGCCGGCGACCACTTCTTCTGTGATCCAACAAACTTCCCTCCTCTCCTTCACGACGAATCCAAAAGCGGACAGAACGCCTCGATATATTCAAATTCCGGGATATCGCACTGATACTGCTTCCCTCATTAAATTGGGCAATTATTTGTGCTCTTTCGGCAATGGTCAAGTTGGCAGGCATTGAGATGATTTTATATGCAGTTGATTGAAAAATAACACGGAAAATATATCGATTTTTTGCATATATTTGACAAAATGTCAATTGTCAGTTTTCTTTTTCAAATGGAATTCGGTTGTCTATTTAAATAGTTTTTATTACTTTTGTTTGGAAACATTTCAATTGCTTTGTAGAAACTAATGTCCTTTTCATTTATACTAAAGGTTAAAATGTCATGTACTTATATGTGACATATGACGTATGAATACTAAATACATAGGTTTACGTCATGATAATGTTGTCTCTTTCAGTAATATCTTTTTATAACGAACCTTGTTGTAATTTTCGATGACCGGGAAACTAAATCAAAACTGGTACACCACTTTCTTGGCTGACCGTACCTCCTGTACACGTAAAGTGGGGATGTTTTTTTTTTTTCTGGCGTACCCCTTAGTGTGGGGTATCATTAAATAGGTCTTTAAAAAATATTGATAGTTTCCATTAACAATTTTTTGATAAAAAGATTCGTTTGTGAAATATTAAGCTTTAAAGTGCAAATTTTTGCTGGACTCGAGTGTCCCCCCCCTCTGCCAGCGAAACGGTTGTGTTTGAAGGTGTGAAAAAATTCACAATAGTAGTATATATAACGAAGTTTAAAAGAAAATTATCACGACTAAGTAGGCTTTACAAGTTTACGAGTAATAGTCGACCAACTTATAAAACGTACTTGGATAACATATTTTCCTAAACAAAATGTATCGGAGAACATGTATCTTCAACTGCAAATGTAAGTTTGTCAACTTTATTTTTACAGCTATAAAGTGGGTATGTTTTGGGGATAGGTAGGTTTTTATTGTCAACTATTTTTAACTAAATTCAAAAAAAGGAGGAGGTTCTCAATTCGTCGTATTCTTTGTTTTTTATGTATTTTCCCCGAATTCTCAAAGACGCCTGGAACGATTTTGAAAATTCTTCTTTTTAAAATTAAATTCACCGAATTAGTTTAGTTAGTTCGCATAAGTATTTTGATGGGCAACTACGGAACCCTACACTGTGCGTGGCCCGACACGCACTTGGCCGGTTTTTAGGGTTCCGTAGTCAACAAGGAACCCTTATAGTTTCGCCATGTCCGTCCGTCCGTCCGTCCGTCCGTCCGTCCGTCCGTCTGTCCGCAGTTTAGCTCAGAGACGCCCAGTACTAGAAAGCTGTAATTTGGTGTAAATATACGGACTTGTTGTGCCAAAAAAGTGGTAAAATAAAATCTCGTAAAATATTTTTTTTTAGGGTACCTCCTGTACACGTAAAGTGGGGATGTTTTTTTTATTTCTCGCGTACCCCTTAGTGTGGGGTATCATTAAATAGGTCTTTAAAAATATTGATAGTTTCCATTAACAATTTTTTGATAAAAAGATTCGTTTGTGATATATTAAGCTTTAAAGTGCTAATTTTTGCTCGACTCGAGTGTCCCCCCCCTCTACCAGCTAAACGGTTATGTTTGGGGGTGTGAAAAAATTCACAATAGTAGTATATATAACGAAGTTTGAAGGAAAATTATCATGACTAAGTAGGCTTTACAAGTTTACGAGTAATAGTCGACCAACTTATAAAAGGTACTTGGATAGCATATTTTCCTAAACAAAATGTATCGCAGAACATGTTCTTCAACTGCAAATGTAAGTTTGTTAACTTTATTTTTACAGCAAAATAGGTGGGTATGTTTTGGGGATAGGTAGGTAGGTTTTTATTGTCAACTATTTTTAACTAACTTCAAAAAAAGGAGGAGGTTCTCAATTCGTCGTAATCTTTTTTTTTATGTATTTTCCCCGATTTCTCAAAGACGCCTGGACCGATTTTGAAAATTCTTCTTTTTAAAATTAAATTCAGTGAATCAGTTTAATTAGTTCGCATAAGTATTTTGATGGGCAACTACGGAACCCTACACTGTGCGTGGCCCGACACGCACTTGGCCGGTTTTTTTTTTAAATAAAAACATTGCCCCCCCACAAGGAATTTCTCCTGTGTGGTGGGTGCATTTACAAACATATAAACTCACAAACAAAAACCCCCAGACCCGAAACAACTAAGTACCTACTTGTAGATCAAACAAATATTTGCTCCGTGCGGGAATCGAACCCGCAACACGCAGCGCAGCAGTCCAATCGCTCAGCCACTACGCCAACCGTGAACCCGAAAATATTCAGTAATAGTCATTATTGTCATATTGTTAACTTTTTTTTTGTAACACATTCAAACACAATGTAAATTGTTTTATGAATAAATAAATGAAAAATGAAAATGAAATGAAAATATTGCAAAATAGTACCTACTACGATCCTGACATACTTATTCATTTTTTCTCATCCACTTTCATACAATTAAAAATCCAGTAATACTTCTAGGCAAGCGTGCTTCTCTGTCGACCACATCTTCGCTTAACGTCAGGCGAATGGTCAAAAAAAGCGAACCTATCGTAAAAAAAAAGAAAAGAAAGCAGTAGTACCTACTTTCACAGGTATTATTTCTTGTGAGTGAGATAGTAACTTCATTTTTTTTGAGGATCAATAGAACCTCTACTCTCAGGCCGTGCATTGATTTCAGAACGAAATCTTCCTCAAAAACTCCAAAATAATTCAATAAAGCAATTTAGCTGCAATCCAGCGAATTTATTCATGGCAAAATTCCTTTTTCATTCTGTTCATCCACTACCACCACTACTTAAAATTCCTGAGCAACTGCATCATACTCCAAACATATGGTGGCGTATCTCAGCCAGACTGTGACAGAGAAAAAGTAAAAAAACATACTTAAAGCGGGTGTCACACGCATTTTTCGAACATGACGTCATCAAGTATTTATGAGATTGCTTCATTACTAGCTTATGTTTTCGGTTTAGTCAATATGGTGATCAGTAAATGTACCAACGAGATTAAATGTGACAACAATCAGTCACCCTATAATGTTCCCACTGCTGGGACTCAGGCCTTCTCTATATGAGAGGAAGGTCCACGCGGGCCCAGTGCGGGTTGGTAGATGTCATGTCTTCGAAGTTTTGGTATTAGGACGGCTCTCTCACGATGAGGGTTACCTTTCGTCAACAAAACCCTTTACTACGGTGTCATGTCATGCGTGCTAATAATGATAATCTATCGCATTCTATATCTCAATAAAATTAGAAAAAACATACCATCTATTTTTAGATTATGATAATTTAAAAGTTCAGAAGAGATGTTTATTTTATGGAATATGTATAGTACACTACTATACATATTCCATAAAATAAACACCAGGAAAACGACGGTTTTGCAACGTTGCAAATCAAAAAGAGGTATTTTTTTCCTCGTTTTATCAATATTACTTTTTTTTCACTTTTGTAGTTTGGTTTTATGTTAAAAGGGTCGTGGATCTGCTAGACGTGGGAAGTATAGCACCGGTCGTTGTGAAGATTTAGCATAGAAAAGGGTTGTCGGCGGAAGAATCGACAAAATGACAAGAATCTTTAGAATTTCGGAATATTCCTATCGATCGAACATGGCGATAATTAAAAATGTATCTGATGAACCGTGATAGAAAATTGAAATTTTCACAGGTGATATAAATTGCTGCTATAACAACAAAATACTAAAAAAACTTTTTAAAAAAAAAATGTGACCGCCTTCAAAAACAACCACAAAAAAGGGTAAAATAACCTACAAAACTTTTCTTTCGGAAGTCGGTGACTTTTTTTATTAATTTCATTGTCTCTTTTGCCACCGACTTCCGAAAGAAAAGTTTTGTAGGTTATTTTACCCTTTTTTGTGGTTGTTTTTGAAGGCGGTCACATTTTTTTTTTTAAAGTTTTTATTTTACTCTTTTTAGTTTAAATATTCAACCACAATTCTTGTCAAATACATCATTTTCTTACATGTGCACTAGAATTTTGTAATCCGTAGCACCGGTAATAACATCGTTAACATCTCTTTAATTCATTCCCTATCTCAAAAACTACTGAACCGATTTTGATGAAATTTGCAGTATTCCCTAAGTTGAACGATACCTAGTACAACAAAAAAAGAATTACTTGAATCGGACTTGTAGTTCCGGAGATATGCAAACACAAACATAGTTTTCTTACTTCAGGAGTTGTACCTTCCATCATCAGCTCAGGTACATGAGATGATGATTTCCATACGCAACTACTTGAATTACTTCATAAGATTTGCGAAAAACTATGTGTCAGCCAATAAAATTTGAGGGTTGCCCTCGATTTCTCCAAGATCCAATCATCAGATCCTGAAATGGTGACAATGGGACCACACGGGAAGCACCAGCTTTCGAATAAAAAAAGAATCATGAAAATCGGTTCACCCAGTCGCAAGTTATGAGGTAACAAACATAAAAAAAAAAAAAAAAAATACAGTCGAATTGATAACCTCCTCCTTTTTTTGAAGTCGGTTAAAAAGTAGAAAAGAATAAATATTTATAGGGGTTCCCATTAAACATATATTATTAATTTGCCTTTTACACAGATTGTGGTACGGAGCCCTTCGTGCGCAACTCGGACTTGGCCAGTTTTTTTCTTTAATCCGTTTCGTTGGAAATCCTATCAAAACAAATATTTTTTTTAATTTTATGTTTAATGGGTTTGCTCTTGACCTTAGTCTAGGTCAGGGGTGCGTTTAAATCTTCCGGCGACATTTCGCCGGTAAAAAATTAAACTAGCGAGGTTTCGCTGAACGGAGTCATAAGTTTCTGTCAATGTTAGCTGTCAAATTCAATTGACAGCTCAGTTTATTAAACAAATAATCAATTTGCCGGTGTAATATTAATTAAATCCATAATCCACAAATAATATTCGCTCTCTTAAATAAAAATATTCGTTTTTACGGCGCGAATCGAGCAAAACAACAAAATTTAATGTCAGTCTGCCAGCAGGATAAAATTTTGCGAGGTAAAAAGGTCGCAAAAATTTATTCCATTTAGTAAAAACTTATACCAGCGGACGACTGTAAACGGGGCAGATTAAATTTTAGTTAGCTTCATTTTTCACCTCGCGGTGTACTTAAATGGGGTGTTTGACATTTAGTCAGTATAAATTTAAACTGGTTAAAGGATTTAAACGCAGCCCAGGAGTGACTAAGACACGGTCGACGGTGGAGCGAGCTTACCCAGAAGAAGACTGTTTACTCTAACTTTGAAGAGATTAGGATTAAATGCGTTCGGAAACACAGACGCAGGCAGAGAGTTCCACTCCTTCTAAAACTCAAATGTGACATCCAATAAGAAACTCATTTTAGTAATCTCAAATAAGACACTGTAAATAAATGATAGAAACCATTAACTCTCGATTTATAAAAAGCGATAAACTCTCCAATTAGAAACCAGTTTGATGACGTAATGTTTACTCATTGGTTGAGTGAGCCAGACAGATGCACTTTTACATACTTTTTGGTGATCGACTAAATTGATCTGCCTGCCTCTTCCCAATTAAGAGGTCGACATGTACTCTATGAGGTCGACTTCCAGTCGAACCAGATGCAGCTGAATATCAGTATTTTACATGGAGCGACTGCCTATCGGACCTCCACAACACAGTAACTGAGTAGGTAATACGATACGCCTGTGGTAAGACTGGTTGTCAGACTTTTAGAGCTTCTGAATAAAGATCAAAGATCTACAAATGACAGCCGAGACGAACGGCTTTACGTGCTTTCCGACTCTCGCTAAACTCGCTATGACAGATGGTCACCCATCCACAGATCATGCAACCTCAGCAAGCGCGCGTTAAACCGGAAGATCGGCCTGTGCGGCTGTAGTTATTTAGACACATTACTAGATTATATACATTGTGGTAACTTTTTTTTTACAAGTTGTTTCCGCCTGGCCCTTTCCATCATCGGACTACAAGACGTACAGCAATGCGCCATCGTTACATAGTGGACATCCCTCCGGGACGTACAAACGTTTTGCCAATACTTTTATTGGGCGCACAGCTAAGGTGTGGAATTCCCTAGGCTGCTTCTGTATTTCCCGACAGCTACAACCTTGGGGTCTTCAAGTCAAGAGTGAACAGGTTACTTCTAGGCAAGCGTGCTTCATCGTCGACCACATCTTCGCTTATCATCAGCCGAGATGTGGTCAAACGCGAACCTATCTCAAGAATAACGAGTGGAATTTGACAATCGTTAAGTACCTACGAAAAGACAGAAAACCAGTCCTACAAAAAAAAGATATGAGTCGCGGGACTTTCTTAACAGCTTTCAGCAACCCACGAATGCAAAAGCCCAGAAAAGCGTCGGTTTTTAGTTATTCAAGTCTGAAATTTCTTTCTCTCCACCCAGGAAGAAATCATTGATGGTTTTCCAACCTGTATGTTAACTGTAACCAAGTATTTATGGAGGAGGTCAGATACGCACAACGACGATATAATACTAGACTCGTAATAACGGGCGACCGATGTCTGCCAACACATTAGGCAAAAAAGTCTTATAACCGTCTCATTTCGACCAATCCTGTGAGCCGTAAACATACGTTGAGACAGAACAGACCTTGAGTTAGCCAATCACAACGCAGTACCCCGCCCCCCTCGCTTACGTATTACCTCAGCGAGTTGGCAGAATAGTTTTGTTCGTTAGATCGTGCAATGAGTAGTCTAGTATTATATCGTCGTTGGATACGCAATTGCGCCAAGTAAAATACTTGTACTTCAACTGCATTCGCTGAGACAAGAAGTCAAGCGATGATGATTGAAGGGCGGCCTTGGGCAATCGGTAAAGAAGTCGGCATTAGAAGAGGCCTATGTCCAGCAGCTGACTGCTATTAGCTTGATACTGATGATAATTTTCTCTTTTTTTACGTAGAAGTGCCGGCCATGTCTTTAGACGGACAGACGGTCGATGGAGCTGACTTGTGCTAGAGTGGAGACCGCGAACATAGTGTGGGCATGATAGGTCGATGATTTGAAGAATATGTGGCTGGCAGCGGATGGATGCGGACTGCCCAGGACCAGGAGGGTTGGCGTTGGCGCTCTTTGGGGGCTTACGTTCAGCAGTGGACGGCAATATGCTGATGATTATGTACATAGAAACATCGAACAAAATATACTTTTTTAGGCTATGTTTCTGTATTGTAAGAATAAATAATAAAACTGTGGTGAGATACAAAATGAGTTTAAATGTTTTAGAAATATCGCCTTACCTCAATGGCCCATTGTTTCAGTGGTTCATCATTCATTCAACTTAAGTTTTACTTAAACAGATATGTTATCAATTATTTCTTACATAAGAATGTATAATTAATAAAATGAAGCCATAACTTTTTTATTATAATTCGAAATAAAAATCAATGATGTTTAAATTTGGTTCGTAAAAATAATTAAAATTTCTCTTTTCAAAGACAAGATAAGTAATTTCGAATTTTTGGTGTGATTCTTAACTTGTTTTTATCTACCCGCATTTTTATTGCACATAGTAAAATAATCTTGTGTGTCAAAATACACCGGCTAATTTTTGACCATTTGTAAGACGAAAAAAAAAACTCCAATACCTCGTATTTAGTTTTTCGCATTTCAATTTATTACGCAGAAATAAAAGATCGAATACCTTTATGAATCGTGTTGGTTTATTACGATGAATCCATTCTTGTGAGTTTTAAGTTTAACAAGGCACATTATCCGATTTAACCCGATTCGCTATGCAGTAAAAATAAAGTTTGTAAAACAAAAGCATCCGAGAAAACCTGTTTGCAAAAATCTCACGATTTCGCGCGACCAACCCGGTGCGTCGTCGGCTAAGTTTTTTTAATTCTTTATAATACACACATATTGATAAAGCACTTTTAAAAGACAAAAAACGCTGAAGTTTTAATTATTATTTTAACACTCACCTGTAATTTTAACTGGCAGGAAAGTAATCCGTATTTTAATTCAATAATTCGCTAAAAATGCAATTCACTAGCGCACACTCGTGACCCCAGCGGACATTAGCACTGACGGAGGTGCCAACGTGACAGATGACGGCAGACGGAATTTTCGTTAATATGTTGGTAGCAGGGCAAGGTTATATCAGACGTGAAGGCTGTATTTCTGCCAAGCCAACGTCAGACTTATTTCCTTCTATATCATTTGTCTTGTAAGCATATTTCGAATGCAGATTTTTAAATGCAGTAACGATTAGTTATTGATTGACAGTGAAAAATCATAAAAATAAATTCTGTGCATGCAAAGGTCAATGAACTCGTAAAATGAACGCAGCCATAAAAGTGGAAACAGCAGCGTTCCAGCGACTATCGTCAGTTAAAAAACAATATCTTAAACATTACACCATTTCTCAGTGGGACTAATGCCGCATAATCACAAATGTTGAATTTCATAAAATACCATCATGGAACATTGGAACAATTTCAAGCAAAAAACAATGGTAAAAAAGAACTGTCAGCATTCTGTATATTGTGAGAAGGTTATATTGTGTTGTACTCAGTTTTGTCACTGTTATAGTAGGTAGCCTACAACGATGGGTACAGCCGCCTGCAGGTCAACCTGTATTTTACCATTGGAACAATATTAACTTTCCTCTATTGTGATAAGGTTGAAAATCTATTAAAGAAATTTGACAGATTGTGGTAGATTGATGTACTGGCGTCTGTACATCGTTCCTTGACAGACTTATCCACTCTCTACTTAGTCTGTGGACTTGTCATCGTGGTAATAAAAGAAACAGCAACTGAATTACTCAAGTACTAACTGAAGTATTTAATAGATCACCACACCATCTTTCAGTTTTGGAAGTTGTAGTTGCGATAAATTCAGGAACTTATCCTACATCGTCTTGCTGGTTTCTACACTTATTTATGAAAATGAGTATTGAGTGTGACAAACGAGGCGTGAAAAAACTTGAGAGGTCTCATGGGACACCCGGATGGAACGAAGTTACTGTATACACTCAACAAAAATAATCGTCGCGACTCCACTCCACTCCACTCCACTCCGCTCCGCTCCGCTCCGCTCCGCTCCGCTCCGCTCCACTCCACTGCACTCCACTCCGCTCCGCTCCACTCTGCTCCGCTCTTTGAGCTCTAGCACCCTTTCGCAACGCGCGATAAGGAACTTCGTTCCAAAAGTTGGGTTATTAATGTTGAAATTGCAGGTGTGGCGGGATGGTCTCATCAGGTAAGGTGACCCTGGAACGTAAAGGTCTATCGAAAGATCACCGTGAATTTAATCAGTACAAGTCTGGCAGTAAGGGTAGGAAGACTCATTTGCTTATTTTACCACGATACAAAAAAATACCGTGGAAATGTGTTTTGTGTGAAGCATATGTCTTAGTGTTGTTACTTTGAAAAACCAATTGAAGAATGAACGAGAACGTCACGGGTGTGACAAAAAATAGAAAAAAAAAAACGATTATCTTTAATTAACAAATTAATAGAATATTGGTTAAGCATTTACCTTCTTTGCTGATGAGTGTGAGTCCTTCCAACCCGCAGTTTGCCGCAGTTTGAACAGTTTTTTTTTTTTTGTTTTCGGTTTTTCAGCAAGTTCACGATTACTTGTGTTTTTTTAGTATGGATTCTCCATTTGTGTCTCTCATCCGGAGCAGAGTTCGGTCAGCTTGCATGATATTAAATATTGTTTGATATAAAACAATTAAAAAAAAAAGGTTGCACTCCAGGAGTGCTGGTAGAAGTGAAAACTTTTTTGTTACTATGTTTTATTTTAAAACTGGAGTAGTACAGATATGAAATTAACTAATTTGAATGACGTCTTACTCATTTTCGATCAGGGTCACGTGACCCTGACGCGAGTTTTAAATTTTTTACCCATTACAGAAAAAGTGTACAACGCCGCTAAAGAAGTTTTCACTTCAATAAGTGTTAATTACAGCATTGTTAGTTTATATAACAGTTTAAATAATTCCATGAATTAAATAAATATTACGGACCGGTACGTGTGGAGGCGGCGGCGACCGCCACTGCTGGCCGTGCCTGTTGCCAAAACCAACCTGCTGTCAAAAACATCTCTCACCCTTACAATACGTGTACTGAATGAAGTGCATGAGAGGACAGACATATTTTCGCGCAACTTGAGTGAATTCGCAAGTTTTGTTGAATTTTGTTTCTTACATTTAATATTTACTTTTTTTTTTGTTTTTGTGCTGTTTGTTTTTTGTTTTACATGTTATTTTTTAAATTTTAGTGTTTTAGTTATAGTATTAGTCGTAAGTTATGTTCCAAGTATCTTGTGAGTGTTTGCAAACCGCTATTGTATTGGGTATCTGCCTGTAAAGATAGTGTGTGTGATGAATAAATAAATAAATAAATAAAATTACCAATGTGTGTACTCTGCATTATGAAAACAATGCTTCAAATAGTAACGTAGAATCGAAATGAGATGGAACGCGTTGGCGTTTTTGTTTTGATTTTTGAACGGCAGCGGTTTTCAACCGCCATTTTTCCAGTTGAAGATTTTGAAGTAACGCGTCATGCTAATTTAAAATTAAAATAAAACAGATTTGTCTTTTGTGTAGCTTTAAAATAATTGTTGCATTAGTGAAGTGCATTAAATGAGAATAGAAAAACAATAACTCATGTAGCTAGTGGTTTGTTTTTGTGTAGTTATTCCAATAATAATCACATTTAAACCGTAGTTTGTATTACCGATATCGTAGCATTATTGCGATATTCATCTAATTCATAACATTTACTTAGATTAAGCAGTAAAGATGGATTCTGTAACTGATCGCTTGAATAAGCTGAGGGAAGAAAGGATGGCAAGGGAAAAGGCGCGAATTGAAAAGGTAACCCACCTCAGATTCTTACTAATTATTTGAATTCCATTGTATTCTTTTCAATTTATTTTGTTTTATTGCAGTTTTACTAGACTCTTACTTCCTATTGTGCTTTGTCCTATGTTTAGATTAATCTGAGTTCTTATATTTATTACTTTTTGTTTGACATAATATTGGTCAATCTTTACTCAGATGTTTCACATTCTAACGGCCCTTAAAAACGGTGCTAGAAATTGCATTCAACTTCCACTACATCGCGGACTAATAATGAACGATGAATTTAGTTGGTCAAACAAATACCTCAATGTACTCGCAACAATTCAAATTCTTGCAGTATTCCTTTCCATCTTTCCATATCTATCTGTCTTTTGCAAATTGAGCCCAACCCTCCAAGTTTAGTCTTACACGTTTCTAGGTTGTCATCGCTTGTCTTATTCCATATTTCTCAATATAATATTTAAATTAAAAAAAAAACATCGCCCCATAAATTCATGTATCGTGGGTGCGTTCACAAACACAGAAACTCGCGTATTACAGAAACACACAGACCTGGAACAACAGCAGATCTTACAAATGTTTGTTCTATCTTTTTTTTTATATATTTAATTTGCAGTTCATTACTACAAATTGCTCTGTTGTGAGCAGAGTAATCTTCATAATGTCCAACATTCTTATTTGAATATTATTATTACTAGCCTAGGAAACAAGATTAAAAACGTTTATTAAAAAACATGGAAGAACAATTTAAAATATTTATGGCACAAATAAAAGCTCAAATGGACGAGCAAACTAAACTACTACTATCAGGCATTGATGAGAAACTAGAAGGACTTATAGGCGAAACCAAGAAATTGAAAATCGAAAATGGGCTACTAAAAGAAAAAGTTAATAAACTTGAACATCTGCAACGTAAGAATAATATAATTGTGTTTGGGCTTGAGGAAACAGAAAAAAGCAACATGGAGCTACTGAACAATATAACAAAAACATTGCAACAGAACTCTGAAGAATTAACAGTTTATAAAAGCGACATTAACGCTACTTATCGATTAGGGAAAAAACTTGATAATATCGGGAAACCAAGGCCTGTTAAAATATCATTTCTCAATTATTGGAAAAAACAACAAATTATGAACAACAAAAAACAATACGAGAAGATCTATATAACTGACGACTATCCAAAAGAGGTAGTTGATAAAAGAAAATCTCTCCAACAACAAATGGAAGAAGAAAGGAAAAAAGGCAACTATGCCATTATCAAATATGATCAACTCATAATAAAAACTGGAGGAAAAAGCGAAAAAAGAAAACGAGATCTTACAACACCAGAGGAGAATGTCCAACCACGGAAACAATATTTACCGAACTCTGTTAAAGTAGGCCGAATGAATGCATTTGACATGATGAGAACAAGAAGTAACTCAATCAGCAACATACCAACAACCTCGGAGACGCAATAGGAATTAGGTGCCAGCCTAAACAGAAGAAAAAACATAAAAGAACAACCAAAAACAATCCCCAACCCGGCTGGTCACAGTGGGGTATTAGACCAAAGCCCTCCAGGCCGAGAAATAAGTAATAATAACACAACTAAAAACAACTCAATAATAATAAACAAAAACCTGAACAAGGCAACCAAAGATAAAATAATACAGAAAAATAATGAAACTGGAATACAAAATAACAATGTAATCTATATCTCAACTCTGAATACTAGAACACTGCGAACTAAAGAGAAACTTACAGAACTAGAGGAAGCACTAAGTTCTTTGAAATGGGATATACTCGGTTTGAGCGAAGTCAGACGCATTGGAGAAGAAATTAGGGAATACCAAAAGTATGTATTCTATTATAAAGGAGAAAAGAAAGGAATGTACGGTGTCGGATTTATGATAAAGAAATACCTTAAACAACAAATCCTAGAATTCATAGGCATATCCGATAGAATAGCAATGCTAAACATTCTTATCCCTGGTTTCGATGACCCATGCTCGATCATACAAGTATATGCTCCAACTGAACAGGCCTCAGAAGTGGAAAAGGAAGAATTCTACTCGCTCCTATCTGCCACTATGGATAATACCTATAAGTATTTGATAGTGATGGGAGATTTTAACAGCCAAATAGGATCGCGTCAAGTAGGTGAAGAACGTACGATGGGGCAATACGCCAAAGGAAAAAGGAACGCTAATGGCCAATATCTAATAAACTTTGCACAACAATACAACCTACGAATAATGAACACCCTATATAAGAAAAAACCATCTAGGAAATGGACTTGGATTTCACCAGATGGGAAACATAGAAATGAAATAGATTTTATATTATCTAACATTCGCACCTATTTTAAGGATGTCGAAGTTATAAATAATTTAAACTTCAGCACAAACCACAGAATGGTAAGAGGAACTATCAAAACTCTTAACAAGAAATCTAGAAATATCAAGAAAAATGAACTTGTATGCATGATACCGCCACTCTCAGTAGAAGCAATACGCAAACTGAGCACTAAACTCCCTGAAATGGAAAAGTTTGAGTCTACCCAAGAGAAATACGACGAATTAGAAAACTATCTGAAGAAAATATATAAAGAACTTGGACTAAAAGGTATGAAGAAAGATAAAATTGGGGATGAAGCCCGAAAATTAATTGACGAGAGGAAAAATCTACTTTATGATAGAATAAAGAACAGAAAATACATAGAGCAAATAAGTAAGAAAATCAATTTGAGTATTAGAAAACATAAAAAACTAAAACGTATGAACATAATAAAGAATGAAATAGAAAGAACAGGCGGGATCAAAAAAGCACTAAAACATCTCAAAGACCACTCTACTTGGATGCCTGAAATAAAAATTAAAAAACGGCAAGGGAAAGATAAAACCACGGCAAATAGGTTGGAAATAGGAAAGGAAGCAACAAATTTCTATAGAAAATTATATAGTAATCCAAACAATCAATCTGAGCCACCATGCCATGACCATGCAGAAGACGGTAGTGTTCCAGAAATAATGCAAAGTGAAGTAAGAAAGGCAATAAACACTCAGAAAAACTTTAAAGCACCAGGAGATGACAAAATAACCAACGAACTGTTAAAAGAGCTAGTAGAGGTTATCCTGCAGACAATAACAAAACTATTCAATGATATACTAAAAAATGAACATATTCCAATACAGTGGACCAAATCCACCATCGTTCTCATACACAAAAAAGGAGAAAAAAATAAAATAGATAACTATCGACCAATAAGTATGATGACCAACCTCTATAAGATATTCTCCAAGATAATACTGGGAAGGATCACGAAACACTTGGACGAACAACAACCAATAGAGCAAGCTGGTTTCAGAAGCGACTTCTCTACAGTCGATCACATACATGTCTTGAAACAGGTCATGGAAAAGTATAACGAATACGGAAAGCCCTACTACATCCTATTCATAGACTATAACAAAGCCTTCGACTCCCTTTACCACAGCTATATATATAGTGCACTAGAGAAACAAGGGGTTCACGCCAAGTATATAAACATCATCAGGCAAATATATAAAAGAAGCACGGCCCGAATACAGCTAGAAACCATAGGAGACGAATTTAAAATTGAGAAAGGGGTGCGACAAGGGGACCCACTATCGCCCAAACTATTTGCTGCAGTCCTGGAGGACGTCTTTAGGGAACTGGAATGGGATAACCTCGGACTAAATATCAATGGCAAAAGGCTTAACCATCTCAGATTTGCTGATGACATTGTGCTATTTGCAGAAGAACCACAGATACTACAAAAAATGCTGAAACAACTCTCCCATGCTAGTGCAACAGTGGGTCTCACTATAAACTTTTCTAAAACGAAAGTAATTACCAACAGCACAAGAGAAACAATAGCAATAGAAGAACAAAGAGTCGAATATGTAGATGAATACATATACCTGGGACACCTCATATCTCACGAAAACCTAATGCCTAAAGAAATACAAAGAAGAGTAAACAACACCTGGTCCCGTTACTGGTCCCTCAAGGAAGTCGTGAAGAGCAAGTCCATACCAATACGGGAAAAGAAAAAGGTCTATGACAGTTGTATTCTGCCAGTACTCACATATGGATGCCAAACATGGTCCTTAACGAAAGCAAGCATACAGAAACTTAAAGTCTGTCAACAAGGAATGGAGAGGAGCATGCTAGGCATCCGCCTTAGAGACAAATGTCGACTCGTAGACATAAGAAAGATAACGGGGGTGGCGGATGTAGGGTGATTGCGCCGGTTAGCGACCAGTTAGCTGGGTTGCCCACTTTAGATGAAGAAAAAAAAATGTTGTTTACACGCAAGATAGTATATGTTACTGTGAATTTGTCCCAAATATAATGTAGTTTGGATACAAAACATAAAATAAAATACTTTCATACAAAAATATTTATAAAATACGGAAAAAGTGAAAATATAGCGAAAACGTCGGTTTGCGACCATTTTTATCAGTTTATGACCACCAGTGAGCTGGTTTGCGACCGCTATAATAAATATGAAAAATATGCCAATAAAACAATTATATAATCGCTTTAAAAATATTTTTATATTTGCTATTTAATAAAAACAAAAATGGTAATCATTTGGTGTAATGTTTTCTTATAATTAAAGATAACAATCTCACATTTTGTAGAGAATTAGTCATAGTTGTAATAGAATCAACAATCATTGGTCCAACAATATCCATAACATGTAGTAGGTACTTACATTTAAAAATAATCAACAACGTTTCCTATCCTGGAGCACGGAGCAGGGGTGAGGTGGTGCTGTTCTTCAAAAAAGGTGATAACAGCCTATTGAAGAACTACAGACACATCACGCTTCTGAGTCATGTTTATAAGCTGTTTCAAGGGTAATCTTGAACCCTCTCGAACACAGACTTGATGACTTCCAGCCTCCCGAACAAGCCGGTTTCCGAAGAGGCTATATTGCACCATAGACCATATCCATACGTTGCGGTAATTATACAGAAGACCGAAGAGTATAACTTGCCATTATGCTTAGCGTTTGTGAAATCTAAGAAAGTCTTCGATTGGGTGGAAACATGGGCGGTACTTAAGTCACTCCAGCGATGCAGCGATAACGCCACCATGCGTCGCGTCGGTCCGAGTACAGGAGCAGAGCACGAAGGCGATTCCATTGAGAAGAGGTGTAAGCAAGGGGACTTTCTCCCCGAAACTGTTTACTGCCGCAATGGAAGACGCCTTCAAGCTCCTGGAATGGCAAGTCCTTGCCATTCCAGGCCTCAACATCAACGGCGAATACACCACTCTCCTTCGGTTTGCCGACGACATCGTAGTCATGGCAAAGTCGATGGAGGAACTCAGCATGATGCTGGATGGCCTCGACCGAGTTCCACAACGGGTGGGCTTGAAAATGAAAATTATGTCAAATGCCAATGTTGTGCCCACCCCAGTCTCTGTTGGAAACTCGGTACTCGAAGTTGTTGACTCATATATTATCTATATACTTAGGACAATTAGTCGAATTAGGTACGTCCAACTTCGAGAAAGAGGACAACCGCCGAATCCAACTCGGTTGGGCAGCGTTCGGGAAACTACGCAATGTCTTTTCGTCCAACATACCTCAGTGCCTCAAGACGATAGTCTTCTACCAATGTGTGTTAGCAGTGATGACTTATTGCACCGAAATGTGGTCTTTCACAATCGGCCTCATCTCAAAGCTCGAAGTTGCTCAACGAGTTATGGAGACGGCTATGCTCGGTGTTTCTCTGCGTGATCGAATCCGAAATGGGGAGATCCGTAGACGAACTGAAGTCACCGATATAGCCCACCGGATTAGAAAGCTGAAGCGGCAATGGGCAGGCCATATTATTCGCAGAGCAGAATGCCGATGGGGTCGAAAGGTGCTAGAGTGGAGACCACGGACTAGCAAGCGCAGCGTAGGA
Source organism: Agrotis clavis (assembly GCA_954870645.1). NCBI lineage: Eukaryota > Metazoa > Arthropoda > Insecta > Lepidoptera > Noctuidae > Agrotis > Agrotis clavis. The sequence continues at coordinate 8,963,657 of OX940945.1, forward strand.
CGTCCACCAACAAGATGGACAGACGCCGGAAGACGCTGGATGCAGGTCGCTTCCAACCGGCATATGTGGATAATGTGGAGATCTATATAAAGGGGAGGCCTATGGCTATGTTCAGTAGTGAACGTCCTATGGCCGAGATGATGAGGTACCTACAACAAATAATTATGAAACGGACATTTAAATAATTACGAAATACAAAAAATCAGACGTGGTCGCATACTCAATGAACTTTCATACTTATTTCTGTTAGCGGCCGTTATTTCTCTCATACTAAATTATGGTGGCCGGAAACCAATGTCTTTATTTCGCTTACTTTGGTTTACGACCACCTGTTTAGCGTCCAATTTTGTAGATAAATTAAATAAACTTCTTACAAAGAAACTGGTGGTCGCTTACCAAAGGACTACAAAGAAAGACTTTTACAATACTACATTCCAAATTAAAATAATTCTGTATGAAGCATAAGGATCATTTATTGATCAAAACAAAATAATGCTGAACTCGTCGGTTTGCGACCATGTGGTCGCTATCTAACGTTTTTGATAAATAAGCATTTCGGTTACCGACCACTTGATTTTATCATAATAATAAGTTTAAAAAAAGCAAAATACCTACAACAAAATTATAATCCATACTTATCGATTATACAATTTAACATGTAACTGTTGTGAAAAACATGAAATAAGTATTAAAAGTTACCTTTGAGCGCCGCGCGCCATGTTAGTTTTTTTTCAACTCGCGGTACCTCCACTCACCACGGAATCAAGACGCGCATTGAACAATATTTTTTCGGCTCTGGGTTAAACCTTTTGTTTCAAACTTTATAAATTCTTATTTCATAATTAATTACAAAGCACGTTATATTTATTTTTTGTGTATATTACCTCTACAAATACTATTTTCTTGATTTAAAGAAACTTAGTCCATCAAATGGTCGCCTACTGAAGGTGGTCGCGAAACCGGCGAAACAACCCTAGTCAATAGAATTAAGAGACTGAAGTGGAGATGGACGGGTCACACAATGCGAAATAGGACAGAAAAGTGGACGAAAAGCGTGATTGAGTGGTACCCACGCGACGGGAAAAGGCGTAGAGGCAGGCAACACAAGAGGTGGGAGGACGATCTCACACCGGGGTGGAGGAGATTTGCAGGCCACCGTAAAAAGTGGCACGACCTGGAGGAGGCCTATGTCAAAGGACAACCTGACCATTAAATTATGCTAATTAAAGATAAATTGTAAAAGAATATGTAAAAGTGTAAAAGTCAGTGAATAAAGGCTATTTTTATTTATTTATTATTTTATTATTACTAGCCTGTGGTGTCCCAATACTGGACAAAGGCCTCCCTCCACTCCTACTAACAGTCACAATTTTGTACACTATTTCCTTCCAAATCTCAAGGAAAGCCTCCATCTACAAAGTTTCATCCTGCCATCTCTTTCATGGAATTGCTGTTTATAACTAACTTACCACTTTTTTATTATTTCAGCTAAGGGAACTGAATCTCAAGAAGTACAGCAAGGAGGAACCAACTAAAAATTCCATGTCCAACTTATCTTCAATCACCAAAACTGTCAAATCAGAGATAAACTTAAAAAGTAACACTACTGGGGCTGTGAAAAACAATTTCCACGTCAACGGGACTACTAAAAGACCAATATCAATACCGTCACTGAAAACGGTTAACAAAGAATTGACTAAGCCTAAAACGGGCAATAATTTAACCAAAACTGATGGAAACGTCAAATCTAACATTCCTAAATCTTCTACTTCAAATGTTACAAAAAAACTTGCTACCAAACCTGCTAACGCTATTACTACTATCAATGCTGACAGAAAACTTTACGCAACTACAATAACTGACAAAAAACCACAAATTATTGACAAAAAACTTAACCGTGTCAGTCATTTACCGAAAACGGAGAATAAAATTAGTAACACTTCTTCAAATGTTGATAAAAAACAAAACTTTGCTATAAGAAAGACTGATAGTGTGACAACCAATTTGAAACTCCGACAAAGTCTTGCGGTAACTAACAACAAACCTAAACCGCCTGTAGGTAGAAAATCTATGATCCCTCAAAGTGCCTCGAAACCTGCTTCTCAATGCTCTGTCTTCGAGCGTTTGTACAAACCAAAAACGGTTCCAAACACCCACCAATCCGATGTAGAGAAACTTCACAATGATCCAAACTATTTGAAGAAAGTAATTCGCAATTCTGGAATTATTCTCAACAAGCGCCACACTGTATTCGAGCATCCAAAACCTAAGATAGCGGTTCCAGTCCGTCGTTCCATTTCTGCTGTACATTTTAAACGCATCGGAAAGCAGGAGCTTGGTAACTGCATCCACAAATGGTCATCTATTGGTGATAAGTTGAACAACGTACATCTGAAACATGTCAACGAGGATGAAAACATCCAACAAGACAAGGTTGTCTCTGCAATCAAAAGCGAGAGAAAGAAAGTAACTTTCATGACTCCGATGGGTAACTTCAATACTCCGAGACCGGAAGAACTGCAAGCGAGATTGAAGTCTTGGCTGCAAAAGCGAGGAAAGTCCTTGGACTCATACCACCATTTGCAATGCTTCGGTATCCATCACCTACCGCACAGCATTAAATTCGATCAGAAAGAATTTGACGAAGAAAATAAAGAGAATATTGCCCTGGAATCTGATAGTGATGACGATTCTTACACGGAGAATATGAACGAAGATGCTAAGGGCACTACGGAGAAGTGGAGGACCGCTAGTTGTGTGAGTGACAGTGTTGACTTTAACGAGTCACATGGCAATGATACTACATTGACTTCTAGCGATGTGGTTAATGTTGATGATGTGATTGTTGGAACCCTGAAGGATCTTACTGATTTGTTGAGAGAGGTATGAATATTTTTCAGACTTTCAGAATTTAGTTCATAGTTAATTAAAATTCTTGTCATATTGCTCTAATTTAAATAGAAAAAAGGGGTAAAATTACTGACATAACTGTCTTTATGAATTTTTTCCCAAAAAAGAGAGCTGGCTTCTTTATAGAGGACAGTACAGGTAAAACATACTTCAAATCAAAAATTTTAATCTCAACTACAAGTAAATGTGGATTTAATACAGTTAAAATGTTATCCTTTCAATTAAATCACTTTTTTCCTCTTGTAGATGCACCACGGCATCTTAATTCAGCTTGTAGTTCATGCATTAAAATCTTTTACATCTATTTTGTATCAAAACTCAATAAAATCACAAAAAAATTCATAGTTTTTTTGTAAAAAATACACATTGTGGAGTTGCCAAATTCTATGAGTACTTTTTGTGTGAAAGATTAACAAATATCGAACCCCCTCAGAAACTTCCCCCTTTAAAATATTAGTATAGAAAATTTAATATTCTATATTCCAGGGTTTCGACTGGGAACAATGTGCTCGTTGGCTTCGCGCCATCCGCGAGCGATATCCCTCCGTGCCGAACACTGCGGCCTACTGGGAGTGCCGCGCGGCCCTGGAGGACCGGAGGGGAGACTTGCCAGCCTCCGTGCAGTGCTGGGAGGAGGCCATTGCTAAGGGAACTGAGGTTAGTAAGAGAGTACATGAAAATTAATGTGACAGAGACATGCAAATGACAGCCTAGCTTGTTTTTCTAGGCAGGCCTGTTGGTCTAGTGGTTAGTGACCCTGACTGCTATGCCGGAGGTCGTGGGTTCAATTCCCACTCAGGACAAATGTTTCTGTGATGAGCATGATCATTTGTTCTGTGTCTGGGTGTAATTTATCTATAATATTTATGTATTTAGAAATATATAAGTATGTTTATCAGTTGTCTAGTACCCATAACACAATCTCTGCTTAGCTTGGGACTAGATGGCGTTGTGTGATAGTTGTGGAATATTATTATTATTTTTAAGAGTTCTGGATCCAAAGGGTAAAATGGGACTCTATTACTAAGAGCGTAGTTTATGTAGTTGGTCTGTCTGTCGGTCACCAAGCTGTATCTCATGAAATGTGATAGACATTTACCACCTTACCACAAAAAGATAAACATCTTTTGAATGCTTTTCTAAAAAAAGTGTAACTGTAAAACGACCCTCATATCTACGTGAAAAGTTGTTTTGACGTTGACAATTTTCTAGACAATTTTTCAACATATATGTTTTAAACTTTTAACTTTTTTTGTAGTAAGACAGTTGAAATTTTCGTTAGTGATGTATGTATTTCAGTTGCCGCTTTGACATTAAATACTAAAGAACGGAATACTCCCATACAACAGGCGTAATTTTTTTGTTTGCCATTTTTCCTAAATTCAGCTGTGTGTAGATAAACAACAGTGTGCTTAGTGCGAGTTTTTTTACGTTGACGCAGTAGTAACGTTTAACCGCGTTTGGCGCTCTCATTGCTTGAAAGTTCTCACGATCTTGGAGCGGGCCAATGAGAGCGCCAAACGCGGTTACACGTTACTTTCGCGTCTACGTAAAAAAACTCGCACTAAGCACACAGATAGACCCCCGAACCTTTTTTTTAACGTTTCATTGTTATTTTTGCGTGTGGAACACGACGCGCCGTCGACCCGGTCATAGCCCATGGTCCGACAACGGGTTGCCCATTACTCGCTGTCCGCATGCCAGAAACCCGCGACCCTGGCGTACGTGGATCAAAATTAACTGTAACTTTAAATTTCCTTCCAGCATTCAGTAGTAGAAGCCAATCTGGACCAACTGCTGGATAAATTCATGCAGCTGAAGATCAGTCCCAGTGGCAAGCGTCGTCAGGCAGATCCCAAACTGGTTGATGTGAAGAACGTATTTAAAAGCACTATCATCCGATTTGCTGTTCAGCAAGCTAAATTGTAAGTATTTTACTGTTTACTGGCAATACTAGCTGTTTCCCATGGAGCCCCGGTGCTCGGCTCATAATGGTTGGTAGCGAGATGTTATACAGGGTGTTTCTTTTAAATTGGCCAAAAGGGAGAAATCCGAATTTATAAGAGATACGGGAAAACTTTCTTAGATAACTTTAGCTTCGCGGCGGTAAGACCCCTCTTTGAGGAGTGGCTGGAGAGACGTCACGGCGTCCTGACCTATCGGATGACGCAGGTGCTCACCGGACACGGAAGTTTCGGGAGGTTCCTGTGTCTGATAGGGAGGGAAGAAACGCCCGGGTGCCACCACTGCGAAGATCGCCCGGAGGACACAGTAGAGCATACGGTGCAAGACTGCCCAGCTTGGGCGGTGCACCGACGTGTCCTCACGGCGGCGATAGGCGGAGACCTCTCGCGCCCGGCATTGGTCGCGGCCATGCTGCGGGGCGAGGCGGAGTGGGTCGCCTCCTTCTGCGAAGCAGTAATGCTCGTGAAGGAGGAGGTGGGCCGCGAGAGGGAGAGGACAGCGTCCTCCCTCCGCCCCAACCGCAGTGGTAGACGCCCGCGGCGTCGGACGTCGGCAGACGATCTCCGGCCAGCGTAGGCGCGGGCATGCGGACAGCGAGTAAAGGGCAACTCGCTGTCCGACCATGGACCATGCCCGGGTCGACGGCGCGTCGTGTTCCACGCGCGCCTCAAAGAGCGTCAGCAAAAATGACGGTGCCCCCTCTCAGAGGGCCAAAGCCTGCCGGGGTCGCGGGATTTATTTCCTTACCGTGACCCCGGAACATAAAGGGCTATTGAAGGACACCGTGAATTTTAGTCAGTACAAGTCTAACAGTCCCTCCCTTCCTGCCCTGGGTGGGAGGACTCATTTGATGATTTTAACACGCTTAAAAAAAAAAGGTAACTAGCTCTTTTTTGATGTTGACAATTTTGGCGTTTTTTACTTTTTTGGACAAGTATGAGTTGTCCACAGAAATGCAAGAGTAGTAGTTGTAATGAGGAAACGAGGTAGCGCTAGACGACTTGTATAACTCTCTCTCTTTGACCTATTTCGGCCACGGCGACCAATCTCAGCGGAGATTACTCATCTGCGCGGGTCATATTTATAGTGCACAAATGTGTGCGCAGGTGCACTATGTTCCGACACTATCGTAGTCCGATAGGACGGCAATCCGACACGACCGGAGAGAGATCAGAGGTCTTACCACGAGCTCTTAACGCGATCCAGTTTAGGCTGTGGGAAAGAGACAGAGCTATCAAATCAAATAATTTATTTCAACTAAGCCAATTAGCCTAAACTGGGTAAAGGAACAACGGCTTAACGTACGCACCGAGGCACAGGGGTATCATACCGCCAACTTCCAAACTCCGGTCTGCTAGTAACTGAGAAATTCTTAAAGAAAAACCGCAAATAGTGTACACTACGACCCCAATTTTATTCACATGCGTTCGAGTGCTCCTCTGTAATGTTCAACAGGAGACATTTTCCGGCTCAAAATTAATGATATTCACCTAAAAAAATGTGAAAAATATCAGGAATGATAATCTTCAGGTATCAAGAAGTGACAGAATATTGGAAAACTTTCAAGGAAATGATTTGGAGGTCCTATAATAAAGAGACTCTGGATCTCCTCTGTCCTTTGGCCCACGGCGATATGTGAAAGGTGGGCGTATGAAAGATATATTTTTAAATCAGTTCTTTAGAAAATGTTACATTAGCGACAGTTTACCACGTGTAAGAAAAACTTCCCCAAGGTATGCCTTGGGGAAGTTTTTAGTCCATAGACATTCATTAGAGATATTAATCATTCGGATATTCTAATTAGCCTCAGAAGATTCGAAATGACTCCCATACCCCATAAAAGTATTTTTTCAATTTTCAGATCTACCTAAAAACACTTGGACTTCTGTTAGTACAAATTCAAATACCTAATCATTATAATAGAATCATACCAGCCCATAAAATGTCCACTGTTGAACTTACATTTATAAGAAAATAGTTTGTTGTCATTTAGTAGACCGTTAGTTTATAATTAATCTATCTTGCGAGATTGTGAACCTCAACATACTGCTTACAATTTAACATAATCCGAAACTCTGGTTCCATACGCGGCCGAAGCGGCTTATTATTCGGTAGATTGTAATCTATCCAAGTGAAACTGTCAAATTACAATCTTATAAGTGTCAACTGTCCGAAGGCTGTCCCTGATTGGTCGGCTTTATAGTAGACCGTTTAACAATAACTAATATTTCTGCCAAGCTATTGTCGATTTCATACATTAATTTTTAAGGCTTATTCCCACTGAGAAAAATGCCAACAAAACACTTAAAAATACATACAAGTTGCTCTCTTTTTCTTTTGGTTCTTTAGCCGTATTCCTCTATATTCGAATTATTCTACTCTGGGTAGTGGTGCAAAATAAACTTGACACACGTACTTCTTTAGAGTCCCGAGTTATTTTACATCTTTGATAGTCCCCACCACACTTCGCACATATCGTGTTTATCAAAGACTTTACACCAATTCTTTTTCTATTTCAGACGCCAATCAAACCAGTTCGAAGCGACGACAGCGCCGAAGTACACAATCACCCCAGTGCGTCGTAGCGGAAGGTTGAGCATGCATCAAAGTGCAAGTAAACGTACCCCCTTACAAGTTTGTACATCTGTCTGCCAAGCTGATGAGTTAGTACTAGGGGAGAAACCTGTGTTTGTACCGAACGGCAGTTTGTATGGAACGCCATAAGAAGTGTATAAAAAATGCTGTTTCGAAGAAATGGCAGTTACAGTGCTTGCTTTCGGAATTTAGTCACCGCCAAATAACTCTGGAATAAAGGTCACTGATCCTAAAGGCTCTCTGGGAGCATTCGCGTGTAATGTAACATTATGGCCGAGACTCCACCAAAGCTGTGCGAGTCGAGACATGTTTTTTTTTTTTTTAACAACCAATAGAATTGCGTTGCGGCACGGGTTGCGGAGTGGAGCTGTGTCAATAACGCAATTCTATTGGTTGTTCAAAACACGTCTCGACTCGCACAGATTTGGTGGAGTCTCGGCCTATAGATTCGACTTTGAGCTAATGCATTACAGTACTACCTCCCTGACTGGCATTTGCGTACATTTAATATAGATTTGATACAATGTGCGCATTTTGATGCTCAATTGTTCGCCCTCAGTGATGAAATGTTCGAATCTGTAACGTTACATTACAGGTGAATGCTCGCGGTGAGGGAGCGTCTTTATAATTCAACGTTCGATTTTCATAATAAAATATAAGGTAAAGGTCGTCTCTTACCACGAGTCCACGATACGTGTGTTTTGATTGTGTTATGACATTTTCTTTGTAAAATTTTTTCGTATGGTTTTAAAATATTGCAATACATTGGTACACGGGGGTCAAACATTTTTAATCTACACTTATCTGGCGGAAACTATAGGCATGTTAATAGCATCAATAATATTGTCAATGTAATTCAGTCCGTCAATTAGTGTTTAAAAAAATAATGGACTCGTATTCTTTTTCTTTTGTTAAATCAATGGGTACGGTTAGCCAATACAATATCTGAGCAGCACTAAAAGAAAAATGATCGAATGCTGAGTAGCATAGGCTGAGACAGCTGTCAAAATGCGTCACTCTCGTCTGAACTCAGCATGGTTTCAGTCGATAATTTAGTCAGCATAGGCTGAATGCTGTTCAGCATTTTCGATTTCTGTCCAGGGTCTATATTGTCGCTTTTATAGGAAGTATCTTTGTTAATTTTGATTTTTACCTGAGTCTGTACTATCACACTGCTGGACAAAGGCCTGCCCGTAATTCCTTCCAGGAAATCTATTCCTGGATCGTTTTGAACCAGCCCTCGTGGTCATCTCGCCACCTTTTCACATTTTAGACTGATGGACTAGTTAGGTTGTTTTCAAATAGGTAAATACCCCATTGTAAAGGTATGCTTCTGGCCGAACACAGAGTAGTTAGCAAATGGAGTGCAAGTAGAACTTTTGTATTTGTTTTGAGTATAGTAGGAGTTTGATTTGGTATGTTAACTTGATTATTCTCGCTACTGGTTCAATACATTTAACACCCCTTAATGTTTTTTGTATTATTGAGAATAACAAGTCTCCATGAACAAATATATGGCAAATATAATGCTACTGATGACGACGATGCAATCCGACCGATTACGGCCAGGGCAAATGCTTCAGCTCCGCTGTAAGTAGTTGCCGTTCGTGTGCTCGTATATGGCTTACGTTACCAATCACAACCATAAAACAATATCTACTGCAAGTTGATTTTCTTTCAACAACTTGTGTTTACTACTAGTAACTGGGACTCACCCTATTCTTTTCTATAAACATTAAATAAATCATATCACTGCAGCCTAACGAAAAAGAAGTTGTGTATTTGAACCAGCGAGAAAAAGGTATGGATTGGAACGAGGAATGCACTCCATTTGTTGATTCCTCTGTGAAATTCTATAAGGCTGTATGAACCACAGTTTCACAATGTTACTCCTAAAAACCAGCGGATTTTTTGGGGTTGGTAACCATCCATTGAGACTTCTCGCTCGGGGTATAGTGTGGGAGTGTCAGATTCTTCAATCCAACCCGTTCCTGCAATATTGTATTGTGCGGTAGACATTCCCGCAGTCTGCTGCAAATCTGACAATAAATTGTACCAACAATCATGTTCTGACTAGTTTTTAAACTATGTTATAATAATTCCTTGTTTTATTACATTCATTAACCATTCATCGATTACCGATTCATCATTAAACTGTGTCCGTGGTACTTACCACAAAAACTTTTAAACGTCTGTTGAACATTTGTCAAAAAAATGTCAGATTATGACGTTGATATAAGGTCCGTTCTGTAGTCACACTTTTTTTAGACAAGTGTTCAACAGATGTTTAAGTTTTTGTAGTAAGGCTGTGTATGTTTTATAATATCGCTTGTCTTTGGATTTTCAGCGAATTTCACGAAAAAAAAAAACCCCGAATATCGTAAGGTATTATGTAGCTGTTTAAGGCCCTTCGCCGTATCTGACAAATATGAATGCGTTGGCGATAAGTCCGTTGTTTTACCTCTTCTACACTAATCGCAAAGTTGAACGAATACGATGGTGTAGAGAGGCACTTCGGCTTACCTCGTCAATCTTTACCTCGCCTTACATTTACCGATACTGCTAGCCTACTTCATCCTACTGCTGGGCAAAAGCCTATCCCCTTCAGTTTTCACGATCCAGGGCTAAAGTGGACCACTGATCGTTGACTTTGTCCAGCTCATCCCGCCGTCTTCTACGAGGTCTGCCGCGACGCCTTCTGGCTGTCAGGGCTCCACAAAGTGGTTATTTTGGCCCACTGCTCACTGGGCATGCGGCAGACGTGGCCGGCCAAGACTTTCATTTGTTGCCGGTTTTTGCGCCCTTTGAGGGCTCAATGAGCTCATTGCGGAGTTGAACGGAATGAGTGTGTTGCGTCGCACTTCGGTCTTTAGCCAAAGTTTCTACAGTACTTTGCCGAGGAACTTCGCGAGTAGTGTAGGTATTAAAAGAATAAGAGAGCTTTCCTATGACGCGATAAAAATGAAAATCGTCTTTGGTACTACGATACAATGATGCAATTCGATTGACGTGACGTCGTCGTTGCGAGCGTGTTTTGTTTTAAACACACCCGTAGACAACTGCGCGTTATAGGTCATATTATGTCGTAGTTGTAATTTTGATTTTAACTTGCAGTTGAAATCGGTCGAAGTGGAGCGTCATGGTGAAGCTCTCTTATGTCGGTGAAACGGACATGACGTAATGAATCGAACTGTCGACGAATAGTGCAATCGCGAATCGGTCATCGGTGAACGGTTGTTGTATCGTTATTATTGTTAAGTATGTAAATATAGATTTTTCGCTTCTGGATAAGCAATTTGTATACAATTATATTTTTCTCGGCACCAAAAATTTACGCTTAGAATATTATGTTAACCTTTCTTTTTTCTTCTTGCTATGTTATTTCTAGAATTCTAGTGAATAAAAGACTTATATTTTGATAATTTTACTGTTTTATTTGTGTACCTTACCTTGTTATCTGAGGCAGAAAAATCTACTAAAATATATTCTACTAATACCACACATTCGTAGAAAATTATATCATTATTAAGCTATTTTATTCATCATGAAAATAAAATGATATCAAAGGCAATTCTGTTCCCAAAATGTAATACATACTTGTAACGCAAAACAACAATAATTCGAAACAGTAGTTCTTGAGATTAGCGCGTTCAACCAAACAAGCGAAATCTTTTAATAAAACTGAAATTCCGGAAAAGTTTCCTCAGGTCCACTAAATCAGCCAGCAATAGTACGGCTGGGGAAGCCCGGAAACAGCTGTGGCTCTTCAGATAATCTCCTCCGGAACATTACGCTGAGCCCACAGAGAAGCTTCCAGAAGGCCACCAACTGCCTCGGCCCACCTGGAAGACCTTAAACCGTTTACGAAGCCAGGTTGGTCGCTGCTAGTATAACATGGTCCGGTGGGGGTACTGTGATGAGGAAAGGTGCGACTGCGGAACCTCAGCACAAACGATGGCCCACCTCCTCACTTGTGCTTTGAGTAATTCCACCTGCACTCTAAGGGACCTCTCCGAGGCCACCACCAACGCCGTAAATGTGGCAGAGTTTTGGTCGAAGCTCATTTAAACCTGGGGAATCATCGACACGACGAAGAAGAAGAACTGAAATTCCAGTTCAAAGAAATCTTGCATGACCAATTTTATCTGTAATCAACCAGGAATTATAAGTAGACAAAAGCAGTTTCTGTACAATTCTATATTTTTATTTGTTTTGCTCGGTGATGGCGCGACCCGTGAACGGCTGAAGAATAGAACATTTCTCTTTTTCTACAGTTTTAAACATCGCTGTACCTCTACCATGAGTTGTCTTCGGAAACTTACTCGCTAGCGTCGAAATCGCTAGCGTACTAACTTGGATCAAATAGATTTCGATATTGCTGGCACCATGAGATTAATTGAATCTTACGCAGGCGATAATGTAAGCTCGATAGATGATGTCGTGTTGCTAACTTCACTACTTATGTTTTGTTTCTTTCTATCTCACAAATAAGAGGAGAGAACGGCTTATAATACGTCACTGTCGTCTATTGTTCGTTGACCTTGCCCTTGTATCAGTGATTCACTGACACTGCGTTGTGGGTTTGAAAGTTTCTATTAATAGATTATTTGGATAATTTACTACAAAGTGCCTCACTGTTTCAATTTATTGGTGAATTTCATGAGAAGGAATGTTTCTACTTGGTATTCAATTATTTAAAAAACGTAAAGTTATAAAATTCCAAAACAGTTCCTTCTAAACGCAGGTACCTAAATGTGTAAAAATATGAAAATGTGGAAGTGTACCTATTAAGTCAACCAAGTTCAAGTGTCTAAAGACGTGAGAATCGCAACAAATAAACAATAACGTGCACAAATCGTCCAACGCTTCTTTAAAGGGTCCGTAAATTAGGTTTTTTTTTTACTTATATTTTAGCTTGAAATTCATGTTGTAGTTCCCAAATTAAGCGGCCACTAACATAATTCATGTTAAAAAGCTCTTGCAAGCATTACTTTGACTTTTTATACTCAAAAACGTTAATAATTTTAATGTAAATACATGTTTCACACGCCAAAATGCTAGTGAGCTACGTAACTACTATCGTAAGCGTATCGTTCGCTAGCGCCTGTAGTATTAGTGACTCATGGTACCGTTTTGTATGGTGACAGCTGAAAAACGTTAGTGACTATCGTGTAGATTACGTTAGGTTTTTAACCAATCGTAATCTACAGTGCTCATGGTACGAATTTTAATTCTCACTGTTATCGCTAGGGGCGCTGTACAATATTTCATACAAATAAATTACGGAGACGCTAGCGAGTTTTGGCTGTGTAAACTCATGGTAGAGGTACTGAACATTTTTTCTGCAATGTTATGCAAGTTAAAGTGTACCGTTTTTTTTTTGAAATAGTGGCATCCCTCGTGTCGTTGCTTGTGTAGTACCAAGATCTAGTTAAACCCCTTCTACACCGTCAGACCTGACCGCCTGACAGAGGTGACCTTGGTCCGGTGGGAATGAAAATCTACCGTGTAGACGTTGGTCGTGCGACCAAATATGGGCGGAGTCAATCGACCTTTGGATAACCTTGGTCGGGAGCGCATCCGTCCCGACAGGCTGCGTCCGCCCCGTCCGCGGTCGACCGGACCGTCAGCCGACAGCGTTCCAGACAGTGGAGTACTGTTGACACGACCAAGGTCACCTCTGTCAGGCGGTCGGGTTGATCGTGTAGAAGGGGTTTTAGCGTTTGGTGATTTCCCAATGACTATACCCTTTGTTGGTTTCTTCTGCCTACCCACTAACTAACCCCAAACGTTCGTTATGCTAGATAATGTTTATAACAGCGCCATCTAGTAAAAACTGTCAAAACTACTTGCACAAAACTACTGTCAGTCAACATCAATGGTGGGTGGTGGATGCAATCAAAAGCATACTTTTTAAAGAAATTGTAAACACAGCTTCATTAATATTAATTATATAAGAAAATAGTTAAAATTATCACGATTTTACAATATAAAACTTGCAAAAAAAACCTTACAATTGTTTTAAAATGGCAGCACCATTTAACCAAACAAGTTTTGATTCGTCGTAAAGTGCGTGAATCGTGTTTCTTTCATTCTGTTCAGGGGGTGTCAACTTTGTATGGGCAAATGTTAGACAGGTACCCGGGGCAGAAATACTTCATTGCCAGCATAAAAAAATGATGAAGTATTATGAAAGACCCAGAGAATTCGGTCTTTAATGATACCAAATAATACTTTATTTTCAAGTTGGTAACACAAAAGCAATTTATGTGACTAGTTTTTGTTTTTTTTTTCTAAATGGTAGTTTTTAATATGTAATAGTCCATGTTTTTAGGATTATGCAAATATTTATTAGATAATTTTTAATGACTGAAGTTTTTATGATTTTCATTTATCCAGTAAAATAACTAAACGAATAATAGTCTGAAATTAAAAGTCGAAAATATAGTAGTAATTTTATAATTCATACTACAACACATGCCCGATGTCAACAAAAACCTGAAAAAAACAAAAAGTTCCTATCTTGAAACTTTCTTGATTTTGTTTTCAAGTTTCATTTGCTGCAAATATTCAGTATTTCTGCACTTGTTTTGCCTTTATCTTTGAGTTGAGGTTTCGTTCCTTCGTTCAGTATTTGTAAAATGTTTCACAAGTTCTGAGACAGTGACTCTATTGTGATCTAAAAGATAGTTTGTGTGCTTTGAAACTTTGTAAAATGGATGAAAATAGAACGAAATCTTATAAATGTGGCTATGTGGCTGTTCCCCAGCCGAACATAATGTGAAACTATTCCGCTTTCCTAAACCCGGAGTTCGTAACCTTATTCAGTAAGTAATACATAACACCTAAAAGCTACATAAAGTTGTTCTTCCGTTCCTTTTATATAGTACGCCCTAGTCATAGTTCTAGGGAAATTTTGAGACAAAGTATTGTTCTCGTAAACTAATTGACCTAACAGCAGTAATGACCGAGTGACACTGGGTTGATTTTCTTCATCTGTAGTTATTTTCGATTGTTCATAAAATGCTTATTACAAGATTAATGGAAGGGTTATCCTTTTTCAATCTAGTCTTGTAGATATTCATGTCCTCATCCTTAGATAATTGCATATAAATATTTCAGCAGTTTGCAGAACTGTTAATGTGTTAATGTTTTCACTTTCAGTTGTCTGCTGTGGGCAAAGTACATTTTTCCAGAAGGACAGTATAAATCTTTGGAAAATCAGATAAAAATGTACAATGAACATAGAATGCTGTGTGAAAGGCAGACTTTAAAGAAATCAGAAAAGCGCAGTTACTTCGAACTGCTGTTCCATGTGATGTAAGAACTCATAATGCACAATGGAGCAGTTGATTCTTTTTGCGATTTCAGGTTTGTTCCTACGTATTAATGAGTACTCATTAAATAAATAATGGTGGTATACAAAATTGAATTAATGGAATAAAACTTTATTTCAGATTGATAATGAACTTATTGATCCGGCCAAACTACAAGCTGATCCATTTAAGGACGTGACAAATATCCAGTATCCCAATACACCTGAAACATCATCAAAAAAATTCTATGTTGTGGTTCTGTGTGTGTGAATTTTCTAAATTGTCTGTTTCTAAAAATCTGATTTATTCTTTAGCAGAATACAGACATAATCACTTGACTTGAACTAAAGCAATTGAAGCTAAAACATGAACACAATATAATTATTATGAAACTTTTGAAATAAATAATTTAATAATATGACACTACATTATTTACTGTTTTATTTTGCACTTTCCAATATTCACTCTTAGGTTTTTTGGTAGGTTCATTCTCAATTAAGAAAATTCAAAATTGAGTTTTCTTAATTGAGAATGAACCTACCAAAAAACCTAAGAGTAAATTTTTAAAAATAATCCGGGATGGTACTCAACCGTTTGAAATTCCCGCGATATTGTTTTCTCTGGGCTACATATAGATGGCGCTGGCTGAAACTGTTCTACGAAATAATGTATGGAGTTAGCATTCTTCTCCGTTAGGAGTATATATGTTCTGTGATTCTGTTTCATTCATTTTCGTTCGGCCGTCGTGTCCTAAGTCGCGCTGACGTTATCGAGTGACAGACTCGTGACAATTTTTTCGAATTTCTCTTTGTGCGGGCCAATTTCATCTTCAGTTATTTGTGTTTGTATATAAAATAGTATAAAGAAGCCTACATTGTTATTCTAGTTATAATTTTGGTGCTGTGCTTGTGCTATAGGATTTCAAAGTCAGCTGTGCAACAGCTGATCTTGTTGTGAATTTCCAGTTTTGGTGAGTAATTTATTTCCCTTTTATTAAACTAAGAATTATCAACGCAATACAAGGAATATCTCCGTGCATTCTTTAATAAAAGTGTCTGCATTTACTAATTTTATTTATGGCATCGCCTCACATTTTTTTATTGCACAAGTTTCTGCAAAAGAGGTTGTTTTCAATTTCAAGTTCAATCATCAATGAAAAGTTCACAAAGGTTGTTGCTATGGATGGAAAACGGAAAAAAAAGTTTGCTTAGCTATATGGATGTTTTGTTATGTTTTTGCAAGGTGTATTTTTTTTTCATTCATTCATTTCTAAAGACAAAAAAGTTTCTCGAACATGTCGACGGCAAAAGGCGGGCTGTATTTATTTTGTAGTTCATCAATATTTTGACGATTGTTTAATTAAGTTTTCCGCTAACGAATTAAGTATGTTGCAACAATTTAAATCAATACCTAACAACCTTATTTTTTGATCTGAGTTAATAACTATTAATTTGTTTAACCTATTACCTATATATAAACCACCTAAGTCCACGATCTCGATTCATCTAAATTCAATTAAAAACTGCCATGCTTTCTCTCAGTCTCCACGTTTCTTAGATAAACAGATTCATTCATGGGGTTCACAAAGAAACCTATGTATTGTCCTACTAGGTAGTAACTATGTAGGTGGGTACATGTTATTGCACAACCGATTGAAAGATTACGAGGAAACCATGAATGTTTCGATGAACCGTTATGAACTGTGTTTTATGTAAATAATTTATCCTTGAACAAAATACCTACTATTCTCTCATTGTTATTATTACCCTAGTTACCTCCCGCGACGTCGGCGTCGTCTGCGTGAATGCGTTGAAGAAAATAAAGGTTCACTGCTTATTCCCCGTAGGTGATAGCGTGATAATATGTAGCCTATAAATTAAATGTTGACCCGACTTAGGCGATATTTTTCACGCGTATATTTTAATTCGCAGAACTTGAATTATTAAATTTATTCGCAGTGTGTTGCTTCAGAGTTCAGTCAACTTCATAATTATTGCCACTAAAATCGCAGTATTTTCACGCTTTAAGTTACTTTTTTTACCTGATAAAATCATCAATGAGTCCTCTCACCCAGGGCAGGGCTGTCAGACTTGTATCATAGTAGTTTATGTAACTGGTACATAATGAGGGGTATTATACACGAGTGTGAGTTTAAAAAACGAGCGAAGCGAGTTTTTTAATAGTATCACACGAGTGGTATAATACCTAGTTATGTACAGTTTCATACACTACTTTATCTACTCTCATTGAATACGAACATATCAAATAAAAGATAAAAATTAATTAACACTAATATTCATCCACCGAAATACAAACGTCAAAATTCCAACATTCCTATTTAAAGCGCGCGCAGCCACAGATAAAAAATGAAATAGATGTATCCATGGTCAGTAATCTGTATCATAATGAAAAAAAATTAAATTATAACATTGTTTTGTTAGAGAAACAGTGTTATAATTTAATTTTTTAATTTCATTACGATACTCTATGGTATAAAGTATGTCATTATAAACTCGTTTTGAGTTTTGTATTTCGAATTTTACGATATGAGAGTAGATAAAAATATTTTATTTTACATTTACATACATATAAAACGCCGAGAAGATGTTATCTCTCTACTACCCTTGGTTGACTGGTAGAGAATGCCTCAGGCATTAAGTCCGCCTATGTACCTTTTTGTGTTGCATAAAGTGTTAAATAAATAAATAAATAAAGAAACAAAAAAGGGCACGGTTCGGGTTGGTCGTTTCCATGGAGAAGAACCGGCAAGAAACTCCATGGTTGTATTGACTAAAATCCACAGTGTTCTTCAATAGCCCTTTACGTTCCAGGGTCACGGTATTCCTTAGTCCCGTGACCCTCGTAAGTTACTTTAGAAGAGGTTTTTTCCATAAAATCGTAGATATTTTTTGTCCAATTCACACGTGCTTATAGCTAAAGTATTTATAAAAACAATCAATGCGTGAAT
Organism: Agrotis clavis; assembly: GCA_954870645.1. NCBI lineage: Eukaryota > Metazoa > Arthropoda > Insecta > Lepidoptera > Noctuidae > Agrotis > Agrotis clavis. The sequence continues at coordinate 8,981,411 of OX940945.1, forward strand.
AAACAAAAAAAACTTAAATAAAAATTGCAAAGTCATTCGTCAGTTCGTCTATTCGTTCGACGTCTGTTCGCGACTATTCCGACTACTGAGCATAAGATCGATTCCCAGGTTGAGCTAAGTTTTTTTTTCGTTCGGATTATTTCACAGAGTCACACTCAGTGGCGTATTTACCCTTAGGTCAAAAGGGCCATGGCCCGGGGTGGCATGCGGCAGGTTGCGAGGGTTGCAAACCGCACCTTCATTGTCATCTGATCAGATAACACTGCTGTCATGATGACGTAGTAATTAATGACAAGAACCACCAAGTAGTGGCGTAAGTGTTTAATTACTATAACCCACTGGCTAGGCTATGGCTTAAGGCGCTCCCTCACCGGGTGCATTCGCGTGTACTGTAACATCATAGATTCGGCTTTGAGCATTACCAATACTACCTCCCTGACTGACGATTGAGCATTTAGATTTGATACAAGGTGCGCATTGTGATGCTCGATTGTCTTCCATCACTAATGAAATGTTCGAATCTGTAACGTTACATTACAGGTGAATGCTCGCGGTGAGGGAGCGCTTTTAGAGCTGCGGACTGCGCAAGGCCCTTCATTTCTTTAAGAGTAGGTAGGTATCAGCCCAATGACGGAGGTCCCCTTAGAGGGCCAAAGCCTTCCGGGGTCGTGGGATTAACGATTACTGTGACCCCGGAATGTAAAGGGCTATTAAAAGACACCGTGGATTTTACTCAGTACAAGTCTGACAGTCCCTCCTGCCCTGCCCTGCCTGGGTGGGAGGTCTCATTTGATGATTTTACCACGCTAAATAAAAACGGTGCATTCTGATATGCCTTCTTAAACTTTAATTATCCCAGTCCAGAACCTTTCATTTAACAAGTTCGCTTTTAAACCAGTTGTTCCTGAGATTAACGCCTTCAACCATACAAACTCTTCAGCTTTATAATATTAGTATAGATTGGTTATAATCAATACATTTAACAAAATGTATGGCTCAGGCATTAAGTCCGCCTATGTACCTTTTCTGTAGCATGAAGTATAAGTAAATAAAATGGTAGGAAAGTCAAAACTGTACATTGAATATTTTTTTAAAGAATACTTGGGGTGTGATCTACAATCGATACCGAAGCCAAAAACATAGTTTTTAGAATTTTTGTCTGTTTGTCTGTATGTATGTCCGGGATAAACTCAAAAAGTACTGCATGGAGTTACTTCAAAACCACGAAAATTATTAAGAAAACGGGTGAACATTATAGGCTACATATTATCACGCCACCATCTACGGGGAACGAGCAGTGAACCTTTATTTCTTCAACGCATTCACACAGAAGACGTCGCGGGCAGCAGCTAGTTAATAATATAATTATAAAATGTTGCAACTTAATTGCAACGTATTAAATCGATACTCGTGTTCGTGACTCATTATTTCTAGTATGTAACAATTAGCTAAAATATATCGTTATGTTATAAATAGTGATAATATTATGATGAGTACGCCATGGCCTTGTTTCAATTTTACCAACAAATAAGTTTCGATCGGTGTTTCGTTCGATCCCTTTCGTCTCATTTATCACCTTTTAGTTGTATGACATGAAAAGAAGGTCCATCTCTAAAATCCGATCCATAGTCATTTATTTCATAACAAAATACATTGTGTAGAAAAAAAATCAATTACAATTATATACATATATTAAATAAAATAAAATATGAAGTTCATTATAATAAGATTCAAGTGTAAAAAAAAGGATAATAATTAGACGATTCATTAATAAATGATTTTGAATTAATAAAAAAGAGAATAAACAATAATTTAACAAAACAATGAATAAATTGCAGGTAATTCAATAATAACAATTACATAAAATGTCTAAAAATAATTAAATTAATAAAAAAAAGAGAAATAATAAATTGAATTCAAGATGATCCCTTAAAAATCTAAAACAATATAAATAATAGCAATTTAGTATTACAACATGATCGTCGTAAAATTGTTTTGTCACTTAAGTATTCGTCAATGCTATAGTAGCTCTTTCTCAATAAATATGCTCTCAATTTGTTTTTGAATATGTTCACACTATTTAATATCTTAAATTCTATAGGTAACTTGTTAAATAAGAAAACGGATTGATACCTTGTATTATGACCTATCCATATCTGTACCACATCTGTACCAACAATTCATCAAAATCTGTTGGTGATTCGGGTGTGAAAGCGCTACAAACAAACATACAAATTCGCTAGCAATGCCTAGCGGTTCACTCGACGTTACTGTTTTTTTGATTGGCCCTTACGCCCCAAAGTATCATAGCGTAATACCAAATCCACAGAAGCCTTCCTCAAGAAACGAACTAGCACACATGTAAAAGAATACAGTATTTCTTTCACTATCTTATAGTTTAATGCATAAATAAATTGAAAACATGTTTAGTCCGTCAATTAGAATATTGAAAAATAATGAACACGTATTTTTAATAAATCAATTAGGAATATTGACGAAGATAAAACGCTTCGTAATTCGGGAGTGGACTTGTGACGTCATAACGCCTGTAAAATAATACCGACCGAGTGACGTTTTGTGATTTTTAGAAGTGTTGTTGTAAATGCTTCGTCAATTTTGGTTTACTTATCAAAAGAAAAAATACCGGTCAAAAAAAAATATTTTTTTGATAGTTAATTTGTCTTTCGGACTAATTAATTTTTTTAAAGCAAAATAGTCTATTTTGAGCATGCTAAATCCTGTAAGTTTTTTTTTGAGAATTTCAATTACCCTTCCTTGGCAGACGTGTTAATATAAAATATGACATAATATATCTGTGCATATTTTCTTTGTGTAACAAGACTTTCGTTAAATGCGAGTGCCAAAGAAAGAACTCTCCTCTCTGTATTTATTATCTATACTAATATTATAAAGCTGAAGAGTTTGTTTGTTTGTTTGTTTGTTTGTTTGTTTGAACACGCTAATCTCAGGAACTACTGGTTGGAATTGAAAAATTCTTTTTGTGTTGGATAGTCCATTTATCGAGGAAGGCTATAGGCTATATAACATCACGCTATCACCAAAAGGAGCGGAGCAACAATGAGAAATGTTTCAAAATCGGGAAAATGTTTTCCTTTTCGAGAGCTTTCGTTGCGTGCGCTGCGTAAACGGTTAAAGATACTCAAAAATTATGTACTACGAAATTATTCCTCATAAAAAGTTCTAAAATAAAGTCCGCGAGAGCATATATCTATCTTTGAAGATTAAGTCACTATAACCTTTTTTATGGAAATCAAATTTGTTTTAAAGTAATGCATTATTTTCGAAGGTATTTTCATTAATATGATATTAATCCTTATCAAAATAAATACGTTAATCATCACAAGCATTTAATTTTGAACAAAATTGCCCTTGACATCGTTTGATTTCAATGAATATCTTAGGAGATATCAAAGTTTCAAAATAATGTTACAACAAAATTATTACTGCCTGGGCAATACTGAGCATAATTATCATAATTGCGCGTGAGGGAAAGTGCACCCTCTACCTCTCACCCCAGCCACCGCTGAAGACGCCCAGGGCGTCGGAAATAGTGGGTCATATTCCAGCCGCTTACGGACGGGGAGTAATGGGTAGCTTGCCGTCCGACGGCATGTATTTATAAAGAAGCACTGGCCAATCCCCGCTGCATAGACAAGTCGAGGCGCGGCGGGAAGAGCTCCGGCGCCATCTCAGGGGGCGGTATGGATCCTGTATCGAATTGGGAAGGAAGAAACGCCTGGGTGTCACCACTGCGAGGATCGCCTGGAGGACACGGTAGAACATACGGTGCAGGACTGCCCCGCTTGGGCAGAGCACCGCCGTGACTTCACAGCGGCGATAGGCACTGATCGAGGCCATGCTGCGGGGCGAGACGGAATGGGAAGTGGTTGCCTCCTTCTGCGAAGCAGTAATACTAGCAAAGGAGGAGGCGGAACGCGTGAGGGAGAGGACAGCGTCCACCTCACGACGCAGCCGCCGCGGGAGACGCCCACGGCAACGGACGTCGCAAGACGATCCCCGGGCATGCGGGCGGCGAGTAATGGGTGATTCGCCGTCCGATCATGGACCATGCCCGGGTCGACGGCACGTTGTGTTCCACGCGCGCCTTATAGAGCTGTCAGCAATCTGACGGGGCCCCCCTAAGAGGGCCAGAGCCTGCCGGGGTCGCGGGACTGTCTCACTCGATAACCGTGATCCTGGTACATAAAGGGCTATTGAAGGAGCACCGTGGATTTTAGTCAGTACAAGTCTGACAGTCCCTCCTGTCCCGCCCTGGGCGGGAGGACTCATTTGATGATTTTGCCACGATAAAAAAAAGGGGGCGGTATGGAGGGAGCGACTATCGAAACCGAGGTTCGGGCACCCCTCAATCGCGGCGGTAAGACCTCTCTTTGAGGAGTGGCTGGAAGGTGTCACGGCGTCCTGACCAACCACCTGATGCAGATCCTCACTGGACACGGAAGTTTTGGGAGGTACCTGTGTCGGATGGGGAAGGAAGAAACGCGTGGGTGTCACCACTACAAGGATCGTCCAGAGGACACGGTAGAGCATACGGTGCAAAATTGCCCCGCTTGGGCAGAGCATCGCACATGTCCTCACAACGGTGATAGGCGGCGATCTCTCGCGCTCGGCATTGGTTGACGTGAAATAGAGTGGAAACCGGTAGCCTCCTTCTGCGAAACAGTCATGCCAACGAAGGAGGAGGCGGGACGCGTGAGGAAGAGGACAGCGTCCACCTCACGACCCACACCCAGCCGCCGTGGTAGACGCCCACGGTGACGGACGTCGCAGGACGATCTCTGGCCAACAGGCGTAGGCATTCGGACGACGAGTAATGGGCGACTCGCTGTCCGATCATGTACCATGCCCGGGTCGACGTCAACGTTGTGTTCCACGCGCGCCTTAAAGAGCGTCAGCACAATGACGGGGGCCAAACCCCTTAGAGGGCCAAAGCCAGCCGGGGTCGTAGGACTTACGAGCTACCGTGACCCCGGAACGTAAAGGGCTATTGAAGGACGCCGTGGATTTTAGTCAATACAAGTCTGACAGTCCCTCTTGCCCAGCCCTGGGTGAGAAGACTAATTTGAAGATTTTATGACGCTAAAAAAAAGCATAAAATGATTTGTATCGGTATCCTCCCACAGCGCTTCGCACTAAAAATTACATTATTAAGTTCCGACATCCACGCGAACGAAGTCGCGGGCACAGCTAGTTTATTTATAACATTAAAGAACAACGGCCAAGTGTGAGTCATAAAATATACGCACAAAAGGATTCCGCACATTCAGAGACAAAGATCAGACATGTTCGCAGTTTAACTAACACTGCGTTAGACGAATATCATCATCAGTTTCCAGTCGAACCAGATGCAGCTGTTTATCAGTATTTTACATGGAGCGACTGCCTATCGGACCTCCGGCTCCGGCCTGCGTAAGACAAATAACAAGAAAGTATTTTTTTTTTAATTTCCACGATTTCTCAATGACGCCGGGACCGATTTGGAAGAAAAATCTTTTGTTTAAAACGGTATACTTTACAGATCCTCCCCATGGTAATAAGTTCAGGATCTGATGACAGGATCTTAGAGAAATCGGGGGAATTGTTCAATAAATTAAATCAACGGCGAGCCATTGGTGCTTTGGGCATCATTCCAATCCAGTGAAAAGAATTTTCCGTAAGCAAAATATTATGTATTCAAATACGTAACTAAACTTTTTCCTTGGCTGATGTCTCAAGGTTACGGTTTTTTCCTTATTTTGTAACGAACGGAATCGTAAAAACATATTTTTTACGTTTTTTGGCCATCTAGAAGCTAGAAGATCGGTGGAAAATTTCGTGGATTGTAACAGTGTTCGTTCCTGCGGGACAATTTCAGAGACACATTCGAGCGAAGCCCACCCAGTGGCGTATCTTGGCCCCGTATAAAAATTTTGTTTGGGGGCCCTTAGGTAGGGAAGATTAAAAACTCAAGAAAAAAAAAGATGCATTTCTCTGTATCTACACCGAAATATAAACAAAAAATTAGACAGTCATAAAAAAAAATTCAAGATGCGGCTGATCAGTCCAGAGGTCGGAATTAGGAAGAGTTATTTTATTACTTGCATCGAAATGTTGATATTAGTATCTTCCCGGGATTTCTAATAGACAATCACGTGCTTAAAACAGTATCCAAACTAATCCAAACTAATATTATAAATGCGAAAGTAACTCTGTCTGTCTGTCTGTCTGTCTGTTACGCTTTCCCGCTTAAACCTCTCAACCGATTTTGATGAAATTTGGCACAGACAATCTTTAGACCCTGAGAAAGAACATAGGCCATCAAAACACCACGCGGGCGAAGCCGCAGGCGGAAGCTAGTTACTTATAAATTATAATAATAAATACACCAGAGATAGAATAGACAAAATAATAAATTGTGTAAAAGTAAATAACTTTTATTAAATCATTAAGTTTTTATTAATTTTTGTTAGCGCACGTTGGGGGCCCCTGTGGCCCGGGGGCCCCGTATAATTGATACGGCGCGGTAGCTACGCCCCTGGCGAAGTCCGAAGCCGCAGACATAAACCTAGTAAGTATTAATAAATAGATATACAAGGAAGAGGTTACAATCACAGTACCCACCCACAGAGAGGACCACAGATATCTTAAAATATTTCTGTGGAGAGAACAGACACCGGTTTCCAATGACCGCATTTCACTTGCATTTTAAGACAGGATTTTCCTCAATACGCGCGGGAAACCCCGGTGCAAATAGTGCCTACTTCATGAGTATAATTTAAACAGTTGTATTTGCATAGTGTTAATTAATTGTGTGCGAACACGATATCAATGAAACAGTGTGTGAAGTGTCATCTTGTACGCTTTTCTAACGCTCTTAAATTAATAAACAATAATCATAATTATGAATATAGATCAAAATTACGAAAATAAATTATTGAAAATTAATTCACATAGATTCGCGGGACTTACGAATTACCGTGGCCCCGGAACGTAAAGGGCTATTGAAGGACACCGTGGATTTTAGTCAGTACGAGTCTGACAGTCCCTCCCGCCCTGCCCTGGGTGGGAGGAATCATTTGATGATTTTACCACGATAAAAAATAAATAAACCGGCAACAGAAATATCCACATCATCATATTTTGTGAAAATTTCAACTGTCTAACTTTTACGGTTTATGAGATACAGACTGGTAACATACAGACAGACAGACGGACAGCGCCAGCACAGTTAAGACTCTATTGCCAAGGCAATAGAGTCCCGTTTTACCGTTTAGGTACGGAAACCAGAAAAGGAGTCTGGTGGTTCTCGGTCATCAATCATACTTATTCATTTGTAGTACACATTCAATTTAAGATCATTTGCTTCAATTACCGGCTGTTCACTTATTGGTCAGTACAGTTGAACCAACGACGATATAATACTAGACTACGCATTGCACGATCTAACGAACAAAACTATTCTGCCAACTCGCTGAGGTACTCTGGCGTCGTGCGGTCCATGGCCCTCTACGGGGCCCCTGTGTGGGCCCTGAGCATCCGGACGCGACCACAGAAGCTGGTCGCATGCCAGAGGGTCATGGCTATCCGAATGATCCGGGGATACCGCACGATTGCCGGCGAATCGGCCAACCTGCTTGCCGGATTGCTGCCCTGGGATCTGGAGGCGACTGCCCTCCAGCGCGTTTATGAGTGGCGCGTGGAGGCGCAGCGCCGGGGCGTGACCCCGCTGCCTCGAGAAGTCGAGGCGCGGCGGGAAGAGCTCCGGCGCGATCTCAGGGCAGTATGGAAGGAACGACTGTCGCGACCGAAGGCCGGGCACGCCGCAATTGCGGCGGTAAGACCCCTCTTTGAGGAGTGGCTGGAGAGAAGTCATGGCGTCCTGACCTACCGCTTGACGCAGGTCCTCACCGGACACGGAAGTTTCGGGAGGTACCTGTGTCTGATGCGAAAGGAGGAGACGCCTGGGTGTCACCACTGCGAAGATCGCCCGGAGGACACGGTGGAGCATACGGTGCAAGACTGCCCAGCTTGGGCGGAGCACCGACGTGTCCTCACGGCTGCGATAGGCGGAGACCTCTCGCGCCCGGCATTGGTTGCGGCCATGCTGCGGGGCGAGACGGAGTGGGAAGCGGTCAGCTCCTTCTGCGAGGCAGTAATGCTCGTGAAGGAGGAGGCAGGCCGCGAGCGAGAGAGGACAGCGTCCTCCCTCCACCCCAGCCGCAGTGGTAGGCGCCCACGGCGACGGACGTCGCTTGATGATCTCCGGCCACCGTAGGCGCGGGCATGCGGGCAGCGAGTAAAGGGCAACTCGCTGCCCGACCAAGGACCATGCCCGGGTCGACGGCGCGTTGTGTCCCACGCGCGCCTCAAAGAGCGTCAGCATAATGACGGGGCCCCCCTCTCAGAGGGCCAAAGCCTGCCGGGGTCGCGGGATTATTCCCTTACCGTAACCCCGGAACATAACAGGCTATGAAGGACACCGTGGATTTTAGTCAGTAGAAGTCTGACAGTCCCTCCCGCCCTGCCCGGGGTTGGAGGACTCATTTGATGATTTTACCACGCTAAAAAAAAAAAAAAAACTCGCTGAGACTGCTTACTACGTAAGCGAGGGGGACGGGGTACTGCGTTGTGATTGGCTAACTCAAGGTCTGTTCTGTCTCAACGTATGTTTACGGCTCACAGGATTGGTCGAAATGAGACGGATAAAAGACTTTTTTGCCTAATGTGTTGGCAGACATCGGTCGCCTGTTATTAGGAGTCTAGTATTATATCGTCGTTGAGTTGAACTCTTCATTTAGGGCTTGAACTTTTGCGTCTCAAATACATAATTATTATGCGGGTTTGACATGCTCCTTTAATAATAAAAAAATAATTACTTACTAGGTATTAAACTACGAGTACTTTTGGTCATAATTTAGAAACATGTGAAATATGGGACTGAAATTGTATTACGTATTATGTAATCTTAGTTTGTGTTTACATAGTTTTTTTTTTAAATTTCAAATAGGATTGTTCTTGGTCGCCAACTTTCTTTTCCCGCTGTCCCCATTAAACTTGTCCCTATCAATTCGAATAAGCATTGTTCCCGTTGTCCCCATTGATAAACTCCTCTTAATGAGGACGAACTTGAATAAAAAAATCAGAGGTTGTTATGTGAAATAATTGCATTAAAATAAATATTTCCACCAACCCCATCAATGGAGGCAGCTATAGCAGGAACTTTTAATAATTTTATTCAAGTTCACTATCCCCATTAACGGGGCTGATCAGTGTGGATAGCTGGAACATTTTTTAACCGACTTCCAAAAGGAGGAGGTTCTCAATTCGGATGTTTGTATTTTTTTTTTTTTTTTTATGTTTGTTCGGGCATAACTCCGTCGTTTAACAACCGATTTGAAAAATTCTTTTTTTGTTGGATAGGATATACTTCTGGAATGGTCCCATTAAAATTTTATCGAAATCGGACCAGCACTTTTTGAAAAATCAACATAAATCAACAAAAACCTAAAAAGTTTTCAACTTTGTCTACACCGATTACTCCGAGGTTTCTGGTCCGATTTCAATGATTCTTTTTTTGTTCGATACAGTATATCTGCCATTTGGTCCCACAAAATTTTCATTAAGTTTGGTGCAGTAGTATTTAGTTTTTATACATGGGCGTTGTTATTACCGGTGCTACGGATTACAAAATTTTAGTGCACATGTAAGAAAATTATGTATTTGACAATAATTTGGGTTGAATAGTGAAACTGAAAAAGATAAAATAAAAAACTTTTTCAAAAAAAAATGTAACCGACTTCAAAACAACCACAAAAAAGTTCAAAATAACCTACAAAAAACTTTTCTTTCGAAAGTCGGTGACAAAAAGTCAATGAAATAAAAAAGAACGTCACCGACTTTCGAAAGAAAAGTTTTTTGTAGGTTATTTTGAACTTTTTTGTGGTTGTTTTGATGTCGGTTACATTTTTTTTTGAAAAAGTTTTTTTGTATTCGAAGTGTAATGGGGACAGTGGGAATACAATTTAAGTTCGAAAAGTACTGTTACTTATAAACAACAGAAAATACTACATTCTAACTTCGAATTACTTAGAATTGGAGGCTTGAAGGCCGAATGAGAATGACGGGCGCTCGTTATGTTGAATTACGTTGGCTTATATAATGTACTTATTATGTACATATTCGATTTACGTTTTTTTTTATTTGACTGATAAAATCGAATCATCCCGTCCATCAGTTAGATTAAGTATCAAAAACTATTTGACTCGTATTTTTTCTTTTGTTAGGTACGTGAACCAAAATTGACGAAGTTACGACATTCTTAAAATTTCCAATACGTCACAAGCAAATGCAGTTTTTACTTGCTACGTCACGAGCCGAACTCTCGAATTTTGATGCGTTGTATCTTTAAATTGAAATGCATTCATTTAACATAAGAAATCAATTCAAAACTCTGATTTGCAATTTAATGATGCTCTTACTTAACTAACATGTCTATTGGGTAGGGTTGCTATCTCTAAAAGGAAACAAGGACAAGACGCGTGAAAACCCCGGATTTTAGAGTCCAGACCCACCCAGAACCCGGACATGTGAATGCGAATTCGAAGTGGCATTGTGGCACCGTGGCAACTGCGTTGGGAGGGGTGGGGGGACGATGAAGTGTGCGAGAGTCGCGGACGGCCCCAGACTTTAAATTTTTAAACTCGGACTACAAATAAAGCCCGCCCGGATGCCTTCTAAACTAGGACAAATCCGGTGAAACCTAGACAGCATGGCAACCCTACTATTGGGCCTAAGCTAAACCACGTTTATACAGCGTGATTCCCGCCATCTTATTTTGTTTGGAATCTGAACTATGTAAATGACCCCTGACTTTGTTTTGATGTGTCATAGATTTTTTTTTTACTTCTAATGTTTAAATTAACTAGTTTAATTACCAAGGTGACATCTTGAAAAACAGAATTCATTATGGGGTCAATGACACCTAAACATTGAACTTGAAATATTGTTTTTATTATGACTACTTAGAAGTTCATTTAGAATTTCAAGATTAATTTAGGTTATTCGCTATGTGCGCGATGACACCGCCTTCTAGTGACTAGTGACCACATTATTTCGACACCTAGGATCTGCCAATATTTCCAAAAGATAAACATTTTGGATTGTTTGTCATTAAAAATTAAATGAAAACTTAAAATTACTTATTATATACAAACATCAACAAAAAAAGTCTGTTGAATGGGAGCCCCCTTAAATATTTATTTTATCTGTAATTTATTGATATAGCGGCAACAGAAATAAGTACATCATCTGTGAAAATTTAAACTGTCTAACTATTACGGTTCATGAGATACAGCCTGGTGACTGACGAACAGACAGACAGCGAAGTCTTGGGCCGAGACTCCACCAAAGCTGTGCGAGTCGCGACGTGTTTTGAACAACCAATAGAATTGCGTTGCGGCACAGGTTGCGGAGTGGAGCTGTGTCAATAACGCAATTCTATTGGTTGTTCAAAACACGTCTCGACTCGCACAGCTTTGGTGGAGTCTCGGCCTTAGGGTACGGTTAGCCGATACAATATCTGAGCAGCACTAAAAGAAAAATGGCGAATGCTGAGTAGCATAGGCTGAGACAGCTGTCAAAATGCTTCACTCTCGTCTGAAGTAAGCATGGTTTCAGCCGATGATTTAGTCACCATAAGCCTATGCTGACTAAATTATCAGCATTCAGCCGAATGCTGTTCAGCATTTTCGATTTCTGTACAGATTTTGTATCGGCTAACCGTACCCTTAGTTATTACTAAGACTTCGCTGTCTTGTAAGGGTCCCGTTTTACCCTAGCTATGGGTGGGTACAGTACTAAAAACTACTAAGTAAGTAAAACTAAGAATTAGCGATACAACTTAAAAATAATAGCTAACGGAACTAGAATCACGGAAATGCTGCAGTTATGCTCGTTGTCATGTACCTATGTTATTTGCTATGCGCTGCAGGAAGTAAAAGTACAGAGGGACCTTGTGAGGTTCCAGCTGTTCACTCGTGCGATCACGCCGATAGATTTACCCATAAACATAGATTAGAATGTCCAGATTCCTCGGAACTCACTGAGAATTGAAGCTAGAAAAGGAAGAAAAATTACCTCCTCCCCCTATTATCGATCCCTACGTCAGCGTCACGCCTCAACCAGGTCCAGTTGAAAATCATCGTCAGGCACTTTAGTTGTCTGACATTTTTGCTGAACTGGGCCTATTTGGCGCAGCCGTGGGGCAAACGATAATACACTTGAATAGTTTTTTTTTTTTTTTGGCGTATTGTTTATTTCTCTTCCCTTGTATTTTATTATGTATACCCTGTCGTACCAAATAAATGTTATTTCTTTCTTTCTTTTCTCTTCAGAGAAAATATTTAAATACAACATATATGTTGTATATATGTATATATGTATATATATATATTTAAATACAACATATATGTTGTGTATATGTAATTTTGACTGGCCTGTTGGTCTAGTGGTTAGTGACCCTGACTGCTATGCCGGAGGCCGTGGGTTCGATTCCCACCCAGGACAAATGTTTGTGTGATGAGCACGATCATTTGTTCTGTGTCTGGGTGTAATTTATCTATAATATGTATGTATTTAGAAATATATAAGTATGTTTATCAGTTGTCTAGTACCCATAACACAAGCTCTGCTTAGCTTGGGACTAGATGGCGTTGTGTGATAGTTGTGGAATATTATTATATTATTATTATATTATGCGCCAACTCACATCTTCTTATATATAAAATTTCCGTGTCACAATGTTAGTTACCGTACTCCTCCGAAACGGCTCTACCGATTTTTACCAAATTTTATATGCGTATTCAGTAGGTCTGAGAATCGGCTACTATCTATTTTTTTTTTAATTTATATGGCAAAACAACGTTTGCGGGGTCAGCTATTATTTATATAATAGTGGCTCAACGAAAAAACCTTTTGTTTTGAACACGGAATCGGGACATAATTATTGTAATATAAGCCCATGAATAACAACATAGATATCGGTGATATTGGTCCCGACTTACGAGTTGTAAATCTTGGTTTGAAACCACAGAACAGATAGCCACTGCTCTCAAAAATGAGTGAAGGAAAACATCGTGAGAAAACCGCATGTCCTAGAACAAAAAATTCGAAGACATTGTGACATCTACCAACCCGCACTGGACCTGCGGCGCGTCGTTTATAATGGCCCACTATTCTCTCTCACAGAGATGAGGCCTGTGTCCCAGCAGTGGGAACATTATAGGTTGATGATGATGATGATATCACGGCCATAATCGCTGAATGATGCCATCAACCTGGCTCAAATCTAGACTCCCTGATTGCAATTGAGAAATTCCTAATAGGAAGACTCAATAACACTGGACAAATGTTTGTGTGATGAGCATGATCATTTGTTCTGTGTCTGGGTGTAATTTTATCTATAGTATGTATGTATATAGAAATATATAAGTATGTTTATCGGTTGTCTAGTACCCATAACACAAGCTCTGCTTAGCTTGGGACTAGATGGCGTTGTGTGATAGTTGTGGAATATTATTATTATTATTATTATTATTACACTGTATAATCAACGTAGTTTAAAGCCATGCCAAGACACGTCTGTGGGGTTTCCAAAGGCGAGACCTCAATAGGAAAAAAAAATTTAGATCACAGTATTCACAAATGTTGTTAGTCCATGTAGAATCCGGAAATTAGCATGAAATCCAATTGTCATGCATTGTTAATTAGTTTTAAAAGTAATTATTTTCATCATTATCTAAGCTTCCGGCTACTTTTAATAGATTCTTTATATAACACTTTAATTATTTATCTTTGGAATCAGACAAAAAAAAAATTAAAAATGATTGGAACAGAAGAGTATAAACATTTATTTTCTACATCGCATGTTTAGATCTATACAAATCTTTCTACATTCTGTCATACTGTCTATTCTTGCGTAGACAAAATCGCTACGTTGTCATGTGCGTGCTGCACATGACAACGTACTGTGGTAGCATGACGGGTACAATTCTATCTCTATTCTACCAATAATAGGAAAAGTTATTTCATGCCTATTTCTACGCAATTCGACTGTTTTCTTGCACAAATATGGTACAATCCGTAGACCATTGAAGAAAAATAAGTAAAAACATTATTTTCGTTTTAAATCTTTCTTACTTCTGTTATTCCGTCTATTCTTCCGTAGACGAAACCGCTACGGTCTCATGCTACGCGATCCTCTCAGCAACTCTTTTAGAACAGGCTATTTAAAGGTTTCACGATCTGGCGATGCGATGAAGGTTGAACGCAATGCGATCTGACGCCGGCAGTGAGAAAGCATATTTGGGCATGCATCGATCGCATGCGATCCGTATCGCGCTCTGTCGGTAAAGGCCTTTAATAAAAGATTGGATTATAAACCCAGACTTCTTCTACCTAAAGATGTTACGGAAGTATACCATAAGACCTGATAATATATCTCAAAACAATCATACATGCTGCAAAGACGTTGTTTAGTGAAAAAAAACACAGATAATGGCGAAATATCTCAGGTTACTTGTAAACACTGTCTGAGTGTTTGTAACTACAATTCCACTGTTTATATAACATGAGACTGCGGCCTCAAACATCTTGTGGAGTAGGTAGCTGTGTCAGTAGCACTAGTATGAGCATTGCCAGGTGTCCGGGTTAAAGGCGGCCACATACATCAGTTTTCCTGATCAGGAATCCTGATCCGTTTTTCGAAATCTGTACGTGGAGTAATCGAATGTGAACAACACACACACACATTGTATGAATTTATTGCGTTCGGATGGAAAACTGATGTACCTATGTGGCCGCGCTTAGGCCTTTTGGTTGCGTATCCGGACAAAATGAGACGGTGTCCGGCTTTTGTTAAGCTTTTGGAATAGGGCTTGTGTACTAAAAAAAACTAATAAGTTCGTCAGTATTCAAAAAGTATTTGACTCGTTACCTAAACCAACTTGAAAACCAAATTGACGAAGACACGGCGCTTTTAAAATACCTACCTACCTACAGAATACGTCATGTCGAGCGCAATGGTGACGCATTGGTATCAGTCCCGACTTACGAGTTGTAGGTCGTGGGTTCGAACCCCGCCAGGCGCATTACTTTGTGTAATTTATTTCATCACCACTGCTCTCAAAACGGTGAAGGAAAACATCGTGAGGAAACCGGCATGTCCTAGGAACAAAAATTCGAAGACATGTGACATCTTCCAACCCGCACTGGGCCCGCGTGGTGGATTATTTCCCATTCCCTGTCACAGGAGGAGGCGTGTGTCCCAGCAGTGGGAACATTATAGGCTGACTGATGATGATGAAATTACTTTTCAGTACTCAACTGAAGGAATATGCAATTTATTGACTATCTGTACAGGTAGCCGTGACCTTGGACCATAAAGAGCATTTGAAGGAACACGGAGGATTTTAGTCGGTACAAATCTGACAGTGCCTTCCACTCAACCCAGGGTTTTATTTTTCTTTTTAATCGTGGTAAAATCATCAAATGAGCCCTCCTAGCCTGGGCGGGGCGAGAGGGGCTGTCAGACTTGTACAAGTACATACTAAAATCCACGATGATCCTTCAAAAGCCCTTTATGTTCCAGGGTCACGGTTACCTTATGAGACATTCCGCGACCCTGGCAGGGTCGGCCCAGGGTGAGAGGACTCATTTGATGATTATAAAACATTAAAAAAAGCTCTGTTTTTCCTTCTACTGTATCATCATCTGCCTAGCCTATTCCCAAATATATTGGGGTCGGCTTCTAGTCAAACCGGATGCAGCTGAATATCAGTATTTTACATGGAGCGACTGCCTATCGGACCTCCACAACCTAGTAACTGGGTAATATGATACCCCATGGTAAGACTGGTTGACAGACTTTAGAGCTTCTAACCAACAGTAACGACTGTCAAAGATCTACAAATGAAAGCCGGGACCAACGGCTTTACGTGCTTTCCGAGGCAGGGAGGAAACTCGCTATGACGGACGGTCACCCATCCACAGACCAACCTCGGCAATCGCGGCTTAACCTACATAAATTATTATGACTATATTTCATTATAATGGCCGCACGTGTGTCCTCAGTTGAACGTTGCTCCCACTTGTTGTTATATCCTCACTTAAATTGATAAGCTTTGTGCACGAGTCTACTATATTATTATCGTTTTTATCACCCGGTTTCGCTAATATTATGTCTATTTTATATAATATGGTATTTATAACATGTTATGGCCGAGACTCCACCAAAGCTGTGCGAGTCGAGACGTGTCTTGAACAACCAATAGAATTGCGTTGCGGCACGGGTTGCGGAGTGGAGCTGTGTCAATAACGCAATTCTATTGGTTGTTCAAAACACATCTCGACTCGCACAGCTTTGGTGGAGTCTCGGCCTATGTGCATGGAAGCACGCTTGGATTACCTGACAGTACTAACTCGGTTGTGGACGTAAGAAAGTCAAGCGGTCCATTTACGAAACTGGTATTTAGCTGGATCGTAACTGGAAGACTGGAAGCTTAACATAGTTGGGAAAAGATTAGATAGACTAGTTTGACCTCCACCATTCTACAAAGAATTAACGTTAATTTATAAAATGCCACGAGAACACACATCATTAATGAAATAATAACAAAACAACAAAAAAAAACATAGGAAAAAAAGCAATGGAATAGATAACGTTACGTTCCTTCTCAGGGTCGCGGGACTGTGTCATCAGGTAACCGAGTGACGAGTGAGACTAAAATTCACGGTGTCCTTCAAAAGCCCTTTGCGTTCCGGGGCAAAGGGCTTTTGAAGGACACCGTGAATTTTAGTCAGTACGAGTCTGACCCGGCCCTGTGTGGGATCCATTTGATGATTTTAACTCGAAAAATAAAGAATATTCTTCTGACAGAGAGTAGACCTGTGTGCCACCAGCCCAGCTGCCCAGTATCCAGCTTCGTCAATTATAATCTAAGAAAGCGGTCATCTAAACATAACATTCTGACTTAGTTTCCAAACCATTAACTGCCTCAGTTAATCATACTTCGTGCTTATAACCTAGTTCTCTTATCAACGGCAACATTTAGCGGAGTAATGAAGCCAGATATTATTTATTTGCATGTCCATTGCACAGAATAGATACACAAGAGCCTATCGCTAAGTAAGAAAAACTAGGTCAGCAACTCAGCAAACGTAGCATGATCATTTCTATTCATATTCTACCAAGGAATAGACAACATTACTGCTAAACAATTCAACATTTTTTCTGGTCAAGTAAGGCACGACTTGTAGACGCTAGATGACTAAACAATAGAAACCATGCGTATGTCGATTAGATATGAGCGCCGATGGCCAATTCCACGGCGGCGGCGTGGCCTGTATATTTTTACGGCGGCGGCGGCGTCGCGGCGGCGCGTCGCGTCCGGCCGTGCGCCTTAGATTTTTTTTATTAGGAACAGATTTCTTAGGAAGAAAAATGAAGAAAATCATGTTGTTAGGTACCAAAAAAAGTTTATAAAGAAACGTATTTGCTGATTACAATTTTAGTCTTCTATAATTACAGATTACGTTTACTAAAAACAATAATTGTTTCAGTATTTTAAGATGCGAGACAGAGTTTTTAATCAAAGCACTATCAATTTTTTTTATGTGAAATGGGTTTGCTCTTGACCCTAGTTTTTTTTTTATAGTGGTAAAATCATCAAATGAGTCCTCCTACCCAGGGCAGGGCGGGAGGGACTGTCAGACTTGTACTGACTAAAATCCACAGTGTCCTTCAGTAGCCCTTTGTGTACCGGAGTCACGGTATAAGTGTGTCCCACGACCCCGGCAGGCTTTGGCCCTCTAAATGCAATTCGATTGACTTGACGTCGTTGTGTCGTCCCTTAGAAATTTGTGCAAGTATCTTTCCACACACGTTTCAGTATACTTGCGCAAGTCTGGATTACCGCAAGTATACTGTAAGGTGTCCATCAGCCCAGCAAGAAAATGTCTCTTACAAGGAATTGAGTTTTGCCATTAATTAGTGCGTAATAAGCTGAAAATGTGCGTCACATTAAAAAAATTGTGCGTGCCATGTTTTAGGAATAAATTCGAAAAAACGATTCCTGCTGGGATAACGTTTTTCCAGCAAGAAAATTTTGAACGAGTGACCGGAGCCAAAGAAAAAGTATATTGGCATGTAGCTTAAATTAGTGCATAAATGTGCGCTGAAAATAAAAATTGTGCGGCTTAAGGCTTCGTAGATATTTCATTTCCTGCTGGGCTGACGTTTTGCAAAATCTGTTTTTTTAGGAAACAATGATTGTGCGCCCGTAGAAAAAACGCAAGTTCGTAGATCGTAATTTGTGCGTTATTTGTGAAATAATAGATTTTCAAAAACATCTACCGTTTGGAAGTAATCATAAATTTATGAAAAACCTAAAAATTATCTTATCGCTTAAATGAACAAACAAATAAACGTGCTGTTATCGGAATTCGGTTTTGCTTGCTGTTTTTAACACCCACCAAAAGTTTAAAGGCAAAGAGCACACACGTTTTTGAATAATACCCCTTTAAGTTAAACTGAAAATGCTTAAGCTTTGACGCGAAAGTGCAAGAAATAGAACCAACCCAAGATAATTATTTATGGACCAAAAATTAGAGCATTTAATTAAGTATACATTCCGTAAATTTCAGCTTCAAGCATCTCTTATTTTAGCAGATATAAATCAAGAACCAAAACTATTTCTACATTACTGGTTATCCGACCAAATGCGAATGACAGTAAAAAGGCGACGGTTTCATACATACCGACAACCTTCTTAAATTTTCTTACATACATTTTATGCCTGAGTACACTTAGGAATAAAAGTGTTAGGGTAATAGATAAAAGTTTTAGGGTACTAATATAGTATTTTTTATTTTATTTTGTTTGATATACATATTAAAAAAAAGGTGCGGTGCTGCGGATATTTTATTGCTTAACGAAAATTAATAAACACGTATAGTTCGTTTTTTTTTTTAAGATATACTATGTAGGTATAAAAAGTTCTAATTCATTAAAGACTTTTATTTGGGAACAGTTTTTATCCCGTCACGCGTTTGAAACTTGACATGTGATACTTGTTTTCCTGAATTCGCAAACTGAGAAAACAGGTTGTTTTTTTTTGCTCCACCCAGTGCCTGAGGAAGTGAGGATGTATTTGAATTTTTTTTTTTTTATCAGAACAACATAAATTATGTAATTCATAAATATACAGGTTGAATTTTCAAACTGGGTGTCGATGATCAAATCCAAAACTATGAGAAATACTGAATGAAAAAATCCTATGGCCACTGCACCACGCCTCATCGCGTAGCGCGGGATGACAGGTTTTACCATTGTATGCAAGTATCTCTATTTATATAGAAATCACGCCTAGCACAACACACTGCCGACGAGAAAAAGCGCGGGACGCCCCGCGCGCTGTTTCTGCCTGCAAACTGCATCAATGGCTCTTTGAAAAATAGATATTCCTGGCCAGGATTGAACCCTTGATTTAGGGACAAAAACCACATGCGGTATTATTGATGTTATAAAATAGTTTTTTTTTTTCCTTATAACACCACGTTAGTATCGCTATGTATGAGGATCAAATTCAGGAAAGTAATGGCATACTTACAGCCGAACCTACACAAAATACTGAAAATACCCTAACCACCCTATCCTACCTGTACTACCTACCCTACCAACACCATCCAGTAAATTACGGAAGATGAAAACCAACTTCACTGAGAATCTCTTATCTATACTAATATTATAAAGCTGAAGAGTTTGTTTGTTTGTTTGTTTGTTTGTTTGTTTGTTTGTTTGAACGCGCTAATCTCAGGAACGACTGGTTGGAATCGAAAAATTCTTTTTGTGTTAGATAGTCCATTTATCGAGGAAGGCTATAGGCTATATAACATCACGCTATCACCAAAAGGAGCGGAGCAGCAATGAGAAATGTTTCAAAATCGGGAAAATGTATTCCTTTTCGAGAGCTTTCGTTGCGTGCGCTGCGTAAACGGTTAAAGATACGCAAAAATTATGTACTACGGAAACATTTCTCATAAAAAGTTCTAAAATAAAGTCCGCGCGAGCATATATCTATCTTTTAAGATTATGTCACTATAACCTTTTTTATGGAAATCAAATTTGTTTTAAAGTAATGCATTATTTGCGAAGGTATTTTCATTAATATGATATTAATCCTTATCAAAATAAATACGTTAATCATCACAAGAATTTAATTTTGAACAAAATTGCCCTTAACATCGTTTGATTTCAATGAATATCTTAGGAGATATCATAGTTTCAAAATAATGTCACAACAAAATTATTACTGCCTGGGCAATACTGAGCATATCATAATTGCGCGTGAGGGAAAGTGCACCCTCTACCTCTCACCCGAGCCACCGCTGAAGACGCCCAGGGCGTCGGAAATAGTCATATTCCAGCCGCTTACGGACGGGGAGTAATGGGTAGCTTGCCGTCCGACTGCATGTATTTATAAAGAAGCACTGGCCAATCCCCGCTGCATAGACAAGTCGAGACGCAGCGGGAAGAGCTCCGGCGCCATCTCAGGAGGCGGTATGGATCCTGTATCGAATGGGGAAGGAAGAAACGCCTGGGTGTCACCACTGCGAGGATCGCCCGGAGGACACGGTAGAACATACGGTGCAGGACTGCCCCGCTTGGGCAGAGCACCGCCGTGTCCTCACAGTGGCGATAGGCACTGGTCGAGGCCATGCTGCGGGGCGAGACGGAATGGGAAGCGGTCGCCTCCTTCTGCGAAGCAGTAATGCTAGCAAAGGAGGAGGTGGAACGCGTGAGGGAGAGGACAGTCCACCTTACGACGCAGCCGCCGCGGGAGACGCCCACGGCAACGGACGTCGCAAGACGATCTCCGGCCACCGTAGGCGCGGGCATGCGGGCGGCGAATAATGGGTGACTTGCCGTCCGATCATGGACCATGCCCGGGTCGACGGCGCGTTGTGTTCCACGCGCGCCTCAAAGAGCTGTCAGCAATTTGACGGGGCCCCCCGTCAGATTGCTGAGCTCTTTGAGGCCAGAAGGGCCAGAGCCTGCCGGGGTCGCGGGACTGTCTCACTCGATAACCGTGACCCTGGTACATAAAGGGCTATTGAAGGAACACCGTGGATTTTAGTCAGTACAAGTCTGACAGTCCCCGCCCTGGGCGGGGGGACTCATTTGATGATTTTGCCACGATAAAAAAAAGGGGGGGGGCGGTATCGAGGGAGCGACTATCGAAACCGAGGTTCGGGCACGCCTCAATCGCGGCGGTAAGACCTCTCTTTGAGGAATGGCTGGAAGTTTTGGGAGGTACCTGTGTCGGATGGGAAAGGAAGAAACGCCTGGGTGTCACCACTACAAGGATCGTCCAGAGGACACGGTAGAGCATATGGTGCAAAATTGCCTCGCTTACGGTTAAAGATATTTATTTACTCAAAAGAATTTACAAAATTCACTTACAGAGTAAACATGGTTAATATTAGCGTATTTGCCAACAAGCGTAGACAAAATAGGTACGTATCTTAAAATTAACATTTCTAATAATCACTTCGACTCGATATAGAGCAGTGGTGGCCCAGTGGTATCGGTCCCGACTTACGAGTTGTAGGTCGTGGGTTCGAACCCCGCCTGACGCATTACTTTGTGTAATTTATTTCATCACCACTGCTCTCAAAACGGTGAAGGAAAACATCGTGAGGAAACCGGCATGTCCTAGAACCAAAAATTCGAAGACATGTGACATCCACCAATCCGCACTGGGCCCGCGTGGTGGATTATGGCCCACTCCCTCTCATAGAGAGGAGGCCTGTGTCCCAGCAGTGGGAACATTATAGGCTGATGATGATGATGATGACTTCGACTCGCTTGGGTAGAGCATCGCACATGCATGTCCTCACAACGGTTATAAGCGGCGACCTCTCGCGCCCGGCATTGGTTGACGGAAATAGACTGGAAGCCGATCACCTCCTTCTGCGAAACAGTCATACCAGCGAAGGAGGAGGCGGGACGCGTGAGGAAGAGGACAGCGTCCACCTCACGACCCACACCCAGCCACCATGGTAGACGCCCACGGGGACGGACGTCGCAGGACGATCTCTGGCCAACAGGCGTGGGCATTCGGGCGACGAGTAATGGACGACTCGCTGTCCGATCATGGACCATGCCGGGTCGACGTCAACGTTGTGTTCCACGCGCGCCTCAAAGAGCGTCAGCACAATGACGGGGGCCAAACCCCTTAGAGGGCCAAAGCCAGCCGGGGTCGTAGGACTTACGAGCTACCGTGACTCCGAAACGTAAAGGGCTATTGAAGGACGCCGTGGATTTTAGTCAATACAAGTCTGACAGTCCCTCTTGCCCAGCCCTGGGTGAGAAGACTAATTTGACGATTTTATGACGCTAAAAAAAGCATAAAGAAAATGATTTGTATCGGTATCCTCCCACAGCGCTTCGCACTAAAAAATACATTGTTATGTTCCGACATCCACGCGAACGAAGTCGCGGGCACAGCTAGTTATTAGATATTATTTGAGTTCGAGTCGCAGTCGTTGCAGCGTACAGACGTGCTCGCTAGCAATATTTAATTAATACATATTATTTTATAATTGTGACCTACTTGCGTAATGCGTGTCAACAATATTGCTTAGTGTGTAGTTTATTGAATGATGTAAACGAAATAGTGAACTTTTAAATAAACAAAATGGATAACAGCCCCTCTAGTCCCAAGGGACCAGTGCACTCCATCGCCTCGCCTTCGCAGTCGTCGTCGCAAAACCGAGCCCCCAGGTCAGACACAGCCGAGTTCATCGTATCTACACCTGAAATTCAGAGATGGATGGCAACAATCGAGCAGCACCTTAGTGAAGTTTGCTCTATTGCCACGGATGGAAAATTAAACTCGGAGCAGAAAATGAGGATTTCAAATCTTTGCCGTAAAATAGGTTCTGGCACATCGCAGATGGCAGTTCTATATCAGTCTCTGAAACAAAAAACCATTTACGCAGAACAGGAAATAAATATTCTACACGAACAGCGCAGCCTGGTGGATCATATTTCGGACCTCAAGCAGTCAATGTTGCAGAGCTCTTCTACTTCTACGGGAAATACTTCTTTTGCCGATATGGTAAAAAGAGGAAATAATGACTTTGTTCGACCTTTACAGTTGAGTACCATTGCCATTTATCCCAATGATGCACTCAAAACAAGCGACGAAACGAAAGAACTTGTGAAAAAAATCATAAGACCCGAGCAAATGAAGCTGCAAGTACGTGGTGTAAGAAAAATAAAAAATGGAGGCGTTATCATAAGTACCGAGACAAAACAAGACGCCGATAAACTGAAGAACGCAGTTCAGCTCTCTACATCTGAACTTACCGCTGACGAACCTAATAAGCGCAAACCCCGGATCGTGGTTGTAGGTGTACCGACTTCAATGGCTGAAAATGAGGTCTTCAGCTGCATTTATGAACAAAATTTAGTAGACTCGTTACCAGAATTGACAATGGAATCCTTCTTGGCTTCGACAAAATTAAGCCATAAATCTGGTAAAAGAGACGCTGCCACTTGCAATTATGTAATTGAAGTTACAGCCAACATACGAAAAGCGCTCATCGTTCGATCACGAGTTTTTATTAATTGGTCGTCCTGTCCTGTCAGGGACTTTACATTAGTAACGAGGTGTTACAAATGCCAACAGTATGGCCATGCAGCGAAATCATGCAGAGAGGTGAATTCTACGTGCGGTCACTGCGGGGAAACAGGTCATATGATGTCCGAATGCATGAAGAAATCCGACCCTCCCAAGTGCGCGACTTGTTCACGTTTTAAAAAACCCAGTGACCATAAAACGGGAGACGCTGAATGCCCAGCTAGGAAAATAGCAGAGCACAGATACATAAATTCCATCGATTACGAAAGTACCTAGTGTGTCACACTAAGGCCAGACTTCCGTATAATATTATTGCTAACTCATCAATACTTATACGAGACCACTGTGCACTGCATTGTCCTACTTACCATCATTTTGTCGCTGCATGAGTAAATTATTCCATCGCTAAAACATGACATGACGATCAGTTTTGTCTGTATTAACAATTCTGCTGACAATTTATTATTGTACAACAGTAAAATTACATAATATACAGAATATTATATAGACCTGTAAGGGCCCTTATTTTTGTTTTTGTCTCGGTTGTCATAGAGTTTAAGTAGGTTAGTTTTAATAATATAAAATTTCATAATTGTTTCACTATTTCAAGTTGTTGAATATTGTTAAGATATCTGTTGTCCAAGTAGTCATTATAAATGTTAGCTCTAGTGCGCCTGTGATACAGGTATTAATTTAACCTAGTACAGGCATCGAACTTGTTAGACTAAAATTATTTTATATACCTTTTGTTGTACTGTGCCACTTTG
The DNA here is from genome assembly GCA_954870645.1 of Agrotis clavis. Lineage (NCBI taxonomy): Eukaryota > Metazoa > Arthropoda > Insecta > Lepidoptera > Noctuidae > Agrotis > Agrotis clavis. Next base: position 9,005,901 of record OX940945.1, read on the forward strand.
AATACTGAATAAATATATTATTATTATTATTATTATTATTATTATTATTATTATTATTATTATTATCCCTTGATTTATTTTCAGATATTTTAACTCAGATCAAAGAAATAGGCAGACAGAGATTTTTGATTTTGTATTAACTTTGGTGGACACACTCGCGTGTTCTGAGCGTTCTATCTGCCTATAGACAAAATCACTAATGTAACAAAAATCAATAAAATTGGTCCAGTTGTTCTTGGGTTAAAAATGTGGTAGGTAACTAACACAGTATTTTTTTTTAATACTATTCTTCGAAAAATGGCTCATTTCACACTCATATTTTTTATTAATCTATCTCTACGTGTGCGAAAATAAACACAGATCAGTCTCTCTACACTAAATCCAAATTTGTTCCGTGCATTTTAAAAACAAAAACAATCACCTCCGAATGGCGGTAATTGTTTTTTTTTTTTTAATTTCGGCATTGATCTACGCGTTTTTATGACTTAGAAATTATCTGAATATTATTAATTTATAGATGGAATACCATATATAAACATTATTATTTATAATAGATATTAACTTTTATTTGTGTTCTAAATTCTAAAATATTAAAAAATAAATATTTTGCATATTAGTCTGTTTAGCGACTTTATACCTTTGCCCCTACTTCAACTTGGCGAAAGCAAAGCGCAAAAAAAAAGTAGAACCATAGCTTCTTTTAGTTCCTGACGAAATAATATTTCCTGCGTTCTGGACGCGGGAAATATAATTATTTCGTCAGTATATAACTATTTAATGCGTGAAAAATGTTTTTCTCTCTATTCTACTTCGTAAGAGATTTATGATTCTAAGATATACTAAAAATATTGTTTACATTATGCATTTTTATACTGTATTCTCCGTATGACTTCAGGATAGACCTGTGCTTTTAGAAATTACAAAAGTCCACTCATTAAACCTATTTTGATTTTATTGTTTTTTCATTTGAGAACAATATACATACCTATGATTTTCAAGTACCTAACTTAATTTGATCAAAGCTCGTTTAATTCGAATTCGAAATTAATTCGAAAAAAAAATCGAATCATTAACACGACAAAGAAGAATAATAAAACTACTGCCAATAACGTGATGGACGCGACTGTACACACAATAGCTTCACATAGCACTGTAATTTATAGAAGGTCATCGGTATGTATGAAACCGTCGCCATTTTGCTGTCATTCGCATTTGGTCGGATAACCAGTAATGTAGAAATAGTTTTGGTTCTTGATTTATATCTGCTAAAATAAGAGATGCTTGAAGCTGAAATTTACGGAATGTATACTTAATTAAACGCTCTAATTTTTGGTCCATAAATAATTATCTTGGGTTGGTTCTATTTCTTGCACTTTCGCGTCAAAGCTTAAGCATTTTCAGTTTAACTTAAAGGGGTATTATTCAAAAACGTGTGTGCTCTTTGCCTATAAACTTTTGGTGGGTGTTAAAAACAGCAAGAAAAACCGAATTCCATTAACAGTACGTTTATTTGTTTGTTCATTTAAGCGATAAGATAATTTTTAGGTTTTTCATAAATTTATGATTACTTCGAAACGGTAGATGTTTTTGAAAATCTATTATTTCACAAATAACGCACAAATCACGATCTACGAACTTGCGTTTTTTCTACGGGCGCACAATTATTGTTTCCTAAAAAACCAGATTTTGCAAAACGTCAGCCCAGCAGGAAATGAAATATCTACGAAGCCTTAAGCCGCACAATTTTTATTTTCAGCGCACATTTATGCACTAATTTAAGCTACATGCCGATATACTTTTTTTCTGGCTCCGGTCACTCATTCAAAATTTTCTTGCTGGAAAAACGTTATCCCAGCAGGAATCGTTTTTTCGAATTTATTCCTAAAACATTGCACGCACAATTTTTTTAATGTGACGCACATTTACAGCTTATTACGCACTAATTAATGGCAAAACTCAATTCCTTGTAAAAGACATTTTCTTGCTGGGCTGATGCACACTACTGTAAGTGGCTTTTTCACACGTCCCGGTTGCCGGGTAGCTGGTGCCGGTATGGCAAATTACGCCGGTACGTGTGAAAGCTATAGTACATGCCATACACTGGGCCGCTGGCTACCCGGCGCCGGCTGCCCAGCAACCGGAACGAGTGAAAAAGCACTAACGTGTCTAGCATAAGCTACGTAGTGAGTGTAGCAAAGAGGCTAGAGCGAACAAACGCCGAATGCCATCAGGACGCGCGTGCGAGCGAGAAAGCAAGTTGCGACTCGTCGTGGCGGCGCGCCGCGAGTTTCTTGCGGCGGCGGCGCGCCGACCGAATTCACGGCGACGGCGGCGCGCCGGCGCGGCGCTCATATCTAATGTCGATTGAAATTTTTAGACTACATTCTGTCATGTCTATTCTTCGGTCGACAAAACCCGTTTCACGCACAAAGGTTTTTTTTTGTAACTTCTACTATTATTTTTATTCCCTTTGTTATTTTGAAAGAAAGAAAAAAAAAAATTATTTGGCACCAAACCACAACAAAAAAAAATAAAAAAAAAAACAAGAAACAGAAAAATGGAAACCTAAGCTAAAACAAAAAAGAAAAGAGAGAAGCGAAAATCGAAGATTTGATGTGTGTCCCATGGCTGCGCCAAATAGGCCCAGTTCAGCAAAATGTCGAGCAACTGGTGCTCGACGCTGGTTTTCAACTGGACCTGTATTTGTGATGTAACAGATGTAAATCAGCTTTAAATTTTTTATGTATTTTGATATTTTTTGTGCGGAAGCTACTCGAAGCTTCATGTACGAGTAATGCTCATCCGGCTGACAAGAACCCGCCTCGCCATTTTAGCCACGAGTCTCGCTTCTGTTCATTCTGTATTGTATTATGTTCTGTGGTATTATGTCAAAACAATGTTCTACGAGTATCAGCATTAATATGCTAATTACTCGTTGTAATTACTTTCAGTTGCGATAAATATTAATTGTTAATTATTATTACATTTTGTAATTGTCTTGTCGTTGGGAATTATGTGATGCTTGATTTTATTGGTCAAGTGTATTGAGGATTACTGAATTACTGACGTAAGTAAATTTTACAGCACGTCTCCAAGGTTAATCCGCGCTTGCCTAGGTTGCTTCGTGGATGGGTTACCTATCATAGTGATTTTCGGCCGTTCTTTCGGAAAGCACGAATAGTCTGAGCCACTCTGAGCCACGATGCTATCACGGTTCATGACGCCTGGTGACAGACGAAAGTGGACTCTAAGGCCCCCCGCGCACTAGGCAGCCTGGCTGCGGGGTCTAGGGCAGCTAGTAAAACATAATTATGAAGCTTTAGAGGAGCCCGCGTACTAGGCAGCCCTACAGCGTCATAATTATGTTTTATTGGGCCGCCCGCGACACACACACTTCACCGTCCCCCCACCCCTCCCGGCCACGGTGCGCACTTCGACTTATGTCCGGGTTCTGGACTCTAAAATCCGGGGTTTTCACGAGTCTTGTCCTGGTTTCCAAATTATAGAGATGGCAACCCTAGTGAGAGCTTCGATTTATTCCCGTTCGATCACTTATTATTACTTATTAATGTTTTGACGTACACCCGTAAAAATACGTCATCTGTGAAAATTTCAACTGTCTAACTATCACGGTTATAAGAGATAAAGCCTGGTGACAGACGGACATATTGACGAACTGACAGCGGAGTCTTAGTAAAGCGCTCTACACACCAAAGCCGCCGACCCGCCGACACAGCCCGCCGACACAACCCGGCGTCCTGTGTTGAAAGAAGCATGTCGACAACATTCGCGCGCGCGTGTTGCCCGCCGACATGTCGGCGACTTATCGGCGGCGGCGGCTTGTCGGCGGCTAGCGTACGCAAGCACTCAGTTGCCCGGCGACATTTGAGCTGTAGTGACGTGCTAGTATTTTTGTTTTTATGTCGTATTTTTATGTCGAGCCGCCGACATGCCGCCGACAAAGTTTTACGACTTGCAATAATTGAAGCCTACACCTACCTACCTACACCTGACCTAGCCCGCCGACAAAATGTTGCCAACATATGTCGCCGGGTCGGCGGCGGCGGGTTTGGTGTGTAGAGCGCTTAATAGGATCACTTTTTACCCTTTGGGCAGTGGCGTATCGAGACCGAATCTTAGGAGGGGGCAAGACACATCTGCGAGGGCTTTCTAGAAGAAAAATATGTCTTGCCTCCGCTGCTCGCGCGAGGCAAGTCATATTTCCCCCCCTTGTTGTAAGATGACCTGGTTCCCCCAAGTCATCTATACCAAATGTGATTGCGATACCAGTTTTGCGCGGCCTCTTTGACTCTTTCAGTTCCCACTCTTCGGACACCACAATAATATAATTTTACGACATGTTGAGTTCATAGTAGAAGTTGTAAGTACTGCTTTACTGTCTGGTTACAAACGTGATCGCTGTTGTCAACGTTTTCTTTGATTTCATCTTTGTTTTCAATTACTCCATTGTACGTTTTGCTGTTGGTGTACCTTTTTAAATAAATAAATAAATTGCGAGGCCCCTTCAGGTGCGAGGCCGGGGGCTAGGGTCCGTTTAGACCCCGCATAGCTAAGCTACGCCACTGCCTTTGAGTACGGAACCCTGAAAATTATAACCTAATTTGGTGCAGTTCTTTGCAACTGTTTTATTTACTAATGTTGAGAAAACCCCGCTATTTACTACGTACTTATATTTTATCGTACATGTACCTACCTACATGTTCAAACATACCTTTATCTTATGTGCAAATACTAGTGTTGTCTTTAAACGGTGGAGGGCGCCCTGATAATGTAGAACAAATATTTGACGAAGCTTTCGATGTGCAGCAGTGTATTTACATATATGTATGTATGTATGTTTGTCCGCGATTATCTCGCGTTTGGCTGAACGGATTTTGATGCAGTTTTCAGGAAAGTGTTCATTACATTCTGGAGAAGGTTTTAGTATATAACACTAATAGATATCCCGTGACTTTGCCCGCGTGGATCCGTTTTGCTTACTTGGATCGTAGATTTTCAGGGACGATTTCATGTTTGTCCGCAATTATCTCGCGTTTGGCTGAACCGATTTTGATGCAGTCTTCAGGAAAGTGTTCATTGCATTCTGGAGAAGATTTTAGTATATAACACTAATAGATATCCCGTGCCATTGCCCGCGCGGATCCGTTTTGCTTACTTGGATCGTAGATTTTCAGGGACGATTGCATGTTTGTCCGCAATTATCTCGCGTTTGGCTGAACCGATTTTGATGCAGTCTTCAGGAAAGTGTTCATTGCATTCTGGAGAAGATTTTAGTATATAACACTAATAGATATCCCGTGAAGTTGCTTACATAGATCCGTTTTGCTTAATAGGATTGTAGATTTTCAAAGACGCCGATTTTATGAAGATTTTTGTTGTTTTAAAAAGGGAAGAATAAAAAACTTTTTGAAAAAAAGGGAACCGACTTCAAAACCAAACACAAAAAACTATAAAATAACTTTTCTTTCGGAAGTCAGTGGCCATATGTCAATGAAATAAAAAAAACAAAGCCACCGACTTCCGAAAGAAAAGTTATTTTATAGTTTTTTTGTGTTTGGTTTTGAAGTCGGTTCCCTTTTTTTCAAAAAGTTTTTAGTTACTTTTACCTTGTTGACAATGTTTTTTTTGTTTATAAATCAATAGCTTAAATCATTATGTCAGGGGTGTGGATTCTTGAAATCCTGAACACTTACTTAAATAGAAGCCCCTCAGCGGGACTTTGTCGACATTTCTTTTTTTTGACGTGGTAAAATCATCAAATGAGTCCTTTCAGGTAGGGTTGCCATCCGTCCGGGTTTCCCCGGATTTGTCCTAGTTTAGAGAGCGTCCGGGGACGTCCGGGAGGCTTAATTTGTTGTCCTGGTTAAAAAATTAAAATTTGGGCCGCCTGCGACACTCGCACACTTCACCGTCCTCCCACGCCCCGTGCGCACTTTGAGTTGACGCACGTCCACGTACACTTTCACCGTCCTCCCACCCCTCGTGCGCACTTCGACTAAAGTCCGGTTTCTGGACTCTAAAATCCGGGGTTTTCAAGCGTCTTATCCTGGTTTTCAAATTTTAGAGATGGCAACCATACTTCCAGGGCAGAGCGGGAGGGACTGTCAGACTCGACTACTGACTAAATTCCACGGTGTCCTTCAATAGCCCTACGTTCCGGGGTCACGGTAATTTGTGAGTCCTGCGACCGGGCTTCGTCGACAGTTTAGTAGTTTTTTTTTAAATTATACTCATACGAAGACAAGGCTGAATAGCGAAGCGACCTCTTTTGTCATTGGGCTGAATGCATGATGTCTATTTGCCAGTATGATGGTTAGATGTACGTGAACTGTTTGAAAGAGTGAAGAGTTTTTTTTTAATTCTTACCGCCCTAGGGCTTTTCTAACTACATTATTACCCTAGAGCGCTAATTGGTTACCTACACAAAGGGCTAACTGTGGCCCCGGAACATAAAGGGCTATTGAAGGACACCGTGGATTTTAGTCAATACAAGTCAGATGGTCCCTCCCGCCCCGCCCTGGGGGAGGACTTATTTGATGATTTTACCACGTAAACAAAAAAGTACTAAACATTATGAAAGATATTGCAACATTCATAATTGATAAAATAATTATATCTAGTTAATATTTACAATCGTCAGAACAAATACACCGTGTACAGATAAATTAATAATAATGTTGTTTAATTAAATAAACATTGCAATAAGTAAATAATTACCTTGAGATTCTATGTAAGTAACTGTTATATAAACATCTAGAATATTATTATACTATTGTTTTTGCTAAATTCCTTGAATTCTAAAGCCCTTCTAATGCCAGCCACAGACGACCGTGAGACTGTCTAAACAGATAATCCGTGACCCTAGAACGTAAAGGGCAATTGAAGGAATACGCTGGATTTCAGTCATAATCTATCATTTGTAGATCTTTGACAGTCGTTACTGTTAGTCAGAATCTCATCATGTCAAGTCTCACAACCAGTCTTACCATGGGGTATCGTATTACCTAGTTACTGGGTTGTGGAGGTCCGATAGACAGTCGCTCCATGTAAAATACTGATATTCAGATGCATCTGGTTCGACTGGAATTAGTTCACAATATAGTTGGTAAAAGGCTAGTGGCAGATGATGACGCAGTACAGGAAATAATTTATTTTATTTATTTATTTTATCCTTTATTTCTCTCTTTATATTATTAAAATAACCAAGTTACAAAATGTTGCAATCAGCATCCCGCTATCTTTACGCAATTATTATATCTGTTTGTATCATTTATCTCAAAAACTACTGCGATGACGTTGATAAAGCTATCTGAATAGTTTTCGCTGAAGATGTCTGCTCTTCTGTGGAAACAAAAGTACCTAAATTAATAATCTAATCTTATTTTTATTGAGACTTCCGTCACTTCTATTTTGAGGTAACGTGCTTTCTTCAATTTCAAGGCTTGCGCAGACGAGGATCAGTCCTCCGGGGAACATTTTTTATCCATCTAAATTATTCACTCATAAACTACATCGAATAACTCACCCAAGGGACAAAAATACCCCTTACAAAATGTCCCTTAAATATCCATGGATGCCGAGAGACCAGACTGGGCAAAAGTTAGAATGAGTCGCCGAGAAAATGGGTAAAGTGGCCCCGAGAATTGCATAGCCTGGAGGTAGGGTTGCCATCCGTCCGGTTTACCCCGGATTTGTCCTAGTTTAGAGGGCATCCGGGGAGCGTCCGGGGGGGCTTTATTTGTGGTCCGGGTTTTAAAATTAAAAGTCTTGGGCCGCCCTCGACTCACGCACACTTCACCGACCCCCCACCTCTCCCGACGCAGCAGTTGCCACGGTACGCACTTCGACTCATGTCCGGGTTCTGGACTCTAAAATCCGGGGTTTTCACGCGTCTTGTCCTGGTTTCCAAATTATAGAGATGGTAACCCTACCTAGAGGCCCTGATAGGGTTAATCCTATAGATATTTATGGTTACCTTACCACAAGCTTCCTATTCTGAGCTAATACAGGAAAAATAACCCACTAAATAATCCCCGTTATCAATGTCAGTATGTCAATATTTTAGGAACTTATGAATCATGAAGCATCCATGCCATTATATGATTTTTTACGCAACAATTGGACGCCAGAGATAATAACAATGTCAATATTAAGTGTCAACTGATAAAAACTGACAGATTTCATGATCAATAGCTTTTATGTGCGATAATAATGAATAAAGCGAGGAATACACTTCTTGGACATGCCCGCGGGCAAGTTTGCAGACATGACATGCCGGTGTGCCCACCGTACCTCGCAACTAACGCTATGTGCAGAATCGGTGGTGGGAACTATTAAATAGATGCCAACGCCCGATGTGACAGAGTATGTGAAATAACTCAGGACTCTCGGGAGTGACGTGTGTCAAGTTTAATATGCAACACAACCTTTTTAAGTAGTTTTTGCAGGCTTTGTTTATTTTTTAATTAAAAGCAAGCCCAAAATGTTTATCAAAATATCTAGTTGGCAAAAATTGGCAGATCATAATGGCTCTCTATAATGGGGTTACTTGGAGACGCAACATTGCGCACACAGCGTATAGATTTGTGCAATGTTTGCTAGTGTAGCCGTCGCAGTCAGTATGACAGACTTGCCCGTTTCTCGTCCACGCTATCTCCGAGGACAAGTGCCCATATAGGAAACTGTGTAGTGTATTGCCCGTAAAAACTGCCCGCGGGCATGTCCGTCTAGTGTATTCCCCGCTTATGGATACCATGAAATTGTTCCCCTGACCATGTTAGGCCATGATGGCCACTCTTAGCGGAGACCAACCATCATTGACTTCATTTTAGGAAAGGAACGTTTCCGCAAAGGGGAAATTTTGGGAATTAGACTAGGTATCAAAGGGACATTTTGGAGAAGGGACATTCTGATCCCAAATGCGGCCATGGTAACGGTCATTAAGTCAATGAAGTGTATTTATTTTAAAACGATTTGAGAGTAAGGTGAACCAGTTTGTGAAAGTTTGTTTAAAAACTGGAGCTGGTATTTGCAAAGCAAATTCGATCTTAGAGGCAATGTTGAGAAGTCATGGAGTTTGCTGTATAATATACGGCGTATTATGATTGATTACTTCCCAGAAGTTTATCCATATTAGCAACACCATCGAATGGTGTAATAACACAAGATGTCTTTTTGTTCTAAATCAGTTGGTTCGATTCCTGGCCAGGATTATTGATTTTTCTAAAATCCAATGATGCAGTTTTAGTTTCGTCAAAATCAGCCTCGAGACTCCTTTCAACTTTTTACCTCATAGTTTCGGATATAGCCATCCACGCTCCGTAGAAAAATTGACCTTTTATAGCCTTTCTCGATAAACACTATACAACACAAAAAATATTATACAATTTGAACCAGTATTCCCTGAGATTAGCCACCATTTTGCCACGAAAATTATTCTCATAGGTATACAAATTATGGAAAAAAAATAACAAAAAATATTGCACAAAATTACGACACTATACTTTCCTATTAAACATGATCTAATAAACACGTGCGATGTTAGTTCAGACTATTTACCTCAATTGATTCACACATGAGATGAATATGAGTAATTGAAAAACAATTTACACAAGTCGGTACATGTATGTGGTTACTTAAGCATGTGTCAGACGTTTCATGTGAGTCGAGTATGTGTGAACTCTGTGGCGGGGACTGTCAAATCGATCGCTGCGCGCGATGTGACAGAGATGTGTAATAACTCGGGACTCCTGGATGTGTCGAGTACTTTTTTAAGTTTTATTTAATTTAAATAAAAAAAAAAACTTTTTCAAAAAAAAATGTAACCGCCTTCAAAAACAACCACAAAAAAGGGTAAAATAGTTCTTCAAAAGTTTTCTTTCGGAAGTCGGTGAGTTTTTTTAATTAATTTCATTGTCTTTTTGCCACCGACTTCCGAAAGAAAAGTTTTGAAGGTTATTTTACCCTTTTTTGTGGTTGTTTTTGAAGGTGGTTACATTTTTTTTTTAAGTTTTTATTTTACTCTTTTTAGTTTAAACATTCAACCACAATTCTTGTCAAATACGAGTACATCATATTCTTACATGAGCACTAGAATTTTGTAATCCGTAACACCGGTAATAACTTCGTTAAAATCTCTTACATTCATAATTCCCTATCTCAAAAACTAGTGAACCGATTTTGATGAAACTTGCAGTATTCCCTAAGTTGAACAATATCTCGTACAACAAAAAAAAAAAGAATTACTTAAATCGGACTTGTAGTTCCGGAGATATGCGAAAACAAACATAATTTACTAAATCAGTCGATGCCAATAAGTCCTTACTAGAGGAGTTGTACCTTCCATCATCAGCTCAGCTACATGAGATGATGATTACCATACGCAAATACTTAAATTACTTCATAAAATTTGCGAAAAACGATGTGTAAGCCTATAAAATTTGAGGGTTGCCCTCGATTTCTCCAGGATCCATTCATCAGATCCTGACATGGTGACAATAGGACCACTCCTGAAGTATCTCCTCTCGAACAAAAAAAGAATTTTGAAAATCGGTCCACAATTGGCGGAGTAATCGGGTAACAAACACACAAAAAAATAATAAAAAAAAACATACCGTTGAATTGATAACCTCCTTCTTTTTGAAGTCGGTTAACAAGATGTTTTTTTTTCTTATAACACCGAAAACGTCTACCAAATACAGACAGAAACACTTATACTATGACTATACTGTTACCTCTAACTATTAAACGACTCTATGAAATTCTATTACATTATTCTATATCTATTCTATTAGTTGAGCGATTCTCTATTTCATTTTACGAATTTTATCGCAATTTATATTATGATACTGTTGAAGTCGCTTTTTGAAACCCCCCTGTGTGTGAGTGTTGCATGAACGTGGAATAAAACATGAAAGAGTGAACATTCACTCGAGTGATGAAAACGTCTGATTGCAGCTTTACATACAATGTTTACTTACGGTACTTTTACGAGTAGGTAATAAAAAAAATCATCCAAAATGATTACTGACATTGAGAGTTTTCCTTTGTTAGTCATAAACACCTGGTTTGTTTGATTGAGCAGATGTATATGATGATTTTCTTTTAAATACAAACTCCAAATGTCCAAGTGAGTGTGTTCACTTTATTAATATGTGCTCACTCGGTGCTGGTGACTATCAAATAGATCGCAGCGCGCGATGTGACAGAGATGTAGGGTTGCCAACCATACTATAATAAATTATAGTATTGTACTATATTTAGGGTCTCCGTACTTTAAACTGTTGAAGAAATATATTATTATAGTACGCGAAAATACTATATTTCAGTACAATAGCTCAATGTTTATACACACATCAAAAGTGTCTAGGGATCAACATATATTTTTGCAATAACTTTTCTCCTGATTGATATTAATTAAAATGTTCTTTAAGGATTCATCAAATAAAGTTTTATCGTTTGTCACAGTAACGATAAACCAAGTCACCTTTGCATTCATAAAGAAATTTGCCATTTTCCTAATAAAGGGATTTTTGACATTTGAACCACTAACATTAAAGTTCGAAAAAAAGACTGAAATAACAGTTTTCTTTAAAATTTTATTGGGTAACTTAAACAATTAATAATCCGTGTTTCTACCGCGAACACTAACAACACAAGAACATCGGTTTGGCATACTCAAAATGAGTTCATCCAAATCACGCTGTGGAATGGCCGCCCATGTTCGTTGCAACAACAAAAAAAGGTCTTCTTGCGACTGGATACCCTCCATATTCGGCAGAGCTCTTCTCTGTAGCATATCCCATGCATGCTCAATCGGGTTCAAGTCTGGCGACTGAGCAGGCCAGGGCAGGACATTGATGTTAGCTGCGGCGAGAGTCTGTCTTACAACTCTTGCGGTGTGAGGTCGTGCATTATCATGCATTAACTGAAATAAGGGACCGATTTGCACTTGTAGAGGAACGATGACGTCTGATACAATCGTCTCAGCATAAATTTGAGCGTTGAGGTTGCCTCTGATCCAAATCAACTCAGTTCTTCCGCCGATCCAAATACCCGCCCATACCATGATGGTTCCACCACTATAAGGATGGACTTCCTGGCAGGATTTTAATCGCTGTTGGCGTCCAGGGGTTCTCCAGTGTCGTATACGTCTTGTATCCGGTCTCATACCAAAACGAGACTCATCAGAAAAGCACACGAAACGCCATTGTTCTTCTGCCCAATTTCTGTGTTCAAGAGCCCATTGATATCGAATCCTACGATTGTGCATTGCTATAGGTGGTACCCGTAGCGGTCTTCGGGAATGAAGGTTCACTTCATGCAAGCGGTTTCTGACTGTTTGGTCGGTCGGAAATCCAGTGGGGATGAAGTTCATTGCTTCAGAGATACCATGGTAGAGCGATCAGATTTGATACTTAGTATCCCAGTGAGCGAACAAGAAACTTCTTTCTTTTAACGCCACCAACATACAGGCGTATATTTTCTTAGTGAAAAAGGAGTAAATCGAAACTACATCTTTTATAAAGTAATTTGGACCAACTCCTATTTTTCCTGTTCCTGTAACTGATGAACTTGAGCGTCTGGGCATGGAGCTGACATCCAGTGACAACTTTGACGTGGGCATCCTAAATAGAGTGAAGTGATACCTTACACCTGGATAGCCTATGTGCAAGCCCATTACTGCATAATGTGATTGCGTCGTAGTAGCCCGCGAAATTCAAATTTTCTTATGTGTGTTCTTACGGAGTATTGCAGCAACCTTACTCAACTTAATCATTGGGATGGCTCAGATAAATACAACTTACAGCACTAGACCCAGTGGAACGCAGAGCTACTTAGACTAATTGGCAACGTGAAACTGGTGAATGGTTACTCTACAGCTTAGCTCATCTCATTGACGCAAGCTTACCCTCTTTTCGTTTTTTTTTTAGTGGGTTCACTCATGGCTAAGATGAGACCTAAAATAAGTCGAACTCAAGAATTCTACAACCTCTTTCCACCGGCCTACTTGCATTACATCTACACATAATGTCCAGTATTGGACATCTAGATGAACTGCAAGTTTCCATCCATTTAAATTATTATAGTTTGTACAGTTAGAGTTTATAAATTTGCCACCTCTGAATAGAAAAGAGGCAAGAGCAAACCCATGTCCATGAGCCGACGAATAAGTTGGTTGTATGATTTTAATCAGAATTAATACTATGCCCTAAAGTTATCTTATTATTTTTATTGTTTTCTAATGCCATGGAAAAAATGCATTTATGTCCCGAAAGTCCCGAAAATCCCGGGATTTCCCGGTTCCTTGGACGCCTGTCCCGAAAATCCCGGGTCTTCCAACAAGAACCGGTTCTCGATTCCCTACCTCCCACCCCTCGTGCGCACTTCGACTAAAGTCCGGTTTCTGGACTCTAAAATCCAGGGTTTCCACGCGTCTTGCCCTGGTTTTCAAATTTTAGAGATGGCAACCATACTTCCAGGGCAGAGCGGGAGGGACTGTCAGACTCGACTACTGACTAAATTCCACGGTGTCCTTCAATAGCCCTACGTTCCGGTGTCACGGTAATTTGTGAGTCCTGCGACCGGGCTTCGTCGACAGTTTAGTAGTTTTTTTTTAAAATTATACTCATACGAAGACAAGGCTGAATAGCGAAGCGACCTCTTTTGTCATTGGGCTGAATGCATGATGTCTATTGCCAGTATGATGGTTGATGAGATGTACGCGAACTTTTTGAAAGAGTGAAGAGTTTTTTTTTATTACTTACCGCCCTAGGGCTTTTCTAACTACATTATTACCCTAGAGCGCTAATTGGTTACCTACAAGCCCTATTTGGGGTAATAAGGACCTACTTTTTTTTTTTTTTTTTTTTTTTTAGGTGGTAAAATCATCAAATGAGTTCTCCCGCCCTGGGTGGGGCGGAAGGGACTGTCAGACTCTTACTGACTAAAATCCACCCGTGTTCCTTCCTATACCCTTTACGTTCCGGGGCCACGGTAACCTGGGTTAAGAAAAAACCCGCGACCCCAGCAGGCATTTGGCGCGAAACACGACGCGCCACCGACCCGGGCTTGGTCCTTGGTCGGACGGCGAGCTACCCATAACTCACCGTCCGCAAGCCCGCTCCACCGCTGTGCCCTCTGCTAATCAGAGGGACACGCGTTGGAGCGTCCACACGACAGGCTATTCGCATACGGGCAAAGAGACCCCTTAGGCACACAGTGCCTAAGGAAGAGTTTTTGCCCGCATCCCAGGGTGCACCGGCCCGAAAAACTGGTCTTCCCCCCGGACGTATCCGAGAGGGAACTCCAGTCCACGGGCGCACGTGGAGGTTTCCTGTCATAGCACCCCAATAAGGACCTACTTACCGAAGATGTGACCTAGTTACTGAGAGATGTAAAAGGTTATTAATTACCTTAGGCGCATTCAGATAATATATCAGATCCCGGGTCGAGACGGCGCGTAGAGTTCCATGCGGACCACGCGCTCCTCAAAGAGCTGTCAGAGAGCCAATGCCTGCCGGGATCGCGGGATTGTCTTGTCAGGTAACCATGGCCCCGGAACATAAAGGGCTATTGAAGGACACCGTGGATATTAGTCAGTACAAGTCTGATGGTAGCGCGCTGGGGGGAGGACTTTTTAGATGATTTTACCACGTAAACAAAAAAGTACTAAACATTATGAAAGATATTGCAACATTCATAATTGATAAAATAATTATATCTAATTAATATTTACAATCGTCAGAACAAATACACCTTGTACAGATAAATTAATAATAATGTTGTTTAATTAAATAATATAAACATTGCAATTAGTAAATAATTACCTTGTGATTCTATGTAACTGATGATAAACATCTAGAATATTATTATACTATTGTTTTTGCTAAATTCCTTGAATTTTAAAGCCCTTCTAATGCCAGCCACAGACGACCGTGAGACTGTCTAAACAGATAACCGTGACCCTAGAACGTAAAGGGCAATTGAAGGAATACGCTGGATTTCAGTCATATATGTCATTTGTAGATCTTTGACAGTCGTTACTGTTAGTCAGAATCTCATCATGTCAAGTCTGACAACCAGTCTTACCATGGGGTATCGTATTACCTAGTTACTGGGTTGTGGAGGTCCGATAGACAGTCGCTCCATGTAAAATACTGATATTCAGATGCACCTGGTTCGACTGGAATTAGTTCACAATATAGTTGGTAAAAGGCTAGTGGCAGATGATGACGCACTACAGGAAATAATTTATTTTATTTATTTATTTTATCCTTTATTTCTCTCTTTATAATATTAAAATAACCAAGTTACAAAATGTTGCAATCAGCATCCCGCTATCTTTACGCAATATTATATCTGTTTGTATCATTTATCTCAAAAACTACTGCGATGACGTTGATAAAGCTATCTGAATAGTTTTCGCTGAAGATGTCTGCTCTTCTGTGGAAACAAAAGTACCTAAATTAATAATCTAATCTTATTTTTATTGAGACTTCCGTCACTTCTATTTTGAGGTAACGTGCTTTCTTCAATTTCAAGGCTTGCGCAGACGAGGATCAGTCCTCCGGGGAACTTTTTTTATCCATCAAAATTATTCACTCATAAACTACATCGAATGACTCACCCAAGGGACAAAAATACCCCGTACAAAATGTCTCCCAAATATCCATGGATGCCGAGAGACCAGACTGGACAAAAGTTAGAATGAGTCGCCGAGAAAATGGGTAAAGTGGCCCCGAGAATTGCATTGCCTGGAGGTAGGGTTGCCATCCGTCCGAATTTTCCCGGATTTGTCCTAGTTTAGAGGGGGGCATCCGGGGAGCGTCCGGGGGGGCTTTATTTGTAGTCCGGGTTTTAAAATTAAAAGTCTTGGGCCGCCCTCGACTCACGCACACTTCACCGACCCCCCACCTCTCCCGACGCAGCAGTTGCCACGGTGCGCACTTCGACTCATGTCCGGGTTCTGGACTCTAAAATCCGGGGTTTTCACGCGTCTTGTCCTGGTTTCCAAATTTTAGAGATGGCAACCCTACCTAGAGGCCCTGACAGGGTTAATCCTATAGATATTTATGGTTTCCTCACCACAGCTTCCTATTCTGAGCTAATACAGGAAAAATAACCCACTAAATAATCCCCGTTATCAATGTCAGTATGTCAATATTTTAGGAACTTATGAATCATGAAGCATCCATGCCATTATATGATTTTTTACGCAACAATTGGACGCCAGAGATAATAACAATGTCAATATTAAGTGTCAACTGATAAAAACTGACAGATTTCATGATCAATAGCTTTTTTGTGCGATAATAATGAATAAAGCGGGGAATACACTTCCTGGACATGCCCGCGGGCAAGTTTGCAGACATGTCCAGTGCCCACCGTTCCTCGCAACTAACGCTATGTGCAGAATCGGTGGTTGGAACTATTAAATAGATGCCAACGCCCGATGTGACAGAGTATGTGAAATAACTCGGGACTCTGGGGAGTGACGTGTGTCAAGTTTAATATATGCACCACAACCTTTGTAAGTAGTTTTTGCAGGCCTTATTTAATTTTTAATTAAAAGCAAGCCCAAAATGTTTATCAAAATATCTAGTTGGCAAGAATTGGCAGATCATAATATGACTCTCTATAATGTGGTTACTTGGAGGCGCAACATTGCGCACACTGCGTATAGATTTGATTTGTGCAATGTTTGCTAGTGTAGCACCGTCGCAGTCAGTCTGACAGACTTGCCCGTTTCTCGTCCACGCTATCTCATTTTAACTGCAAGGACAAATATCCATATAGGAAACTGTAATGATTGACCGTAAAAACTGCCCGCGGGCATGTCCGTCTAGTGTATTCCCCGCTTGTGGATACCATGAAATTGTTCACCTGACCATGTTCCGTCATGGCGGCCACTCTTAGCGGAGACAAACCATTGACTTCATTTTGAGAAAGGAACGTTTCGGCAAGGGGGAAATTTTGGGAATTATACTAGGTACAAAGGGACATTTTGGAGAAGGGACATTCTGATCCCAAACGCGGCCATGGTAACGGTCATTAAGTCAATGAAGTGTATTTATTTTAAAACGATTTGAGAGTAAGGTGAACCAGTTTGTGAAAGTTTGTTTAAAAACTGGAGCTGGTATTTGCAAAGCAAATTCGATCTTAGAGGCAATGTTGAGAAGTCATGGAGTTTGCTGTATAATATACGGCGTATTATGATTGATTACTTCCCAGAAGTTTATCTATATTAGCAACACCATCGAATGGTGTAATAACAAAAGATGACTTTTTTTTAAAACAGTTGGTTCGATTCCTGGCCAGGATTATTGATTTTTCTAAAATCCAATGATGCAGTTTTAGTTTCGTCAAAATCAGCCTCGAGACTCCTTTCAACTTTTTTCCTCATATGTTTCGGATATAGCCATCCACGCTCCGTAGAAAAAATCACCTTTTATAGCCTTTCTCGATAAATACTATACAACACAAAAAATATTATACAATTTGAACCAGTATTCCCTGAGATTAGCCACCATTTTGCCACGAAAATTATTCTCATAGGTATACAAAATATGGAAAAAAAATAACAAAAAATATTTAACAAAATTACGACACTATGTACCTACTTTCCTATTAAACATGATCTAATAACACGTGCGATTTTAGTTCAGACTATTTACCTCAATTGATTCACACATGAGATGAATATGAGTAATTGAAAAACAATTTACACAAGTCGGTACATGTATAATTCCCTAAGTTGAACAATATCTCGTACAACAAAAAAAAAGAATTACTTAAATCGGACTTGTAGTTCCGGAGATATGCGAAAACAAACAATTTACTAAATCAGTCGATGCCAATAAGTCCTTACTAGAGGAGTTGTACCTTCCATCATCAGCTCAGCTACATGAGATGATGATTACCATACGCAAATACTTAAATTACTTCATAAAATTTGCGAAAAACGATGTGTAGGCCTATAAAATTTGAGGGTTGCCCTCGATTTCTCCAAGATCCAATCATCAGATCCTGACATGGTGACAATGGGACCACTCCTGAAGTATCTCCTCTCGAACAAAAAAAGAATTTTGAAAATCGGTCCACAATTGGCGGAGTAATCGGGTAACAAACACACAAAAAAATAATAAAAAAAAACATACCGTCGAATTGATAACCTCCTTCTTTTTGAAGTCGGTTAACAAGATGTTTTTTAGGGTTCCGTAGTCAACAAGGAACCCTTATAGTTTCGCCATGTCCGTCCGTCCGTCCGTCCGTCCGTCCGTCTGTCCGCAGTTTAGCTCAGAGACGCACAGTCCTAGAGAGCTGTAATTTGTTATTTGGTGTAAATATACGGATTTGTTGTGCCGAAAAAGTGGTAAAATAAAATCTCGTAAAATATTTTTTTTTAGGGTACCTCCTGTACACGTAAAGTGGGGATGTTTTTTTTTTCTCGCGTACCCCTTAGTGTGGGGTATCATTAAATAGGTCTTTAAAAAATATTGATAGTTTCCATTAACAATTTTTTGATAAAAAAAATCGTTTGTGAAATATTAAGCTTTAAAGTGCTAAATTTTGCTCGACTCGAGTGTCCCCCCCCTCTACCAGCTAAACGGTTATGTTTGGGGGTGTGAAAAAATTCACAATAGTAGTATATATAACGAAGTTTAAAAGAAAATTATCATGACTAAGTAGGCTTTACAACTTTACGAGTAATAGTCGACCAACTTATAAAATGTACTTGGATAACATATTTTCCTAAACAAAATGTATCGGAGAACATGCTCTTCAACTGCAAATGTAAGTTTGTCAACTTTATTTTTACAGCTTTAATAGGTATGCTTTTACGGTATGTTTTTTGGGGATAGGTAGGTTTTTATCGTCAACTATTTTTAACTTACTTCAAAAAAGGGGGAGGTTCTAAATTCGTCGTAATCTTTTTTTTTATGTATTTTCCCCGATTTCTCAAAGACTCCTGGACCGATTTTGAAAATTCTTCTGTTTAAAATTAAATTCAGCGAATCAGTTTAGTTAATTCGCATACGTATTTTGATGGGCAACTACGGAACCCTACACTGTGCGTGGCCCGACACGCACTTGGCCGGTTTTTTTTTCTTAAAACACCGAAAGCGTCTACCAAATACACACAGAAACACTTATACTATGACTATACTGTTACCTCTAACTATTAAACGACTCTATGAAATTCTATTACATTATTCTATATCTATTCTATTAGTTGAGCGATTCTCTATTTCATTTTACGAATTTTATCGCAATTTATATTATGATACTGTTGAAGTCGCTTTTTGAAACCCCTCTGTGTGTGAGTGTTGCATGAACGTGGAATAAAACATGAAAGAGTGAACATTCACTCGAGTGATGAAAACGTGTGATTTCAGCTTTACATACAATGTTTACTTACGGTACTTTTACGAGTAGGTAAGGAAAAAAAACATCCAAAATGATTACTGGCATTGAGAGTTTTCCTTTGTTAGTCATAAACACCTGGTTTGTTTGATTGAGCAGATGTATATGATGATTTTCCTTAAATACAAAGTCCAAATGTCCAAGTGAGTATATTCGCTATGTGTGAACTCAGCGGTGGTGACTATCAAATAGATCGCAGCGCGCGATGTAACAGAGATGTAGGGTTGCCAACCGTACTATAATATATATCATCATCATCATCATCAGCCGGAGGACGTCCACTGCTGAACATAGGCCTCCCCCTTAGACCGCCACGCCGAACGACAATTCGCCACTTGCATCCATGGGCAGTGGTGGCCCAGTGGTATCGGTCCCGACTTACGAGTTGTAGGTCGTGGGTTCGAACCCCGCCTGGCGCATTACTTTGTGTAATTTATTTCATCACCACTGCTCTCAAAACGGTGAAGGAAAACATCGTGAGGAAACCGGCATGTCCTAGAACCAAAAATTCGAAGACATGTGACATCCACCAATCCGCACTGGGCCCGCGTGGTGGATTATGGCCCACTCCCTCTCACAGAGAGGAGGCCTGTGTCCCAGCAGTGGGAACATTATAGGCTGATGATGATGATGATGATCCATCGGCTGCCCGCGACCCTCACGATGTCGTCGGTCCACCTAGTGGGAGGCCTGCCTACGCTGCGTTTTCCGGTCCGTGGTCGCCACTCGAGAACTTTTCTTCCCCATCGGTTGTCAGTTCTACGAGCGATGTGACCTCGATGAGAAGATATCACGTAGCTTCCCAAACGCTGCCCATCCGAGTTGGATTCTTCGGGCGACCTCTTCCTCGAAGTTGGACCTACCTAACTGAACAATCTGTCCAAGGTAAGTATAATGGGCTACAACTTCGAGAGTATCGTTCCCAACAACAACCGGTACGGGTGCCACATGGACATTCGACATGACTTTCGTCTTGTCCATGTTCATTTTAAGGCCGACCCGTTGGGAAACGATACTGAGGTCGCTGAGCATAGCATTGAGGTGCTCCAACGATTCTGCCATGATGACTATATCATCGGCAAAACGAAGGTAAGTGATGTATTCGCCATTGATGTTGATGCCGAATCCGTTCCATTCCAAGAGTTTGAAAACGTGCTCCAACGCGTTCGTGAACAGTTTCGGAGAAATAACGTCTCCCTGTCTCACGCCTTTCTGCAATTGGATTGGTTTCGTGCTCTCTTCCTGAAGTCGGATGCAGAGGCGGCCTTAAACATTGCGAGGCCTCGGGCGGCAAGTCTTTGCGAGGCCCCTTGCCCTTTATAAAAAGTATGTGATGCGAAAGAAGGTTTGGTTGTCATGTTTGAGGACAAATGCTAAAGTTATACAATCAAATAAATGTAATTTGAGTTTTAAAACATTCTACAGTTCATACAGGAACTTTGAACATCCGTGTTTGCGTAAGATAGAGTAGTTCTGATTTTGGCGATTATTACCATAAAGAACTAGTTTACCACTTTGATGAAACTAAAGCACGACGTTTTGAAAGTAGAATAAATTTACTACAATATGAGACTAAAATGGTTTCTGTAAACCCAAAAGCTTCCGAGTTAGCGCTTTTCAAAAGTATCCCAAATCAACGTTTTTTTTTTACAACAAATGTGGAAGAGGCATCTGGTATTATGTCTTCAGTTGGAATGTTTTCCAACTTTATACTTTTTTCGAAAAAGAACTTTGAAGGGGTTTAGGCCTAGGCCACACTACGGTTAAACCGCTGTGGTTTTTAATGGCGTGAATTTGTGCCCCTAGAAAACTAATACAAGCGGCCGCACCGTGCTTTTTTCCCGCGACTGATTTTAAAACCGTGATTTGCTATACCTAAAATGCTCGCGAGTAAAAGCCGCGGCAAAACTGTAATCAATAGAACTTAGTTGACGTGTACGCACTGGCGTTAACCGCGGGCTGTTTTTCGGTAGACCGTCTTGCAGAGCAGAGCGCTGGCGCACAATTTTAACCATGTCTTCCACCGAGTCGGAGTTTGTTTTAAACGAACCAGAATACGAATTTATTAGGATGGTTTCTTAAGTTTTGATAATTCTTATGAAAGAAACCTTTCTCAGATCTACGCCCAGTAAGTGGATGGATCCAATATTTTCGAAATTTGCGTTGACGTCTTCTTTTCTATTTCTTATTATCAGAGCAACAACACGCACTGCTACCTTGAAATCCATTTTCAAACTGCGGGTGTGTTTGTCTCAAGCGGTTTCGCGGTGATAGCGATTAATCGACCCGACTTAGGAGTTGTAAGTCGCGGATTCGAACCCAGCCCAGATTACTTTGTGTATTTATTTTATCACCATTGTCTTAAAACGATGAAGGAAAACATCGTCAGGAAACCGGCATGTCTTCAAACCAAAAATTTTAAGACAGTGTGACATCACCAACCCGCACGGGGTCCGCTTGGTGGATTATGGACCCCTCTTACAGAAAAGAAGCTTGTGTCCCAGCAGTGGGAACATTATAGGCTGATGAAGATGAAGAGTGAATATAGATACGTCAGTAGACCTAATAGTCTCCGAGATAAACCCTCCCAACATTTTTCATTTATTCGAAAAAAGTCACAAAGTTCTAAGACATCCCAACTCTGATGCTTTGCTTCTTCCACACTTGTTTTTGATTCGAGATACCGCCAGAGTTACTCAATTGGTGTCTTAAATATTGCAAGAAATTGCAAAGTTCGAAAAAAAATTTAAAAAGCTCAACTCTGAAACTACTGGGTCTACAGATATAAATCGGTTCTCATATCGTAGCAAAAGGCATCTATGAAACCGTTCTGAGAAGTTATTATCAACAACTAGTCCTTTACGGTTATAAACGCAAAATTTTCTTTAAAAAAAATAATAATATTAAAAAAAACCTATATTTTTATACATTTTTAATTTTTTTTACAAAGTAGCGTTCGTTGTTTGAGGTCTCAAACTAGGCGGGGGCTTAGCGGACCCTAGCTAGCCTCACACATGACGGGGCCTCGCGCTTAGAGATTTAATAAAATAAAATTGACAACGGCTATCTCAACTTTGTTACCACTCAGTAAAGCAGTATAATTTAGCATCTACTACTATTTATAACTGAGAACTGATAGAGGCAAAGCTAATGGCGCCGACGATCGTATTTAGGTCTAGCAATTGCGCTTTTTGCGCGAGGCCCCGTAGTGGCATGATAACTTGGTAACTTTTTATTTGTAACTGTGAACAGAAAGAGGCAAAGAGGCTTCGAAAAGCGATCTTATATCATCAAGTCATCAAAAAAAGGAGGCCTCGTACGCGCAAAAATTCACAAATCTGCGCGATATTTTTCATACTCCATCAAAGAAAAGGGCCTCGCAGATGCGAGTTTGCCCCCTCCAAGATTCGGTCTCGCTACGTCACTGGTTGGGCCAACATCATAAACAAGTCTGAACTACCGGATTTAATCTAAAGGCTATAACATAAATTAATTAATTAATCAAAATCAAAAGTTTTTAATTAAAAATTACTAGTTTTTCCTTTTGCTTGGTTTGTTGCGCGAGGCCCCCTGCAAGCGCGAGGCCCCGGGCGGTTGCCCGGTTCGCCCCCCCCCTAAGGCCGCCACTGGTCGGATGGACATGGTGGCGTTTCTATACAAACACTTCAACACTTCGATATACCTTTAGTCGATATGACATCGTTGGAGGGACTGCAATACTGCCCAGGTTTCGATTGAATCGAAGGCTTTTTCATAGTCCACAAACGCTAAACACAATGGCCGTAATACTCCTCTGTCTTCTGTATAATCTGGCGGAGCGTGTGTATGTGGTCTATAGTACTAAAACCTTTTCGGAAACCGGCTTGTTCGGGAGGCTGGAAGTCTTCAAACCTGCGTTCGAGACGGTTCGTAATGACTCTTGAGAACAGCTTGTATACATGGCTCAGAAGTGAGATTGGCCTGTAGTTCTTCAACAAGGTGTTGTCACCCTTTTTGAAGAAAAGAACAACCACACTCCTGTGCCATGCTTCTGGCGTAGAACCTTCGAGTATGACGGAATTAAATAACTTCTGGAGGACTAGAAGTACCGGTTTTCCACCTGCTCTCAGAAGTTCTGTTGTGATTCCGTCCTCACCCGGCGCCTTGTTATTCTTGAGCTGTTTAAGAGCCATTCTAATCTCGTATAGGCTGATGTCCGGGATATCCTCAGTGTAGTGTCGAGTCAGTTTAGCTCTTGCGTCTCGAGCTGTACCGACACTGGGTTGTCGTATTGATGTGTATAACTGTCCGTAAAACCTCTCAAGCTCCCTTAGGATCTCCGGTTTCGTCGAAATGATGCTGCCATCGTTAATCTTGAGTTTTGTCATTTGGCTCTGCCCAATAGACGAAATCTTTGCGAAGACTTTTGAGCCCTGGTTCCGCTCGATTGCCTCTTTGATCCGTGCCGTACTAAAGGAGCGCAGGTCACGTCGCATTGATTTAGAGATTCGTCTATTGAGTTTGCCATATTCCCACATATCAGCTGAAGATTGCAGCCTCATCTCGGTCCGGTCCTGCATCAACCTGATGGTTCCGTTCCAGAGCTTTTGGGGCTTATTGCGGCGCGGGGTCTTAAAGAACTTGGACCCCACAGCTTGGACAGTTTCCACCAACTCATTGTTAATCTCGTCCACAGTTTCGCATTCGGTTAGGCACTGAAAGCGATTGTGCAGTTCAAGTTGGAAGTCTTCGGGGTTCCGGATGTGGGCAGGACCAGGTCGGAGCGTAGACTTCACCAGACGAGACCTTTCAAGCTTGACATTGATATTCAGTGTGCCTCTGACAATTCGGTGATCGCTACCGGTTTTTACCTTGGCGATCACAGAGACATCACTGAATATTCGCTTCTTGGTCGTCATGATGAAGTCGATCTCATTTCTGGTAGTACCATCGGGGCTCATCCACGTCCACTTCCTGGATGGCCGCTTCTGGAAATAGGAGTTCATCAAATGGAGTTCTTCCTTTTCCATGAAGTCGACCAGTCGCTGGTAAGCAGTGGCTAATATATATAGTATTGTACTATATTTAGGGTCTTCGTACTGTTGAAGAAATATATAGTACGCGAAAATACTATATTTCAATACAATAGCTCAATATTTATATTTTGCGTTTCTCTTCCTGCAATTTTCGAACACATCTTTAAAATGGAAGAAGTGCAAAAAAAAAATAGTTTTTATAAAAAATAGATACCTATGTAAAAATATAACGTTAGTCTATTTTTTGTTCTTCCCTTCTAAAATACTATATTTTTTGAAGCGTACTATATTTTTTAGGGCTTTTTTCAAAAAAATACTATATTCAGACAAAAAAATGTTGGCAACCCTAGAGAGATGGAGATGTGAAATAACTCGGGACTCTCGGCAGTGACGTGTGGCAAGTTTAATATGCAACACAACTTTTTTTAGGATCATTGGATTTCAAGTAAGTATTTTTTTTTAGGTTTTATTTAATTTATAATATAAACAAGCCGATTTTTTTTTGTCTCAAAACGTAAATGCGGTCACGCTGAGAGACTCCGAGCAAAGCCCTCTCCATAGCTCGTTGGGCTATCTTGTTCTTACTATAGCTCACACAGCGAATATTATCGACCGCGCAAAACAAAACGATGACTTAATAAAGGTCAATGGCTATATTAGGCCATTGATTTTCGACGAGCCCAGCCTAGCTTGTGACGTCATCGACCTTTAGTTCGCTCTCAATAATAATCAATGGTTTATCGAAATGGGACATTGTAGCTTTATTTTTAGGCTAATTTTATATCTCGCTCCTGGCCAAATAAAAGCAACACAGTGGTGCTTTTCTGTAACGCTCACTGTTACTCTTGGTTCTTTTCCGAATAACTTCATAGCTTCATACCTGATTTTATCCATAAGAGGATCGTCTACCGAGCGCTCGTCCATACTAAAAGAGAAAACGTTTTCCTACCCCTAAATGTTATCCTATCTCAATGATTTTTTAGAATGCTTCTGACACACTAAAAACTAGGTTTATAGGTTTTCTTTTTTTCAAAATGTAGGCGCCTGTAACTTTCAAACTATTATAAATTTTGAAAAAAAGAAAACCTATAAACCTAGTTTCTTACTGTGTAGGGAGCATTCTAAAAAATCATTGAGATAGGATAACATTTAGGGGTAGGAAAACGTTTTCTCTTTTAGTATGGACGAGCGCTCGCGATCCTCTTAAAAGAAACCCCAAGTATAGCACCATAGTTACTGTTACTGTCAGCCTGTATCATCCCACTGCTGGGCAAAGGCCTCGCCCCACGACTTCCAGCTATTTCGATCTAAGGCTAGTGTGAGCCACTGGTTGTTAGTTTCATCCAGCTCATCCCACCATCTTCTTCGAGGTCTGCCGCGACGCCTTCTGGCTGTGTCTGGACTCCACATGGTGGTAATTTTGGCCCTCAGTTCATTGGCCATCCGACAGACGTGGCCAGCCCAGTCCCACTTCAGCTTATATAGCACCAGTGCCTCGAGTATATGTCGGTGAACTTGGCAGATACTTTCTCAGCAGAGCAAGGCAGAGCAGGAGGAAATGTGAGTTCTATTGGCATGCTTTGATCTGCCGTCGGAAGTAAGCAGAGCATTTTTTTTTTCATTTGATTTTTTTTTCAGACGGAACGCTAGAAATATGTCTAAAAAGTGTAGTACTTTTATACTTTTTAACCGACTTCATTATATAGTAGTTCTTATACTTTTTTTTCTTTTACATTTTTCCTGCTCTGCTGAGAAATGATCTTCCCAGTTCACGCACATCTCAAACACCAACCCAAAAATTGGTTGTATGGACGGACCACTTGTGCCAAACGTGAACATTGCTATTCCGGATAGCGTTTACAAAATAACCTCGAACCAACAACACAATCGGTTGGTTCTGGGAAACATGAGTGTTACATATTCAGTACAATGTCCATTCTTTTGTCGCATGCTCGGTTCGAGGTCTGTCACATAGCACAGAGTAAACATCATCAGTAAATCAAATATGTAACAGGCCTCTTTTTTTAACCGACTTCGAAAGTAGGTGGAAGAATGAAGAGCTCGTGGCTAAATAAAATTAACTTCCGTACAGGTCTATCTTTCGTATTAAGCCGCGCTTGCCGAGGTTGGTCTGTGGATGGGTGACCATCTGTCATAACGAGTTTTCTCCGTGCCTCGGAAAGCACGTAAAGCCATTTGTCCCGGCTGTCATTTGTAGATCTATGATAATCAATCGTTACTGTTGGTTAGAAGCTCTAAAGTCTGACAACCAGTCTTACCATGGGGTATCCTATAACCCAGTTACAGGGTTGTGGAGGTCCGATAGGCAGTCGCTCCATGTAAATACTGATATTCAGCTGCATCTGATTGGACCGACCACAATAATAATTGTGAAAAGGCTCTCCTCTCCCTCAGTCTAGTAGTCGCGTTGCTATGCAACGCTTAGATAGCGCTACTGACGCCCGGCATCAACAATTTTGTACGTCAATTTTTCCAATGCCCGCTATAAAGGTTCTTCTACATCTCTTTGGTAATATCACATCTCTGTCACATCGCGTGTTGCGATCGATTTGAAAATCACCATCGAGTTCACACATAGCGAATTGCCTCTTGCCTTCAGGTCATTACCCTGTCTGTAAATGGAACTGCCCCAATAAATTCGAGAACCATGGCGCCACTAGTACTGGAGTAGATACTCACCAGAGGCTAAGCTTTGAGTATAGTTATGAAAATGTGATATGAGTTAGATTAGACATTCAAATGTAAAAACTTTTCTTGCTGACACTGCTACTTTTAGCTGTATTGTGGAATATTTTTAACAAATAAAAAGAAAAGATTTTTTTTATTACAACAGCAAGCATAATGAAATACAATAATATCATATTAATACTACTGCCCAATAAAATAAATAAAACCATGAAGTTTTTCTTTTTGAGAAACCTCAAGCAAACTTGCCCATGTAAGTTATGTGATACAAAATGTTTTGAATACTTGTTTAAATACAATAATTTGTAACTGATTTCAATGTGACATCAGCTTTACATTAAAATTCAATCTCAATCCAAATCCTGTTATGTTTGACGGCTGCTTCTTTGTTTTTGTTAGGCAAATTCCCTTGATTGGTTACAAACAAAGATCCTACATAAGATAACAATCGTAAAGATCTATACATATAATAAAACTGTAGAAAAATCGTTTTTGTACATCAAAATAAAATCCAAAAAAAATAGCTAGGGTGTTGAAGGACAACCAACAGAACCCATTTCTAGCATTTTTAGAATTTTTGTCTGTTTGTCTGTTTGTCGGTTTGTCGGTTTGTCTGTTTATTTGTGGCTCCATCACGTAAAATGTACGAAGGCAATGTAGATAACCTTTATACACAACGATCGAGCGTAACTTGAGGACTAATTTAGTTTTTGTTTCATTGCAATCGGTTAAGTCTATCAAAAGATATTTGAATTTAAAGTGTTCCAGACTCAGAAGTAAAATTACGGTCAGTTTACACCGAGACGCGCAGTTCAGTAGCGCGATCTAGCTTGGAATAGAAAAACTACATACCTATTCAAATATGGTGTGGACTGGAGTGGAGTGGTTTGAGTGGAGTAGAGTAGAGTAGAGTGTAATGGAATAGAATGGGATGGTTTGGGATGGAATGGAAAGAAAGAAAAGGTTTTTATTAGACTCATCACACTAGAATGGGAATGAGTGGGATGGAGTAGGATGGAGTGGGATGGAGTGGGATAGAATCGGATGGAGTGGGATGGATTAGAATGGAGTGCGATGTAGTGAGATGGAGTGGGATGGAGTAGGATGGAGTGGGATGGAATCGGATGGAGTGGGATGGAATGGGATGGATTAGGATAGAGTGGGATGTAGTGGGATGGAGTGGGATGGAGTGGGTTGGGGTGGGATGGAGTGGGATGCAGTGGGATGGAGTGGGATGGAGAGGGATGGAGTGGGATGGAGTGGAGTAGAGTAGAGTAGAGTGTAATGGAATAGAATGGGATGGTTTGGGATGGAATGGAAAGAAAGAAAAGGTTTTTATTAGACTCACACTAGATTGGGAATAAGTGGGATGGAGTAGGATGGAGTGGGATGGAGTGGGAGGGAGTGGGATAGAATCGGATGGAGTGGGATGGATTAGAATGGAGTGCGATGTAGTGAGATGGAGTGGGATGGAGTAGGATGGGATCGGATGGAGTGGGATGGAGTGGGATGGATTAGGATAGAGTGGGATGTAGTGGGATGGAGTGGGCTGGAGTGGGATGGAGTGGGTTGGGGTGGGATGGAGTGGGGTGGAGTGGGATGGAGTGGGATGCAGTGGGATGGAGTGGGATGGAGAGGGATGGAGTGGGATGGAGTGGGATGGAGTGGGATGTAGTGGGATGGAGTGGGATGGAGTGGGTTGGAGTGGGATGGAATGGGTTGGAGCGGGATGTAGTGGGATGGAGTGGGACTGAGTGGGATGGAGTGAGATGGATTAGGATGGAGTGGGACTGAGTGGGATGGAGTGAGATGGAGTGGGATGGATTAGGATGGAGTGGGATGGAGTAGGATGAAATGGGCTGGAGGGGGTGGAGCGGGTTGGAGTGGGATTGAGTGGGATTGAGTGGGATGGAGTGGGATGTAGTGGGATGGAGTGGGTTGGAGTGGGATGGAGTGGGTTGTAGTGGGATGGAGTGGGACTGAGTGGGATGGAGTGGGATGCAGTGGGATGGAGTGGGATGGATTAGGATGTAGTGGGATGGAGTAGGATGAAATGGGCTGGAGTGGGATGGAGTGGGACTGAGTGGGATGGAATGGGATGGAGTAGGATGGAGTGGGATGGAGGGGGATGGAGTGGGATGGAATGAGATAGAATGGGTGCTCTAATCCAGTAGCAATTCTTCTGAATCTGAACGACAGAGGGCGTTTATTATAATCACCTCAAATATTCTTCAAAAATAAATTCTAAATACAGGGATTATATGAAAACGATATGATTTATAAAAAACGTGGCGAGAATTAAGCGCTTCGCACTAAAAAATACATTGTTAAATTCCGACATCCACGCGAACGAAGTCGCGGGCACAGCTAGTTATTAATAATTTTCAACGTATTCACGGTATCATTCTACTTAAGTATTTATTGTAGCTACTAATAAAAACTTTTAATTCCAAGTCCCCCTAAGTTTGTCGCGGGACTAACGATTTACCGTGATACCGGAACGAAAAGGACTATTGAAGGACACCGTAGATTTTTAACCGACTTCAAAAAAAAAGTAGGTTCTCAGTTCGACCTGTATGTATGTATGTATGTATGTTTGTCCGCGATTATCTCGCGTTTGGCTGAACGGATTTTGATGCGGTTTTCAGGAAAGTGTTCATTACATTCTAGAGAAGGTTTTAATATATAACACTAGTAGATATCCCGTGACGTTGCCCGCGTGGATCTGTTTTGCTTACTTGGATCGTAGATTTTCAGAGACGATTGCATGTTTGTCCGCGATTATCTCGCGTTTGGCTGAACGGATTTTGATACGGTTTTCAGAAAAGTGTTTCTTACATTCTGGAAACGGTTTTAATATATAACAATAATGGATATCTCATGAAGTTGCTCACATAGATCCGTTTTTGTTACTAACTAGGATTGTAGATTTTCAATGACGCCGATTTTATGAAGATTTTTGTTGTTGAATATTTCAACTAAAAAGGAAAAAAAGCTTTTTTTTAAAAAAAAGGGAACCGACTTCAAAACCAAACACATAAAACTGTAAAATAACTTTTCTTTCGGAAGGCGGTGGCTTTGTTTTTTATTTCATTTACTATGGCCACCGACTTCCGAAAGAAAAGTTATTTTACAGTTTTATGTGTTTGGTTTTGAAGTCGGTTCCCTTTTTTTTTTAAAAAAAGCTTTTTATTTTTCCCTTTTTAGTTCAGATATTTAACAAAAATCTTCATATAATCGGCGTCTTTGAAAATCTACAATCCTAGTAAGCAACAAAAACGGATCTATGCGGGCAACTTCACGAGGTATCTATTATTGTTATATACTAAAACCTTCTCCAGAATGTAACGATCACTTTTCTGAAAACCGCATCAAAATCGGTTTAGCCAAACGCGAGATAATTGCAGACAAACATGCAATCGTCTCTGAAAATCTACAATCCAAGTAAGCAAAAACGGATCCACGTGGGCAACGTCACGGGATATCTATTAGTGTTATATACTAAAACCTTCTCCAGAATGTAATGAACACTTTCCTGAAAACCGCATCAAAATCCGTTCAGCTAAACGCGAGATAATCGCGGACAAACATAGTATACATACATACATACATACATACAGGTCGAACTGAGAACCTACTTTTTTTTTGAAGTCGGTTAAAAATAAAAAACTTTTTGAAAAATAGGGAACCGACTTCAAAACCAAACACAAAAAAACTATAAAATAACTTTTCTTTCGGAAGTCGGTGGCCATTATGTCAATGAAATAAAAAACAAAGCCACCGACTTCCGAAAGAAAAGTTATTTTATAGTTTTTTTGTGTTTGGTTTTGAAGTCGGTTCCCTATTTTTCATTTTCAAAAAGTTTTTTATTTTTTAGTCAATACAAGTCTAACAGTCCCTCCTGCTTTGCCCTGAGTGGGAGGACTCATTTGATGATTTTACCACGATAAAGGTAAGGTAAAGGTTGCTTAAACAGATTTTTAAATCTTCAAGCAAGCTTAGTCTCTGTCACATTACCTATCTATTCCATGTCGTGTGTCGTTGGTCTACGCCGCCGCCCCGCCGCGCGCCGCCGTTGCGTGCAAAATCTGACCTACTTCTGGTATGTTAGGCAGTCTGCCACCTTTGACCATTTATTGACCTTTTGATTGTATTTTTTATTCTTCAACCTTATTGTGTTCTTGCGTGCAAAAATTAATGATAGATTTATTTATTCTGTTTGGGGGAGTGATTTGGGGTCTAAAACGGTGACTTTAGTAGAAGACGAATTGCGATCCCTAAAATGTAGAGGTTCTTGGTGTTATAATGACTATCATTATTATCTTACTAGATTATTATTCTTTAGAGGGGGGTCTACTGCCCGAAGCGGTCAAAATTTCTAAAGAAATAAGCATAACCTTGTACCTACTTTAATATTAAACATGTAATTTCCTGGTGATGTTGCGAATATCAGATTTTTGACATTCGCGAATGCGAATGCGGATGCGAATATTCAATTCCAATATTCGCGAATGCGAATGCGAATGCGAATATTCAGTTTTAAATCAATTACGTTTGATAATTTAGAAACTACAAAAAGAAACACTTTTTAATGTAACTTTTTAACTTATTTTTATTATTTTTTTTTACTTCCTGTCTGTAAAGAGAATGGAAAAAGTATGCAGGGTGATTATTTTAACTAGGCGTGGTTGGCCTTATGAAACTAAAAGGAATGTCAAAAAACTATGCAAGGATCGTCTCGAGGCCGATTTTGACGAAAACTAAAACTGCATTTTTACTTCACCAGAATTTGATCCTTGCTCCAGCGGGTTCGATTCCTGGCCAGGATTACTGATTCTGCTAAAATCCCATGATGCAGTTTTAGTTTCCGTCAAAATTGCCCTCGAGACTCCTTTCAATGTTTTTCGATATTCCTCATAGTTTCGGATTTAGCCATCCACACCCCATTGAACAATTCACCCTGTATAAGAGTGGCTCTAAGAATGGCATCAGTGAAAGAAAAACAGACAGAAACACGTTTATCTTAACATGGTCATATTTATGATTAATTATTGTGATTGATTTGATGAACATTAATTTGATTATATTGTGATTGATTGATGAATGGCGAGATAAAGGCAGATTAAACAAAAGATGAATGGAGAGGACAACAAAAGATAAGAATGAATGGAGTGTGTGGAAGAAGGAGTATCAGATATTGGTATTTTTTCAGTCTTTCGTATTCGCATAATATTCGCATGAATTTTGCGAATGCGAATGTCTAAAAATATGCGAATATCCGCATGATGCGAATGCGAATGCGAATATTCGTAACATCTCTAATACCTACTACACAAATAGTAAAGTAAATAAATCAATATTTTTGTGAATGTAAAAGAAGGAGAAACTGACTGACTGATCGATCAATGCACAGTTGGAACTGTTGGATATAGAAGCATGTGTGAAGCATGCACAAAAAAAAAAAAAACACTTTCGGTACTCTCATTTAGAGTATAACTAGTTCTTGCGGTTTCACTGCTCGGCTACGGTTGAAGCGTGATGCGATAGCGCCTATAGCCTTCCTCAATAAATGAACTATCAAACACAAAAACATTTATTCAATTCCAACCAGTAGGTAGTTCCCGAGATTAGCGTGTGCAACCAAACAAACTCCTCAGCTATAAAACATTTGTAAAAAGTACTATAATCAACTGTTATGGTATGCAATGACACACAATTTTCCAAGCCATTACTCATTATCCTTGAATTTTATGTAAATGCATGCAAATATCTTGTTTTTGAACGTTGAACTGAGTTTAAGGTTCATTTACCTCATTAATTAGAATGATAAACATATCCTGTACATCTGTATTCGCCGAAGATTCGGACAGAGGAGAACGTAAGGCACTTCCTCGTCGCGAGCATTCACCTGTAATGTAACGTTACAGATTCGAACATTTCATCGGTGACGGAAGACAATCGAGCATCACAATGCGCACCTTGTATCAAATCTATAATAAATGTACGCGAATGCTCGTCAGTCAGGGAGGTAGTACTGTAATGTAATGCTCAAAGTCGAATCTATAATCTAATATCTTTAAACGAGCAATTCTTGTATATTTATTTATATATAATCAGGATCTCGGAAACGGCTCCAAGGATTTTCATGAAAGTTACAGATTAGGGGTTTTTCGGCTCAAGGAATCGATTTATCAAGGTCCCAGGTTCGAGAACAGCTCGGTTCCCAAGATATAGACATTTTAAAAACCGAGCGAAGTTCGGCCAACCAGATATTGTTATATTACACGCGAATGCTCCCGGTGAGGGATCACCTTAGTAAATACATCCACCATTGGCTGTTTGACTGAAAAATCTAATTAATCAGTTAGATTATCAAAAAATATTTGAAACGTATTTTTTCTTTGTTACTTAAACCCAAGAGCAGTGGTATCGGTCCCGACTTACGAATTGTAGGTCGTGGGTTCGAACCCCGCCAGGCGCATTAGGCCCGGTATCCACCAAAGCGGAAAGTCAAATAAAGTCCATATACATATAGTCATCATGTCCTAGAACCAACAATTCGAAGATATGTGACATCTACCAACTCGCACTGGGCTCGCGTGGTGGATGGCCCACTCCCTTTCACGGAGAGGAGGCCTGTGTCCCAGCAGTGGGAACGTTATAGGCTGATGATGACCTCAACCAAAATTGACGAAGATATGACGCTTTTAAAATTTACAATACGTCATGCCGTGGTGCCATTTTTACTGAATTCTGACGTAACGAGGTCTCTCGAATTTTGATGCGTTCTTCTTCTTCTTCTTCTCCAACCTTTAGTCACCCAATGCAGAGTGTAGGTCTCTTCCAAATCTTTCCACTTCTGGCGGTCTTGTGTTATGGCTATTCAGTGTCTTCCGGCCACTTTAACAAGATCGTCTGTCCACCTAGTCGGTTGACAATTTTGATGTGTTATATCTTTGTAAACATTCATTAATTAAATAAAAGAAAAAATATCTACCAAAAACCCGATAGCGTTTTGCCCGATTTTTATCATCATCAGCCTAACGGAGAGGCCTGAGCCACAGGCCTCGACGATCCTGTCTGTGAGAGGGAGTGGGCCATAAACCACCATGCTGGCCCAATGCGGGCTGATTTTACTTTCCTCTATTTAACACCTTTTGGTTTAAAAATCCAGCGTGATCCTGCGGTCTTCATAAGATCGTCAGTCCACCTTGCCGATGCGCTTGCCAGTGCGTGGTCTCTATTCGAGAACCTTACGGCCCCATCGGCCATCAGTTCTGCGTGCTATGTAGCCTGCTCATTGCCATTTCAACTTGCTAATTCGTTGAGCTATGTATGCAACTTTGGTTCGTCTGCGAATCTCCTCGTTTCCGAGTCGTTTAAGGGAGATTCCGAGTTTTAATCCACATAAAATTTTAACCCAATAAAAAACAATCTAATATTTTTTTCTTTTGTTTCAGGTATCCAAAATGCCATAAATACTTAAATGAACTAAGTACTTAATGTTACGAAGAATTAAAAAATCACATAAGTGCCAAAAATACTTAAAATAAATAGTAACTTAAGTGAACAAACATGGACCCGGGATACTTTGATATCGAGAGGAAACAGAATCCAAGAGAAACTGCGAGTTATTTATCGAAATTTTGTTTCTGGTAAGTATAATTTTATTAAACTACTATTAATCTAATTTTGCTTATCCTTGAGGTGGCCGAGTGGTAAAATCATCAAAAGAGTCCTCCCTCCTAGAGCAGGACTCAGGCACTGTCAGACTTGTACTGATTAAAATCCACGGTGTCCTTCAATAGCCCTTTACGTTCCGGGGTCACGGTAAATTGTTAGTCCCGTGACCAGCAAATATAACTAAAAGAACGATTTTCTGGCTTTAAGGTCATTCCTAATACCCAAATCACCAGCGAAATGTGAATGAACTTTCACTCACAATTTTTCAGGTTTCAAGTGTGTTTTCAAAATATCAGCCTGTGTTTTTCTGTTTTCAGGTACACACGTTCTGTCTTCGCTAAAGGCAGAAAAGGACAGCTCAGTATATCAGATGTATATAGGTCAGTACTCAGTATATGTTACAGGAGATAAACGCATTAACGCATGCGACGCGCATCGTAAAGATGTTTTTTTGAGGAAAGAAAAATTTCAGATTGCAAGGTGCAGGTGTGGGTTGCAATGGCCTAGTTGGTTAAGGCGTCTGGAGTACCTATCCAGAAGACGCGGGTTCGAATCCCACGAATCCCACTTGCAATCTGAAATTTTTTTTTCCTCAAAAAATCATCTTTATCTAGGAATTGTATAAAATTCCGAAGCCATGTAAAAAAAATATAAAAAAGCAAATTACGTGTACAGGTAAACAGAGCCCTGCTAAGCGGGGCTCCTCTTTCCGTGTGCAAGGTTTAAAGGAAAATTCGGTTTGGTTAGGTTTCACACATTTCCGAAAG
The DNA here is from genome assembly GCA_954870645.1 of Agrotis clavis. NCBI lineage: Eukaryota > Metazoa > Arthropoda > Insecta > Lepidoptera > Noctuidae > Agrotis > Agrotis clavis. Next base: position 9,041,518 of record OX940945.1, read on the forward strand.
ATTTTAGGAATTACATACAATTTTTTTTTTGTAAAAAAGATTGCCCCGTTATGAATTTATCCTGTGTCGTACGAAGGACGCATTAAAAATTTAAGAAAACTTGAGTCGTGTTTGAATATTTTCTCGTAAGTCTTTTAAACAGACAAGATATATATTATTTACTAGCTGTGCCCGCGACTTCGTTCAAGTGGATGTCGGATTTTTTATAAAATTGACAAAGTTTCATACAAACTTTCATCCCCTATTTTATCCCCTTGGGGGTAGAATTGATCAAAATCCTTTCTTAGCGGATGCCTACGTCATAACATCTACCTGCATGCCAAATTTCAGCCCGATCCGTCCAGTTATTTGGGCTGTGCGTTGATAATCACTGTCAGTCAGTCACCTTTGAGTTATATATATATTTAGATGTGTCTTAAGTTTTAGTACTACATTTGCAGGTGTACACCGGGCCACAAGGCGACACCACGGGGAGATACACTGGGTCTGCAATGGAAGAAACAGTTGCAGAAAAAAGGTAAGTTGCATACATTCATACGTTCCATTGCACACACATAATAATTTTAGACTTCCTCCAGTCCATAACCCTGGCTGAGGGCAGAGGTGGACTTTGTACTTGTGGCTCTACTTTTTAAAACTGTGAAGATAAATGTCAGACGGTTATTTAGAGAAATATTCTTTTAAAGACAAGGGAAGTTTTAAGGAAACTTCAATTCAGGAACATTTTCCAAGATATGATTAGTTTTATAACCAACTTGTATTCACTAAATTCAGTCGTTTATATTCTACTAGCTTCCGCCCGCGGCTTCGCCCGCGTGGTGTTTTGATAGCCTATGTTCTTTCTCAGGGTCTAAAGATTGTCTGTGCCAAATTTCATCAAAATCGGTTGAGAGGTTTAAGCGGGAAAGCGTAACAGACAGACAGACAGTTACTTTCGCATTTATAATATTAGTTTGGATTAAATAAGTATGAATTTTATTATAAGTGGTGTTTCTAAAGCCTGCTCTACACTACTCGCGAAGTTAGTCGAAGTTGACCGAATACGATAGTGTAGGTGGGCACTTCGCTTCGCTTCGTGCAACTTCGGCTCGCTTCGGGCGACTTCCATTTGTTGTCGGTTTTTACGACCGAGTCAAAGGGCACAATGATGACACAGGCAACTTCGCGAGTAGTGTAGTCACATACTTCGGGACTTCGATCAACTTCGACGAGTACTTCGTCGATGCAACTTCGGGAGTAGTGAAGGAGAGGTGGAATATTTCGAAAAATCTTAAAAGTTCGATGTCTCCAAAACCAGTCAGTTTGGACCCCATGTTCTCGAGTTAAAATTGTTGCATATTAGGTGTATTACAAAATCGTCCTATACAACGTGTAACGTTAAATGCGCAAAACCTCTCGTGGGGAAACTCAGCCCATGTTACTGAACAATGTTTGTTATAAGACTTTTGGAAATTCGCAAAAAAAAAATGGTTTTTCATACAAAATGAGAAATTGATCGGGCCCATCTTCATCAGTATGAAAAACCGTTTTTTTTTGCGAATTTCTAAAAGTCTTAGAACAAAAATTGTTCAGTAATCAAAATCAAATCAAAATTCTTTTTATTTCGTTATTACACAAAACATGTTATAACAGTTGGTGACGTCTCCTTTTAAGCATATAGATGCCTGTGCCAGGAGGCGCCGCTCTTTCATATCGTACACTTATTTTTTTTACAATTTGTGCAATAATTAATGTTGTTGAAACAAAAGCGCAGGGAAAAGAAACAAAATAATGTATAAACAAATCAAATTAATACTACATAGTTTTTTTTTTTTTTTTTTTTTTGTTAGTCTGTTGGTGTATGGAGTTGGTGTCAGGTGAGTTTCTGTTTGTGAGTGTGTACGTTCGTGTCAGTGTGTAAATGTGTGTGTGCGTACAGGTGTTTGTGTGTACGTGTGAGAGTGTGTATGTGTGTGTGAGAGTGTGTATGTGAGTGTGTGTTCGTGTGAGAGTGTGTATGTGTGTGTGTGTTCGTGTGAGTGTGTATATGTGTTCGAAAGCGTCATTTTTTTTTTATTCGAGGCTGATTAAATATATTACTCAAACAGTTTATTCTACAGTTTGTTCAATAGAAGTTTCTCCACTTCGTCGTAGCACAATTTTGTTATCCACTCAATCAGCAGCGCTTTGCATTCCTTAAACGGTTTAGTATATATTTCTATTTGTTTGTTTATTTTGTTATATAAATAAGAAGATCGTTTATCATATTGTATGTTAGCAAAAACTGTTTTTACGAAAGGAGTGGGAGCAACATTGTGCTTTATTCTTTTATTTAATATATTGGGGTCTAAAGGTAATGTTTTATGTTTTTTTAATACTATGTGTATAATATATAATTTACGAACAGATAATAAGTTACTTATTTGGTATAGCTCATGAGTGGGAAAAATCCTTTTTTTAAAGTACATTACTTTTAGCAATGTACGTTGTGCTCTTTCAACATCAAGGAAACGTGTTTTACGAGCGCCTCCCCAAATGGATATACAATATACTGTCACAGACTGAACAAGTGAAATATACACCTCGTTTAGAAGATTTTTAGCTAAGCCTTTCCGTGGGACAATGTGACGTAATGTTTTAAAAATCCAAATAAATTTTCTTATTCTCGCAGTAATTTGTTCGATTTGAGGGTACCAGGATAGGCTCTGGTCCAACACTATTCCTAAGTACTTCACTTTATTGACTTTACTAATTATTGGACAGTTACAGTCCCTATCACTCATACTCCTACACTCGTGAATTTTAATGTTGAAATCTTGTTTCGGTTGGACATTTTTATATATTGTGAAGCAGATATAATTGGTTTTGCTCGTATTTAATGTGAGGAGATTTGTTTTTAGCCAAGAAGCTACTCGTGCCATACCTTTTTCTGTATTGGATTTGGTTTCGGCCCAGTTTGAGCCAGTGAAAACGATTGCGGTATCATCAGCGTAAGAAAAAATTCTTGCATTATTTATTGTCATATTACATAAGTCGTTTAAGTATATAAGGAATAGCGTAGGACCCAGAACGCTTCCCTGAGGTACGCCGCATGTTACATCAACATCCTCACTAACAATTTTATCTAGCTTAACCTTCTGTTTTCTATTAGTCAAGTAATCGATAAATATTGATAGTGGTGTACCTCTAATACCAATTTTTTCTAGTTTTTGGATAAGTATTGGAATAGAGACCGTGTCGAAGGCCTTCTTTAGGTCTATAAAAACAGATAAACATCTAGTTCCTTTGTCAAGTTCCCTTGTTAGTACTGCAGTTAAAGACGTAATAGCGTCTTCCGTAGAAATACCCCTTCTAAAGCCAAATTGAAATGGAGATAAAATTTTGTTGGTTTGTAGATAGCTAAGTAATCTTGAATTTAAAAGTTTTTCTAATATTTTTGCGATAACTGGAATAACAGAAATTGGTCTATAATTATTAATATCACCCTCTTGTCCACCTTTGTAAATAGGGGTTATTATTGATTTTTTCAAAGAATTAGGGAAGGTCCCTTGCTTAAAACAAAGATTTGCTAAGTGCGTTATAATTGGGATTATTTCATGTTTTATATGTTTGAGGTACCTAGTGGAGATATTATCCCATCCTGGGGCACTATCTGATTTAAGAGAGTTTATTATACTATTTACTTCATTTGTATCTGTATCCAGTAGAACAAAGGAACTAGAGAGACTAGGTAAGGAACGTAGGTATTGATTTAGGTCGTTCTGAGTTATGTTTTGTTGGATGTTATTTGCTAGTTGATTACCAATATTTGCGAAATAATTATTAATGAAGTTTGCTGATTCAAAAGAAGATGATTTTAGACTAGTTATTTCAGAATTAGTTCCAGTAATTTTATTTGTAAAAGTGATGTTTTTTAGGTTTTTCCAAAGAAGCTTGTTATTATTTAATGAATTTTTGAGAAGGTTTCTTTCATATTTTCTTTTAAGTTTTTTTATTAGGTTGTTACAATGATTTCTGTAACGAGCATATGTAATTTTTTTTATTTCATTATGGGGATCATCTCGGGATTTTTTTTGGAGTCTATTACGATTTTTTATAAATCTTAATATGCCTGTTGTGATCCAGGGTTTAATTGTTCGTTTACTTTTTGGGATGTTGTGAACAGTAGTGTTTATTTTTATTGATTCAATAAGATATTGTGTTAAGTGTTCTGTTATGTAATTGGGATTTTCACAAAGAAGTAATGATGATAGATTTTTTTCTTTTAACCATTGAAGAGCACTTTCATAGTCAATTTTGGTAATCAATTTTGCAGTGGTTTTGGGGTGTTTTATTTTAGATAAAGATAGAAAGGTTGTTCTATGGTCTGTAACAGTAGTACGTAGAATGGCAATAAAGGCAGAGTGCCGTTTTCTGTCAATTTTTAACATAAAGTGATCAAGACAACTATTTTCCCTTGTATCTAAAATATGACCTGGGAGAATACCATGACCCGATAACATGTCCAGGTATGAAGTTCTATTTTTTAGTTCATAGGTTTGTTCGGTGTGTTTAGGTCTTATATTTATGTTTATATCACCAGCAACTATAACATTATTTTTTTGAGAATTTAAATTATCTAAATGGAGTGCTAAGGAATTTATAAAGGATTCCGCGTTAGTATGAGACGGTGAACGATATATGCATAAAATTGTATTATTCAATATATTAAGTTGTAGGCATGATGCGTGGCTAATGTTAATTTCAGTGACGCTGGCTTTTATGGTGTCCTTGACGTATACTACGACGCCGTCGTTTTGATTTAACTGTCGAGATGTTGCGTAGGAGCGATACTTTGGTAATATTGGTATGGGTTTATTTGGGTCAAGTCGGCATTCGGTCAAGATTATGATGTCTGTTTCAAAATCGAGGCAAGACATATTTACAATAAAGTCACTGAAATTGCAATATATGCTTCTAATATTTTGGGAAATTATGGTAAGGTCACTTTTGTCAATGTTATAACTCTGAGCAAGTTCACTACTATCACATTCCACCGCCTTCGCAATACTTAAACTATCGATGTCGATGAGAGTTTGTAGTAAATCACTCATTGTTATGGTTTATAGAATATACGGTACATTTTAGAATTAGGGTACTATTTATATAACATGATTCAAGCCAATGGGATATACTATCTATGGATGCAGAATAGTTATATTTTAATTTAGTTTGTCCGTAAATATTAATTAACACATTTTTTGTTATTGTTAAATCTGTATATCTGTATATTGTTTTGTTTGATTTCAAGTAATTAATTAAAATTGACGCAAGTGAATAAAATCTTTTAAATGTATAAAATGTGTGATAATAATGCTGTGTGTGTGTGTTTGTTGGTTTAATTATAAGAATAGTGGAGTACGTAATTTGTGTGAATGTCGTGTAAGTGTAACAGACTGTACATACCCAGTTAAACAGGCACCGAAAAAAAGCAAATAACCATTGAGAACAGAGAACTTCATTATGCGAATATAGTCATTGGTTGATTATCAACTGATGGATTTGTGCTTCGGTTTTAATTAGGATTGATGGAGAGTCGTCTTCTCTTTTGAGGTATACCCGTCCATATGAGGTCCAGCAGTATTTATAGGCTTTTGATTTCACGAGGTCACGTGCAAGGAAGTGTAGTCGTGCAGCTTTCGCGGTGAGTTGCTCCGTGATGAATATAGGGGTATCCTCGTTTGTGCGAATGTCCAGGTGTTTGGCACATAATTTCAATTGTTGTTTAGTGTTAAATGCCTTACAAGATTTTAAAATGTTGTTCTTTACAATTGCGGAGTTTGTTTCCACTACAATCGGTGTGTTTCTAGCTTCTTTTTTTGTGCGAACTCTGTATATATCACTGATAACCGACCTGTCGATTGGACAGCCCACTGAGCTTGAAAGACTTGCGACCATATGTAGTAGGTCGTCCTTGGTTTCATTTGATTTTTTTGGTACATTTTTTAACTCAAAATTAGCCTTTCTGTTATCTTGCTGCATAGTTTCGATTTTATCCTCCAATAGAATAATATATTTTTTATCTTCTTTTATTTTGTCCTCCAATGACACGATTTTTTTCTTAAATTCTTCATTTTGTTCCGTCAGGAATACAATGGAACTGTCAATGTTGCAACTTGATTGTTGTATTCCTTGGAGTATGATCGAGTTTTTTTTAAACTCTTTCTCTTGGGCTGCCATCATATTGGAAAACATTGACTGCATCTCTTCCTTGAATTTGGCAAGTTCTTCAACGAAGTCATCCTCTCGCTTCCTCTTTTGACGGGAGACTACAAAATTAGGGGGTGTTGTATGATCCGGATTCTGGAGCCCTACCCGGTCCAAATCCGTTTCCGATAGGGATTTATCCAAGTTGGTTCGATCCATTTCGCTGTAGGTTAACAAATAAATGTCTATATATTATCCTTCCGTAAACAGTTGGGAGTTATTTGAGTAATGAAGTAATGATGCAATCGGTTGGCGTCGTAGCACTGTAGCCGCACTGTCCGCGTCACCGTCGTAGCCGTAGCTCGTAGCTGGTGACGTCGTGTTTCGTAGACCGCGATGACAGAGATGGCAATTATGGTGATGGTCTTATTCCCTCGAGGGTTGCGGGGGACGGGTGCCGCTAGATACAGCGGCCGGCGCGCGGTGAAGTACTCGTTTAGTTTCACTTTTATGGTTGTCGTAATTTCGGGTGTTTTGCAACACTTATAAGGTTCAAACTGTTTTAACTATGATTTTGAGTTATAATATATTTTTAATAATTTAGCTGTGCACGTCTGCTCGCAACAGAGACCCGGACGAAAGAGGATTCAGTAACATGGGCTGATTCGAGTTACCCCACGAGAGGTTTTGCGCACTTACCGTTACACGTTGTATGGTGGGGTTCCTAAGGCCAGGTTCACACGGCGACCATTCGATTCGATTTTTTCACGTAGGTATACGGTTTTACCGTATACGATGCAGTCGTTCACACGGCAACCATTCGATTCGATTTTTTCGGGCCACGCATGCGAGTGCGTACGATTCACGATCGATTTTATCGAATACGCCACTGCGTGTCGTATTCGATAAAATCGTTTCGAGACGCGGCGTTCCGGTGACAACTTCGCACGGTATACGGTAAAATATATTTCTCGAACACGGGATTTTCCCGTATGAACGCCGTGTAAACAATTTTTAAGTTTTCATATATATTCTGTTGTCACTACTCTATTCGATAAAATCGTTTATACGGTACACGGGAAAATAATCGCCGTGTGAACCTGGCCTAAAGGTATGACCTACAAAATTCTTTGAAAAACAAAATATTAGCTTAAAGTACAGAGCACTATTATATCTCCATGTTTCACATGAGAAAAGCCGAGTGTAAGCAAGTAGATAGTGAAATAATGCTATTAATTTTTCTTTTTCAGAAAAAGGCAAACAGCCGTCCCTTCTCCGAGCTATTATCCGTGCATATGGACTGAAATTCATCATAGGAAATATTATATACGCCTTTGTAGATGCTGCTATTAGGTAAGTTACGTTCAACGACGACCTTTTTAACTGACTTCTAAAAAGGAGGCGCTTCGGTTCGTCTAGTTCTTATATCCTACCAGCTGCTCCAGCGCGCGGTATCACCCGCTACAACTCGAAAATAATCTGATGGGTACATAAAATCGGGATAAAAGCTATCCTGTGTTAATCCAGGTCCGGGCACGCCGCAATCGCGGCGGTAAGACCCCTCTTTGAGGAGTGGCTGGATAGGCGTCACGGCGTCCTAACCTTCCGCCTGACGCAAGTCCTCACCGGACACGGATGTTTCGGAAGGTACCTGTGTCTGATGAGGATGGAGGAAACGTCTGGGTGTCACCACTGCGAGGATCGCCCGGAGGACACTGTGGAGCATACGGTGCAGGACTGCCCCGCTTGAGCAGAACACCGCCGTGTCCTCACCACGTCGACAGGCGGAGACCTCTCGCGCCCGGCATTGGTCGAGGCCATGCTGCGGGGCGAGACGGAGTGGGAAGCGGTTGCCTCCTTCTGCGAAGCAGTAATGCTTGCGAAGGAGGAGGCGCGCCGCGTGAGGGAGAGGACAGCGTCCTCCCTCCACCCCAGCCGCAGTGGTAGACGCCCGCGGCGTCTGACGTTGGCAGACGATCTCCTGCCACCCCGTAGGCGCGGTCATGCGGGTGGTGAGTAAAGGGCAACTCGCAGCCCGACCATGGACCATGCCCGGGTCGACGGCGCGTTAGGTTCCACGCGCGCCTCAAAGAGCGTCAGCGTGATGACGTCCCCCCCCCCTAGAGGGCCAAAGCCTGCCGGGGTCGAGGGACTTTTTCCATTACCGTGGCCCCGGAACATAAAGGGCTATTGAAGGACACCGTGGATTTTAGTCAGTACGAGTCTGACAGTCCCTCCCGCCCTGCCCTGGGTGGGAGGACTCATTTGATGACTTTACCACGCTAAAAAAAGTAAAATTATTTTTGATGTTATGTTTCGTTTATCCACAGATTATCAATACCGCTGTGCCTAGAGGGTCTGATCCATTACTTCTCGCCGTCTCATTCCGGAGTGAAAGCGCATGAAGCATATCTGTATGCAATTGGAGTAGTTGGGTAAGTACCAATACATACTCTAAATTAACTAGTTATACCTATAAGAAGACAGGGACACGAGCCCCGAGCTCCTCACAGCTCGTGGCTAAATAATTATAGCCGCACAGGGGCCTATCTTCCGGTATAAGCCGCGCTTGCCGAAGTTGGTCTGGGGATGGATGATCATCTGTCATAGCGAGTTTCCTCTGTGCCTCGGAAAGCACGTAAAGCCGTTGGTCCCGGCTGTCATTTGTAGATCTTTGACAGTCGTTACTGTTAGTCAGAAGCTCAAGTCTGACAACCAGTCTTACCATGGGGTATCGTTTTACCTAGTTTGACGTTCATCATCTGCCTGCCTTTTTCCAACTATATTGTGGTCGGCTTCTAATCTAACCGGATGCAGCTGAATATCAGTATTTTACATGGAGCGACTGTCTATCGGACCTCCACAACACATTAACTAGGTAATACGATACCCCATGGTAAGACTGGTTGTCAGACTTTAGAGCTTCTGACTAACAGTAACGACTGTCAAACATCTACAAATGACAGCCGGTACCAACGGCTTTACGTGCTTTCCGAGACACGGAGGAAACTCGCTATGACAGATGGTCATCCATCCACAGACCATCCTCGGCAAGCGCGGCTTATACCGGAAGGTCGGCCTGTGGCTGTAATTATTTAGCCACGAGCTCCTCACATCCCTCAGATGGTCACCCATCCACAGAAGCGCGGCTTAACCCGGTAGATCGGCCTGTGCGGCTGAAATTTTTGTGAAGATAAACAATATTTTTGTGTTGAATTATTTCAGTTTCATGGCGATTAGTGCAAGTTTAGTTCATCCAATGTTGTTGTGGTTACTGAATATGGCGATGAAAGTGCGAGTCGCGTGTGGATCACTCATATACAGAAAGGTAATTATTCTAATTTTTATTCAAAGATACCACAATAAAAGAAAACATAATTTAAATATATTTTCATTACGTCACAACTAAGTACAATCTTTACTTGCTTCTGACGTCACGATTCCCTCACTCTTCAGCTTTGATGCGTCATATAAAAATACATTTGCAATGAGGATGGCAACTGGGGACTAATGGCGCTAGTATAGCTAGTTCCAAGCATCGTCATTGGTTCAAATCTTATAGGTACTTCAAAATAGTACTACGTCATTGGTCGGATTAGGACTACTCTATGGTGGCGCCAACTACAATATCTTTGCATTGCCAACCCCATTAACTGATGCTGTCTGGACTTTAAAAGAGACTGTGACCTCTGAGATTATTTCGGCTGTTTCTTCTCAGAGTAGTCAGGTACGAAACACCGGCCTCATCTAGTTAAACGTCCGGGGCGAAGACCAGTTTTTCGGGCCGGTGCGCCCTGGGATGCGGGCAAAAACTCTTCCTTAGGCACTGTGTGCCTAAGGGGTCTCTTTGCCCGTATGCGAGTAGCCTGTCGTGTGGACGCTCCAACGCGTGTCCCTCTGATCAGCAGAGGGCACAGCGGCGGAGCGGGCTTGCGGACGGTGAGTAATGGGTAGCTCGCCGTCCGACCAAGGACCAAGCCCGGGTCGGTGGCGCGTCGTGTTTCGCGCCAAATGCCTGCTGGGGTCGCGGGTTTTTTCTTAACCCAGGATACCGTGGCCCCGGAACGTAAAGGGCATCCGAAGGAACACGGGTGGATTTTAGTCAGTAAGAGTCTGAACAGTCCCTTCCGGCCCACCCAGGGCGGGAGGACTCATTTGATGATTTTACCACCTAAAAAAAAAAAAAGATGTTTTCTAAGACCAACTTACAAATTAATGTCTATCTAACTGATAGACTTATTAGATGTATTCAGTCAAATTTCCTAATTGCCTATTTCGTTTTCAGCTCCTCCGCCTAGATTTAACAAAAGGAGGTAAAGCCTCCGAAGGTCTAGCAGGCCACGTGGTGAACCTCCTCACCACAGACGCCCAGAGGTTCGACATGGCGTCCCTTTTCATGGTGGACCTCGTGAGGACTCCCATAGAGAGTACCCTCATAGTGTACCTCATGTACAGACAGATTGGAGTCGCCACGCTCATCGGCGTCGCTTTCCTCATCATGTTTATACCGCTACAAGGTTAGTAGATTTAAACTTTTTTTTAGGGTTCCGTAGCCAAATGGCAAAAAACGGAACCTTTATAGATTCGTCATGTCTGTCTGTCTGTCTATCCGTCCGATGTCACAGCCCTTTTTGACGAAAGTATAAGAGCTATCCTGTTGAAACTTGGTAAGTAGATGTATTATGTTAACCACATTAGGATTTGACACAAAAATAAAACAAAAACCCGTACTTAGAATTGAAACTCAAAACATTTTTTTTCGCCTGACCCATACGTGTCGGGTATCTATGAATAGGTCTTGAAAAATGATATTGAAGTTGAAGTTACTAACATCATTTTTTTCTAAACTGAACGGTTTGCGCCAGAAACACTCCCAAAGTGGTAAAATGTGTCCCCCCCCCCTGTAACTTCTAAAATAAGAAAAATCAAAATCAAAGCATTTATTTCAAGTAGGCCAGTTACAGGCACTTTTGAATTGTCATAGACAATCAAAGGAATATTATTAAACACTACAAAAGTTATGGTGCTACAGTCCCAGTCACAAGACATAAAAACTGTGAAAGTACCGTAGATGCCCGTTCCAAGAAGTAGATCTCTATGGAGAAGAACGTGCAAGAAACTCCATGGACACTCTTTTTAGATCGCCAGAATTATTACAGAACTTTTGTTACATCATTCATTTGAGGTGGTACATTATGTGAGAACGATGTAGCAAGTTTTTGATTAAAAGTGTCCAGAGTAACAATTAAAACAAAGACAATTCAAAAACAAAATGATCAATAATTATTAAAATAAGCCGTGGCAGCTAAGAGATGACCAGTCTCAACTGACAGCGCCTGTTCACGAACATGACACATGCATCAGCACCATTCAGCTCAACCATTTTGGAGGGAGCTAAATGATCCGACACACGCGCCACCATCAGCGAGACATTTGAGTGAGCATGACACACTCTCAGCCGCCAGGGTCATTCAAGTCAACAAGAGACGTAGGTACTCAGTGAATGACAGCTCTGAAGTACATAGTACTCACACAATGCCGGCTATGAAACTATATAATACAAGGAAGATTGAATCTATACAATGCAAATACAGTTGTACAATCTTCAGCAGCTCCAACAATGGTATTAAGTATACTTCCACTATCAATTTATTTATACATTCACTGTCTCATGGAGCAGGACCAGCATGGAGCCAAGCATTATCATCAGCGATATAGTCGCTCAGTTTGTAATATGCCTGCTTACACAGTGTGCGTTTAATGCATGTTTTGAATTTCGTCTCATTCAGTTCAATGACGTTTTGTGGTAGCTTATTATAGCATTTTAAACAGTACCCCATGAAAGAAGAGTCTACTTTGGCGAGTCTGAAGCCCGGCTGAACTAATTGGTCCCTATTTCTAGTATGATAATTATGTCTGCCACCTCTTTTAGAGAAAAGTTGCAGATTTTTTCTAACGTACATTATATTTTCATAGATATATTGACAAGGTACCGTCAGGATGTTAATTTCCTTAAACAGTTCTCTTAGAGAATCGCGCCTACGGAGATTATATATGGCTCGAATAGCTCTCTTTTGGAGAATAAAGATAGACTCGATGTCAGCCGCCCGTCCCCACAATAAAATGCCATACGACATTATACTGTGGAAGTAACTAAAATAGACAATTCTCGCAGTATCAACGTCTGTGAATTGACGAATCTTCCAAACAGCATATGCTGCTGAACTTAATCGCCCCGCAAGAGTTGTTATATGAGGGCCCCATTGTAGCCTTGAATCAAGTGTCATACCCAGGAAAACCGTTTTATCGACGAACTCTAGTATCTCATCATCCAACACTATGTCATAATTACTATTTTTAACATTTGGTAAGGCAAACCTAATGCATTTAGTTTTGTTTCCATTTAATACTAAATTATTTGCTGTGAACCAATTATGGATCTGACGCAGGGTATTATTGACGACGTCTAAATTTTGGGCTCGCCTATTTATTTTAAAAATTAGGGAAGTGTCATCAGCAAATAACACCATATTGTGTAGTTGATTTTTAAGTAAATAGGGTAGATCGTTTATATATACAAGAAAGAGGAAAGGACCCAATATTGAGCCTTGTGGAACTCCCATTTTAACTGTTAAACCCTGTGAATTTACACCATTTATCTGAACTTGCTGTTGTCTATCACACAAATAAGATTTTACTAAACTAAGAGCAAGTTTACCTAATCCGTAATGTTCAAGTTTCAAAAGTAATGTATCGTGATTAACGCAATCAAATGCTTTGGAGAGGTCACAGAATATTCCTATGGCGTCTTGTGCCTCTTCCCATGCAGTAAATATGTGCTTCAATAGGGTGACACCGGCGTCAGTTGTACAACGTCCCTTGGTGAAACCATACTGCTGATCGTGTAAGATTTTGTGGGTGTTGAAGTGATTAAGCATCTGATTTAGCATTACTTTCTCAAATATCTTGCTAAAGACTGGCAACACGGATACTGGTCTATAATTGTTAGTATCTTTAGAGTCCCCAGATTTAAAAAGAGGCACGACTTTACTGAACTTCATCAAATCAGGAAAAACTCCTTGATCCACACACAGATTAAAAATTAATGCCAAATATGGCGCTACAGTTTCCACAATGCCTGTACAAACTTTGATAGACAATCCCCATAAATCTTCGGTCACTTTAATTTTGATTTCCCGGAAAGCTTTAATAACTGTCATAGGATTTATATGTTTAAACTTAAAATCAGCCGGGCTGTCAGAAACGTTCGCCTTTAATAAAGCTATTGAAATATCAGGTGAGGAATTCAGAGCCTCCGTAGTCCTTACCGGTATATCAGTAAAGAATTTAACAAATTCTTCAGCTACTTCAAGATTTGAGCTTATAGGACCACAAGATGTCTGCAAAGCATAGTTAGTGTTGGGCTTTTTTTTCCTGCCAGTCTCGTTATTTATAACTTTCCAAACCGTTTTTATTTTATTTTCCGACGATTTGATCTTATTGCTAATATGCATGGCTTAAGCAGCTTTGCAAGTATTTTTAAAAATTTTTGAATAAGCACCAACATACTTATTAAAAGTTTCAGTGTTAATGTAAGGCTTAAGGCCATACAGTTCAAATAGTCTTTCCCTACTTTTCCTAATACCCCTAGTCGCCCAGTCACTAAATACAAATTTGGGGTAAATGTTTTTTCTTTTCTTTTCAAAAGTTTTATTGAATTCAGTATGAACTATTGAAAAGAAATAAAAGAAAGAGAATGATAAAACTAAAAAAAAATATATGATGTACATTCATTACCACTGGTAATGTACATCATATATATTTTTTTAGTTTACATAAACTTCAATTGAAAATTGGTTTGAACGAGATCGAGTAATTAGTTTTTTTTAAGCGTCATAAATCGTAAACCGCAATTTACTTTTCAAAGTTACAACCAACTACAAGAACGTTTATATTATGTTACTTGCTGCTACGGAACCCTTCATGGGCGAGTCCGACTCGCACTTGGCCGGTTTTTTGTCGTCGTAGAATCATCAAATGAGTCCTCCCACCCAGGGCAGGGAGGGGTCTTTCAGTCTGTCGGTCTGCAGGGCTCATTTAACAAAAGGAAAAATAGGTGTCCGTTATTTTTCAAAACTCTAAATGGTCGACAAATTAGATTTGTAATTTATTAATGGCCTGTATTATCATCATTATAATATCGCCTTAGTTCTACTACCAAATATGACCTTCATCAATATTCACTATTTTTCTTTTCTGCAGGTTACCTCGGTAAGATATCAAGCAAGCTCCGTCGCCAGACCGCCATTAGGACGGACAACAGGATCCGCCTGATGAATGAGGTGATACAAAGCATTGAGGCAATCAAGATGTATGCCTGGGAGAACGCCTTCGTTAAGATCATTGGGAAGGCTAGGAAGTAAGTATTTCAATATTTCTACTAGCTTTTTGCATACCGATTTGCTCACGTAAAGGATATTGGCAAGTTTCCCTTGAAGCCTCGGCCCTTAAACTATACAGGATCTTTCTTTTAAATTGGCCAAAAGCCAAAAGGGAGAAATCCGAATCCATAAGAGATACCGGAAAACTTTCTTAGTAACCTTTAGCTCTTTTTTGATGTTGACAATTTTGGCGTTTTATTTTTTTGGTCAAGTGTGAGTTATCCACAGAGATAAGTGAAATTGGCCAATTTTTTTGTTTAATGACCTTCGACTCTGTTTCATGTAAGGATCATTTCATTGTATCGGAAAAAAAAATCGGGACGGCGGAAGTTGGTCAAATTTTGCAAAAAAAATTTTCATACAAATTGAATAAACACATTTTTAACTATATTTTTGTCCACAGGAAAGAAATGAACGTAATAAAAAAAATGTCGTGGCTGCGCGCAGTAATGATATCCTGCGTGAAACTGAACACGAAAGTCGCCATCTTACTCAGTATTATGTCTTACATCTCTTTCGGCAACGATTTGACAGCTGCCAAAGTATTTGTCATATTCTCGTACTACGAAATACTGAAGTACACGCTCGTCGACTTTCTCCCTCTAGCAATCACGTTTACATTGGAAGCTTACGTGAGTGTGAAAAGGATGCAAGAGTTTCTCCTGTTGCCTGAAGTTGATAACCAAGATGGCGTCGATTTGTTGACGATTGATGAGAAGAACGTTCCTGGCAGTAACGGTGTTTTTGAGAAGATTGGTAATGGGTGAGTATTTTTTCTTCATATTTTTCTTATAAGTAGGATAGTAGTTTGGCCGGATATTTACGGAATATCCGGTTATATCATAATCCGGATAGTGTAATATTTGGATTTAAGTAACGTAAGGGTGCGTACGCATCTGGCGAATGCGCCGCGAATGTGCAGCTCGCGAGCCGTTTGCGAGCTGCCCGCGAGCTACGCGCGTGCAGTCACGGCAATGTTTTGGTGCGCCTCTTTCGCGAACTCATGTAAGGCTGGCAAAAGGCGCGCGTGGTGTAACGAGTAGCACGTAGTATCGCTGATGTACGGTGTAGCCATATACGTAAGAATTAATTTACTTAAATTAATCGCTCTAGTGTCGCAGATCGCGTCGCGGGCTAGTGTAGCCTCAGCCTAATAGGAGATCGGCATGAAAGTTAGTGATTATTATGTCAGTTTAAAAACTTATATAACATAATACTTGATTGGAACGCAGTTTGGTGTTACAACCAATGCTTTTTTTAAGCGTGGTAAAATCATCAAATGAGTCTTCCACCCAGGGCAGGAACTGTCAGACTTGTACTGGCTTAAATCCACGGTTTCCTTCAATAGCCCTTTACGTTCCGGAGTCACGGTCGGTAGCTCGTTAGTCCCGTGACCCCGGGTAATCAGTTAGTACACCGCCTAGAACACTGCGCTCCTTTGTACACTAATAAAATACTTAAATCATCAGAATCTTCCTTCCATTCTCTTCACAGTCAACAAGCATACATCAAATCTGAGAGCAACTTGGAACAACTAAAACCTCAAGTGCTGATAGCTATGAAGGATTACACGGCACACTGGAAGAACGTGGACGATGACACGGTGGACGGGAAGATACCGGCTCTCGTGGATATTAATCTTACTGTGAGTAACTTTCGTAGTAATGAGCATATTTGCCAGAGAATCAGAGGCACCGGCGTGCCCATTGCCACTTCAACTTTCACATTTTGGTCGCGGGACCGTTTCATCAGGTAACTGTAACCCTGAAACCAACGACTATATAATACTAGACTACGCATTGCACGATCTAACGAACAAAACTATTCTGCCAACTCGCTGAGGTACTACGTAAGCGAGGGGGGCGGGGTACTGCGTTGTGATTGGCTAACTCAAGGTCTGTTCTGTCTCAACGTATGTTTACGGCTCACAGGATTGGTCGAAATGAGACGGATATAAGACTTTTTTGCCTAATGTGTTGGCAGACATCGGTCGCCTGTTATTAGGAGTCTAGTATTATATCGTCGTTGCCTGAAACGTAAAGGGCTATTGAAGAATCACCGTGGATTTTAGTTTTAAAATCATCAAATGAAACCTCCCACCCAGACCCACAGGAGAGACTGTCAGATTTGTACTGACTAAAATCCACTGTGTCCTTTAATAGCCCTTTACGTTCCAGGGCCACGATTAGCTGATAAGATAGTCCCGCGACCCCGTATTAGCAACATTTTTTTAGTGGCGTTTTTAGATGCCTCGAATTTACATTTCAGTTTCAGAAGAATCGCAGTTACATCACATTGCTATGGTTTTTCACTTTAGTAGAAAGAAGAAGAAGAAATCCATCATTAAATTTTATTTATTTATTTATTTGAATGACCCGTCCAATACGACAGAATAATGTTAAAGTGGGTCAAGTAATGTCCGGTATCAGTGTTAAATAAGCCACCCCTGGGAACATCACAGGCCTCTGTCATGACTTAAAACTTGTATTGTGTATATTTTTTTTTTAAACCTTGCCCCACACTCGAAGTTTCTCTTGTATCGTGCTCGTGTTTACAAACATATAAACTCACATACGCAAACGCCCAGACCCGGAACAACTAATTGTAGATCATACAAATATTTGTACCGTGCGGGAATCGATCCGGCGAAACACAGCGTAGCAGACCAATTGCTTTGTCACTACGCTAATCGTATAGATATACAAGTCCAAAGCCACATCAGAGGTCTGTGGTGTTCCCAGAGGCAGCTTAACTCTGACGCAAGAGGGTGGCCATATACACGGAAAAAGTACAGTCGGTGGCCAGCATTACTTGGCCCAGTTTAAAATTAGTCTGTCGTATAAGACGGGTCATATAATGATGGCCACTATAGTGAAAAACCATAACAACGTGACGAATCTGCGATTGCTCTGAAATTGAAATGCTAATAGAATTTAAGCGGTCTTCAATATTTTTTGCACAGCGCACATCTAAGGAGTGGAATTTCCTGCATCTGTATTCCCCGACAGCTATAACCTTGTGGTCTTCAAGTCAAGAGTGAACAGGTTACTTCTAGGCAAGCGTGCTTCATCGTCGACCACATCTTCGCTTACCATCAGGCGAGATATTGGTCAAACGGGAACATATCATTAGATTTTTTTTTTCTACAGATAAAACCAGAAACACTAACAACAGTGGTAGGAACAGTGGGGTCCGGCAAGTCCACGCTGCTTCAAGCGATGCTGAGAGAGCTGTCTCCCACTAGTGGACATCTACATGTCCACGCTGTGCTGGCGTACGCGTCGCAGGAGCCCTGGCTGTTTGAAGCCTCCGTGAGTTTCATGTACTAGTTTTGTTGAAAACAGTCAAGCATATTTTGTTAGTTTACTTAAAAACTGAGAGTTTTATTAAGGTTCCGTGCCCAAAGGCGGGACACCATTACAAGACTCCGTTGCCCATCTGTCTGCCTGTATGGTGACCAGGCTGTATCTCATCAACAGTGATAGTTCGACAGTTGGGGCTGGGGTTTGAGATATCTTTATTTCCCATAAGATCAAAATCACTTACATGAGAAATGTAACAATTAATTAAAAACATTAATTAATATCGACGTACAGTTGTCGTAAAACAAAACATTTTAAAAGACAAAATAGTTAATACTTATATCAAAAATATTTTAAAATGTAGGGTAATCGCTCAAGTTTAGCACAGCAAAAATGTAAACATACACGGAACACGAGCACTAGATGTGGTATGCAATGTACTAAGGTGCGCTCGCTTTATTTTTGTTAATAATATGTGATCTTAACTTTTTTTTTGTAGTTGTGTCCTTGAATAGCCCTTTATGTTCCGGAATAACGGTAGCTAGTTAGTCCCGTGACCCCGGCAGGCTTTGGCCTTCTAAGGGGGGTCCCGTCATATGGCTGACGCTCTAAGGCGCGCGTGGAACACAACGCGTGGTCGACCCGGATATGGTCCATGATCAAACAGCGAGTTGCCCATTACTCGTCGTCCGCATGCAACAGATGCTTAGCAACAATACTTATTTCGGCCTTACTGGTTGCACCTATTTGCAGTATATTACATGGAGCGATTGCCTCCACAAACCTTCATCTTTAATTCTAATCATCATACTCTTATCCAGGTTCGTCAGAACATCCTCTTCGGCCAGGACATGGATCTTCGAAGGTACAAGCAGGTGATCAAGTGCTGCCAGCTGAAGACTGACCTGGAGATCCTACCGAATGGAGACAAGACAGTGGTGGGGGAACGCGGTGAGCTGAAGTTATTTTTTTTTTTGTTACTTTTCCCCTCACTAGGAAGTTTCACCTGTATCGTGGGTGCGTTTACAAACATAGAAACTCACATACTTCTTCTTCTCCATAGAGATCTACGCTTTGGAATGTGCACCTACAAGAGATGTCCAAACGCTCTTTAGCAATATTGATATAATAGAATTGCGATAAAAAAAAATCTTAATCAGGGTAGTTTACTGCATAAATAAATTGAAAATCTGTTAAGTCCGTCATTCAGAGTATTGAACAATAATGAACACGTATTTTTATTTTATTTCAAATCAACTAAGATAAAACGCTTCAAAATTCCGGAGTCGGGGCTTGTTATGTCATAACACCTATAAAATTATACCGACCGAGTGAATTTTTGTGATTTTTAGAAGCATTGTAACTTCGTCAATTTCGGTAAAAAAATATTTTTTGTTAATCTGTCTTTCTTTTTGAATCACACAAATCGGTCCAGAAACCTCGGAGTAAACGGTGTGCATAAACCTTCTCCTTTTTGAAGTCGGTTAAAAAGTAATCAATAAAATACGATTTTTAAATCAATATATTATTGTATAATATTATTTTTTCGGCAGTCGGTGACTTTCTAATCAATTAATAAAATTTCCAAAAATATAATCGTCCTCATTTCCAGGTGCCTCCCTCTCCGGTGGTCAACGCGCCAGGATATCTCTGGCACGCTGTGTTTACCAAAACGCTGATGTATACCTCCTGGACGACCCTCTAGCGGCTGTGGATGCCAAGGTAAGACCAACATATTATATCTAAATTAAATAATGACCATTTTAAATTATATTACACCTTGTGGTCAACTATAAAACAGACGATCTTATGAAGACCACAGGATCACGCTGGATGCAAGCCGCGACAACTGGTCCTATTGGAAGTCTATAGGGGAGGCCTATGTTCAGCAGTAAACGTCTAACGACTGATATGATATGACGATAATGATGATGACCTATGGTCTACTATACCTATGGTCTAAAGCGGCCACTTTAAGCAATTCTCCTAAAAATGATTCATTTCGTAAATTCCTAGCAAAATCATAGATTTTTCTAATATTTGTGTTTTTTTTTTCACGCATAAGCAGAAATGTATTTCATATCTGACATAGACTTATAGCATGGACTAAGAATAATAAGCCTTTAAAATTGTCATACTCTCTACAAAAAGTTCCTTTTCATTTCTCTGTCTTCCATCAGCAAACCTTGATTTCCTTATCATGGGACCACCTTTGAAATATCTTCTTTCCACCAAAAAAAGAATCATCAAAATTGGTTCATAAACGACGAAGTTATGCGTGAACAAACAAAAAGCATGTATACGGTCGAACAGAGTCACCTCCTTTTTTAGAAGTCGGTTAAAAAGAGTGTTTATGTTGTCCCTGCTTTATGTACAACACAAAATTATACAAAATTAACCCTTGTATAATTATTTCAGGTGGCCCACGCAATCTACGAGGATTGCATCAAGAACTTCTTACGAGACAAAGCAACCGTCCTTGTAACGCATCATGTACAATACGCGAAACATGCTCACAATGTCTGCGTCATGAGATCGGGAAAGGTACGTATTTTCAACTGCTTTGCTGATAATTGTTGAGATGCCGTCGCATGCCTTCAGATGCTGTCGCATGCGATTGCATGCCTTCTGATGCCTTTGCATGCATTCAGATGCCTTGGCATGCATTCAGATGCCGTAGCATGCATTGAGATGCTGTCGCATGCATTGAGATGCCGTTGCATGCATTCAGATGTCATCGCATGCCTTTAGATGTCGTCGCATGATTTCAGATGACGTCGCATGCCTTGGCTTCAATTGACATGTCGTTGCATGCTTTAGCATCTCTCAGCATGCGTTGCATTGTAACATACTAAACACCATCGCATAATTTTATACGTTCTTGCATGCCAAAAAGGGAAATCCGTTTTAATGCCTTGGGACCAATCTCAACATTCAAATCTATACCTTATCTAGGGTTGTGACTAATATATTAATATTAGTTAAGAGATTAGTAATATTCTATGGATTCACATATTAGTAATCCGACGAACTCCCATATGCTAATATTTAATATTCACATAATCTGGGATTCATTTCGCTTGGCACGGATCGGGTTGACTCTAGTAATAATAAATACCGAGATGATACAGTCTATTGAACACTAATATTTAATACGGCAGTGATACGTATTACCAGCTAAAACAATTAATCCACCTTTTTTTTTTTTTTTTAGCGTGGTAAAATCATCAAATGAGTCCTTTAACCCCGGGCAGGGCGGGAGGGACTGTCAGACTTCTACTGACTAAAATCCACGGTGTCCTTCATAGCCTGTTATGTTCCGGGGTCACGGTAAGGGAATAATCCCGCGACTCCGGAAAACAATTAATCCACCTAGCAATAATAAATACCAAGATGATACAGTCTATTATACACTAATATTTAATACGGCAGTAATATGTATTATTAGGTCTTACTCGTAGTTAAATATCATTGATCTCAAATATTAGTTTATGTATTATAATATTAATAGACGAATATATTCATATTAGCTAATACGTAGAAATATCGGTACTAACCCAACTCTACTTATGAATTTACATTTTTCTTTTCAAACAGATCGTAGCTCAAGGCACGTACCACGAGTTAAAGAATGGAGTGGCGGAGTTCGAAAAGCTCATAGAAATGGGAGAAAAGGTCAAAGAAGAACAACAGAAAGCTACCACCTATGAAACTACCGAGAATGTGGTGAGTATCATCATCAGCCTAAAATGTTCCCACTGCTGGGACACAGGCCTTTTCTCTGTGAGAGGGAGAGCCATAATCCACCACGCGGGCCCAGTGCGGGTTGGTGGATGTCACATGTCTTCGAATTTTTGGTTCTAGGACATGTCGATTTCCTTCCGATGTTTTCCTTCACCGTTTTGAGAGCAGTGGTAATGAAATGAATTACACATAGTAATGCGCCTGGCGGGGTTCAAACCCACGACCTTCTAGGTCGTGGGTCTCGTAAGTCGGGACCGATACCAATGGGCCACCACAGCTCCTAGTGAGAATAGTAAGTGAAAAATTTAAATTAGTAATTAGTATTGATTTAGAGGAGCTCGTGACTAAATAATTACAGCTGTACAGGCCGATCTTCCGGGTTAAGCCGCGCTTGCCGAGGTTGGTCTGTGGATGGGTGACCATCTGTCATAGCGAAGTTTCTTCCACGCCTCGGAAAGCACGTAAAGCCGTTGGTCTCGGCTGTCATTTGTAGATCTTTGACAGTCGTTACTATTATTCAGAAGCTCTAAAAGTCTGACAACCAGTCTTACCATGGGGTATCGTATTACCCAGTTACTGGATAGGCAGTCGCTCCATGAAAAATACTGATATTCAGCTGCATCTGGTTTGACTGGAAGCCGACCACAATATAGTTGGGAAAAGGCATGCAAATGATGATATACTCGTACTTCCATACTAAGATTATCAACGACGATATAATACTAGACTCGTAATAACAGGCGACCGATGTCTGTCAACACTTTAGGCAAAAAAGTCTTATATCCGTCTCATTTCGACCAATCCTGTGAGCCGTAAACATACGTTGAGACAGAACAGACCTTGAGTTAGCCAATCACAACGCAGTACCCCGTCCCCCTCGCTTACGTAGTACCTCAGCGAGTTGACAGAATAGTTATTGTTCCTTAGATCGTGCATGCGGAGTCTAGTATTATATCGTCGTTGATTCTCCCCTATCAGACGTCACAGTATCATTTACTACTTTTTCTTTCATTATCATTCCTTAGACAATCCATCCATCTCTTCTTTGGCCTTCCTCTTCCTCTCCATCCATCAACATTTATACTCATCACTCTCTTAGTCACATGAGTCTCATCCCTCCTCATCACATGTTCATACCAAGACAGAACTTGCATTTTGTAAATTAGATTAATATTAATAATATTTTCCTTTCTTACTAGGTTTATACTGCAATGATAAAATCAGATAAGGCTGAAAAAAAGCGAAGTGTTAGTTTAAATTTTATTTTACGTAGTAATTTTTATGATTTGTACATATTACCAAGCAAACTACATAATTATTTTCATAAGATTTTCATACATTTCATTGAATATGGTATTGGAGTGAAAAAATCTAATAAGTCCATCAAAAAATATTTGACACGTATTTTTTTATTTTGTTATGTTAACCAAAATTGAGAGCAGTGGTGGCCCAGTGGTATCAGCCCCAACTTACGAGTCGTAGGTCGTGGGTTCGAACCCCGCCAGGCGCATTACTTTGTGTAATTTACTTCATCACCACTGCTTTCAAAACGGTGAAGGAAAACATCGTAAGGAAACCGGCATGTCCTAGAACCAAAACTTCGAAGACATGTGACATCTACCAACCCGCACTGGGCCCGCGTGGTGGATTATGGCCCACTCCCTCTCACAGAGGCCTGTGTCCCAGCAGTGGGAACATTATAGGCTGATGATGAACCAAAATTGACGAAGATATGCCACTAAATTGGCAATACGTCTTAAACAAGCATTTTTTACTTAGCTGACGGGATATTTGAGATTTGCAAGTTATTGATGCTGTTAACATAGCCTATACCTTTTTTTTTATCTCCCACCCCGGGCAGGGCGGTAGGGACTGTCAGACTCGTACTGACTAAAATCCGTGGTGTTCTTCAATAGCCCTTTACGTTCCAGGGCCAGGGTAACTGAATAAGTCCCGCGACCCCGGCAGGCTTTATCCAGCGACATCGGCCGCTCCCCCCCTCCCCTCTTTATTGTCTGTGACACTCAGGATCAAAGCAGCTTTCAACTGGTGAAAGAATTTTTGAAATCGGCAGTATTTGCAGTATTTTTGAGTTTATTCATTACCAAAGACATTAAACTATATACGAGCAATAGACGGGACATCACGAAGTTTGTGATCCAAAACTTTTTACCAATAGGTAAAAAATCCCTCAGTTTAGTAGTCGCGTTGCTATGCAACGCTTAGATTGTGCTACTGACGCACGGCATCAACAATTTTGTATGACAATCTTCCCAATGCCCGCTCTATAGTTTCTTTTAAATCTCTTTGTTCATTACAAACATTCACACACAAAAATACAAATCTTCCCTCTTTTATTAGTGTAGATTGAAAAATTAATTTGTCATTTTGTATGTTTAGGAACACAGCTACAAGCTCAGATCTCAACGCTCCATGTCCGAAGCATCGCAGTTGTCTTTCAACCTAGATCTAGACAATAATCTAGACCCTAAATATGAAGGTAAGACTTTTAACATGATTTTAGTTTATTGAGATTGAAAATCTTTTAATATCTATTAAATAGTTAAACATCTGTTGAACACTTTTTTTTTTTTTTTTTTTTTTTTAGCGTGGTAAAATCATCAAATGAGTCCTCCAACCCCGGGCAGGGCGGGAGGGACTGTCAGACTTCTACTGACTAAAATCCACGGTGTCCTTCATAGCCTGTTAAGTTCCGGGGTTACGGTAAGGGAATAATCCCGCGACCCCGGCAGGCTTTGGCCCTCTGAGAGGGGGGCCCCGTCATTATCTGTTGAACACTTGTCGAAAAAAACTGTTGTTTTGCATTTCCACTTTTTTTAGACAAGCGTTCAACAGATGTTTATCTTTTTGTGGTAAGGCGGTGTGTGACTATGACAATAACTGACTAAGCGAAAGTTTTTCAAACGATTCATTACTTCTTTTTTTTATCGTGTCATCAAATGAGTCCTCCCACCCAGGGCAAGGCGGAAGGGACTGTCAAACTCATACTGACTAAAATCCACGGTGTCCTTCAATAGCCCTTTACGTTCCGGGGTCACGGTAATTCGTTAGTCCCGCGACCCCGGCAGGCTTTCGCCCTCTAGAGGAGGGGGGGCCGTCATAATGCTGACATTCTTTGAGGCGCGCGTGGGACACAACGCGCCGTCGACCCGGGCATGGTCCATGGTCGGACAGCGAGTCGCCCATTACTCGCCGCCCGCATGCCCGCGCCTACGGTGGCTGGAGATTGTCCTGCGACGTCCATTGCCGTGGACGTCTCCCGAGGCGGCTGGGTCCGCTTTAATTATTTAGCGAAACTTTTGAAATCGCGAGTCTCTGTTGATATTTAAATTTAATTTTACATGTTTTCTTTAGGCGAGAATCAAAAGAAGGGTTCAGTAGACAACAGCGTCTACGTGGCGTACATCCGCAGCGGTGGTAGCGCATTGTCAATGGCACTGCTCATATTACTGTTTCTACTGGCACAGTTCTTCTACTCCTCAACTGATGTCTGGTTAAAAGAATGGTGAGTATTTCTCATTAAACTATTTATTGTTCGCTGCTTTGTTTCAGTGATCTATTCCTATGAAACTTTGATGGTTAAATAAAAATGCAAGTTTAACTATATTGAGGTATTTGTTTGATCAACTGAACTTATTGTCCATCTATATAATTACTTGCATGCAAGTCATAAGGCGCTCCTTCATTGCGAGTATTCACCTGTAATGTAACGTTACAGATTCGAACATTTCATCAGTGAGTGAAGACAATCGAGCATCACAATGCGCACCTTTTATCAAATCCTACTTCTTCTTCTTCGTCGTGTCAATGATTCTAAGTCTAAATGAGCTTCGACCAAAACTCTGCCACATTTACGGCGTTGGTGGTGGCCTCGGACAGGTCCCTTAGAGTGCAGGTGGAATTGCTCAAAGCACAAGTGAGGAGGTGGGCCATCGTTTGTGCGGGGGCTCCGCAGTCGCACCTCTCCTCATCGCAGTACCCCCACCGGACCATGTTATACTAGCAGCGACCAACCTGGCTTCGTAAACGGTTTAAGGTCTTCCAGGTGGGCCGCGGCAGTTGGTGGCCTGCTGGAAGCTTTTCTGCAGGCTCAGCGTAATGTTCCGGAGGGGGATATCTGAGGAGCCACAGCTGTTTCCGGGCTTCCCCAGCCGAACTATTGGTGAAATCCTACTAATATTATAAATGCGAAAGTTTGTGAGGATGTATCTATGTGTATGTAGGTATGTTTGTTACTCTTTCACGCAAAAACCACTGAACGGATTTGGCTAAAATTTGGTACACAGATAGTTTATAACCTGGATTAACACATAGGTAGTTTTTATCCCGATTTTATGTTCCCGTGGAATAATTTTCGAGTTGTAGCGGGTGAAGCCGCTGGCAACAGCTAGTCTATATTAAATGTACGCGAATGCTCGTCAGTCAGGGAGGTAGTATTGTAATGTAATGCTCAAAGTCGAATCTATAATATTACATTACAAGCGAATACTCCCGGTGAGCGCCTTAACATCTGGTATTGCCATATTATGTTGCTTCATGCATTTTTGTTTTACAGGGTAAATTTAGAAGAAGCAAACAGTGCTATCAAAATAGCTAATCAACCGTCGGGTGAATCAAATGTAACAGCGGCACCACCACCAGGTAAAAACAATTACTACCTGACATTTTCTATGGAAAGAAAAATATGCTTGAGCCTATAATTTTTCCGATTTGATAGACTAGAAGTTGTGATAGCTCGGCTAATATAAACGATATAAATACAATTTATAAACCACTCAGGAATAATGTAACATACCTACTATCATAAAGAAGCTTTTTTTTATTAGAAACATTAATTTTTAGGGTTCCGTAGTCAACAAGGAACCCTTATAGTTTCGCCATGTCCGTCCGTCCGTCCGTCCGTCTGTCCGCAGTTTAGCTCAGAGACGCCCAGTACTAGAAAGCTGTAATTTGGTGTAAATATACGGATTTGTTGTGCCGAAAAAGTGGTAAAATAAAATCTCGTAAAATATTTTTTTTAGGGGTACCTCCTGTACACGTAAAGCGGGGATGTTTTTTTTTTTTCTCGCGTACCCCTTAGTGTGGGGTATCATTAAATAGGTCTTTAAAAAATATTGATAGTTTCCATTAACAATTTTTTTGATAAAAAGATTCGTTTGTGAAATATTAAGCTTTAAAGTGCTAATTTTTGCTCGACTCGAGTGTCCCCCCCCTCTACCAGCTAAACGGTTATGTTTGGGGGTATGAAAAAATTCACAATATATATAACGAAGTTTGAAGGAAAATTATCATGACTAAGTAGGCTTTACAAGTTTACGAGTAATAGTCGACCAACTTATAAAACGTACTTGGATAGCATATTTTCCTAAACAAAATGTATCGCAGAACATGTTCTTCAACTGCAAATGTAAGTTTGTAAACTTTATTTTTACAGCTATAATAGGTGGGTATGTTTTGGGGATAGGTAGGTTTTTATTGTCAACTATTTTTAACTAACTTCAAAAAAAGGAGGAGGTTCTCAATTCGTCGTAATCTTTTTTTTTATGTATTTTCCCCGATTTCTCAAAGACGCCTGGACCGATTTTGAAAATTCTTCTTTTTAAAATTAAATTCAGCGAATCAGTTTAATTAGTTCGCATAAGTATTTTGATGGGCAACTACGGAACCCTACACTGTGCGTGGCCCGACACGCACTTGGCCGGTTTTTGATATTACCCCTACATACAAGCAATCCCTTCACAATATTAGTATAGATATTTTGACTGCATTACGATTTAAAATATGGCTGACTATTCAATATTGTAAGTTTTCTTATTCTTATTTTGTGTATTAAAATACACCACAAAATGCGTTTAATAGAAAATTATAATATTATTTCGTTAATTAATTTGTCCTGACCTAAAACCAATTTCCTCAGCCTTCGAAGACATCCCGAGCAACCGCTTCAGTCTGACGCGGGAGCAGTGCCTGTACATCTACGGCGGTCTCATTGGCATCTGCATCGTGTTCACCTGGAACAAGCTGGTCATATTCTACAACACCTGCATCAGAGCCTCCACTAATCTACATGATAATATGTTCAAGTATGTGTCAACTAGATTTTGGCCTCGCTACGCTCGCGCTTTTTAGTATTTGTCAATTGATTCGGATCATACATGTGTCGCCATTCTGTTTTAGGATTCCGTACATAAATGGTAAAGAAGGACTCTAAAAATCCTGAGGTCTGTCCATCACTAGGCTGTATCGCTAGAACCGTAATAGACAGTTGAAATTTTCACAGATGATGTATTTTTGTTGCAGTTATAACAACAAATACTAAAAGGATTGAAAAGTCAAGACTTTCTTTTAAGATTGAGCATTGTGAGCTCAAAGAATTTTAGTTTTCTGGATTTGGAAAAAACAAATATTCATTAAAGAACGAGCGAAGCGAGCTCGATTTTTTTTTAGTTTTCTGAACCGCAGCAAGTCAAGTATTTATTAAAGACGAGTGGAGTTTACTCGTAGGCCCGTATTACAGAACGTCTATCAAGACTCAAAGCAAAGTGTTACTGAAAACTAGTTTCAATCAATCAAATGGCTTGAATCTAGTTATAAGTAATGGTTGAGCATTGAGCATCGTTCTGTAATACGGGACTTAATTTTTGAGCGTATTACAACGACATAAAATGTGACGCTACTAGTTTATTAGGGTTTTTTTTTATCGTGGTAAAATCATCAAATGCGTCCTCCCACCCCGGGCAGGGCGGGAGGGACTGTCAGACTCGTACTGACTAAAATCCACGGTGTCCTTCAGTAGCCCTTTATGTTATGGGGTCACGGTAATGAGATATGTCCCGTGACCCCGGCAGGCTTTGGCCTAAAGGGCCGCGTCATAATGCTGACACTCTTTGAGGCGCGCGTGGAACACAACGCGCCGTCGACCCGGGCATGGTCCATGGTCGGACAGCGAGTTGCCCTTTACTCGCCGCCCGCATGCCCAGTTTATTAGGTTTGTGAACATGCTTATCGTGCCCACAACCGTGGATAGGCGCTTGTCTCAACAACATATTTGCCTGTAAAGTTAGAAGAACTTAGCTGTAAAAACAGGTTTTTATCATAGCCAAATTAACCCAGTTCGACCTCTATAACCGACTTCTTAACGTCTATTTTCTATTGACAGAGGTGTGACCAGTGCTCCGATGTGGTTCTTCCACCACAACCCATCAGGTCGGATCCTCAACCGGTTCTCTAAAGACATGGGGCAAGTGGACACCTTGCTGCCTGTCGCTTTGGTCGACTGTCTCGGGGTGAGTCTAATGCTGAGCTAATTTATACATGTTATGTGCTTTTTTTTATCGTGGTAAAATCATCAAACGAGTCCTCCCACCCAGGGCAGGGCGGGAGGGACTGTAAAATCCACGGTGTCCTTCAGTAGCCCTTTACCTCTTTATAATTTATTAGTATAGAAGTATAGATAAATCCTCCCACCGTGGGTGGATCAGAACGTCGGATTCGTTCTGGCTAAAAGTGTTTCTTCAATAGCCCTTTATTTTCCAAGGTGACGGTTATCCTTTTGTACAGTTCCAAGTTTCTCCAGCGATTCTTCCCTTCGTAACTTACAGTTTTCTTTAAACATTTGTCCGCAGTTCTTCTTAGAAGTGATGGCTATCTTAGTGGTGGTATGCCTGGTGAACTGGTGGCTCCTCATCCCCACCGGTATTGTAGCTGTTCTGCTCTTCCTACTGAGGGATCTCTTTCTTCATACCAGTCGCGAGTTGAAGAGGATTGAGGCCATCGGTGAGATCAATTTATTTACTAAACTTTTTTTTTTTTGTTAACGGTGGCAAACCTTCAAAAGGCTACCGGTCTTTGGGGAAAAGACCGGGGAGTGTGGGATTTTTACCTCAATAAAACCACCCAGGTGGTCACCATCAGCTCATGGGAGGAGGCCCCGTTTACAGTCTACAAGTGCTACAGTCCCAGTCACAAGACATATAATTGTGAAAGTACCGTAGATGCCCATTCCGAGGAGTAGATCTCTATGGAGAAGAACGGGCAAGAAACTCCATGGTCACTCTTTTTAGATCGCCAATATTATTACAGAACCTTTGTTACATCATTCATTTTCAGATGGTACATTATGTGAGAACGATGTAGCAAGTTAAAAAGTGTCCAAGGGAAATATAAAAAAAAGACAATTCAGAAATAAAATTACTTATAATTAAAATAAACCGTGGCAGCTATGAGACCTGACCGTGGCCCCCTCTGTGCAACGCCAGTTAGGGCACATCCTTAGGTTACTTACTAAACTAGAAATAAATTTACTAACTACATATTATAAAGCTCGTAAAATCTCAATCAATTCAAAAGCATTTATTTCAAGTAGGCCAGTTACAGGCACTTTTGAATTGTCAAAGACAAATAAAAATATAATTGAATACTACAAAGTTATGGTGCTACAGTCCCAGTCACAAGACATAAAAACTGTGAAAGTACCGTAGATGCCCATATTGCCCATTCCAAGGAGTTGATCTCTATGGATAAGAACGGGCAAGAAACTCCATGGACACTCTTTTTAGATCGCCAGAATTATTACAAAACCTTTGTTACATCATTCATTTTGAGCTTTGCAGCGCGTCCCCATTTCACTATGCTATATCGAACTATGGAATACAAATACGTTATGAGTTTAGATACACCAATAGTACAGTTTACTTAGAAGACGTTTCAGGTATATGGTTTGGTTGTTTCCTTATAAGATACCAATTAAATTAGGAATAGAAGCGGTCCTGAAATACTTCCCTGTGGTACACCAAGAACAGATTCTTAGTTCAGAATCATATTCTGTGTGCAGTTCATAACATCGTTATACTACTGTTATATACATATTAAACCCATCGGCCGTCCCTCATATGGCGTTTTTTCTAATTTCTTGATAAGAAAATAATAGTCAACAAAGTCAAACGCTTTACTAAAATCTAGACAAAAGGCTGATATTACTAACTTGAAAGTCACCACCGAATTTGATTTAACTTTGAGAATCCATGTTATTCTGTCGACAGTAACAAGGAAACCTAACTAAAATCATCTTTCCTCCCCATCAGCTCGAAGCCAGTCCCTCAACCACCTCTCAGCGACAGTCTCCGGCCTCACCACCATCCGATCAGCTCGCCAGCACCAACGGACCCTGGTCAGGGAGTTCGACAAGCAACAGGACCTGCACTCCTCATGCTGGAGCCTCGTCTTGAACACGACGAGGGCTTTCGGCTTCTGGATGGATATGATCTGCTGTCTCTATCTGGCGTTTGTGACTTTTAGCTTCTTTCTCTTCACTTCTGAAGGTAAGATGTCATATTTTCTGGCAGATTTGTAAGGGAGCGTACCCATGTTACGATTCGAGCGATTTGCAATTTCATACTAACTAAAAATGAAAATCGTCCGTGATACAACGATATAATGATGCAATTCGAGTGACTTGACGTCGTCGTGGCGAGGGTGTTTTGTTTTTCACTAACCCGTAGACAACCGCACGTTTTATGTCATATGTCGTAGTGGTAAGGTTGATTTTCACTTGCAGTTGGATTCGGTCGGTTCGCGACGCATCGCGCCAGGGGTAAAGTCCCTAACGCAGCAGTCGAACGCTCAATCGCTGCGTCAATGGTGTCGTCAAATTATATTTGTTTGTTACAGACACGCTAGGAGGCAACGTGGGCCTGGCAATAACTCAAGTGATTGGTTTAGTAGGAATGTGTCAATACGGCATGAGGCAGACAGCTGAAGTGGAGAACCAGATGACTTCCGTAAGTATACCGTAAAGTGGGGTGAAGAGGGACGCAGAGAACAATAGGGAAAAAAATTGAAAGGGATTTTAACGATTTATTTTAATAGTATGGTCCCAACAAGTTCTCATAATAATGAAAGTAATTCATTAATTATCAAAATGCAATAATAAACAATTGTATCAAAATGTAGTATTCTTTATCTTATTCTTAATAGTAAGACTTGACCACTGACCAATATAATGTCTGGACTTTAAAAGAGACTGAGACCTCTCAGTTTGTTTCGGATGTTTCTTCTGAGAGTACAGCTTGGCCAGAACGTCTTGAAACGGAACTAATCTTTTTGTTTGCTGACAACGTTTTAAAATCTTTGACATTTGATGTAAACAAAGACCGCAGGTTTGTTAGATTTATTATTGTGCCATAAAACTAACGTAATAAGTGAAAAAAAAAAAAAACATTCAAAGTGCTGGAAGCGAGAGCACAGTGGCGACTTCCGGTTTTCTACTCTAATTTGCAAAGCTGCAGTCAGGTACGAAACACCGGCTTCATCTAGTTTGTAAAAAGACGACGTCAGGGGTCGAAACTAGTCAGTAAAATCAGTAAAAGTCAGTTTTTTTTAGCATGGTCAGTAAAAGTCCGTTTTTTGAGAAAATGGTCAGTTTTTTCAGTTTTTTGAGATCAACACATATATTGCTCCATATATTTTTTTGGAACCGAAAGCCACGGATACACTAGGGGACAAATGGAGCAACATGTTGCGGAACATGTTCCTCAACAACTACGTGGAATGTGCCGACATACATGTCGCGGAACAGTGTTGACCACACTAGTCAGTGTTTATAGAAATGTCGCCCGAGGAGGTTGTGGCTATTAGTGCTGCGTACATAGTAATTTTAACGAGTGTGTTGAAACGTAGAAGAAAGAGAAGGTGGTAACACTAAAGCCATGTTAAGAGGCACGTTGCGTACGCGACTACACTTGGTGACAAATGGCGCGACACTGACGCGGGACACGTGCGCTCGCTTTCGAGGCGGGAGCAAGCAACATGCCCCGCATCACGTAAAATGTTTCGGGTCATGCTGCGGCACACTATGCAACGTTTCAGCATCACGTATATTGAGTGTTGCGCGTCGTGTTTCGGGACAAAATGTTCCCTAGTGTATCCCAGGCTTTATTAATTATTTACTGACACAATTTTGCCTGTCTGTGTCGTTCCTTTTTACGCCTACCTTCTTCATTCTAGATTTTGCTTACGGTGATTGCGTCGATGTCGCCCGCGAAATTATTTTTTTTTTACGTTTTTTGCAATTAGCAGGCCAGTGACATGTTGTAACTTTATCAAAATATGAATTGTGGTAATAACAAGTATAATTTGAAATATAAAAATTATCAAAAAAATTTTTTTTTATAATTTTTTTCAATTCCACATGAAACTTTTATTTTAAGTTAGTTCAGATGGTCAGTAAAAGTCAGTTTTTTTAGATTTCTGGTCAGTAAAATCAGTATTTTTGAACACTGAACCTGTTTCGACCCCTGCGACGTGTAAAAGTGTTGATATTAACCTACTAGCAAAAATAAATATCATTTCATCATTCCATTACTATTATTTATCTTACAGGTTGAAAGAATACTAGAGTATACAAATCTGCCTCCAGAAAAACCTTTAGATGTGGATAAGGATGCTTTGAAGCAAAACCATCCTGACTTGGACTTTGAAAAGTGGCCTACTAAAGGTAAGAATATCAACAAATATCACAACTGCAAACAATCCCATTTTTTAGGCAGGAAATACTTAAGGTGAAAGCTCCAACCAGCCCGCGAAATTCAAATTTTCTTACGTTTTTCGCAATTTGCAGGCCAGTGACATGTTGTAACTTTATCAAAATATGAATTGCGGCAATAACAAGTATAAATTTAAATATAAAAATTATCAAAACATTCGCTCCATCAGCTCTCACATAGAAAAGGTGCATGTAAGTTAGATTTCGGAGATTTTAACAATTTACACCTTTTCTATGTGAGAGCTGGTGGAGCGAATGTTTTGATCATTTTTATATTTAAAATTATACTTGTTATTGCCGCGAATCATATTTTGATAAAGTTACAACATGTCACTGGCCTGCAAATTGCAAAAAAAGTAAGAAAATTTGAATTTCGCGGGCTGGTTGGAGCATTCACCTTAATAAATTGAATTAGTTCGAAAGATAGATTATCAAAAAATATAAGACCCGTGTTTTTTCTTTTGTTTACCTACGTAAACCAAAATTGACGAAGATACAACGCTTCAAAAAAATCACAAAACGTCACTCGGTCGGTATAATTTTACAGTCGTTATGACGTCACAAGCCCCCACTCTTGAATTTCGAATCAATTTATCTTTGTCAACATTCATTGATTTAAAAAAAAAAGGAAAAATACATGTTTATTATTTTTCAATAATCTTATTGACGATGATGGACTAAACAGATTATAAAAAATGGTCATCGATTATTCTTTTTGTATATCAAAATTTATAAATGCTCACCAAATCTAAAACTCGGTTTAGCAAGATTTCAGGGACACCCCGAAGTTCAGTTTGGTTAGGTTCCTTTAAACCCTGCAAACATCGATTTTTTTCATCGAAAGATCGCTTGTTTTAACAGAAAATAGGTTTATTTCTTCAATTTTGGCAGGTTATTCGATTTGTGGTTTTAAAATAGCTACTTTTCTGGTAGGCGTTTAAACACGAGCTCTTCCAATTTATTTTTGCTGTAAAAATACCCTATTGTGTGTCCTTCCCAGGTGAAATAGTCTTCGAAGATGTCTCCCTGGAGTACGAGAAGCCCCCAGGTGGGGTGGCAGCTGGTGGGGAGCCAACGTACGCCATCAAAGGAGTCAACTTCTCCATCAAAGCCGCGGAGAAAGTGGCCGTGGTGGGACGAACTGGAGCTGGCAAGAGTTCGCTACTTAGTGCGCTGTTCAGGTAAGATCACATTAGAATATATCATAATCAGTCTATAGTGGGCAGTAGTCTGGGCAGTGGTGGCCCAGTGGTATCGGTCCCGACTTACGAGTTGTAGGTCGTGGGTTCGAACCCTGCCAGGCGCATTACTTTGTGTAATTTGTTTCATCACCACTGCTCTAAAAACGGTGAAGGAAAACATCGTGAGGAAACCGGCATGTCCTAGAACCAAAAATTCGAAGACATGTGACATCTGCCAACCCGCACTGGGCCCGCGTGGTGGATTATGGCCCACTCCCTCTCACAAGAGAGGAGGCCTGTGTCCCAGCAGTGGGAACAACATTATAGGCAGATGATGATGATGAGTCTATAGTAGATGTAGCTCGTGGCTAAATAACTACAGCCGCACAGGCCGACCTTCCGGGTTAAGGAATTATAAAAAAGACAATTTAATAAAAATATGAACGTGTCGGAACCCAACCCCCTACTGAATGGTAGCCATTTTTATTTTTGATCCAGAATGGCCATTTTTGATGAGTATGAATTTTTAAAGGAAGAGGAAGGCCAAAGAAAATATGGATGGATTGTCTAAGGAATGATATGAAAGAAAAAGTAGTAAATGATACTGTGACGTCTGATAGGGGAGAATGGAAGAAGAAAACGTGTTGTGACGACCACAGGAAGATGATGAATGGACGATTCAAGTCATGGTTGCTGTCAAATTAATAATGTCATTTCTAACAGGTTAGGTCGTGTGAAAGGCTCAGTGACAGTGGACGGAGTGAACGCTCAGGCGGCAGGCCTGCGTGCGTGGCGCTCGCGGCTGTGCGCGCTGCCGCAGCGACCCGCGCTGTTCGCGGCCACGCTGAGAGACAACCTGGACCCAGAGGGACTGTACAGTGACGCTGACATATACAAGGCTTTGGATCAGGTTAGTATGTGTAGCTATAACGTTGGATCAGCAGGCGTAGCATGGCGCCGTGGAAAGGGGTTTTGTCGACGGAAGAATAGACAAAATGACAGAACGTAGAAATATTTTTAGGGTTTTAGGCCTGGTAATGTGAAAAATATGGAAAATAAACGTTCTTTTCTTCAATAGTGTACAAATGGTGTCATATTTGTGCAATAAAATAGTCAATTTGTGTAGAAATAACGATGAAATAACTTTGTCTTTTCTTGGTAGAATAGAGATAGAATCGCCATGCTACGCGTGCAGGATCAAATGAGTCCTCCCACCCAGGGCAGGGCGGGAGGGACTGTCAGACTTGCACTGACTAAAATTCACGGTGTCCTTCAATAGCCTTTTATGATCCGGGGTCTCGGTGATTCGTTAGTCTCGTGACCCGGGCAGGCTTTGGCCCTCTAGAGGGGGCCCCGTCATTATGCTGACTATCTTTGAGGCGCGCGTGGAACACAACGCGCCGTCGATCCGGGCTGCGTCCATGGTCGGACAGCGAGTCGCCCATTACTCGCCCTCCGCATGCCCGCGCCTACGTGTCTATCACCGTGGGCGTCTCCGATTGCAGCTTGGCTGTGAGGTGGACTCTGTCCTCTCCCTCACGCGTCTCTCACGCATCCTCCTTTGCTAGAATGTCGGCTTGCCTGCTCTGACCTGCCTTCGCAGAAGGAAGCGACCGCTTCCCACTCAAAAAATAATATAAAGCTGTTACTTGATTCTTAGACAGCACCCTGTTTCTAGGCACTGCGTCATCCTACCGACGTCAGAAGTCGTGGGCACTCGTGGGCGTCTACCACTGGTGCCCTTGATACTTGGGGCCCTGTATAATTGATACGGCGGATATAATAGTTACGCCACTGATGTATGTGTAATGTGGTGGAATAGCCCTTAAAATTTGAATCATCTCCTAGGTGGAACTACAAGAGATGGTGTCGAACATGCCAGCAGGTCTGAACACGAAGGTGGGCGACGGCGGCGGGAACCTGTCGGCCGGACAGAGGCAGCTGGTCTGCCTGGCGAGGGCCGCGCTGGCTGGTTGTAAGGTGCTGGTGCTGGACGAGGCCACTGCTAATGTTGATACTGAGTGAGTCTATCTTTTTGATATAGAGTTTTGAGAAAAGAAAAGTTCGTCTTTTGGATAAATACTCCAGAATCCTTACCAATAAAGCCGGAAACACATTATTTAACACGCCACGCGACGCAACGTGTCGACACACGATGCACATTAACCAACACGCGACACCACGACACACTAGCATTTTCTGAATACAGTTAGCTAACGCGATATATTTTTTTTTTGTGAGTGGCATCTTGCAGGCCAACCTAAGGAGGTTGTGAGCTGCTTAACCGGACTTTTCTGTGGATTGATGATTTTTGTGTCTATACTCTGTGATAGTTCTCGAAGTTTTCGAACGACTGACGCGTGGCGTCGGGTCTGGACTAGAAACACACTACATGTGATGCGTCGGATGGCGTGTTTACCCTCACCACCGGCAACACACCGACCTGCCACGTCTGGATCGGGTGGCGTGTGAGCGCATGTCGTCGCGTCGGGTGTTCATAGTGTGATTCTGGTCATAGAAAACAATACATTTGATTTGACTCAACACGCATCACGTTTCGTCGGGTGGCGTCGGGTGTTAATAATGTGTTTCCGGCTTTAGAGATTATACCATCGCAACACACTCGTTGTAGCTGAAACTTTCATCATCGGACGTCACAGTATCATTTTACTTTACTTTATACAATTATCGATTTCGCAACGGAAATTATCCAACTAATATTACAAATGCGAAAGTTTGTGAGGATGTGTGTGTGTATGTAGGTATGTTTGTTACTCTTTCACGCAAAAACCACCGAACGAATTTGGCTAAAATTTGGCATACAGATAGTTTATAACCTGGATTAACACATAGGATAGATTTTTATCCCGATTTTATGTTCCCGTGGGATAATATTCGAGTTGTAGCGGGTGAAGCCGCTGGCAACAGATCGTTTTTAAAAATTTCCGTGGAAGTGGAACAGAATTGGTCAAATTATCGCGCACTTATGGGTGTCCGACTGTCCGTCTGTTCATAGGTGGGCAAGATTAAGTCGAAGTTCAAGTGAAAGTCAAAGTCAAAATCATGATGGTAGTCAAAGTGGAAGTCAAAGCGAAAGTTAAAGTAGAAGAAAGAAAAGTTGAACTGTAATTGGATTTCAAAGTCAAAGTGGAGGTTGAAGTCGAAGTCAAAGCAAAACTTAACTCATTATTACCTTACTAATGAGTTAACTAGCGAAATTCAAAAAGAAATTCTGGATTGACTAGGTAAATTCCAAAAGTATAGGTTAGCTTTTTTGTGTAAAATCATCAAATGAGTCCTCCCACCCCGGGCAGGGCGGGAGGGACTGTCAGACTCGTACTGACTAAAATCCACGGTGTCCTTCAATAGCCCTAGCCCTTAACGTTCCAGGTTCACGGTGATTTGATAAGTCCCGCAAGCACTGATGTGTTAGCTAGCGAAACTTTACTGATGCGTTAGGTAGCTAAACTTTTCTAATGGATTAGCTAGCAAAACTATACGTTTAATCATTGGCTAGCGAAACTTTACTAATGAGTTTACAGAACTTCTTTTTATAGCAAAATATTTTTTTGTCCACAGCACGGACAAACACATTCAACGTACTATACGCACAAAATTCGCGCACTCGACGGTTCTGACCATTGCACATCGATTGAACACTGTCATGGACTATCATAGAGTTATCGTGATGGACAAGTAAGTATACTATATAACAAAAAATATAAAGAAAGGTGTTATGCCTCCATATTCAGTCTTACATCATAAGCCTATAAATATTCCCACCGCTGGGACACAGGAGAGGGAGTGGGCCATAATCCACCACGCGGGCCCAGTGCGGGTGAATGTCACATGTCTTCGAAATTTTGGTTCTAGGACATGCCGGTTTCCTCACGATGTTGTCCTTCACCGTTTTGAGAGCAGTGGTGAT
Source organism: Agrotis clavis (assembly GCA_954870645.1). Lineage (NCBI taxonomy): Eukaryota > Metazoa > Arthropoda > Insecta > Lepidoptera > Noctuidae > Agrotis > Agrotis clavis. The sequence continues at coordinate 9,079,842 of OX940945.1, forward strand.
GAAATAAATTACACAAAGTAATATGTTCTCCTCAGGGGTCGTGTGGTTGAATCAGGTCATCCATACGAGCTGCTCACTCAAGCTGCACAGAGGAAGGACGACGCAGTTCCTAGAAACAGGGTGCTGTCTAAGAATCAGGTAACAGCTTTATATTATACACACTCGCTAAGAGAGGTTCCTCATAACGCGAATACGACATACATACACCCAACAAAAAAATAATAATACTCGTACGTAGTCTAGTGGATGAACGCCTGGCTTGTAATACACGAGTTGCTGGTTCGATTCCCACCCCGGTCGCCTCTTTTTTGAGTGTGAAGCGGTCACCTCCTTCTGCGAAGGCAGAGCAGAGCAGGCAAGCCGTCATTCTAGCAAAGGAGGATGCGTGAGGGAGAGGACAGCGTCCACCTCACAGCCCAGCCGCAATCGGAGACGCCCACCGTGATACACACGTAGGCGCGGGCATGCGGGCGACGAGTAATGGGCGACTCGCTGTCCGATCATGGATCATGCCCGGGTCGACGGCGCGTTGTGTTCCACGCGCGCCTCAAAAAGCTGCCAGCATATTGACGGGGCCCCCCTATAGAGGGGCAAAGCCTGCCGGGGTCGTGGGACTAACGAGCTACCGTGACCCCGGAACGTAAAGTGCTATTGAAGGACACCGTGGATTTTAGTCAGTACAAGTCTGACAGTCCCTCCCGCCCTGCCCTGTGTGGGAGGATTCATTCAAATGATTGAATTGTTGGAATATTATTATTTAATATTATTAAAGTGAAAAACCTTAGCAACGTGATGGATCTACAATTCCTCTAAAACTAAAATGTACAGTAAGGAGGTACAAAAAGCGCAACTTTAGCAATTTTGCTAACAGAATTGTCATTTTTCTTCATCAATTATCTATTCTATTGCTTGAGCAAAAGAATAGAATATTCCAGTTCACGAATTCATCGCAATACATATTATTTTGTTGTTTGTTGTTTTTGTTGTGTTTTTAAGTGGCCTACACACGGCCCTAAAATCAAAGGTGATATCGGGGAAGCGGTGGGGGAGCGCCCTAGATCGTTCCCTAAATCGTATCGTGAGTAGGTATATCGCCTCTGATTTTAGGGCCGATATGGTTGCGATATGCCTACACACGATACGATTTAGGGACCGATCTAGGACGCTCCCCCACCACTTCCCCGATATCGCCTCTGATTTTAGGGCCGTGTGTAGGCCACTTCAATGTAGTAATCATTTGATCCCGCCCTGTGTCGATTGGAAAAGACTGTAAGACTCGTACTGACTATAATATAATTTTGAGTTCCTTCAATAGCCCTTTACGTTCTAGGATCACGGTTATCTGATAAGACAGACCAGCGACTTGTGATGTTGCTAAAGTGGTATATTAAGAACATGTGACAGAATCTTAAAAAAAACGATACAAAATTCAAAGCATTTATTTCACGTAGGCAATTACAGGCACTTTTGAATTATCAAGAGACTAAAATGAACTATAATCTAATAAATAAAAATAAGTCGGGTTTTCCTTCCTGACGCTATAACTCCAGAACGCACGAACCGATTTCCACGGTTTTGCATTCGTTGGAAAGGTCTCGGGCTCCGTGAGGTTTATAGCAAATAAAATTCAGGAAAAAGGATCCGCATACGAAGTCGCGGGCAGAAGCTAGTTTAAAATAATTATGGTGCTACAGTCCCATTCACAAGACATAATAACTGTGAAAGTATCGTAGATGCCCATTACAAGGAGTAGATCTCTATGGAGAAGAACGGACAAGAAACTCCATGGACACTCTTTTTAAATCGCCACAAAATAAACTAATATTATTATTAATTCCAGGCACCGCTAGCCATACCGGAGAACTTCACTTTCGAGCCGAGCACAGCGCAGAGCGATCAAAATGAAACATTAGTACTTAGTCGAGACAGAATAAGGACATACTCGGAAAGGTAAGATAATAGAGATTATGACTACAAGTGCAGTCATGAGTAATTACTATTTAGTATTTGACGGCACGGTTGGTGTAATGGCTGAGCGATCGACTGCTGTGCAGCGAGCACAGATATCTTAAAGAAGGAGATATGGCGTGGAGTTTAAAATGTATAGAAAACCAGTGAAGCCGCAACAGCCCCACCATGACGATTATATTGCGCATGTAGTTAAATCAAAACAATACTACGAACAAGTGCACACACGCGCCATCGATAACTCAGTCATTTAAATATAAACCTTATTCTTTAAACCACAGCGTACTTTTTCCGTATAATTTACTCACACCAACAATTATCATTGTGTGTTGTCGCGACACGCGGGGGGCGGTACTACTCCCGCTCAAATACAACGGACGCACCACGCGACATTATGGCTTGATGAGGTATCGTTATGTCAGTTTTACATTGCTTGTCCAGTCACTCAGTGATAGAGTGAGGTGGTTGTAAAAGAGCAATGTATTTAATGAAAAACTTTTTCTAAAAAAAATGTGACCGCCTTCAAAAACAACCACAAAAAAGGGTAAAATAACCTACAAAATTTTTCTTTCGGAAGTCGGTGACTTTTTTTATTAATTTCATTGTCTCTTTTGCCAACGACTTCCGAAAGAAAAATTTTGTAGGTTATTTTACCCTTTTTTGTGGTTGTTTTTGAAGGCGGTCACATTTTTTTTAGAAAAAGTTTTTATTTTACTCTTTTTAGTTTAAATATTCAACCAAAATTCTTGTCAAATGCATCATTTTCTTACATGTGCACTAGAATTTTGTAATCCGTAGCACCGGTAATAACATCGTTAACATCTCTTTAATTCATTCCCTATCTCAAAAACTACTGAACCGATTTTGATGAAATTTGCAGTATTCCCTAAGTTGAACGATACCTAGTACAACAAAAAAAGAATTACTTAAATCGGACTTGTAGTTCCGGAGATATGCGAACACAAACATAGTTTTCTTACTTGAGGAGTTGTACCTTCCATCATCAGCTCAGGCACATGAGATGATGATTTCCATACGCAAATACTTGAATTACTTCATAAGATTTGCGAAAAACTATGTGTCAGCCAATAAAATTTGAGGGTTGCCCTCGATTTCTCCAAGATCCAATCATCAGATCCTGAAATGGTGACAATGGGACCACACGGGAAGCTCCAGCTTTCGAATAAAAAAAGAATCATGAAAATCGGTTCACCCAGTCGCAAGTTATGAGGTAACAAACATAAAAAAAAAAAAAAAAAAAATATACAGTCGAATTGATAACCTCCTCCTTTTTTTGAAGTCGGTTAAAAAACAATACAGTCGGAGTAATATAGGAAACAAAACTAAAGTAGTCCAAGTCCCAGCTGGCCAAAACGCTCAGCACCACGTGATCACCGACACGCCCCCTTGCCACTTCTCCTGTTTTTAATATTTCTGTGGCAGTGAGTATCGGGTTCGATCCCCGCACGTATCAAATATTTGTATGATCTACAAGTATTTGTTCCGGGTCTGGGTGTTTGTGTATGTGAGTTACTATGTTTGTAAACGCACCCACGATACAGGAGAAATTTCTAGTGTGGGGCAACGTATTTTTTTATTATTAAAAAAAAAAATGATATAATTTTCCTACTTCTCCACTCTTTCTGATTAATTTCGTTGCAGGATCCAAGACCGGTAAATTCATTCTCCGGGACACGTCGAGCTTCATTGTCTCGGCGTTTTTCTGGTGGTTGCCACTGTTGATTCTGGCTCTCAGGAGTTGCAGTGGTTTGGGAATAGTGTGGTGGATTTATCCCAAAAAAAAAAAAAGATTTTTTAAGTACTTTTCTATTTTTATTTGATTTTCAATGACAAACAAGCAGAAAATGTTTAACAGTTCAATCGCTCATCCACTACGCACAGTGCCGTCATTATATTATTATTATTGAGTCATAGACTCGTCTCAAGCTGTACCTAAATGTAACTACCCACATATTGTCATCTCTGCTTGAGACTTGAAATCATACTATAACTTGCAGATCTGAAGCGTCAGAGCTGGAGAGCAGCGGGATCTTCAAGACGTTAGTGGAGCAGACCGGACCTGAGACTGCCAGACTATTGTACCAGATGGCTGAAGAGGTGAGAATACCCTTTATATAATAGTGCAAGTTTTACATAAAAATAAAACTTGTATTATTTAGCAGAGACGATGCACAGCATCGGTGAGAGAGGGCGCTGTATACTTCCCGTCAGCTGTCAGCCAATCACAGCTCTTGTAGTCACGTGGTTCCGGTAGTCACGTGGTCCCAGGTGGCGTGTTCGCTAATGGCGGACTTTTACTTCATAGAAGTCTCTCACCAGGAGACCTGAAAGGATGCTGTGCATCGTCTCTGCTAAATAATACAAGTTTTATTTTTATGTAAAACTTGCACTATTATTCGGCATGTGACGATGCACAGCATCGGTGAGAGACGTGTTTATAACTCCTGGTGACCACAACGACGCTATGTGAGAGTATGATAAAATTTACTGAAAAATAAAATCCATAATTACATAGCAACATATATTTATTATTACATAGCAACATATATTTATTATACAGATCAGAATATGGTACCTCTAGCTTTACAATTCAATTAAGGTATGTACCTAGAAATACTTTGATTTCTAATATATTTAAAATAGTTTAGAATAATGTAATAATCTGGAAAATAAGAATCTATCAGCTAAACAACGATATAGTGACCATCGATTTTATCTTATATTGGTTCAAAATTATTCGAGAGATTACTCGGATTTGGTGAAGTGACAACTTTACCTATAATCTGTTTGCAATAATATTTGGCAAAAGTATTCGGTCTGCGCCAATTACCACGAGAGAGGATATCTTCAATTGGAACATTTTCGTACCAATTCAAAGAAGCCACGGCTGAACGCACACTTCCAGGTGATGCAGATATACCTGCATCCTTTAGTAAGCTTTTAATCCAATTACCTATCACAGTTCGTGATGCACTTTGTGTGGGACCTCGAATTGACACAAACAACGAATGATTACATTCAGCTGAACGTCTTGGTCTTCCTAATTCCAAAACTTTCCTAAACCAATTAACTGGGCATATATTTTCGTTAGCGTGACAATATAGTTTCCAGCCTGATTGCCTGTACGCAGCAGTGTCAGTCTTTGACCCAAACACGGGATACAGAATGATGTGATCACCCTGATCGATATAGTGACTTGATGAGACCCTGAGTAGAGTAAGGTCATGAACTCGTCTTCCTGACGCTAACAACAACAGACAAGCCAATCGTCGCGACGCTTTGAATAACGTCATGTTATTAGGAGGATTCGTCTGCATCCAGGCAATCAGTTCACCTGGATCCCAAATAGGAGGCTTCTCTACTCTAGGAGACTGGAGGGAGATAGCTTTAAGAATATGTTTTACTAAGAAGTCTGAATTCAACTTTTTGTTACAAGCCGGTCTTCCAAAGGTTAGAACTACAGATTTATGCAACAATATGGTAGGATAAGCTAATCTTTTCTCAATGAATAGGAATGCTAAAAATCTTGTCAAACTAACATTATTGGGACAGCGGAAATCAAAATTGTTTTCTTCACACCATTTGACCCACCGGGACCAGGCCGGTCTATAAGTTCTAAGTGTGGACTCCCTTCAGCTAGATCGGAGCAAGGACCTTTCAGCTTCTGACCAATTATTAGTTATTTCGCCCCACCCGCTATTTTCCAAACATAGAGCTCCATGTCTTGAATGCGAGGAGGCGGCAGGCCCGTGCTCCGATCCACTAGAACTTGAGCTAGATTGGGGATTCTCAAGGGTCTGCAGCGTGCTCGACGTCGAAGGTCTGGTAACCAATAAGCTCTCTTCCACATTGGGGCCACTATCAAGTAAACGCCTTGAGCCGAGTTCAGATGTTGTAGAACTCGAGGGATCAGGCTCGGAGGCGGGAACACCCACGCCAGCTGAAATAGCCACTGACGACTGAAGGCGTTGCAAAACTGAGCTGATGAGTCTGAACAATCTTTGGTGACATATTTCCTCACAACCCTGGTTTCTCTGGTGGCAAAGAGGTCTACCTGGGGAACTCCAAATTTGCGAAAAACTAATCTTAGAGCTGGTTTTAGTAGATGCCATTCTGCTGCCTGTTTCCCGCGAGATAACCTGTCTGCCATATCGTTGAATCTCCCTGGGATATATTCCGCAGTCATGTAAATATGTTCCCTGTCTAGAAGCCTCAAGAGTTGGTAAGTCATGTGAAGTAAGGCCGCTGATCGTGTTCCGCCTTCTTTTCGGACGTAGGAAACAACTGTGCGATTGTCCGATTGCAGACTCACATGGCGACCGCGAAGGTGAGATCGGAAATGTTTGACTGCTGCTAATATGGCAAACATTTCCTTTCGATTGCAGTGCCAGCGCAGCTGGTCTGGTTTCCACTTTCCTGAAACCGAGAGATCGTCTAACTGTGCCCCCCACCCGTAATCTGCAGCATCCGTGGTCATGAAATGATGAATCAACTCCGGGTGCAAGCTGTTCCGAACTAAGGGCTTTTCTAAAGTTGTGATCCACCAATTCAGATCCTTTTTGACCATGTATGTGATTTCTACAGGTTTGAGAGGAGGAAGACGCTTCAAAGTTCGAGAAAAAATTTGAAGTTGGCGGCAGTGAAGACGACCTCTTGGAATGACAAAGTTGGCGAAGTTGAGAGTGCCTAAAATAATCTGCGCTTCCTTCAACGAAATTTTTCCCCTGCGAATAACTCTCCTCGAGAGCGATAGAATTGTCTGGGTCTTTTTGGGAGGTAAACACTTGAAATTTTCTTTGGTGTTCCAAATGAACCCGAGGTATTCCATTTCTTGAGAGGGTTCGGTGACAGACTTCTTGTAATTTACTGTCCACCCTAACATCTCTAAAATGTTTACAGCCAAAACTACCTGAGACCGCAGAAGACTTTTCGATTGGCATGCTATCAGATAATCGTCTAAGTAGACTACGACTCGCATACCTTTGGATCGTAGAAGTTGGGCCACCCAGTTGGTCAACGCTGAGAAATTTTTTGGTGCGCAAGATAGGCCGAACGGCAGGCAGGTCATCTGCAGAATTTTTTGACCATAAATTAGTCTGAGGAATCGGCGGTGGTTTCTCAGGATGCTTACGTGGAAGTAAGCTGAGGAGAGGTCCAGCTTCACCATCCAGTCTTCCTTTTGTAAAAAATGGGGTATCTGAAAGTGAGAGACCAGTTTGAATGGTTTTGGAACTATGTGCTGGTTCAGGCGCTTCAGGTTGAATATAGGTCGCTTGGACCCGTCGCTCTTGTTTGTAAGAAACATCGTTGAGAAAAAACTCGGACCGGCATCCCGATGATCCACAACTTCTAGAACGCCTTGTTCTAATAATTGTTCTACCTGGATTGACATTTCCAGCGATTGTGGGGTTTTGAATCGGCGCATGGTTTGTACTGATGGATGAATAAGTGGTGGTTTGGAGGTAAATGGCAGACGCATTCCCGTGATCATCCCGAGAAGGGCCTCCGGAGCCCCCAGCGTCTGCCACTGTCTCCGATACGCTCGGAGACAGCCTCCGTAAAAGTGGTGTGGTTGCGAGTCATTTGTCATACTTCTTCTTGCTTGGCTGAGGGTCTTTATTGTGGAACTTCTTGTTCTTGTTATTTTGCTTGGCAAGGTTCTTGCCTTTGCTTGAATTCCAATTGTTTTGACGAAAGGGCACATTATTTTGTGGTGACTCGCGAAGGTTTGGTCTATTTGGTTTGCTCGCCACCTTAGGGGTGGTCTTATTTTGACCTTTTTCGGAGCTGAACCAAGGACGGACCCATTTGTCAATGCCACCTGTATTATGAATGTAAGTGCGCAGTTGAATTTCATCAAATAGGCAATTAGAACTCGGAGGGATCTTACGCAGACCGTCACGAAGGTTCTTATTTGTAATTTCGCTTAGGATACGCTCCCGGCGATTTTCTATATATTCAGCTCGTTTTCCGCAAACTAGCTGCATGATTTCCTCACTAATTTTGTGGAATTTTGATGAGGGTAGAAATGATTCCGAGATTTTATCGAAAATGTTAGAGGCTGTAAGTGAAGCATCAGAAGAAGCTGTCCAATCAATGAAATTCTGTAAGCTTTGATTGAGTAGCTCGCGTTGTGAGATTAAGGCATTACACAGGGCCGCTATCAATCTCTCGGAATTTGCCGCGTAATCTTTACCCTTAACAAACTGACGAAGTTCATCGTTAATATCAAGCTCGATAAAGCCCGGTGCAGCGTTATGAATCTTCAAGGCGTCCGCATAGCGCACATCCTTCCACGAAGAATCACCGAATTTTTGTAACGCTTCAAGTCGCTTCACGTGGTCCGGGTTAGAGCGAGGCACCTTAGGGTCCTTTAGCCACGTGTTAACACTGCTTAAATTTAAACGCGGAACTTCACTGCATATATTATTGGGTGCCACTGGCGGACGATTCAAATTAAAGTCTAACGGTAACGCGGAACTAGGTCCAGGAACTGGGTCCGGCACCTGAGCCGCTGTATCATTATTCGGAGCTGAACCGGATGCGGATGAACCCAAGTTTTGCATTAAAAGGTTCGTTAGTACAGCCACTTGGTTCACAAGGTTTGAAATATCTGATGACTCACCGCATTTCCGTCGCTTTACCTCAGAACCCGAAGAATCAGTTTGTGAAGAGCTCGAATCGCTTCTTGGTAGCCGGCGTTTACGGCTCGATGAAGACATCAAGTCGTCGCCTACCTGCTCTTCTTGTTCCGAATCACAAATATTCACATTTGCACTATTTATTTGATTTTCACTCATTTTATTTTTAATTTACAACACTTAGCACTTTTCGAAATAAAATAAGATTCAAAATAATATTATAAAGTAACTGCAAACTCTAATTTTGATGTTGCTTGCTCGAGAAGTAACGACGCTATGAAGTAAAAGTCCGCCATTAGCGAACACGCCACCTGGGACCACGTGACTACCGGAACCACGTGACTACAAGAGCTGTGATTGGCTGACAGCTGACGGGAAGTATACAGCGCCCTCTCTCACCGATGCTGTGCATCGTCACATGCCGAATAATATAGATATTTATTTAATGGTCTGTGTTTATTTAGATAATGACTAACAGCACTAAGCGTAGGGTCGAGATAAATGGGCAGAATATTAAATATGTCGATGAGTATATCTACTTGGGCAAGTTGATATCTTAAAAAATAATAATATTATAATAATATTCCACAACTATCACACAACGCCATCTAGTCCCAAGCTAAGCAGAGCTTGTGTTATGGGCACTAGACAACTGATAAACATATTTATATATTTCTAAATACATACATATTAATATAGATAAATTACACCCAGACACAGAACAAATGGTCGTGCTCATCACACAAACATTTGTCCTGGGTGTGAATCGAACCCACGACAGGGTCACTAACCACTAGACCAACAGGCCAGTCAATCGATCGCCGAATCGAAAATGCCTGGAAAAGCTACTGGTTCAAGAAGACGCTCCTGAAGGGTGATGTACCAATCTCCCTAAAGCGCAAACTCATCTACGGTGCTCAAACCTGGTCGCTTACCGAGTCGCAGAGGTTCCGCCTTGGAGTCTGCCAAAGACCCCGGCAGGCTTTGGCCCTCTGAGACCCCGGCCCCGTCATTTTTGCTGACGCTCCTTGAGGCGCGCGTGGGACACAACGCGCCGTCGACCCGGGCATGGTCCATGGTCGGACAGCGAGTTGCCCTTTACTCGCTGTCCGCATGCCCGCGATTATATGTTCCCATGGGAGAATTTTTTTAATTGCAACGAGCGAAGCCGCTGGCAAGTGGTAGTAAAATATAAAGCAAATAATTTTGATATTAATTTTAAGTTTTTTTATTTACAGAGTTACCTCAGAATGATGGAGACGAAGAAAACTTCGTGAACGCACAAATTAGTATCTTAACTTAAAACATTCCTTCCGGTTTGCCTTTATTACGATGGTCGGCCAATGTAGGCCAATATCTAGAAAAAAACACAATTTTACTTATTTTAAATACCGTGGTTATATTTAATTAGCTAGCGATATTTCAGAAACTTGAATCGTGGATCTAAACGTTTTGAAATGAAAATTTCTTTAGCAATGTTGTAATTTAAAAGTGGATGAAACGAAAAAGCTATAGTAAAAAGGGACAAACACATGAATTCATAACGGTCAGTTCACACCGAAACGCGACGTGACACAACGTTACTGCAAATGTGTATCTTATCATGTAGTAAATAAAGATAGATTTTGAGTCGCTGTTAAAATGCAGCGCGGCCCCGCGCTGGGTTGCGAAAGGTGTATCTTTTCGTGTAGGAAATAGAGTTAGGTTTTGAGTAGCTCTTTTGAAATGTGCACGCAGCATCAAGTTTCGGTCTGTGCTGACCCTAACATTTAACGTGGGAGAAAATGAGTTAGGAAGCTCTTTATCTTGAAGCCTTTTTTATTTTTAGCCTAATTTTAATTCAACTGGGTCAAAATGTCTTTTTATACTTTTCAAATTTATTTTGCCATAAATTTATGAGCTTAAAAAGTCTCCGATCAAGTCTCCAAAGTCTCGCTAAGTTAATTAAACTTGACTCGGTTTAGACATAAACCTTCATAAGCCACAGTTGGCTTACGATGGCGTCTGAAAGAAGGAGTAGTTCCACTGTGGGATAAGGACAGAACTATACGCCGTCTAGCGGCATCTCGCTCCTACACTGGAATAACTCTCGCTTCGAGACGTCATTGTATTCCACCTGTCATCGAAAGGCTACAAAAATCTGCCATTTTCATTTTTATTACCATCAGTATTTAATTATAATACAAATTATAAATAATGATTATTGTAATTAGTACTTATTAGCGTCAATTGCATATTTGACTGAAAAATTCTAATTAGTCCGAAAGATGGATTTTCAAAAAATATTAGACACGTATTTTTCTTTTGTTACGTGAACCAAACTTGACGAAGATACGACACTTTTAAAATTGAAAACAAGTGAAAATCAACCTTACCACTACGACATTTGGCATACAACACGTTGTTATCAACGGGTAAATGAAAAACAAAACACGATCGCCACGACGACGTCAAGTCAATAGAATTGCATCATTATTTCTCAGTAGCAAGGTTGATTTTCACTTATAGTTGGAATCGGTAAAGTCTCTTAGTAGAATTTTTTACTGAGTTCTGACGTCACGACTCTCAAAGTTTTGATGCGTTATATCTTTGTAAGTAGTCATTGATTCAACAAAAGAAAACTACTTGTTCCAACGACGATATAATACTAGACTCCTAATAACAGGCGACCGATGTCTGCCAACACATTAGGCAAAAAAGTCTTATATCCGTCTCATTTCGACCAATCCTGTGAGCCGTAAACATACGTTGAGACAGAACAGACCTTGAGTTAGCCAATCACAACGCAGTACCCCGCCCCCCTCGCTTACGTAGTACCTCAGCGAGTTGGCAGAATAGTTTTGTTCGTTAGATCGTGCAATGCGTAGTCTAGTATTAAATAGTCGTTGACTTGTTCATTATTTGTCTAAACTCTAGCTGACGGACAATAAGATGCTTTCAAATTGCCTATTTCAAAATGTCTTAGGGACTTCGCGATGCGATTGCAATTACAAGTGAAAATCAACCTTGCTACTACGATATAATGATGCAATTCGATTGACTTGACGTCGTCGTGGCGAGCGTGTTTTGTTTTACATGTACCCGTAGATAACCGAGCATTTTATGTCGTATGCCATAGTGGTAAGGTTGATTTTCACTTGTAGTTGGAATCGATTAAATTGCGTCGCATCGCGTCATGGGTAAGAACCCAAACTGACGGAAGAATTAGATTTAAAATTTATAGATGCTGTCAAATTATAATACCTATTTCAAAATGCCTTAATTATTATGCCTTTGTATGAATTATATGCTGTTTACAAGAGAAATGAAAAATAGGAATAAAAATATTTAAAAAAAATGGAAATCTGCTGTTAAATCAGACTTACAAAGTTGTTAAAAAATCCATGATTGCACAGTCTGATATAAAAATTACTTGTCAATTTTTGATACTATTTTAAAGCCGGAAACACATTATTTAACACGCCACGCGACGCAACGTGTCGACACCCGATGTGCACCGTGCGCATGTCGTCGCGTCGGGTGTTCATAGTGTGATTCTGGTCATAGAAAACAAAACATTTGATTTTTACTCAACACGCATCACGTTTCGTCGGGTGGCGTCGGGTGTTAATAATGGTTTTCCGGCTTAATAGTATCCACTGGAAATGCTTGTCAATTCAAACTTTATTGATAGTCAATTTATGGTTTCTGGTGGCCTACTAGACGTCTTAAGCCGAGAATATTTCCACTGTGGAAACAAGATGGCGCTAGACGACTTGTATAGCGCTGTCTCTTTCGCACAGTGGAACTGCTATCGCTTTAAGATGCCATGATAGGCCCCCTGATGAATTATAAGAAACCTTTTGTTCTTGAAGTGAAAACTTCTTTAGGACAGATATAATAGAGTCCGCGACACGACTTACAGCTTGACAAAAAAATGTAGAAAACCGGAAGTCGCCACTGTCTTCGCGATACCAGCACTTTGAATGATTTTATTTTTTTTCACTTATTACGTTAGTTTTATGGCACAATAATAAATCTAACAAACCTGCGGTCTTTGTTTACATCAAATATCAAAGATTTTAAAACGCTGTCAGAAATAAAAATTTTAGTTCCGTTTCAATCCGTTCTGGCCAAGCTGTCCTTTTAACACGGCGCTACTGTCCACACTCTAAAAAGTGACCACTTGCTTATGCTGGTGGCCTATCATAACGTCTTAAAGCATGAGTAGTTCCGTTGAGGGAAAGTGACAGAGCTATACAAGTCGTCTAGCGCCATCTCGTTCACTCACTGGAATTACTTTGGCTTTAAGAGGTCTTGATAAACTATCTTAAAATTTTATGGAAAAACAATTGAACTGTTTTATTGTTTTATGTTCTAAATCTATATATTTTAAAATAAAAAATCTAAAAAAGAACAGATCATAATCTACCGTAATAAAAAATATTTCGATTTTACAAAGTCATTTTTCAAGTTCATTACATCAAATTGCATTAAAAATGTAGTACCAAGAATTTTCAGCTGGACTTCAGTCGTGGTGTGGACTCTGGAAGGTATTTGAAAATAACACATACTTATTAAAAATATCACAGCGAAATATAGAAATTAGTGGTTAGAGCATAGCATTTTGTACTTATAAAAAGTACTTAAAATTATTACGGTGCTTAAAACAGTGTTTCAAATACAATACTTAATTATTGTTCTTTTTTTTACTTAGGTAAATTACTTTCTTTTAAGGTAAATTATGTTATTTTTTTTTTTTTTTAAATATTGAATAATGTGATAAAAAATGATTATTACCAGTATTCTTTTATTGCACTTAAAATTAAAATGTATTTTAATTATAATTTTACCTGAATTTACAAAAAAAAAACCCTTAGCCTTACCGAGAGGGTAGAGTGAGATAGTGCTATATATTTAGCTAATGATAGAAAGAGTGATGTGTCTAATTTGTACTTTTTGTCTTGTCTGTTACCTTCGGAGTTGTACAGAAGCCAGCACATCAACATACTCCAATCAATCAAATTAATTGATTTTCAACTTTATCACAACACAAAAAGATTCATTTTTGAATGGGAAAATTTGACAGATTCGATTAGGTTGATGTGCTGGTACTTGAAATTTGTAAAAGTAATTGCCACATGTAACCAATTAAAAACGTCTATATTGCCATTTCTTTACTATTTCCATAAACCTGTTATATGATTGTGGAAGAAGTGAAAACAGTATCTAAGGAACGTAGCAGATGGCGCTCTGGTGGCCTACCGTGATGTTTTAAAGCAGGAGTAGTTCCGTTGTGGGAAAGTGACAGAGCTATACAAGACGTCTACTGCCATCTCGTTCACTCACTGGAACTATTCTGGCTTTAAGACCTTATGGTGCGCCACCTGTAGTTACTACTGCCTACCACCATGGGAAGAAGGCGTGTAGTGTGTGTCTATACAATTTAGGGCATAAGGCTACGTTCAAGGACAAGCGGAGCGTCGAGCGTGGCGGGAGGCGCTTATTGTTCGTCAATTACGCTCTATACAGGATTTTTATTTGTAAAATATTAACAACCTTTCATGGGCTGAAAACACTTTTTAACCGACTTCAAAAAAAAAAGTAGGTTCTCAGTTCGACCTGTATGTATGTATGTATGTATGTATGTATGTATGTATGTATGTATGTATGTTTGTCCGCGATTATCTCGCGTTTGGCTGAACGGATTTATATGCAGTTTTCAGGAAAGTGTTCATTACATTCTGGAGAAGGTTTTAGTATATAACACTAATAGATATCCCGTGACGTTGCCCGCGTGGATCCGATTTGCTTACTTGGATCGTAGATTTTAAGGGACGATTTCATGTTTGTCCGCAATTATCTCGCGTTTAGCTGAACCGATTTTGATACAGTTTTCAGAAAAGTATTTGTTACATTCTGGGGAAGGTTTTGATATATAACAATAATGGATATCTCGTGAAGTTGCTCACATAGATCCGTTTTGCTTAATAGGATTGTAGATTTTCAAAGACGCCGATTTTATGAAGATTTTTGTTGATTATCTCAACTAAAAAGGGAAAAATAAAAAACTTTTTAAAAAAAAGGGAACCGTCTTCAATTCAAAACCAAACACAAAAAAACTATAAAATAACCTTTCTTTCGGAAGTCGGTGGCCACAAATGTCAATGAAATAAAAAAAAAACAAAGCCACCGACTTCCGAAAGAAAGGTTATTTTATAGTTTTTTTTGTGTTTGGTTTTTTTACCTATATTGCACGGTCAATCATAATGGCGGTCTAAGGGGGAGGCCTATGTTCAGCAGTGGACGTCTTCCGGCTGATGATGATGATGATGATATTGCACGGTTGGCGCAGTGGCTGAGCGATCGACCGCTGCGCAGTGGGTCGCAGGTTCGATCCCCGTACACAACAAATATTTGTATGATCTACAAGTAGTTGTTCCGGGTCTGGCTGTTAGTGTATGTGAGTTTATATGTTTATAAATAAACGCACCCACGATAGAAATTCCTAGTGAGTTTAAAAAAAAATACGAATTATCTGATTTTTTTTCTGATCTTTCAGTGAAGTTGTTAATGACCATAAGTACTTTCAGCCCATGAAAGGTTTTAAAATTTTACCAATTACCCTGTATATCGCCGTTTATTGAACGCTTTTCGTAAAGCCGTTGGTCCCGGCTGTCATTTTTAGATCTTTGACAGTCGTTACTATTAGTCAGAGTCAGAAGCTCTAAAAGTCTGACAACCAGTCTTACCATGGGGTATTGTATTACCCAGTTACTGGGTTGTGGAGGTCCGATAGACACTCGCTCCATGTAAAATACTGATATTCAGCTGCATCTGGTTCGACTGGAAGCCGACAACAAAATAATTAGGAAAAGGGAGGCAGATGATGATGATGTTTCGGACGCGAACCGCGCTGCTTGACGCCCCGCTTGTACTTGAACAGCGCCCAATGTTATTATATTGCGACATTATATACAATACAACCATTACCTGATTTTACAAAATAATACGTTTAACTTTGCAAAAGTAGGTATTGCAAATAATTATTGTTCTTGGCCTTTTTGAAAAAAAAAATAAGTAGGTATCTCGAAAAAATGTACTTAGAAAAATTGTTATATCATAGTTTTACTTAGCCAATTTTTATTGTAATTATTTCAATTATTATGTCAATTTTAATTTAAATACTAAATAGGTAGATAATTATGTAAAATATTGTCTTATAATTGTTTTCAATAAAAGTAAACGAAATTGAAAAAATAGAAAAAAGTGAAGTACTTTAGCATTTCTTGATATATCGTTGGTCTTGGTGTACAGTCACGAGCAATAACATGTATACACTTAAAAAAATTCAAACGCAATTTACTCGTGTAATACTGGTTTCCACTTTCAATTTAGACCTATTTCGTAATAGTATGGCTTCCAAAATATAAGTCTAATGAAAAGGCAAAAGTTTAATCAATATGGTAGCAGAAAATCCCTTTTGAATGCTGCATATTGTATACATACTATTGCTCGTGACTGTACTGTAAAGAGTAAAGTATTTCGGTAGCAATTTTCAAGCGGTTTCCCAATGTTTTGTTTGAAATTTCAATATGTCTGCATACCAAATATCTAGAAAGTGTAAACATATAGGATAAAACATGCATATAGAATACAAGAAAACTGTTCGAAACTTGCTGTATGTAAATTTAACTTTTTTTGCTAACTATACTATTTTGGAGCTTGAATTGGGCTCTTGAATTAGGAGCTTGAATTTGCCCAGTTAATTTCAATACGATCGCCCCTATTTCATCAGATTTGATATGTTCTCCATAGAGATCTACGCTTCTCCATAGATAGGTAGAAAGCTAATCTTCTGTCTAGCCCTTTTGAGATAACACGCGTGATGGTAAGATACCAAAAATCAAAATCAAAGCATTTATTTCAAGTAGGCCAGTTACAGGCACTTTTGAATTGTTAAAGACAAATAAAAATGTAAATACACACTAAAAAGATATGGTGCTACAGTCCCAGTCACAAGACATAAAAACTGTGAAAGTACCGTAGATGCCCGTTCCAAGAAGTAGATCTCTATGGAGAAGAACGGGTAAGAAACTCCAACAGAACATACAACAGAATTAAAAACAGTTTTTATGTGTTATAACGAAGCTTTTAACAATCGATTTCATTTACTTTTCTTGTTTACTATATTACTGGTCCTTGTACAAACACGCTGCTATTATAGCGTATCAGTGGTACTTATTGTGATATAAATATTGTAATAGTAAAATAAATATATTTTTAACTATTTTTGCTGTTTTATTTTGTGTCGACACCCTTAAGGCTGCATATTCTGAAAGTTGGCAACGTCGCAAAAAGCTGTCAAATATTTACAAGTTTTAATTAATTTGGTGAATTTTCTGTATGAAAACAAGAAATATCGCTCTGTAGTGCACTAAAAAAATGATATAGGAATGCAATTAAAACACTTAATTTGATGTTGTAACCGTTTCAGGTGTATAAAAGGCATTTGGAAGGCTTCCAAATGCTTTTTTTACATCTAAAACTGTATATTCGGTGTTACGATATTAATTATTGTATTCCTTTATCATTTTTTTAGTGCACTACAGAGCCATATTTCTTATTTTCATACAGTAACAATGCTAAATTAATTAAAACTTGTTAATATTTGACAACCATTTGCGACGTTGCCAGCTTTCTGAATATACGCTCTTAATGTGCAATTACAGTTGCGTGGGGCCGGCAGACTAGATTTCCGCTCAAAACGCCCCGCCCGCACTTGGTGCACCTTAGCCAAAAGCTATTTGTGTTTGCGTTAGGCTGCGTTTCCACTGAGGCGGAGCGGAGAGCGATTCACCAATCACACGGTTTGAGTGGAGAAGTGGTTTTCAAGCCATGTGATTGGTGAATCGCTCTCCGCTCCGCTCCGCCTCAGTGGAACCGCAGCCTTACCCGCCAGCGGATTGCGCTGCCCGCCCCGCTGCAACTGTAAATGCACACATATGAATTTTAAAGCATTTACGACATACTTTTAATTTTTTGTAATTAATATACTGATTTTTAATGAAAATACATACTTTTATACATAATAATAGAACTATGTATTTTGTATAGCAACATACCATACCATTTAAACCGTTCAATCGATGTAGCCCGCGAAATCCTAATTTTGAATTTCGCGGGCTGGTTGGAGCATTCACCTTATAAAGATAGTAGAAAATATTTTCCAAATGTCTTATTTAATAAATGATAATTAGGCATTTCTGTTTGTATGGAGAATTTAAAATCCGTTTAATGTAACTGTTAAACGTGTCGATGACAAACTAAATTGACCCAAAATTCGGCCACTAGCTTAGCGCCCTCAGTAACGTCCATCAACTCTCGAAAAAGAGCATAATTTGACTGTAATACTACTTATCGAAAATGTTTAAAATAACGCCAGTTTTGAAACAATAAAATATTAATATGTGGTTTTATAATCACGTTTATTTTTTAATACATAGCCATTAAGATACCTACCTATTTAAAACAACTGCTCAACTGATTTCCGAATTAAATCAGTTGGTGTTCAAATATTTATTAAATTAAACAAAGATTACAAATAATTACTTAAATTATATCGAAAAATTATCGAATCTAGTTTTAAAATAGTTCTACTACACTGGATTTTTTAATTATACCTAAATTACTACATATTTAGCTACAATTTATGACAATCTGCCTTTGGTTAATTATGGCGGCAATTTTTGAAGGAAGGGGTAGAATTATAAGTTTATAAAAATAGATGTACCCACACATTTGTGGTCATTACTCTGCAGTTTTTCCATGAGTTGAGATGGAAACTAAATGGTGTCTTGTGTGATTTAATAGTGGTGTAATAGTGTTATAAAAGTGTGTGTTGTTGAAATATGCGTTTCCTGCTGTTCTACAATGATAATGTAAGTTAATTTGATATTGTATTTTACTATGAATGCTGATTTGTGTAATGCACGTTTTAAAAACTGTGTTGTATCATACTAGCCGTAACCCGTGTTTTAAATCCCGCTGTTCGACTCAAATTTTTTTAAACGTTGCCCCCACATTAGGAATTTCTTCTGTATCGTGGTTGCGTTTAGAAACTCACATAAATAAACAAACACCGAGACCCGGAACAACTACTTGTAGGTCGTTACGTGATGTTAATGTAGCCTATAGCCTTCCGCAATAATGTTTCATATCCATTCTTCTTCATTATGACCTAGGTTTAGCGAATGACCTAGGGTTTGTGAATAAATGCCTAGTCTGTCTATGCTTTTCATACTACTTACTTACTTTTGTCTAGCAAAACGGCTGATATTTCAACGATATTTAGCATTTTGTGTAACTTCTGTGTGTAGTCCGCGCCACGACTGTAATCCTGCGGAAAATTCGTGGTAGGCACTACATTTTTAAATTTGATGTAATGAAGACACGAGTGCCGCGTCAAAACGACTTCAGTTCGACAAAATTGGGCGCTTTTAAATTATACGATTTAGGTGCAGCGCAGACGACAGACTATCCATGTCGCACTTTCTAGTCTGTGAAAATAGAACATTATGCAATTATATGCAGTAACGCTCACGACGCGCAAAAAGTCTGTTGCGGATTTTTCACAGACTCAACGCACATCTTCGATCATTCTGTCGGCAGAGCTGTAGACACGTAGACGCTATGGAAATCGTGCAGAGATCGCGAAGTCTTATTTTGTACATGAAGTACAGAAAAAGAAGAAGTCTGTGAAAAATGCGCCATGCAGACGTGCACCGCAGACTCGATCGCACAAAAAGTGTGCCGTCTGTTCAAGATGGAGGACCTCGTGGATGCAGTGTGGCTTGCAGTCAGTGCGACAGGGAATCGTAGATGGAGTTGGCAGCAAAGAAACTAGCTCATTGCAGCTTTAATGTTTATATTTTCTTCTATCAAGAAGCAAGTTAAACATAAATTGTTAAAATTACACCATGTTAGCTCTAACGTAGTTTTTAGTATAATATGGTAAAGTATCAACATGACAGATATATGATTGATTGATAGGTACAGATGTTGCTATAGTCAAAAAATAAAATATACCAGTAAATTGTGATGCCATACATTAAAATAGTTTTTCTAACACTTCCCCTTATGGCTCACAATATACAGAATCAAATGTTAAAAAAAAAAACAAAATGACTACATTTAAAAATAATATGACTCTACTTTAAAAGAAAATGTGACTCTATATTTCAAAACATTTACTCTATAGTTCAAAACTACCGAGTTCAAAAATACCGAGTTCAAAAATACCAAGTTCAAAAATACCGAGATCTAAAATACCGAGTTCAAAAATACCGAGTTCAAAAATACCGAGTTCAAAAATACCGAGTTCAAAAATACCGAGTTCAAAAATACCGAGTTCAAAAATACCGAGTTCAAAAATACCGAGTTCAAAAATACCGAGTTCAAAAATACCGAGTTCAAAAATACCGAGTTCAAAAATACCGAGTTCAAAAATACCGAGTTCAAAAATACCGAGTTCAAAAATACCGAGTTCAAAAATACCGAGTTCAAAAATACCGAGTTCAAAAATACCGAGTTCAAAAATACCGAGTTCAAAAATACCGAGTTCAAAAATACCGAGTTCAAAAATACCGAGTTCAAAAATACCGAGTTCAAAAATACCGAGTTCAAAAATACCGAGTTCAAAAATACCGAGTTCAAAAATACCGAGTTCAAAAAGTTCGAGTTCAGTCAGTGCGCATGCGCCGAACCGTGCGGTTGCGAATACAACAAAAAAATGTCGAGCTCAAAAATCGTAAAGTGTAAATCGTGTAATATCGTGATTAACGAGCTATTAGCTTTTGTGAGACTGTGTAGACTGAAGTTTTGTCAAAATCACCAAGACCAACTTAAAATGGACAGATTAGCCTCCCACATTGCAGGTAAAGATTTTAGAGCTTTCTGGAAAAGTACCAAGAGGATGGGCGGTAGGGTTAGTTTGCCAGTGAGTGTAGGCGGGTGTAGTGAGCCTAAAGGTATAGCTAACCTTTTTAAAAATCAATTTAAAGTTGAGGCTCCGCTTACCAACAATATTAATGTGCCCAAGGATGTGTCCGTGGCTGTCTGTGAGAAACCAATTGGATTCTCGGCCCAGGAAGTTAAAGATATTATCGTTAATATGAAACGGGGTAAATCTCCGGGCAGTGACGGACTCAGCATTTAGCACCTGCAGCACGCAGGTACACATTTGTATAGAGTGTTGGCTATGTTGTTTACGTTCTGCATTCGTCACTCATACTTACCTACTAAGATGACAGAAACTATTGTTGTACCTATAGCAAAAAACCGCACTGGGGATGTGACAGACAGGTGTAACTATAGACCTATCTCCCTGGCTACTGTAATGGCGAAGGTCTTCGATGGTCTACTAGATGCTCAGCTCAGCAAGTATGTCAAGCTTCATGACGCTCAGTTTGGTTTTCGTGAGAATTTGTCAACTGAAAGTGCAATCTTGACTCTAAAGCATACAGTCGCCTACTATGTTGACAGGAAAACACCCATCTATGCTTGTTTTCTTGACTTATCGAAGGCCTTTGACCTAGTCGATTACAATAGACTCTGGTCCAAGCTTGGGGAGGTTGGGACCCCGATTGAACTCATAAATATACTTTCTTTCTGGTATAACCAACAGAAAAACGTTGTCAAGTGGGGGAATACTTATTCTGACGAATATAAACTTGAGTGTGGTGTGAGGCAAGGGGGACTGACCTCTCCGAGATTATTTAATTTGTATATAAATCAGCTGATTGATGAGCTCAGCAGCAGCCATGTCGGATGTCATGTAGATAACGTTTGCGTTAATAACATCAGTTACGCGGATGATATGGTGTTGCTGAGTCCATCTGTTGGTGGGCTGCGGAAACTGTTAGGTATCTGTGAGGCCTACGCTGGGAGTCACGGCTTAGAGTACAACGATAAAAAGAGTGAGTATATGCTTATCAGAGGTAAGATCAAACAACCTGTTTGCGCCGAACGCCTACTAGTTTTGTGATAGCATGAGTGCTATCTATGTGTTTTAGCTAACGGTTTTATTGTTATAATTTAAGTTCCTACTACTGACAGTTCACGTCATTACATAAGCAATTTTACTGAAAAAGCATGTCGTTTTTCATTTTAATCTCCCACTAGAAAACCTGAAGAAATCCCGAACATGGTCCTTCGAGCCGGATTAGAAGATTTTACGTTTAAAAACTTCGATCAGCTTTTATTTAAGGATTTCAAGAGAATTGGTGAAGAACTCGTAATCACAAGCGGAGTTGGTTGTGTGACAGTCATTCTGCTGAGCCGATATGATTACGAAGATTGAGAATTTCATGAAGATTTGTGGTCTGGAATATCTCAATCATTATAGTTTCACCCAACACTCTATTATCAGGTTGTATAGTTGTAATTTGCATTTGATAATCAGGTTACTACAGAGGTTAAACTAATCATTGTAAAACTTGAATTTGCAAAACCCTAACAGTGCTTACAAGTTGTTGTAATTGATCAGACTTTAGTGTGTTAATCACAGTTATTCTACCCTTAAAGAGTGGCTATAGTATTATGATAGCTGCATTATTTTAACTTTAATAGGTAGGTAACAGTTACTGAGTCAGTTATTCATGTAATCACATTACCCGTTAGGTTCAATATTACGTTGTATACAGCGCTTACTTAAGCTTGGTATTGATTTGAATTGTATACATTCCAGATTGTCTGCACCAGCTTTCGCAATGCCAGAGGATAAGGAGCTCATTAGAAAAAGGGCGAGTTACAAGGGAAGAGTAACGGTATTCTTGAATTATTTGAATTCACTGAAATCTCCCATAGGTTCTTCTGAGGTTAGCGAGTTACAGTTGCGTTTGAATAGGCTTGAGTCATTGTATGGTCAATATGACGAGATACAATTAGCACTGGAATGTAGTACTGATAATTTAGACGGTCAATTGTTAGAACGAAGCGAGTTTGAGTCTCTTTATTATAAAACCATAGCTGAAGCTCGGAAATTGCTTGATGATTATAAGAAAAAGGATCTGCCTGATGCTGAGGTGGGTTCACGTTCTAATAGTCACAGGTTTGTCAAATTGCCGACCATTCAATTACCAAAATTCAGCGGTTCCTACGTAAATTGGTTGGAATTTCACGATACATTCGTCAGCCTTATTCATTCTAATGATGACATAAACGACATCAATAAATTTCATTACTCGAGGTCATCATTGGAAGGTTCGGCAGCAGTGGTGATAAACTCAATTCAATTTTCTGCTGCTAATTATGCTGTCGCTTGGGAATTACTCTGTGATCGGTTTGATAATAAACATTTATTAATTGAACACCATATTACAGCATTATTCAATATTGAGACGATCAGTAAGGAGTCATCGGTGAGTTTAAAAGCTTTAATCGATAACGTTAATAAAAACTTGCGTGCTTTGGAATCCCTTGGCGAACCTGTTAATTCGTGGGATACTTTACTCATACATATTATGAGATACAAGTTGGACAATAAAACTTACCGTGAATGGCAAGAGTATAAAGGTCGCCTTAACAATGAATTTAAGATTACATTTACTGTGTTCCTCACATTTGTTAAGAATCGTGCTGAATTAATTGAATCGCTAGAAATGTCAAGTTCACCAGTGGACAAACATTCAAACGCTAGTAAAAATTCTAAAGTTAGGACAATGGTGATACAGGATTCCAATAATAAAATAGACAAGAATAATCAGTTAAATAATAGTTCTTCTAAAGCTAAAATTTGTGTTAAATGTAACGGCGAGCACAAATTAAGCAATTGTCCTCAATTTTTGGCGTTAAGCAATGAAGCACGATTGGAACTGCTACCAAAATATAAGATTTGTTTTAATTGTTTATCTTCCGGACATTACGCTAATAACTGTAAACAGGCAAGTTGCAAAATATGTCGACGCAAGCACCACACTTTGGTACATGTCGCAGATTATTCGAAGAAGTCAGATTTGGCTACTACTTCCGCTAACAGTGATAATGCGACCAATGCTCCTGCTCCATCAACATCTAGCGCAGGTTTGTCTCTGTCTGCGAGTGTTGAGCGTGGAGACGTATTGCTATCCACGGCGTTAATTAAGGTTACAGATAAAAACGGTCAGCAACACGTCACACGTGCTGTTCTAGATAGCGGCAGCACGTCATGTCTCATGACGGAAAGACTGCATCACCAATTAGGTTTAACTGCGACTAATGTGAATAATTCCATATTAGGTATTAATAATTCATCTTCACATATCAGTAAAATGTGTCCGGTCTTAATGAAATCTTTGGATGATGATTTTTCCATTAACATTAATTGTTTTGTCCTACCTTCAATTACCGATGATATTCCGATTAGACATGTAGATTTATTAAAATTGAAAATTCCATCTAATATTTGTCTGGCTGACCCTAACTTTTATACTCCAGCTCCAATAGATGTGTTACTAGGTGCTGACATCTTTTGGGACTTACTGGGACCGAAAAGAATTAAATTAGGGGCTGGACAACCTATTCTTTGCGAAACTCGACTGGGATGGTTGGTTTCGGGCCCAACCAAAGTTAGCTATACATCGACGCCATCAAAAAAGGAAAAATGTAATTTTACAAACATTGTTTCTGACGGCAATGACGAATTAAATAATAGCATAGACATAGATAATCTTCTCACAAGGTTCTGGAAATTAGAAGAGGTCTGTACTACATCAATGTATTCGCAAGAAGAAAAACTATGCGAGGAGCATTTTATAAATAATACTACACGTTTGGAGAACGGACAATTTTGTGTTCGAATTCCACTGAAATGTTCGACGGATTTGTTAGGTGAATCCCTTTTGAGAGCTAAACATTGTTTTTCTTCTTTAGAGCGTAGGCTTAAAAGTCAGCCAAAACTGTCTAAGATGTACAAAGATTTCATGGCGGAGTACGAAAGTCTAGGTCATATGTCGAAATGTAAAAACATTGAACATTCCGCTCATTACCTCCCACACCACGGAGTTCTGCGTGAGAGTAGTGTCACCACTAAACTAAGAGTGGTTTTTAATGCCAGCAGCATCACTTCTACAGGTACTTCTTTTAATAGTATACAGATGATCGGACCTGTAGTACAGGATGATCTTCTTTCGATTTCAATACGTTTTCGACAGCATAAGTACATTATTGCTGCCGACGTGGAGAAAATGTACCGGCAGATAGTGGTTCATCCCTTTGACAGACATCTTCAACAAATCATCTGGCGCGATGACCCGCTCATTCAGTTACAATCGTACCAGCTTAATACCGTCACGTACGGCACAGCCAGCGCTCCGTTTCTTGCAACGAGGTGTATCAAACAGTTAGGTTTAGAGTGCGTTGATAAAAAGGCTGCTGAGGTCATTCTACGTGATTTTTACGTCGACGATTTGTTGACAGGAGGAGATGATCTCAATGAAGTCAGAGATTTGCGTCATACAGTAACTTCTACTCTTGCTTCAGCGGGAATGAACTTAAGAAAGTGGAAGTCAAATGATATGCGTTTGGTTAATGGTGTTGACTGTCCCCAATCTTCAATCGATTTGAATATTGGCGGATCTGAATCTACCAAAACCTTAGGTCTCGGTTGGAAATCACAACAAGATCAACTCTGTTTTCCTATTAGTCTGCCAATTGTTTGTGGCGATACAAAACGTGACATGCTCTCAATTATATCACAAATTTTTGACCCATTGGGGCTTCTAGCTCCATGCATTATAGTGATGAAGATGTTACTGCAAAAACTATGGTTACACAAACTCTCATGGGATGAACAGCTTTCACCGGACATTAAGAAAGTTTGGAATGAACTACTTATTAATCTACCAAAATTAAATGAAATTAATATTCCGCGTCGTGTTTTAATTGATTCAATGGAACTTTTAGAGCTTCATGTTTTTACTGATGCGTCAGAACGAGCATACGGAGCATGCGTATACGTTCGCAGTGTTAGCAAAGATCATCAAGTGTTGGTAAGATTATTGTTAGCAAAGAGTCGTGTTGCCCCTCTGAAACCAATCACTATTCCTAGACTTGAGCTTTGTGGTGCTCTGGTTGGTGTTCGAATTTATGAAAAGGTGATAAAATCATTACGTTTGAACACTAGGCCGCGTACATTCTTTTGGACAGACTCCACTGTCGTTCTAGGATGGCTTAAAATGTTGCCTAACAGACTGCAGCCTTTTGTTCGCAACAGAATTGCGGATATTTTAGAGAAGACTGGCAAATGCGAGTGGAGACATGTCCCAACTAATCAGAACCCCGCTGATTATGTCTCTCGAGGAGTAGACATTAATCTATTGTCTTCTTTAGATGATTGGTGGTCTGGTCCAAGTTTTTTGAAGAATGATATATCGTGTTGGCCTTCTAGATTCACACATTCTACTGATGAATCATTGCCGGAAATTAAGACAAATGTATCTTTGCATGGTACTGTTAGCGAGAATATATCTAATGAATTTCTCAACTTTAACCGATTCTCGAGTTTTCTAAGGCTTCAACGTACTGTAGCATATCTGTTACGTTTTGTTGCTGCCTGTAAAAAACGGCATGTCTATGGTCCCTTTAGCAATGATGAACTACGAAATTCTTTAAATTTGATCATTCGGACATGTCAAAACGAGTCATTTAGTGAATACAAGTTGCTGCTTCATAATAAACAATTACCAAAGAAAAGTCCTTTATTGAAATTCAACGTTTTTATGGATGACCATAAAATATTACGCGTTGGAGGTAGATTACTAAACTCGGATTTACCATATAATAAGAAATGTCCAATTCTGTTACAATCTAGTCATCACTTTACAAAATTACTATTTGAGTATGAACACAAACGGTTGTTCCACTCTGGTCCTCAATTGCTGTTAGCTTCCATACGGGATACATATTGGCCCATACGAGGTCGTAACTTGGCCAGGTCATGCTACCGTAAGTGTGTTCGTTGCTGTCGTCTCAAAGGTCAAACTGTAACACCGATCATGGGTAATTTACCACGGCAACGACTTCAAGCAGGAGGTTTCCCATTTGAAAATATTGGCTTGGACTACGCGGGTCCAATACAGTCTGTTACTCGGCAGGGTCGCGGATGTAAGTTGGTGAAAGTGTATATTGCAATTTTCGTTTGCTTTACGACAAAATCTATACACCTTGAATTAGTCGGTGATTTGACCAGTAACACTTTTATCATGGCGTTAAAAAGATTCATCTCGCGTAGGGGTAAACCTATCAATATATTTTCTGATAATGGCACGTCGTTCGTTGGTGCATACAATGATCTATCAAAATTTCTCAAAGCTAATTGTGACTCGTTGTCTGGGGAGATGGCTAAGGAGGGAATAACTTTCAACTTCATCCCTGCATACTCTCCTCATTTTGCTGGACTTGCGGAGGCTGGTGTCAAGTCAACAAAGCATCATTTAGTCAGGGTGTTGGGCCTTTGTAACTTAACTTATGAAGAGCTTTATACTACGCTAGTGCAAATAGAAGCAATTCTGAACTCCAGACCACTGACGCCACTTTCAACGAATCCCGAAGACTTGACACCGTTGACACCCGGACATTTTTTAATTGGACGTCCGTTAACATCTTTGCCAACACCTGATTACCACAACCACTCCACTAGTTCTTTATCCCGATTTCAAAGGATTGAACAGCTCCGCCAGCATTTCTGGAAACGATGGAGCAAAGAATATATTTCGGAACTCCAACTCAGGACGAAATGGCGCACATGTAAGGGTGCTCTGAAGTTGAACTCCCTGGTGCTTCTTAAGGAAGATAATATGCCGCCTCTAAAGTGGAAAATGGGTCGTATTGTCGCTACCTATCCAGGTCCAGACGGCGTGATCAGGGTTGCAGACGTGAAAACCTCGAGTGGCCTGCTTCGCAGATCTTTTAGTAAGATTTGTCCGCTACCCATCTACCCCGAGCCTGACCATTCTGGTTGAAAGACAGGCTTTCAACGCCCGGGGGTATGTTTGCGCCGAACGCCTACTAGTTTTGTGATAGCATGAGTGCTATCTATGTGTTTTAGCTAACGGTTTTATTGTTATAATTTAAGTTCCTACTACTGACAGTTCACGTCATTACATAAGCAATTTTACTGAAAAAGCATGTCGTTTTTCATTTTAATCTCCCACTAGAAAACCTGAAGAAATCCCGAACACAACCTGAACATATACCGCCAGTGTATCTTAACGGAGTATCTTTGAGCCGGGTCTCTCAGTTTAGGTATCTAGGGCATATTGTAACTGAAACCCTACATGATGATGCAGATATTGAGAGGGAGCGGAGAGCATTGTCGGTGCGAGCCAATATGTTGGTGCATAGGTTTGCGCGGTGTACAGCACAGGTAAAGGTAACATTGTTTAGAGCCTACTGCCAAAGCTTCTACACCAGCGCCCTATGGACTAACTACACGCAGCGCGCCTACAATGCTCTCAGAGTTCAATATAACAACGCCTTTAGGATTTTGTTGCGACTGCCTCGTTTTTGTAGTGCTTCTGGCATGTTTGCCGACGCGAGGCTGGATGACTTCTTTGCAATAATGCGCAAAAAGTCAGCGACATTGATTCAAAGATTGAGAGGTAGTGGCAACGGAATCCTAAGGATGATTGCAGATAGACCAGTATCGCCAGTGGTGGGTAGGTTTATTAGGCTGCATGTGGCCTGATGATTTTATATTTAAGGTGTAATGTTAAACTTTATTGATTCACTCTATTTGTTATCTGAAGTCATTTTATTCCAATTTAAATTTTAAATAATTTTATTAAATTTCAATTTTATTAGAATCTATTTTAAAATAATATTTTCAAGTTGACATATAATTAATATCAATTTAGTTTCAATTCAATTCAATTTAATTATAAAAACTGGGTGTAACGACATGCTATTAATTAATTAATAATTTTCTACTAACATATTCTATAAGTTACATTGTTACTAACAAAATTATGAACATTTTAGTAGTCTGAAATAAACGAATTTTATTTTTATTTTATTTTATTATTTATTATTTTAAAAATACCGAGTTCAAAAATACCGAGTTCAAAAATACCGAGTTCAAAAATACCGAGTTCAAAAATACCGAGTTCAAAAATACCGAGTTCAAAAATACCGAGTTCAAAAATACCGAGTTCAAAAATACCGAGTTCAAAAATACCGAGTTCAAAAATACCGAGTTCAAAAATACCGAGTTCAAAAATACCGAGTTCAAAAATACCGAGTTCAAAAATACCGAGTTCAAAAATGCCGAGTTCAAAAATGCTAAGTTCAAAAATGCTAAGTTCAAAAATACTAAGTTCAAAAATACTAAGTTCAAAAATACTAAGTTCAAAAATACTAAGTTCAAAAATACTAAGTTCAAAAATACTAAGTTCAAAAATACTAAGTTCAAAAATACTAAGTTCAAAAATACTAAGTTCAAAAATACTAAGTTCAAAAATACTAAGTTCAAAAATACTAAGTTCAAAAATACTAAGTTCAAAAATACTAAGTTCAAAAATACTAAGTTCAAAAATCATCATCATCAGCCGGAAGACGTCCACTGCTGAACATAGGCCTCCCCCTTAGACCGCCACGCCGAACGACAATTCGCCACTTGCATCCATCCGTTGCCCGCGACCCTCACGATGTCGTCGGTCCACCTAGTGGGAGGCCTGCCTACGCTGCGCCTTCCGGTCCGTGGTCGCCACTCGAGAACTTTTCTTCCCCATCGGTTGTCAGTTCTACGAGCGATGTGGCCTGCCCATTGCCACTTCAACTTGCAAATTTTATGAGCTATGTCGGTGACTCTGGTTCTTCGCCGAATATCCATGTTCCGGATTTTATCCCGCAAAGAAACTCCGAGCATAGCTCTTTCCATTGCTCGTTGAGTGACTCTCAGTCTCTCTAAAAGGCCAGCAGTCAAAGACCACGTTTCAGAGCCATAAATCATCACTGGCAACACACACTGGTTAAACACCCTTGTCTTGAGACACTGTGGGATTCTCGATGAGAAGATATCACGTAGCTTCCCAAACGCTGCCCATCCGAGTTGGATTCTTCGGGCGACCTCTTTCTCGAAGTTGGACCTACCTAACTGAACAATCTGTCCAAGGTAAGTATAATGGTCTACAACTTCGAGAGTATCGCTCCCAACAACAACCGGTACGGGTGCCACATGGACATTCGACATGACTTTCGTCTTGTCCATGTTCATTTTAAGGCCGACCCGTTGGGAAACGATACTGAGGTCGCTGAGCATAGCATTGAGGTGCTCCAACGATTCTGCCATGATGACTATATCATCGGCAAAACGAAGGTGAGTGATGTATTCGCCATTGATGTTGATGCCGAGTCCGTTCCATTCCAAGAGCTTGAAAACGTCCTCCAACGCGTTCGTGAACAGTTTCGGAGAAATAACGTCTCCCTGTCTCACGCCTTTCTGCAATTGGATTGGTTTCGTGCTCTCTTCCTGAAGTCGGATGGACATGGTGGCGTTCCTATACAAACACTTCAACACTTCGATATACCTATAGTCGATATGACATCGTTGGAGGGACTGCAATACTGCCCAGGTTTCGATTGAATCGAAGGCTTTTTCATAGTCCACAAACGCTAAACACAATGGCCGATTATACTCCTCTGTCTTCTGTATAATCTGGCGGAGCGTGTGTATGTGGTCTATAGTACTAAAACCTTTTCGGAAACCTGCTTGTTCGGGAGGCTGGAAGTCATCAAACCTGCGTTCGAGACGGTTCGTAATGACTCTTGAGAACAGCTTGTACACATGGCTCAGAAGTGAGATTGGCCTGTAGTTCTTCAACAAGGTGTTGTCACCCTTTTTGAAGAAAAGAACAACCACACTCCTGTGCCATACTTCTGGCGTAGAACCTTCGAGTATGACGGAATTAAATAACTTCTGGAGGACTAGAAGTACCGGTTTTCCACCCGCTCTCAGAAGTTCTGTTGTGATTCCGTCCTCACCCGGCGCCTTGTTATTCTTGAGCTGTTTAAGAGCCATTCTAATCTCGTACAGGCTGATGTCCGGGATATCCTCAGTGTAGTGTCGAGTCAGTTTAGCTCTTGCGTCTCGAGCTGTACCGACACTGGGTTGTCGTGTTGATGTGTATAACTGTCCGTAAAACCTCTCAAGCTCTCTTAGGATCTCCGGTTTCGTCGAAATGATGCTGCCGTCGTTAATCTTCAGCTTAGTCATTTGGCTCTGCCCAATAGACGAATTCTTTGCGAAGACTTTTGAGCCCTGGTTCCGCTCGATTGCCTCTTTGATCCGTGCCGCACTAAAAGAGCGCAGGTCACGTCGCATTGATTTAGAGATTCGTCTATTGAGTTTGCCATATTCCGACATATCAGCTGAAGATTGCAGCCTCATCTCGGACCGGTCTTGCATCAACTTGATGGTTCCGTTCGAGAGCTTTTGAGGCTTATTGCGGCGCGGGGTCTTAAAGAACTTGGACCCCACAGCTTGGACAGTTTCCACCAACCCATTGTTGATTTCGTCCACAGTTTCGCATTCGGTTAGGCACTGGAAGCGATTGTGCAGTTCGAGTTGAAAGTCTTCGGGGTTCCGGATGTGGGCAGGACCAGGTCGGAGCGTGGACTTCACCAGACGAGACCTTTCAAGCTTGACATTGATATTCAGTGTGCCTCTGACAATTCGGTGATCGCTACCGGTTTTTACCTTAGCGATCACAGAGACATCACTGAATATTCGCTTCTTGGTCGTCATGATGAAGTCGATCTCATTTCTGGTAGTACCATCGGGGCTCATCCACGTCCACTTCCTGGAAGGCCGCTTCTGGAAATAGGAGTTCATTAAATGAAGTTCTTCCTTTTCCATGAAGTCGACCAGTCGCTGGCCCCTATGGTTTCGCTGCCCATACCCAAATGGCCCCACTCTCAACTCATCGCCATTCCGTGTGCCCACCTTCGCGTTGAAGTCCCCCATAACAACGGTGAAGTATGTTTCGGAGGCATGTATGGCCTCAGATATCTCCTCATACAATGCCTCTACTTCATCATCAGAATGTGTCGAGGTCGGCGCATATACCTGTATGACCTTCAACGAATACCGGTTGGTTATTCTGAGTATAAGGTATGCTACCCTACTCGACACACTGTCGACTTTCACAACGTTGTTGATGAGGGACCTGCGGACGAGAAATCCAACACCACCCTGGGATTTACGGTCTCCTTCCCGGTAGAAGAGCATGTTGCCGGAATCTAGAACTATCGTATCCTGACCCTCTCTTCGGATTTCAGATAATCCCAAGATATCCCATCGCATTTTGCTCAATTCTTCCTCCAGCTCGATAATCTTCTCATCGGTCCTCAGTGTGCGGATGTTGTGTGTTGCCAGGGCCAAAGTCCGTTGGGGGTGGTAGCGGGGCATCTGCCGGGGATTCTTAGCACCCCCTGCTCCGCCGTTACCCGATCCGCTACCCAGACCAGGAATAGCGGAGCTGCCGGGGACTGGGGGCCGTGTGCAATTATTGTCAATCATAATGGGGGGGGGGGTTGCCATAATCCCCACGCTTGGCAGGCGGCTTGGGGATCGCAGTAGGGTCACCGTAAGTTTGCAAAGGACGCTGCTGCCCGTCCTTCGGTAGCTGGACGTAGTTTATGGACGTACCCGGGTCAAAGTTCAAAAATACTAAGTTCAAAAATACTAAGTTCAAAAATACTAAGTTCAAAAATACTAAGTTCAAAAATACTAAGTTCAAAAATACTAAGTTCAAAAATACTAAGTTCAAAAATACTAAGTTCAAAAATACTAAGTTCAAAAATACTAAGTTCAAAAATACTAAGTTCAAAAATACTAAGTTCAAAAATACTAAGTTCAAAAATACTAAGTTCAAAAATACTAAGTTCAAAAATACTAAGTTCAAAAATACTAAGTTCAAAAATACTAAGTTCAAAAATACTAAGTTCAAAAATACTAAGTTCAAAAATACTAAGTTCAAAAATACTAAGTTCAAAAATACTAAGTTCAAAAATAGTATTTTTATCCAAGTATTTTTGAACTTTCTTTATCCCAGTACTTTTGATCCTTTTTT
Source organism: Agrotis clavis (assembly GCA_954870645.1). Classification (NCBI taxonomy): domain Eukaryota; kingdom Metazoa; phylum Arthropoda; class Insecta; order Lepidoptera; family Noctuidae; genus Agrotis; species Agrotis clavis. The sequence goes on from OX940945.1 coordinate 9,112,558, forward strand.
TTTTTGATCTTACTATTTATAGAATTGAACTTAGTATTTTTGAACTTAGTATTTTTGAACTTAGTATCTTTATTATATTATCATAGTGTCTTTATCCCAGTACTTTTGATCCTTTTTTTTTTTGATCTTACTATTTATAGAATTGAACTTAGTATTTTTGAACTTAGTATTTTTGAACTTAGTATTTTTGAACTTAGTATTTTTGAACTTAGTATTTTTGAACTTAGTATTTTTGAACTTAGTATTTTTGAACTTAGTATTTTTGAACTTAGTATTTTTGAACTTAGTATTTTTGAACTTAGTATTTTTGAACTTAGTATTTTTGAACTTAGTATTTTTGAACTTACTTTTTTGAACTTACTTTTTTTGAACTTAGTATTTTTGATCCTAGTATTTTTGACCCTAGTACTTTTGAACCTAGTACTTTAGAACCTAGTATTTTTGAACCTAGTACTTTTGATCCTAGTATTTTTAATCTTAGTATTTTTATCCTAGTATTTTTGAACTTTCTTCATCCCAGTACTTTTGATCCTAGTATTTTTGATATTTACTTATTAGAGAATTAATTTTTAAGATCAAAAATACTAAGATCAAAAATACTAGGATCAAAAATACTAGGATCAAAAATACTAGGATCAAAAATACTAGGATCAAAAATACTAGGATCAAAAATACTATGATCAAAAATACTAAGATCAAAAATACTAAGATCAAAAATACTAGGATCAAAAGGACTAGGATCAAAAGGACTAAGAACAAAAATAGTAAGATCAAAAATACTAGGATCAAAAGTACTGGGATCAAGAATACTAGGATCAAAATACTAGGACCAAAAATACTAGGTTCAAAATACTAGGTTCTAAAGTACTAGGTTCAGAACAGGGTTGGCATGATTTAAACAAGTTGTTTTAAAACACATGTTTAAAACAGTGTTTAAAACAGTTTGAAATCAAACAGTGTTTTTTATTACATGTTTAAAAACAAAGATTAAAACAAGTTTAAAACATTGTATAAAACAGTACGAAAAAAACATGTTTTAAAACTACTTTTCATGTCGCAAAATAACGCATGAATATAAAATAATAGGTATTTGAGTCTGAATAGTTCAACATAAAACCAATCGAGTCTCTATTGCTGTTATATTTTTGAACTTTCAATGGCATTGTAATTGACTTAAGGACGCTGTTACATTATTGACTACCTCAAATTTAGGCATTCAAGACGCACACAGCAACATCAAGCGTACGCACACATTGAGCGCTCAGTATTATTAAATAATCTTGATCCTTGATTTTATTTTTTAATTTTATTGATGACCGAGTTTATTGTTTTCGGTTCCAAAAAAGACCTAAAATAAACCGTGAATAAAATATTAGGTGTATTAGGACCTCAGATCTTAGAAAATATATAAAGGAACTTTTCAATAAAAAAATTGTAAAAGATTGGCGATCGTTGTGATCGTATGTTTATGAATTGATTCCACTATTTCATAACAAACATCACACCTGAACAGTAGGGCAAACAGATATACTCCCAATATGGGGTACACGCTAGGAAAGTCCCTATGTTGCCCAATGTAAAAATCAACATTAGAGCTGATACGAAGAGTATTGATTAGAGATTACGCAACATACAAATAATTATTTTACTTATTGATTGCTTTTTTTTTTGTAAATATTTAATTTACTATGGCAAGTTTAAATGGATCTAGCCTAGAAATGAAACATACACCGCCGTACCACAAAAAATTAAGCATCTGTTGAACACTTCTTGTCTAAAAAAACTGTCAACGCCAAAACGATATTTCACGTTGGTAAAAGGGTCATTTTGCAGTGACACTTTTTAGACAAGCGTTCAATAGATGTTTATCTTTTTGTGGTAAGACGGTAAAGGTCGAATTAATGTGAAATAATGCCCTCAACTAATCGCTTCGCACACTGTCGCTTTGTAGCATTACGGTTAGGTATTACAAAATAAGGAAACAACCTGAACATTTTGATACATATAATAAGAATCATTTTATAAGATATTAATATCTCGAATACAAGCATTATTTAATCCAATGACAACACACTATCATCCTCGGATTTTAATTAAAATCTCGACTTCCACCGTCTGACTACAAAAAAGTTAAACATTTGTCTAAAAAAAGTGACAGCCACATAATGGCATTTGACGTTAATACAAGGGTCGTTTTGCTTACACTTTTTTTTAGACAAGTGTTAAACAGATATTTAACTTTTTGTAGTAAGACGGCCAGTGGCATTTTCGATGAAAGATAAAACACACGAAAGTAATAATAGTACATTGTACCCCGGAGCTAGGTTTGGCGCTTGAGCAGAGCGCGAGCTCTAATAGTTCGAGGGACGAAATAAGTCTTTTACCCGAGGTAAACACTGTGCTTTTCATTATGAATACAAGGAAAGTAAAAATAACAACGTTAATTATTAATACCTAAAGAATAAAAACTTAAAAAAAACTACCGACTTCAAAAACCAATACAAAAAAGTGTAAAATAACTTTTCTTTCGGAAGTCGGTGGCTTTTGATTTTTATGTCATTGACTTTTGCCACTGACTTTCGAAAGAAAAGTTATTTTACACTTTTTTGTATTTGTTTTTGAAGTCAGTACTTTTTTAAAAAAAGTTTTTTTTTACCCTTTTTTGTTCAGTTATTCAACAAAAAATTTCGAATAATCGGCGTCTTTAGATATTTATATCCAAGAGAGCAACAAAAACGGATCTATGCGGGCAACGTCACAAGATATCCATTATTATTGTATACTAGCTTCTGCCCGCGACTTCGTACGCGGATCCTGTTCCTTTATTATGCCAGCGGCAACGGGGTCGTCAAAGCCGAAGGTCTGAAACGTCTGATGTGAAATTCTAAGAGCCTGGGGAGGGGAAAACAACGGGATGCGCGTGACGATTCCAGACGTTCCAGATCTTTCATTTTTGTAAGCCAACAGGAAATGCCCATCAGACTAAACAACTCTTGCTCAGACGTCATTCCTGTATATTTTTATTATAGTGTAGCTGGGCTCTTGGAGTTCCACATCAGGTGTTCCAGATCTTCAATTTTAATACGTCAACAGAGAGTGCTCATCAGGCTGAACAACTCTTACTAAGAAGTCATTACTGTATATGTTATAGCAGGGTTTTCAACCTTTTTCATGGCACAACCCTTTTCGTATGAAGAAATATTTCGCGACCCCCTACCCGTTGCTTTTTTTAGCGAAGTGGCCAAGTTTGATGAAACTTGCAGTATTCCCTAAGTTGAATAATACCTAATACAACAAAAAAGAACAACTTAAATCGGACAGGTAATCGTAGTTCCGGAGATATGCGAACACAAACATAAAACATACATACATGCACTTATGAAATTTTGCACATTTGTTCAGACGCTGATATAGATTCACATATCCGAAAACTGGGCAGTTCTGGAAATATTATATACACACGGATTCGGGTCGAATTGATCATCTCAGCCATAGGACGTCCACTGCTGAACATAGGCCTCCCCTTTTGATCTCCACAGATACCGGTTGGAAGCGACCTGCATTCAGCGTCTTTATAAGATCGTCTGTCCACCTTGCTGGTGGACGTTCTACGCTGCACTTGCTAGTCCGTGGTCTCCACTCTAGTACTTTTCGACCCCATCGGCCATCTGCTCTGCGAGCAATATGGCCTGCCCATTGCCACTTCAGCTTGCTAATCCGGTGGGCTATATCGGTGACTTTAGTTCATCTACGGATCTCCTCATTTCGGATTCGATCACGTAAAGAAACACCGAGCATAGCCCTCTCCATAGCTCGTTGAGCGACTTTGAGCTTTGAGATGAGGCCGATAGTGAAAGACCACGTTTCGGTGCCGTAACTCATCACTGGTAACACACATTGGTTGAAGACTTTCGTCTTGAGGCACTGAGGTATGTCGGACGAAAAGACATTGCGTAGTTTCCCGAACGCTGCCTAACCGAGTTGGATTCGGCGGTTGACCTCTTTCTCGAAGTTGGACCTATCTAACTGGACTACTTGTCCTAAGTAGATATATGAGTCAACAACTTCGAGTACCGAGTTTCCAACAGAGACTGGGGTGGGCACAACATTGGCATTTGACATAATTTTCGTCTTGTCCATGTTCATTTTCAAGCCCACCCGTTGTGAAACTCGGTCGAGGCCATCGAGCATCATGCTGAGTTCCTCCATCGACTTTGCCATGACTACGATGTCGTCGGCAAACCGAAGGTGAGTGATGTATTCGCCGTTGATGTTGATGCCAAGTCCTTGCCATTCCAGGAGCTTGAAGGCGTCTTCCATTGCGGCAGTAAACAGTTTCGGGGAGATACGTCCCCCTGTCTTACGCCTCTTCTCAATGGAATCGCCTTCGTGCTCTGCTCCTGTACTCGGACCGACATGGTGGCGTTATTATACAAGCACTTCAACACCTCGATGTACCGATAGTCAATACGGCATCGCTGGAGTGACTCAAGTACCGCCCATGTTTCCATCGAAACGAAGGCTTTCTCATAGTCCACAAACGCTAAGCATAATGGCAAGTTATACTCTTCGGTCTTCTGTATAACTTGCCGCAGCGTATGGATGTGGTCTATGGTACTATAGCCTCTTCGGAAACCGGCTTGTTCGGGAGGCTGGAAGTCATCAAGTCTGTGTTCGAGACGGTTCGTGATAACCCTTGAAAACAGCTTATAAACATGACTTAGAAGCGTGATGGGTCTGTAGTTCTTCAATAGGCTGTTATCACCTTTTTTGAAGAACAGCACCACCTCACCTCTACTCCATGTTTCAGGCGTTTTGCCCTCAAAGAGGACGGAATTAAAGAGTTTCTGGAGGACCTTAAGTACCGGTGTTCCACCCGCTCTCAGAAGCTCTGAAGTGATTCCGTCCTCGCCCGGCGCCTTGTTGTTCTTAAGCTGCTTCAGGGCCATCCTAATCTCGTACAGACTGATGTCCGGGAAATCTTCGGTATAATGTCGGGACAGCTTGGCTCTTGGATCTCCTACCAAGCTGTCAACGGGCTTTGCGACCGAAGTGTATAACTGTCCATAGAACCTCTCGATCTCGCCTAAAACCTCTGCTTTGGTCGACGCTATGCTGCCATCCTCCCGTTTCAGCTTTGTCATCTGGCTTTGCCCAATAGACTTGTCCTTTGCGAACACTTTAGAGCCTTGGTTTCGCTGTATGGTCTCTTTAACACGATTTGTATTAAAGAGACGCAGATCGTGTCGCAAGGACTTAGATATACGTCTATTGAGCTGCCTATATGACTTCGCGTCATCGGAAGACTGCAACTGTAGCAAACGTCGATCAGCCATGAGGTAAACCTCAAGAGTTTGCTCGGTCAATTTCTGAGGTCTATCTTTACGGCAGGGTCTAAAAAAAACTTAGACCCTACCGTGCGGACAGTTTCCACTAGCCCGTCGTTGATCTCGTCCACTGACACTAAGTTCTCAAGGCGAGCAAAGCGATTAGAGAGCTCCGCTCGAGTTGAAAGCTTTCGGGGTTTTGAATATGGGGCCGAGTAGGTCGGAGCGTAGACTTCATCAGGCTGGACCTTTCAAGTTTTACATTGATATTCAGCGAGCCTCTTACGATTCGGTGATCGCTACCGGTTTTTACCGTGTTGATCACAGAGACATCACTGAATATCCGTTTCTTGTCGGTCATGAAGAAGTCTATCTCGTTTCTCGTGAAACCATCGGGACTCAGCCAGGTCCATTTCCTGTGAGGCGGCTTCTGGAAGAAAGAGTTCATCATGAAGAGTTCCTCTTTCTCCAGAAAGTCGGCCATCCTCTGTCCCCTAGGGTTCTGTTGCCCATACCCAAATTGCCCCACTCTCAACTCATCACCGCTTTTCTTGCCCAACTTTGCGTTAAAGTCCCCCATAACAACAGTGAAGTGGGTTTTGAAGCTATGTATGGCCCTACTTACGTCCTCATACATAGTCTCCACTTCATCGTCGGAGTGTGACGAGGTCGGTGCGTATACCTGAATGACCTTCAGCGAATATCTTTTGGATATTCTGAGTATTAGGTATACCACCCTGCTCGACACACTGTCGATGGTTATTATGTTGTTTACGAGGGACTTGTGAACGAGAAACCCGACACCACCTTGGGACTGTTGGTCGCCCTCCCGGTAGTAGAGCAAGTTACCAGACTTCAGGGTTACGGTGTCCTCCCCCTCTCTACGGACTTCGCATAGCCCCATAATGTCCCAGTGTAACTTGCTCAGCTCCTCTTCCAGCTCGCAGATCTTTTCGTCAGTCCTCAATGTGCGTATGTTGTGTGTTACCAGGGCCAGTCGTCGTGGGGGTGGGTAGCCGGATCTCTTCCGGAGATTCTTAGCACCCCCTGCTCCGCCGTTACCTTGACCGCTACCCGCGCCAGGGATAGCGGAGCTGCCGGGGACTGGGGGCCTGGTTTCTTTGGTTTTCATTTGGAGGTAATTTGCCTTAATCGCCACGCTTGGCAGGCGGGTTGGCGATCGCAGTGAGGATGTGCAGTACACGGAGGACGCTGCTGCCCGACCTCCGGTTTGTCCCTTAGTCGCCTCTTACGACACCCACGGGAGGATTTGGGGGAGCGCAATTCTAAGCCGGCGCCCCACGGCGAATTGATTCTTGAATCGAATGGATAACCTCCTTTTATTGAAGTCGGTAAAAAAAAACAATCAAATCCGTCCAATAGTTCCGAAGATTAGCGTGCACAAACACTGCTTTTCTTATATGTATGGATTGAAACCTTCCCTAGAATGTAATAAACATGGTTTCGAAAAACATGAACATAGGCCTCCTAGATTTTACCCAAGTCTATATTATTTTAATTTTAGAGAAATAGTAGAAACTAGATTATAAAGAAGTCATTTGTATAAATAACTTTTGTATAAATTACCATTTTTGTCAAGTAATGATGATCTGAATCAACAATATTACGATGTTTTCACAATGTATTGCAAACAATTTGATAAGTACCACATTTGTTCCCAAAACAATTTCTGTAAATAGTAAAGTTTCTTTCAATGACTGGACAAACAGATGTTAAAATTTTATCAGCGCCATCTTGGATTTTGGTTTTGACCCAATATTTGTAATAATTTCCTTAAAAACCATGAAAGTGACACCTATGACGAACAGATGTCAAAATTTTGACAGCGCCATCTTGGATTTTGGTTTTGACCCCATATTCGTAATTAGCTACCCTAAAAACCATGAAAGTGACACCTATGACGACAAATGTCAAACTTTTTTCAGCGCCGTCTTGGATTTTGGTCATGACCCCATATTCGTAATTAGCTACCCTAAAAACTTTGGTGATGGTCGAAATAAAACGGCTAGGTACTTGGTACTAGTAACGGTTGTATTGAAAATGAGAATTAATAATTTAGCACTGTACAATGGTGGTTGGATTCAATAACGCGTACCGGTGGAATACAATGCAAACTCGTTGACGCGTGAGTATAGCGCGGTCGCGGTGAGGGAGACGTAGCGTGCAGCTCTGAACGAGTTTCGTAGTGCTCTGTCGCCGGCGCCGGCCGACTGGGCCTCGTCGCCTCCTCTGCCCCCGCGCCGCGGCTGTCGCCCCGCTCGCGCCTGGGCGTAGTGTTGTGCATCGGTGTGTAGTGATGCGCGATGCTACATCACCCCCCTGGGAGAATCAAGGTCCAGCCTGGAAGTAATTAGGAAAATTAACACGACGTCCCGAACGTGTAACCCTGATCGGTGGGTTGTCGGTCTGTTTGCCGGTCTTTGCTTGGTTTGCGTCCTCTTCATCTCTGGACAATATGTAGGCTGGTTTCACCCTGTCTATGGACACAGTCACGGGTCCTCTGTTTAAGAGAAGGGTGATCGTTTTGTCAGTCTTTGCTGTGACTTTGTGTGGGCCGGTGTATGGTGCCTCCAGGGATCCACGAAGAGCGTCTTTGCGGAGAAAAACGAATTCAGAACCTTTTAGGTCTTTATGAATAAAAATCGCCTTAGTGCCATGTCTTGATGCAGGTTTAGGTCTGATGCGAGAGATGTGTTGTCTGAGGTCGTGTATAAAATCTTCTGGTGGTGATCGGGTGTTAGGTTTAGAGTGGAAGAACTCACCAGGCATCCTCAAGGTCTCACCATACACTAGTTCAGCAGCCGAGCACTGTAGGTCTTCCTTCCATGACGCTCTCATGCCGAGTAAGATGGTAGGTAGCACGTCAGACCAGCAAACCGTGTTGTGTGACATGATGGCAGCTTTCAATGTTCGGTGCAGTCTTTCCACCATGCCATTGGCTTGTGGGTGGTAAGCCGTCGTGTGCCGCAGTTGAGCACCACACAGCTCACTCAGCGCCTTGAAGATCTGGGAAGTGAATTGACGCCCTTGATCAGTTGTTATGGTTTCCGGACAGCCAAACCGAGTGATCCAGGTTTCGAAGAAAGCTTTCGCGACAGTATCAGCAGTCATATTCTCTAGAGGTGTAACTTCAGGCCACCTGGTGTATCTATCAATTGCTGTTAAACAGTATCTGAATCCTTTGGAAGGTGGAAGAGGTCCTACTAGATCGATGTGAATGTGAGAAAACCTAGTGCCGGTGAGGTTAAAGTGTCCAAGTGGTGCAGATGTATGACGCTGAACTTTGCTACGCTGGCAATCTTCACAGGTTCGAACCCAGGTACGGCAGTCCTTCCGCACGGAGGGCCAGACAAACCTCTCAGTGACTAGTTTTGTTGTAGCGGCTGCCCCAGGATGGCTCAAACCATGTAGTTGGTCGAAAATGGCCCTTCGGTGATCTCTTGGGACGAAAGGTCGTGGCTTGGTTTGTGTGACATCACAAAATAACTCAAAATTCGTACCTGGGATTGGAACGAGACGTAAGTTTAAAGAAGTACTCCCTTCTAGTAGGTTCTTCAGTTCCTGGTCCTTTTTCTGTGCTTGCACCAGGGTAGACAGGTCCAGTGTAGAGATGGCTTCAATTCTGGAGAGGGTATCGGCAGTCAGGTTATCTTGACCTGAGATGTGCCGGATATCCGTAGTGAATTGTGAGATGAAGTCTAGATGGTTGAACTGGCGAGGACTGCACTTGCGGTCCTTCTGTTGAAATGCGTAGGTGATGGGCTTGTGATCGGTGGCGGCTCTGAGATCTATTTCTAGGATTGGTATTACCACTTCTTTGTTGTGCGCGACCACGTGGCTCCATGCTCAGTTTCGCTAATTGTTGCACGACGCCATTTTGTATGCACGCCATGACGCGTTCTTCAACTTTCTGTAAAATTTCATCAAAATTGTTTGAGTTCGAGCACGAGGCATTATTTTTACTAGTACTGGCTACATGTTGCGTGTTTATCGACATCACTTCACAAATTTTGTCTGCCATGTCGGCTGCTTCGTCTAAATTCAAACTCCTCTGTGAGGCTAAAATCGCCTTGACTTGTGTAGGTAGGCGCCCCGACCAAATACTGAATAAAAATTCGTCCTGCACGTCCGTCCCGGCAAGCAATCGTAGCGCTCGTAAAAATTGAGAGGGCTTACGATCTCCAAGTTCCTCAGAATAAAGTGCCTGTTGAATGCCTTGATCTCGGGACATGGATAGTCGCTTAATTAATTCAGCTTTTACCTTGTTATATTTTCCGGTAGAAGGTGGATGCAGGATAATGTCACGTACCTCCTTGGCGTAGTTATGCTCGAGTTGCTGTATTACCAAATTAAATTTCGTGCTGTCCGTCGTGATTCCAGACGTCTCGAATTGGGCTTCTACTTGTGAGAACCACACCTCCGGATCGTCGGGCCAAAATGGCGGCAGCTTCACGGCGACGCGGTCGACAGAAGCCGCGCGCGCGCCCGCGTTGCAATCTTGAAAATCTTCCTTCGACATGATGCTATGTGACACGTAGCGTGGTCGGTTATTATTATTCGCCTACTACTCGTCGCGGGTCACCACTTTGGTGATGGTCGAAATAAAACGGCTAGGTACTTGGTACTAGTAACGGTTGTATTGAAAATGAGAATTAATAATTTAGCACTGTACAATGGTGGTTGGATTCAATAACGCGTACCGGTGGAATACAATGCAAACTCGTTGACGCGTGAGTATAGCGCGGTCGCGGTGAGGGAGACGTAGCGTGCAGCTCTGAACGAGTTTCGTAGTGCTCTGTCGCCGGCGCCGGCCGACTGGGCCTCGTCGCCTCCTCTGCCCCCGCGCCGCGGCTGTCGCCCCGCTCGCGCCTGGGCGTAGTGTTGTGCATCGGTGTGTAGTGATGCGCGATGCTACAAAACCATGAAAGTGACACCTATGACGAACAGATGTCAAAATTTTGTCAGCGCCATCTTGGATTTTGGTTTTGAACGCATATTCATAATTAGCTACCCTAAAAACCATGAAAGTGACACCTATGACGACAAATGTCAAACTTTTTTCAGCGCCGTCTTGGATTTTGGTCATGACCCGATATTCGTAATTAGCTACCCTAAAGACCATGAAAGTGACACCTATGACTAACAGATGTCAACATTTTGTCAGCGCCATCTTGGATTTTGGTTTTAATCCCATATTCATAATTAGCTACCCAAAAAACCATGAAAGTGACACCTATGACGAACAGATCTCAAAATATTGTCAGCGCCATCTTGGATTTTGGTTTTGACCCCATATTCGTAATTAGCTACTTTAAAAACCACGAAAGTGACACCTATGACGAACAGTGTTAACATTTTGACAGCGCCATCTTGGATTGTGGTTTTGACCCCATATTCGTAATTAGCTACCCTAAAAACCATGAAAGTGACACCTATGACGAACAGATGTCACCATTTTGACAGCGCTATCTTGGATTTTGGTTTTGACCCCATATTCGTAATTAACTATCCTAAAAACCATGAAAGTGACACCCATGACGAACAGTGTTAACAATTTGACAGCGCCATCTTGGATTGTGGTTTTGACCCCATATTCGTAATTAACTACCCTAAAAACCATGAAAGTGACTATGACGAACAGATGTCACCATTTTGTCAGCGCCATCTTCGATTTTGGTTTTGATCCCATATTCATAATTAGCTACCCAAAAAAACATGAAAGTGACACCTATGACGAACAGATCTCAAAATGTTGTCAGCGCCATCTTGGATTTTGGTTTTACATACTCACATGCATACAAACCGATTATTATCTTTACCCTTATCCATTGCTAATCGCTAACAGCTTAGCCTTATCCATCTAATTCCTAACCTCACTAAGAGCCGCTTAAAGTCACCCATCCATTTTTCAACCTTGTCAACAACTGCTTAACCCCACCCATCCAAATCTCGATCTTATTCTACATAATTTTCTAAATCAAATTCTTCGTACTTCTATTTATGTTCGAAAAGTATCAACTCCTTCCGATCACTAAAATACCGACGGATGCTCTGATTTCCACGAAACACGGATACACACTACAGTATTTTTTATTGCTTTTACGTATTTATTTTTTGGTAAAAAGTGATACACCCGTCCTTTCTCGAGCGCTTCTGAGCGCGGACTGACAGTGGGCCGGCGAAAAATGTATGAAGAAATTGGCAAATGATTTTATTTTTGCTAATAATTGAAAATTGAACTGATCTAGATACAAAAAAAATGCAGACTTCTCTAAAGGACTATGTTTACCGTAAATTGTTATAGTTTTGAAGATAAAAAAACTTTTTCAAAAAAAAATGCAACCGACTTCAAAACAACCACAAAAAAGTTCAAAATAACCTACAAAAAAACTTTTTTTTCGAAAGTCGGTGACTTTATTTTTTATTTCATTGACTTTTTGTCACCGACTTTCGAAAGAAAAGTTTTTTTGTAGGTTATTTTGAACTTTTTTGTGGTTGTTTTGAAGTCGGTTGCATTTTTTTTTGAAAAAGTTTTTTATTTTATCCTTTTTAGTTTCACTATTCAACCCAAATTATTGCTAAATACATAATTTTCTTACATGTGCACTAAAATTTTGTAATCCGTAGCACCGGTATTAACAATACTGTATCGAACAAAAAAAGAATCATCGAAATCGGACCAGAAACCTCGGAGTAATCGGTGTAGACAAAGTTGAAAACTTCTTAGGTTTTTGTTGATTTTTGTTGATTTTTCAAAAAGTGCTGGTCCGATTTCGATAAAATTTTAATGGGACCATTCCGGAAGTATACCCTATCCAATAAAAAAATAATTTTTCAAATCGGTTGTTAGATGACGGAGTTATGCCCGAACAAACATAAAAAAAAAAAAAAAAAAAAAAATACAAACATCCGAATTGAGAACCTCCTCCTTTTGGAAGTCGGTTAAAAATATGCAGTATATTTACTTTGATCGGTACCGATAGGGACCCTAGTTTTTTCGAATTTCTGCGTTTATTGTGACAGGAAAAACGATTTTATCCAAAAATTTTGTATGACGTCATGCGTTTTTTTTAACCATATGTAAAGATGAATGTATAACCTTTAAATTAACACTATAAAATCTCTATATTTGTGATTGCTTATACGTTAAAAGTGTTCCGAAAAAGCACTGTTATTTGAAGATTCATGTAAATACGTCCTTAATCATTTTTTTTTTTTTATAAAACGTTGCCCCACACTAGGAATTTCTACTGTGTCGTGGGTGCGTTTACAAACATATAAACTCAAACATGCCGCCAACATTATTTTTATGTTAAGTAGGTATTTCATTCAATCAAACAAATGTCTAAGTACCAGGATTTGTATGGGACAAGATAGCACCTATTTTTGAAACATTATCATAATAATTTCAAAACAATTAAAATTGTAACAATTTTAATTAATAAACAACATTAGTCATAAATAAAAAACGTAAATTTCGATCCCTAATGTCGGCTGTCGAAAGAAATTTGGTAATTCCCCTATTTTTTAGACATCTAAGTAGATCGGTGTTTCTCAGTCCATTGTTCATAAGGTAAAGCCCCGCACCGTGGCGCGGGGATATACCTTATGAACAATGAACTATTCTACGAACGAACAGGAGGCGCGCCGCCTGTCCCGCTAGGAAAGTCCCTAGGTACGTGTCGCCCGATATAAAATCAACATTAGAACATACTCGTACCTACCGGGTGAATATGAAGCGTTTGATTACGCAACATACAAATAAATGTTATCTATTGATCGTTTTTTTGTAAATATTTAATTTATTAGGGTTAGTTTACAAATATCTAGCCAAGAAAAGAAACATAGTCGAAATAATTTGAAATAATGCCCTAAACTAAAAAAAAACAAAAAAAACACTTGTTTAAAACATTTTGAACTGTTTGTTTTATATAATTAAAAAAAACTGTTTTTTTTCCAACCCTGGTTCAGAAGTACTAGGTTCAAAAATACTAAGACAAGTAATACTAGGTTCTAAAATGCTAATATCAAGAATACTAGAATCAAAAATACTAAGACAAGTAATACTAGGTTCTAAAATGCTAATATCAAGAATACTAGGATCAAAAATACTAAGATCAAAAATACTAGGATCAAAAGGACTAAGAACAAAAATAGTAAGATCAAAAATACTAGGATCAAAAGTACTGGGATCAAGAATACTAGGATCAAAATACTAGGACCAAAAATACTAGGTTCAAAAATACTAGGTTCTAAAGTACTAGGTTCAGAAGTACTATGTTCAAAAATACTAAGACAAGTAATACTAGGTTCAAAAATACTAATATCCAAAATACTAGGATCAAAAATACTAAGATCAAAAATACTAGGATCAAAAGGACTAAGATCAAAAATACTAAGATCAAAAATACTAGGATAAAAAAAACTGGGATTAAGAATACTAGGATCAAAATACCAGGACCAAAAATACTAGGTTCTAAAGTACTAGGTTCTAAAGTACTAGGTTCTAAAGTACTAGGTTCAAAAGTACTAGGTTCAAAAATACTAGGTTCAAAAATACTAGGTTCAAAAATACTAAGTTCAAAAATACTAAGTTCAAAAATACTAAGTTCAAAAATACTAAGTTCAAAAATACTAAGTTCAAAAATACTAAGTTCAAAAATACTAAGTTCAAAAATACTAAGTTCAAAAATACTAAGTTCAAAAATACTAAGTTCAAAAATACTAAGTTCAAAAATACTAAGTTCAAAAATACTAAGTTCAAAAATACTAAGTTCAAAAATACTAAGTTCAAAAATACCAAGTTCAAAAATACCAAGTTCAAAAATACCAAGTTCAAAAATACCAAGTTCAAAAATACCAAGTTCAAAAATACCAAGTTCAAAAATACCAAGTTCAAAAATACCAAGTTAAAAAATACTAAGTTAAAAAATACTAAGTTAAAAAATACTAAGTTAAAAAATACTAAGTTAAAAAATACTAAGTTAAAAAATACTAAGTTAAAAAATACTAAGTTAAAAAATACTAAGTTCAAAAATACTAAGTTCAAAAATACTAAGTTCAAAAATACTAAGTTCAAAAATACTTAGTTCAAAAATACTAAGTTCAAAAATACTAAGTTCAAAAATACTAAGTTCAAAAATACTAAGTTCAAAAATACTAAGTTCAAAAATACTAAGTTCAAAAATACATAGTTCAAAAATACTTAGTTCAAAAATACTTAGTTCAAAAATACTAATATCCTAAGATCAAAAATAGTAATATCAAAAATACTAGGATCAAAAGGACTAAGATCAAAAATACTAGGATCAAAAGGACTAAGAACAAAAATAGTAAGATCAAAAATACTAGGATCAAAAGTACTGGGATCTAGAATACTAGGATCAAAATACTAGGACCAAAAATACTAGGTTCAAAAATACTAGGTTCTAAAGTACTAGGTTCAGAAGTACTATGTTCAAAAATACTAAGACAAGTAATACTAGGTTCAAAAATACTAATATCCAAAATACTAGGATCAAAAAAACTAAGATCAAAAATACTAGGATCAAAAGGACTAAGATCAAAAATACTAAGATCAAAAATACTAGGATCAAAAAAACTGGGATTAAGAATACTAGGATCAAAATACCAGGACCAAAAATACTAGGTTCTAAAGTACTAGGTTCAAAAGTACTAGGTTCAAAAATACTAGGTTCAAAAATACTAAGTTCAAAAATACTAAGTTCAAAAATACTAAGTTCAAAAATACTAAGTTCAAAAATACTAAGTTGTAACGCGACAACCAAAACAGCGCGACATCACTACTCCCGTGTCGGCTGAGTCACCGAGCGCGACCCCGCCACCGCACCGCCGCCGCTGCCCGAGCGCCTATAAAAGGCCATGCAGAGCCCAATAACGCCAGTCTCAGGTCGGCACGCGCCGGTGGTACGCTCCGCATCGACTTAGGTCGGTCACGCCTGCCCCGCTTCTTGCCGTATCTGGGTACTCAGTCGTATACTGTGTGTATGTTGTGTCGGCATCGCTAGCGGTCCGCCCATCATTCTCACAGTGTATGACGCCGTAGGGTTTACTTAGCTAGCCGTTTTATTATGTAGAATCATTTAATTTTAACTTAAACCTTGTAATTTTGTTAATGTAGACTTAGCGTTTTATGTTAGTTTTACTTATCAAATAAATTATCTTTGTTTATTTGTCTATTGTGAGTTTGGTCTCATCTCCACACACAAACCCTTCTTACAATTGGCATCCCAACGCGGGCACTTACCTTTTGTTTTAATTTGTTAGATCAAAGTAAATTTTCTTAAAGTACCCTGTTTTTTTTTTAATTTTGTTGTTAACTGAATAACTTTAATCGTTATAGACCAGGAGTTGGTGTTACATTTTTTTTCTTTAGTCCAACTAGTCAAAATACATTATAGTCGAGGAGCTAGTGTCTCTTTTCAATTAGTCAACTTAGTTGAAATATTTTGTTTACAAAATTGATTTATATCAGATTTTACCCAGACGTAGCCGCAGAAATAAAATAATGGCGAACGTCAGCTTTACTGATGATCAGTTTCGTGATCTGTTAGAAGTCTTAGCGAATAGGAGTAAACGTGCCACAACTGCTGTTCTACTTCTTGGATGAAACCGAACGGAAACACGATTTATTTCCCGAAGAAGAGGAAGAAGATGGTGCACTCGTGTCCACAGTGCAAACGGAGCCTGAGAAAGCCGAGACGGTATTTGAGAAGTTAGCCAAAATCACCTCTCTGGAACCATTTGTGAGCCCGATGCTCACGACTCCGTCCCCACCTTCAACCCTACCTGAAGAATGCGAAATGGAGGATTCGTACGGACCACCGCGTCCGATTAATTATGATACTTCCCCGCAGTTGCCATCAAGCAAGGCACTTACCCTATCCGGGTACTCACCCAGATCTAACGGATCACTGTTACGTGATGTGCAATCAGCTGTGAACAACTCTGAAGTAACTCTCTCGCCACACAGCAAACAATTGGTTGGCCCAAATGTTGATATTGCTATGATCGGGGTTACAACAACTGAAGAGGTTACACAGTTGAATAACCTATTGGAACGTAACGCTACAGTATTTAGTGGTAATGGAAAACCAGCCAGCCTAGTGGAACATAATATAGAAACAGGAAATCACGCACCGATTACTGTACCTCCATACCGTATGTCTCCACAACGTAAAGAAATTTTACGCGAGGAAATTAACCAAATGCTGAAAGAAGGCATTATCACGCCATCGAAATCTCCATGGGCAGCACCTGTCGTAATGGTCCCCAAGAAGAATGGCGATATAAGGGTCTGTATAGATTACCGCCAGTTAAATAAAGTAACTGTAGCTGACGCGTATCCCTTACCCAGAATAGATGGCTTATGACGGAGACAGCCAGTTAAGATGGCTGTAGTACCAGTCACAATGTGTGGTCGGATAATCCCCACAAATTTTATCGTGTTACCAGAGACCCACGATAACCGAACGCTCCTAGGAGTAGACTTCATTCAAGACGCGGGTATGGTGCTCAACCTACCGCAGTTGCTGTTCCACTTCTTGGATGAACCAGGACGGAAATATGAATTATTTCCCGAGGAAGAGGAAGAAGATGGCGCGCTCGTGTCCACAGTGCAAACGGAGCCTGAGACAGCCGAGACGATGTTTGAGACGCTAGCCAAACTCACGTCCCTGGAACCATTTGTGAGCCCGATGCTCACGACTCCGTCCCCACCTTCAACCCTACCAGAAAAATGCGGAATGGAGAATTCATACGGGCCACCGCGCTCGATTAATATTGATACCCCTCCACAGTCGCCCTCAAGGATGAAACCGACGCTATCGGGATACTCACCCAGATTTGTCGGATCGCTATTACGGGATGCTCAAGCGAGCATCAATAATACTGAGGTGACCCTGTCACCCCGAAGCAATGCGTTGTTTGCACCAAACACGTCATTCGCTGTTAAGCAATTGTCATGGGAGTAGTCTTCGAGCAGGGGGAGGGCATAGACAAGCCAAATTTTAACAACAGATAATCTTATCTGGAAACTTCAACTCAGAAATAACTCTTTCCCTTGTTCTGTTAGCAGAAACTGTTGAGTATTCCAGACAGACCCTTGCGCAGACGCGACAGACCAAAGAAGCAAAGCAGACACCAGAGCAGCAACTGGTCTCCTCGCCGGGACGTCTTCGGGACCAGAGGGGGAGTATGTAACGCGACAACCAAAACAGCGCGACATCACTACTCCCGTGTCGGCTGAGTCACCGAGCGCGACCCCGCCACCGCACCGCCGCCGCTGCCCGAGCGCCTATAAAAGGCCATGCAGAGCCCAATAACGCCAGTCTCAGGTCGGCACGCGCCGGTGGTACGCTCCGCATCGACTTAGGTCGGTCACGCCTGCCCCGCTTCTTGCCGTATCTGGGTACTCAGTCGTATACTGTGTGTATGTTGTGTCGGCATCGCTAGCGGTCCGCCCATCATTCTCACAGTGTATGACGCCGTAGGGTTTACTTAGCTAGCCGTTTTATTATGTAGAATCATTTAATTTTAACTTAAACCTTGTAATTTTGTTAATGTAGACTTAGCGTTTTATGTTAGTTTTACTTATCAAATAAATTATCTTTGTTTATTTGTCTATTGTGAGTTTGGTCTCATCTCCACACACAAACCCTTCTTACAAAGTTCAAAAATACTAAGTTCAAAAATACTTAGTTCAAAAATACTTAGTTCAAAAATACTTAGTTCAAAAATACTTAGTTCAAAAATACTTAGTTCAAAAATACTTAGTTCAAAAATACTTAGTTCAAAAATACTTAGTTCAAAAATACTTAGTTCAAAAATACTTAGTTCAAAAATACTAAGATCAAAAATACTAAAACCAAAAATACTAAGATCAAAAATACTAGGATCAAAAGTACTGGGATCAAGAATACTAGGATCAAAATACGAGGACCAAAAATACTAGGTTCTAAAGTACTAGGTTCAGAAGTACTAGGTTCAAAAATACTAAGACAAGTAATACTAGGTTCTAAAATGCTAATATCAAGAATACTAGGATCAAAAATACTAAGATCAAAAATACTAATATCCTAAGATCAAAAATAGTAATATCAAAAATACTAGGATCAAAAGGACTAAGATCAAAAATAGTAAGATCAAAAATACTAGGATAAAAAGTACTGGGATAAAGAAAGTTCTAAAATACTAGGATAAAAATACTAGGTTCAAAAATACTAGGATCAAAAGTACTGGGATCAAGAATACTAGGATCAAAATACTAGGACCAAAAATACTAGGATCAAAATACTAGGACCAAAAATACTAAGTTCAAAAATACTAGGTTCTAAAGTACTAGGTTCAGAAGTACTAGGTTCAAAAATACTAAGACAAGTAATACTAGGTTCTAAAATGCTAATATCAAGAATACTAGGATCAAAAATACTAAGACAAGTAATACTAGGTTCTAAAATGCTAATATCAAGAATACTAGGATCAAAAATACTAAGATCAAAAATAGTAAGATCAAAAATACTAGGATCAAAAGTACTGGGATCAAGAATACTAGGATCAAAATACTAGGACCAAAAATACTAGGTTCAAAAATACTAGGTTCTAAAGTACTAGGTTCAGAAGTACTATGTTCAAAAATACTAAGACAAGTAATACTAGGTTCAAAAATACTAATATCCAAAATACTAGGATCAAAAATACTAGGATCAAAAGGACTAAGATCAAAAATACTAAGATCAAAAATACTAGGATCAAAAAAACTGGGATTAAGAATACTAGGATCAAAATACCAGGACAAAAAATACTAGGTTCTAAAGTACTAGGTTCAAAAATACTAGGATCTTAAATACTAGGATGAAAAATACTAAGATCAAAAATACTAGGTTCAAAAATACTAGGTTCAAAATACTAAGTTCAAAAATACTAAGTTCAAAAATACTAAGTTCAAAAATACTAAGTTCAAAAATACTAAGTTCAAAAATACTAAGTTCAAAAATACTAAGTTCAAAAAAGTTAAAAAATACTAAGTTCAAAAATACTAAGTTCAAAAATACTAAGTTCAAAAATACTAAGTTCAAAAATACTAAGTTCAAAAATACTAAGATCAAAAATACTAAGACCAAAAATACTAAGTTCAAAAATACTAAGTTCAAAAATACTAAGGTCAAAAATACTAAGTTCAAAAATACTAAGTTCAAAAATACTAAGTTCAAAAATACTAAGTTCAAAAATACTAAGTTCAAAAATACTAAGTTCAAAAATACTAAGTTCAAAAATACTAAGTTCAAAAAAGTTAAAAAATACTAAGTTCAAAAATACTAAGTTCAAAAATACTAAGTTCAAAAATACTAAGTTCAAAAATACTAAGTTCAAAAATACTAAGATCAAAAATACTAAGACCAAAAATACTAAGTTCAAAAATACTAAGTTCAAAAATACTAAGTTCAAAAATACTAAGTTCAAAAATACTAAGTTCAAAAATACTAAGTTCAAAAATACTTACTTCAAAAATAATTAGTTCAAAAATACTTCAAAAATACTAAGATCAAAAATACTAAAACCAAAAATACTAAGATCAAAAATACTAGGATCAAAAGTACTGGGATCAAGAATACTAGGATCAAAATACTAGGACCAAAAATACTAGGTTCTAAAGTACTAGGTTCAGAAGTACTAGGTTCAAAAATACTAAGACAAGTAATACTAGGTTCTAAAATGCTAATATCAAGAATACTAGGATCAAAAATACTAAGATCAAAAATACTAATATCCTAAGATCAAAAATAGTAATATCAAAAATACTAGGATCAAAAGGAATAAGATCAAAAATAGTAAGATCAAAAATACTAGGATCAAAAGTACTGGGATAAAGAAAGTTCAAAAATACTAAGTTCAAAAATACTAAGTTCAAAAATTTTAAGTAAGATCAAAAGTACATAAATCCTAAGTTCATAAATCCTAAGATCAAAAAATAATTATAATATAATTCATAAATCCTAAGTTAATAAATCCTAAGTTAATAAATCCTAAGTTAATAAATCCTAAGTTAATAAATCCTAAGTTAATAAATCCTAAGTTAATAAATCCTAAGTTAATAAATCCTGAGTTAATAAATCCTGAGTTAATAAATCCTGAGTTAATAAATCCTGAGTTAATAAATCCTGAGTTAATAAATCCTGAGTTAATAAATCCTGAGTTAATAAATCCTGAGTTAATAAATCCTAAGTTAATAAATCCTAAGTTAATAAATCCTAAGTTAATAAATCCTAAGTTCATAAATCCTAAGTTCATAAATCCTAAGTTCATAAATCCTAAGTTCATAAATCCTAAGTTCATAAATCCTAAGTTCATAAATCCTAAGTTCATAAATCCTAAGTTCATAAATCCTAAGTTCATAAATCCTAAGTTCATAAATCCTAAGTTCATAAATCCTAAGTTCATAAATCCTAAGTTCATAAATCCTAAGTTCATAAATCCTAAGTTCATAAATCCTAAGTTCATAAATCCTAAGTTCATAAATCCTAAGTTCATAAATACTAAGTTCATAAATACTAAGTTCATAAATACTAAGTTCATAAATACTAAGTTCATAAATACTAAGTTCATAAATACTAAGTTCATAAATACTAAGTTCATAAATACTAAGTTCATAAATACTAAGTTCAAAAATACTAAGTTCAAAAATACTAAGTTCAAAAATACTAAGTTCAAAAATACTAAGTTCAAAAATACTAAGTTCAAAAATACTAAGTTCAAAAATACTAAGTTCAAAAATACTAAGTTCAAAAATACTAAGTTCAAAAATACTAAGTTCAAAAATACTAAGTTCAAAAATACTAAGTTCAAAAATACTAAGTTCAAAAATACTAAGTTCAAAAATACTAAGTTCAAAAATACTAAGTTCAAAAATACTAAGTTCAAAAATACTAAGTTCAAAAATACTAAGTTCAAAAATACTAAGTTCAAAAATACTAAGTTCAAAAATACTAAGTTCAAAAATACTAAGTTCAAAAATACTAAGTTCAAAAATACTAAGTTCAAAAATACTAAGTTCAAAAATACTAAGTTCAAAAATATTAAGTTCGAAAATCCTAAGTTTAAAAATCGCGTCGCATCGCACCATGAGTAAAGTCCCATAATAGTAGTAGTCGGTCATTTGACACCAAGACGAGACGCAACGCAACGATACTGCAAAAATACCTTTTCGTGTAGTAATTAAAGTTAGATTTGAGTCGCTATTAAAACGCAGCGCGGCGACTTGCCACGTTCTGCATGATGTATCATTTTCGTGTAGGTAATAGAGTTAGACTTTGAGTAGCTCTATTGAATTGTGCCTGCTGGGGTCGCGGGACACACGTATACCGTGATATGACTCCAGCACACAAAGGGCCTGAAGGACATTGTGGATTTTAGTCGGTACGAGTCTGAAAGTCCCTCCTGCTCTGCAAATGTGCGCGCAGTGTCGCGTCTCGGTGTGACTTGATCCTGACGGTCATCGAACGATTGCAAACCGAATCTTGGAATTGTCGCGATGTCTCACGAAATCGCATACTTGCAAATCGTCCGTTTTCTGTTTTGCGAATTCGCATAGCGCGATTCGCAGTTTTGTGTATAATCCCATTAGTCTAGTCAACGGGGAGTTTTGCCAGTTTTGCCCTACAAAAGGTGGTATAGTTTTTTTATTCGTATAGGTAGTTTCCGACCTCGAAGTGTCTGCGTTAGTCGCCATCTTTGATGGAAGGGGCCCAAAGGAGAATGGGCAAATTTGTATGGAGCGTGGGCGGTCCGCGGCCAATAATGATTTTGTTATATTCTGGTGTAGTTTAGGCCTACAATTATTGTGGGCAAGTTTTATCACTGTGGTGAACTTCTAAAATACTTTTTTGTTTTTATTGGGTGAATATTGATTTTATGGGAGTTTCGGGGCTACTGCTTGATATATGATATTGATTTAAGTTGAAAAAGTTTTATTATTCATTGCTTTTTGGTATGCTCGGAATTTTCAAAACTATAATTATTTTTTCAATAATTTCGTATGTCAGTCTGACCCTAACTGATTGAGGCATTAGTAGATCTGTTAACAGTAATAGTCGTTACTCAGCAAAATGACGGGGCCTCCCTCTAGACGGCCAAAGCCTGCCGGGGTCGCGGAACTTACGCGTAACTGTGGGCCCGGAACGTAAAGGGCTATTGAAGGACACCGTGGATAGTGTATGTGCAAGTACTCGCCATTAACAAGACGAAAAGAACAGCAATATTGCATATGAACATAATTATTGTGCGATATTGTTCTGTGCAATTAGGTTATATTGACACTCAAATATTTTTTTTCCTAAATGAAATACAGAGTAACGCCCATAGTAAAAGTTATTTCTAAATAACAGTACTTTCATTTGATACTAAATTAATTGATGGCCGCCGAACGCCCAGGACTGCCCATTCTCCTTTGTTCTTTTTCACTTAATGCTTCAACAGTTGACTTTTAGACATAGACAAGTATGTTTCTAATTTTCTGCTGTGAAGACGAATTATGTTAAATTTTCTATAAGCCAGCTGCTCACTGGTGATTTTTGATAGCCCGTCAAGTGCTAATAAGATATTATGTGGGAGTACGCCGATTATGGTAACAAATAGTTTCTAGCGGTCAAAGTTTACCGGAAAAAAAATGATGATCAATTCCCGGGAACCGAGCTTGAATGGAGAAGAGATGTGAATTTCATGTCATGTGATTGGTGAATCGCTCTCCGCTCCGCCTCAGTGGAACCGCAGTCTAAAAAAGGCGTGCAATTTTCAGTCACTCGCTTCACTTGTTAGCTTTCCTTATCGAAATTCTTGTTCTAAAAGGTCATAAAAAACAAAAAAAAAAACAAATCATAATATACACCATTTATTTATTTGGTCCCATTTTAAACATAAATAACATTAAATAATAAATAACGTGTTACGTGGACGCGCGGATAATTATATTAATATCACTACATATTCAAATAGCGGCTTATAGCGTAAGTGTTGCTACACTTAAAAAGGACTTATTTATTGTTGAAACTCTATGAGTTGCATTTTTGCGTATGGCAATATTACCTACGCGATCCAACAAAATTTATTGATATTAATATAAATTAATGTTTTTAAGATTTAATTTGAATATTATATACAAATTGAAATTGGTGAGTCGTCTCAATTGCCTTTACGCATATTTTTATAAAATTCATAAACATTTTTTTTTTGTAAAAAGAAGTTTATTTAGAGTTTCAACCATAAGTTTTACAACAACATAAAAATTATTTAACAAAAAAATTAAACATGGGAATGTAGTTTTGGTACGTTTTGTACAAATTGATTGGTTTTACACATTTTCAATGATAAATGAACACAATATTGCTATTATTTGTTAGTATGTATTACATTGATTCATATACGGCTTGGAAAATATATTTAGACTAGCTGTACCCCCGCGGTTTCACCAGCTGGTCAGCTCCTGTTGGTTTTAGCGTGGTGTTATACAACATTATTTTTTGTTTATGCGAAACCCGATACACCTGTCCAATATTTTTGTGTAAAGAATCTATGTACAAAATTTTAAAACCGTATCATGAAAATTCACAAAGTTATAAGCTTGACCTGGTTGTCCATTCAAAAACATGCTCATTTCGCGGTACACCCTCGTAAACCGCGTCTCCTGTGTTATACACTCGTGATAATAGTTTGGCAATAAGTACCTAACCGTATGGTGATTGTATTGTATTTAACTGGTAATAAAATTTAATTAAAATATTTTTGAAAAAAAATACAACATGGTGTAAAAACTATTGGAATCGAATCAGTTACTGATTCTGAACAAACTATATTCAGGTTTCGCATATACTAAAAATAATGTTGTATAGCCTATATAATAGCCTTCCTCGATAAACAGACTATATCCAATAATTCTTGAGATTAGAGCGTTTAACCAAACAAACTCTTCAGGTTTATAATTTTAGTATAAAATATAATGAAAAATAATTATGTTGAAAGAGTATTAATTGAGCTTCTAGTTTTTTTATTTATTTGTAAAAATTAAAACTACTTTGAGGTCGATTTCGAGTCGAACCTAATATCAGTATTTTACATGGAGCGACTGCCTACACAACCCAGTAACTGGGTAATACAATACCACATGGTAAGACTGGTTGGCAGACTTTAGAGCTTCTAAATTAACAGTTTTTAAAAGAAAATTAGCGTGAAACTTTTATCTAAGTGACAAACTCTTTAAAAACTCAAAAATGCTTGTAAATAGTAAAAAAATATAAAACTGCAAAAGTTAATACTAAAAATAAAAAAATACAAACATCCGAATTGACAACCTCCTCCTTTTGGAAGTCGGTTAAAAATTAAAACAGTTGAACCAAGGACCTATTTTGAAATTGCGAAAAATATATCTACAATTTCTAATAGTTAAGTATTGCATTGTTTTTATAAAAAAGTAGACATATTTCTCGATATTTCAGACTCGTCCATGTAGTTATAGAAATTGAGATATTTTCCAAGCCGCATACAAAAAAAATAAAGAATTGTAAGTTAAACATTAATAATTGCCTCCTATTAGCTGTAATTCAATCAATGTACAGACGCCAGCAGGTCAACCTACCCGAATCTGTCAGATTTTACCAATCAAACATTAACCTTCTACTCTTGTGATAAGGTTGAAATTCTAATAAAGAAATCTGACAGATTGTAGTAGCTTGATGTGCTGGCGTCTGTACAATTAAAACATTATCTCATACATTCACAAAAACAATATGACACTATGTATCTATACAACATATCTGCTTTAAGTATAATTTATACATTTCTGAGAATTTAAACGGATTTTTTTGCCTTTTGACCGTTAAACTTTGGCAGAAAGACATACAAGATACTCTCACGATTTCAAGTCTCTTTCGGCACGAATTACTCGCACTTCGGCACAAGTTACTCTCACTTCGGCACGAGTTACTCTCACTTCGGCGCGAGTTACTTTCACTTCGGCACGAGATACTTTCACTTCGGCACGAGTTACTCTCACTTCGGCGCAAATTACTCTCACTTCGGGACGAGATATACTCAGGCCAACACGATATACGCCGCTTTATAGGATCATGTCAATTCATCTTACCATATTATAGAACTATACACTAAATAAATGTATTCACAATTTGCGCTTTAAGCTTTCTAATAAGAAGCAAAAATATATTTAATTTTTTATTTTAGAATTGACGCTATCCTATCTAGCGATCGAGTTTTTAGCCAATTTAATCATTAAGCCAGTGCAGCCAATTTGGTAATTTAGCCAATTCGGTCATTTAGCCAGCTCATTAAGCCGGTTTTGTAAATAAGCCAGTTTGTTAAATTAAGCCAGTTGATTAAGTCTACCGGTCAAAAGGCTTAACAAAATTAGGACCAATGTCCATATTTACGTAACAAGAGGTAACTAGGTGTAACTAAATAAATAAGAAAATATACTACTATACACAAAATTGTCATGTTACTGAGTTTTACAGCCAAACGAAAGAATATTATATTGAAGCTAACTAGCTCAGAAATAATCCTACGGGAACGTGTTACAGGGATGAAAAATATCCAATGTCGTAACTTAGGTTACTACCTCGGTTGTCAATTTCAACTGAATTCAGTCATTTTGCAGTGAAAAATTGACAAACGGACAAACAGTTATTTTTGCATTTAGGAATGACGATTTATGCCCGAAACTAATATTCAATCTCAATCCTCCATTGCTTTGTTTTCAATCCTTTGTTTTTGACGGCTGTTTCGGATTGGACATCTTAAAGACTCAGATAAACAAATTCAGTTGTTGATTATTTCCAGACAAAGATCCAACCGAAGATAGCATGGATGAAAACTGGGAAACGAATGGTGCTAGTATAGCTTGTTCCAAGCATCGTCATTGGTTCAAATCTTATAGGTACTTCAAAATAGTACTACCTCATTGGTCGGATTAGGACTAAGCTGTGGTCGCGCCATCTACAGTTAGCTTTGACCGGCCTTCCCCATTATTAATTTTCGTAGTTATTTCTTTAAGAAAAATTGGGGGAGAAAACAGTTTTTTAAAATCTTTTATATTAGGATCGATGTCTTATAAATGGCAGTATTATAAAAAGGTCTACAAAAACGGAAGACGCAAAGAGTACATTTTTTGGAAGTAATCTTTGAGGTATCAAAACATCGCGCTTGTTATCCTATACAGGTGAGCCGGAGTTGTACTTAGTACACCTACATTACAGAAACCGGCATGTCCTAGAAAAAACCCGCACTGGGCCCGCGTGGTGGATTATGGCCCACTCCCTCTCATAGAGAGGAGGCCCGTGTCCCAGAACTGGGAACATTATTATATAATTTTATTTAGATTTTTATAACAAACTAGTAAACCCGGCGAACTCTGTTTCGCCACCGGCTTCGTTTTTTTTTCTGAATTTTCTTTGCTATAAATCCCACGGAGCCCGAGACCTTTCCAACGAATGCAAAACCGTGGAAATCGGTTCGTGCGTTCTGGAGTTATAGCGTTAGGAAGGAAAACCCGACTTATTTTTATATACCTAGTAGAAGATAACGTTTATTGTAATATTTCTTCGTAAGGCTGTGAAACTTATTTATTTTAGTAAATTCTGAACTAAAAAAAAACACAAATCTGTATTTTACTGCAAAATACATTAACTGACCTAACTTTTAGGCCCGTTTTTAACATAATTTTGCAGCCGAACGATTCTTTGAAAAATCTGTTTTTTTTTTATTTAATTTTTTCTTAAATACATTTTTTATTACAAAAACTATATAGATGTCTAACATCTCTTTGTATGGCTAAGCACTTACGGGTATATTAGATTCGGCAATATTTTGAGTAATAAAGCCGACCCGAAACAAGCACTACACATGCCGATCGGCAAACCTAGTTCAGTAATACAACTGAATCAAGTTTTCAGCACAATTAGATTCAAGCAATATCTTCTATCATTTTCGAACATAATTTATATGTTTTATTAGACAACTACGCACACTTCGATGGGCATAAATCTATTATTTAAAAATGGGGATAGAAAAGTTAAAAACACTAACTATAAAATGTACAACAAAAAAAAACGATATAATCTGTGATCATGATTTCTAAATATTGGATTTTCCAAAGAATCGTTCAATAAATAAGTGTAATACAGACTTGAATTGTGTCTAAAAAGCCCCAGCAATAAATATTATGTACCCTAAATAATTTGATCGTCCTAGTTTATTAAAAATAAAGACTCTAGTTTGACTGCGGCGAATCTCGCTGCGGGATTCGGAACGACTGACTATTCTCGCAGCGGGAGTGGCGTCTCGAATCCCGCGCGGGATTCGCCACGGTTTGAACAGAGTTTGACTAAACTTATTGCTCCATCTCTAACGCTGACAGTTTTCTGATGAATTCGGCACGTTGTGAAGGTGTGAGTTCCTGTAAAAGAGATATTGTTACATTAATAATTTTAGTTAGGTATTTCGTGATTGTGAATTATCCAGAAGACAAGGGTTCGAGTCCCATTCACAACTAATTTTTTCTTTCTACAAAAAGTCATCCTCACGAACTTTCGCATTTAAGGTCACATACACTCATTAGAGCCTCCCGGCACCCGCTACGCACGCCGTCCACTCTTTGTCGACAGGTGGACGCCGCGCTATCTGGTGATAGCGCGGCGTCCACCTGATAAACGACGCGCGGTAAACGAGTGGACCCCGCGCTGTGAACGAGTGGACCCCGCGCTGTAAACGAGTGGACCCCGCGCGGTCTACGAGTGGATCACACACTGTAAACGAGTGGACGCCGCGCTGTAAACGAGTGGATGCCGCGCTGTGAACGAGTGGACCCCGCGCTGTAAACGAGTGGACCCCGCGCTGTAAACGAGTGGACCCCGCGCTGTAAACGAGTGGACCCCGCGCTGTGAACAAGTGGACCCCGCGCTGTAAACGAGTGGACCCCGCGCTGTAAACGAGTGGACCCCGCGCTGTAAACGAGTGGACCCCGCGCTGTAAACTAGTGGACCCCGCGCTGTGAACGAGTGGACCCCGCGCTGTAAACGAGTGGACCCCGCGCTGTAAACGAGTGGACACCGCGCTGTAAACGAGTGGACCCCGCGCTGTAAACGAGTGGACCCCGCGCTGTAAACGAGTGGACCCCGCGCTGTGAACGAGTGGACCCCGCGCTGTAAACGAGTGGACCCCGCGCTGTAAACGAGTGGACACCGCGCTGTAAACGAGTGGACCCCGCGCTGTAAACGAGTGGACCCCGCGCTGTAAACGAGTGGACCCCGCGCTGTAAACGAGTGGACCCCGCGCTGTAAACGAGTGGACCCCGCGCTGTAAACGAGTGGACCCCGCGCTGTAAACGAGTGGACCGCGCGCTGTAAAAGAGTGAACCCCACGCGGTCAACGAGCGGATCCCGCGTGGTCAACGAGCGGACCCCGCGCGGTTAACTAATGGACCACGCGCCATCAACGAATGGACCTAGAGATGCGCAAAATGTGTCAGTAAAAAGAAAATGAATGAAGTATATCTTTTCACTTGATGAAGTAGTTCATTCATTCATTCAGTACTTCATTTAGTCCAACAAATCAGAACGAGTTCTTGAATGAGATGATTCACTGAACTAGTTCATTGGACTAGTTCACTGGATTAGTGATTTAGAGAAATGATGCATTTCACTAAATCACTAGTTCAGTTTTATACGAATATCGATATTCCTTCATACTTTAATACGAATATAGACTTTACGGGAAACGGACCCTTCCGTTTCCCGTAAAGACTATATTCCTATTACAATAAAGTTCATACTTATTAAGGTGAATAGAGTAACTAAGCGAAAAGAAACACTGAACTAAAGACACATTTGAATGGCCAGTGAATGAATGAAAAGTTCATTTTGGGAAATGAACTAGTTCATTTACTTCAATCGTTTGCGAACTACCCATGTCTAATGGACACCGCGCGGCGAACGAGTGGACCCCGCGCGGTAAACGAGTCGACCCCGCGCGGTAAACGAGAGGACCCCGCGCGGTAAACGAGAGGACCGTGCGCGGTAAACGAGTGGACCCCGCGCGGTAAACGAGAGGACCGTGCGCGGTAAACGAGTGGACCCCGCGCGGTAAACGAGAGGACCGTGCGCGGTAAACGAGTGGACCCCGCGCGGTAAACGAGAGGACCGTGCGCGGTAAACGAGTGGACCCCGCGCGGTAAACGAGAGGACCGTGCGCGGTAAACGAGTGGACCCCGCGCGGTAAACGAGAGGATCCTGCGCGGTCAGTGGCAATGCGCAGTTACCGCAAGGCTCTAATGAGCTGTGCACCTTAATATTAGTAAGATATAACATGTGTCTCACCACTACAAGGTTGTTAACAGCCTGCAACAGCGCGTCCTGGTGTATGGAGCGGAGGTTTCTCTCCAGGACCGAGTTGTCGTCTCCCGCCTGAGCCTCCAGCCACTTGCAGACCGCCTCGTTGTCGTGCTCCCACTGGTGGGACTATTGAAAAGGGAGAAAAGGATCAGTAAGTAACATTACAGAATAAGATAACATTTTTTTTTCAAATGTTTGCCTGACTTGGAATTTCTTCTGTGTCGTGGTTGCGTTTACACACTTATTTATAAAATCAGGTCCCTGCTCCATCTTGTCTGCAGGTCGTACTGCCTCCTGCACTCTCCTCTCCTGCTCGTTAATATTTCTCATCTCCTCACCTGTGTCTCTCCCCTGTCCTCAGTGAACCACCTCCTGAGCGTGGCGGCAGCAGGTCCCTGCTCCATCTTGTCTGCAGGTCGTACTGCCTCCTGCACTCTCCTCTCCTGCTCGTTAATATTTCTCATCTCCTCACCTGTGTCTCTCCCCTGTCCTCAGTGAACCACCTCCTGAGCGTGGCGGCAGCAGGTCCCTGCTCCATCTTGTCTGCAGGTCGTACTGCCTCCTGCACTCTCCTCTCCTGCTCGTTAATATTTCTCATCTCCTCACCTGTGTCTCTCCCCTGTCCTCAGTGAACCACCTCCTGAGCGTGGCGGCAGCAGGTCCCTGCTCCATCTTGTCTGCAGGTCGTACTGCCTCCTGCACTCTCCTCTCCTGCTCGTTAATATTTCTCATCTCCTCACCTGTGTCTCTCCCCTGTCCTCAGTGAACCACCTCCTGAGCGTGGCGGCAGCAGGTCCCTGCTCCATCTTGTCTGCAGGTCGTACTGCCTCCTGCACTCTTCTCTCCTGCTCGTTCTGTCGCAGCAGACGCTTCAGACGCCAGTAGAACTGACGGCGGGAGTCGCGCCATGGTACGATGTCCTGAGAATCAAAATAATGTTGATTTTTTTGTAGCGAATGTAAACTACACTGGCGAGCAAAAGTATCGAATCACTTAGGATTGATCTGGGATAGCTCCTTAAATAACGGCGTGATTTGAATGAATTTGGTGTCAACTTAAAGTTAACTGTTAAATCTTTAAAATGGTAGCATTTTTATTATTCTTAACTAGAAGTGATTTCGTGTAGTCCGTCAGGTGGATTATGAAAAAATATGCGACACGTATTTTTGTAACGTGAACCAAAGTTGACGAAGATAGTCAACAATACGTCACAACTTAGTACAATTTTTATTGAGTTGTGACGTCACAATTACATTATTATTTTATACAGTTATATATTCCAATTCCGTTTCGGTATGCTTGAGGCTACTGCATCGGCAATCGATCATGGACCATGTCCGGGCCGACGGCGCGTCGTGTTCCACGCGCGTACCACCTTCACCAATATCGTGAACTTCACCAAACTTAAAACAAATTGTTATGTATACTTACAAATATGCATCCTTTTTCTAACATCCTTTCAGCTGTGTCGTGTAGTTCCGCGAATTGTACCGCGATCTAAAACAAACATGAGTTTTTATAACTAACTAAATATTAAAGTCATTGTAAAGTTGCTCAACTCAGCAGTTACTCGTATATTATAGTGTGTTTGGTATCCGATTACCGATTCTTTAAGGCAAGGATTATTGAATTTTCTATTTTCTCGTAAAATCCAATGATGCAGTTTTAGTTTTCGCCAAAATCGGCCTCAAAACTCCTTTCAACGTTTTTCGATAATCCTCATAGTTTCGTATATAGCGATCTTCGCCCAGTTGAAAAATTCACCCTGTATAATACAAATGGGGTGGGTACAAACCTGGTGGTAGATTGGGCTGAGTTCCTTTTCACGTGCTTTAGACGTCTTTTCAGCTGCCAATAATTCTGTCTCCAGTTCCCTCACTCGGGTTTCAGCTGAAACAAAAATATATTTTAGGGCTTATAATACACACAGAACATAAAGGGACGTAAAGGGCTATTGAAGGATAGCCGTGGATTTTAGTCGGTACAAGTCTGACAGTCCCTCCCGTCCAGCCCTGGGTAGAAGGACTCATTTCGTGATTTTCCCAAGGGAAAAAGAACCTGCGGTTAACCTGATGACCGCATTCCGGCTAATTGCAAGGTACCCTTAGATTTGTGCAATAATAGTAAAATTTTGTAAAAAAAATATGGGAGATCAATGATTATTCAATCATTTAGATTACGTTTTAGGGTATGATATAATTTTGACGTATGCGTTGGAAGAGTGTCATGTTGACAATATTTACCTGCTTTGCCAGCGTCTGTCCTGATGAGGCTCTCATCAACGGATCCTCTACGATCCAGTCCCTTTGAGATCTCTTTGATTTGTTCCTTTATTTCTGTAACAATAAGAATTATTTTAAGTAGAAGTACTACTGAATCTGACCATAGGGAGTGATTCATGATGCTTGAATCACGAGCGTAGCAAGTGATTCAAGAGTTTGAATCCTGAGCGACGCGAGTGATTCATGGCCCTCGATTTACTTTATACGAGAAAAGGAAAGATTTAAGTGATAATAGATATTTTATTTTACTGCTAAACTTCTCGTCCTAAATGTGGACCAATCAAATCTCGACAAGTTATTTGCATAAAGAGTTCCTAAGTCAAGTATTCTTTACACGAAGAGTTTACGATAATTGAAATAGAGGACGAATATGTTGGTGTGTTCTAAATTAAAATCACTGTTTCCTGTTCCACTGTTTTCAGTAAATAAATAGTACATTATGCAACGAGTGAATAAAGAGCGGATTTAAAGCGAGGGCCATATATATGAATCAAGAGCAAGCGAAGGATTTTAATGACTGAATCACGACCGCAGGGAGTGATTCATGATGATTGAATCACGAGCGAAGCGAGTGATTCAAGTATTTAAATCCTGAGCGACGCGAGTGATTCAGGCCCTCGATTTAAATCCGTTTTATTCACGAGTTACATACGATACTTTATACCATGACCACAAGAAAAATAATAATCAAGCGATAATAGATAGGTATTTAACGAAGAAAAAAAAGACAAAGGTGGGTTTACACACATCTAAATTCACATACACAAACACCCAGATCCAAAACAAATAACTGTAGATCATACAAATTTTGCTCCGTGGGAATCGAACCCACTGCACGCGACGAAGTAGTCCAATCGCTCGGTCACTGCGCCAACAAATTGACATTAAACTCGGAACAATGATTTAAATTAAGAGTAACATTATCCTAACAACACGAGGGCTGACGGGGGTGGACCGCAGCAATGTGTTCTAAATTCAAACACTAAAACAGTGAGAAAAAGAGCTTTTTACTCACTGTTTTCAGTGAGAAAATAGTAGATTATTAACCAAGGGGATAAAGCAGTGTCTTCTGTCGCGGGTGACGATTTAAATCGCGAGCTTAACGAAGGACTCGAGGTTTACTCCCGAGCGAAGCGAGGGTGTTAAAAACTTAAATCACGAGCGAAGCGAGGGATTTAAGACGTGTCCTGAGTGTAGCGAGGGATTTAAGTTCACCCAAGACTAAGACAGCTTTATCACCGAGGAAAATACTCTACTTTTCGTACCATTTGCGAAAAAATTAACACAATAATAATATGAGATAAGCATTTATTAAACATTAGCATTTAACATTAAGTTATTTATAAAAATAAATTAAAATAAACTTAACGTTTATTTATTTGAAGAAAACAAAAATGCGGCAAATTCCTCGACTAATATTTTTTTGTCGGAAAAGCAAAGGCATCAAGCTCATACGGCCTCATCGGTTTTCGTAATTTTATTGAATAATCATATCGCACCTCCGATAAAATAGGGTTACAACTCGAAAAAGTCGATTTTTGAGTTATTAATACAGAAATACTTAAAATTTTATAAACTATCTTCTCCAATAAGGTTACATCTGTAACTCTAAAACTCGCCGCTAGAAGGAGTTGTAACGCTACATGATTATAGCATTTTGACTCTAGAATGATCTCGATTAGTGTTACAAAATAAAATATAACAGTGTTTCAGACAGGTAAAAGGTCGTGTTGCTTACATCAATTTGTCTAATGAACAGTT
The DNA here is from genome assembly GCA_954870645.1 of Agrotis clavis. Lineage (NCBI taxonomy): Eukaryota > Metazoa > Arthropoda > Insecta > Lepidoptera > Noctuidae > Agrotis > Agrotis clavis. The sequence continues at coordinate 9,146,359 of OX940945.1, forward strand.
ACAAGTCGAATTATTACAGTTTATCGTTTAAGGATTGAATTAAACTAGTTAAATATTTATTTAATAAAGCCTACTTACATCAGACAGCTTTCATTAAGAGTGAGGAAGAAAGCTGACTTGATGAGTTTGATTAACAGTAATCATATACCACGGTTCTATGCGCCTTTTTACAATCAATTTATTATTGAATATTGAAATACCAGCATTTTTTTATATAGCTATTAAAAGACGACTGAAACTTAACTTAATCTGTGATTATGATTTTTATTGTGATGATTATAGTTCCTACGTAGTATTTAAACAATATTTCATTAAGGAGAAGAAATATTATTTAAGCTTAGCATAAATAAAACACTACCTAAAATTGTTCTGCTAAGTAGTTTGTTGAAATTGGTTTTTTTGGTTAGAATTTTTTAATGTTTGTGTTAAAATTGATTTTGTTTCGAAGGCTACAGCAATATGAATACATATTCAGTTAACAAAAGTTTAAAGAACTGCCTGATTTTTACTATAATAAGAATTGTTATATTTGTCATGTTGTATTTTTGTTAGCAAAAATTCGAATAGCTATCTAAAATACTGTTACAATTGGGAATTTTCAGGTTTTTTTTTCAGGAAAATTGAAAAATTGCGTATGCCATTAAAACGTATTTTTTGTAAGCTTTCCAGGTATATATAATTTGTATCACATAATAATAATGCTGCAAGAATTAAGACTGATTAACAAATCTGTGAGTTTGTTTTCGCTTTTCTGAAAATCCAGGTTTTTCGAGTTGTAACCCTATTTTATCGGAGGTGCGATATGTAACTGCATAATAAATGCTTATTCCTTTTTCAAAAAGTTAATATAATGCTATAGATATACAAACTCAATGTTGTAAAGACAGACTGATGTAGTTCAGTATCGGTAAGTATTCCAAATTTAAATCACATTCTCTCCCTAGAGGATGAATGAAATTCAGTACAACTTTCTTTCCCTGTTTTTAACAGATTAAAAATGACTATTGTTATGTACGCTTTTTGTGGCATAGAATGTCACTTTTTTGAGCAAGTGGTACGAAAAGTAACTTTTTAAAGTGGGAATGGTATAAATAATATTTTTGGAGGGGAAATGGTTTCAAAAATCCTCACCTGTGTAGGCATGTTCATAAACCACTTTGCCCTGGTTTTAAAAAAAGTTTCACTCGCTTCGTGTGGTGTTCTTTATGAAGTATGTGTGGAGGACATACCTGCGATCCTAGCTCCCACTCTCTGTAGTTCAGGGTCCAGACGGTGCATGGTCTTCAAGATATCTCGCTGTTTGAACTTCACTTCGACTATAGCTTCAGCTTCTAGGACACCGCCCCTGTACACAAATGTAGTAAATTAAATAAGTATAATTCATGGTAAAACATCCTAATTCAACTACGGTAAGGACGGCACGGTTTCAGCGGCTGAGCGCTTGGAGGGCTGCGCTGTGTGTCGCGAATTTCGACATTCTTCCGAGTTTTAAAAGTACACAAGTCAAAATAACCTAATGGTGTTTTTCTAATTGATTAGAATGAAGTTTTGCAAAAATAAACAAGTGTTAGAATGTCCTTGTTCGGTACAACATTATTTTGCAACCGAACAGCTCAGCACTTTTGCCTGCGCGCGTTTACATAAATGAATGTACGAGTATCCAAACTAATATTATAAATGCGAAAGTAACTCTGTCTGTCTGTCTGTCTGTTACGCTTTCCCGCTTAAACCTCTCAACCGATTTTGATGAAATTTGGCACAGACAATCTTTAGACCCTGAGAAAGAACATAGGCTATCAAAACACCACGCGGGCGAAGCCGCGGGCGGAAGCTAGTTACAATATATATTATATAATTTTTTAACTGTGATATTTCGTATCATCAAACCAGTGTTCGTAAACCAATATCCAAACCATTTACCCGTCCGATACAACCAATCAAATCAACCAACCCAGAAATTAGTGCTACACCAAACAATAGTTTTTTTAGGTGAAAGGGGACCGTCAGACTTGTACCGACTGAAATCCATGTTCCTTGAATAACCCTTTACGTTCTAATGTCGTTAAACAATTTAAGGCGAGGTTTTCCTGAGCACCGCAGGCATCCAACGCCTACCGCAGCGTCCGCAAGGACTAGCGGATACGTAATGAATTACGATGCGCGATGACACGCGCGCCAAAAGTTGGGAAATCTAGGTAGTAGTTACAGAGTAGAGCAAAGCAGTAGATCAACTTGAATTGATTAGTATAGGTACGTTTGTATGTATCTTTTTTTTTTGTTGCGGTATTATTTTGAAACTATGATATCTCCTAAGATATTAAAGTGTTAATTGAAATCAAATGATGTCAAGGGCAATTTTGTTCAAAATTTTATACTTATGACTTAACGTTTTTATTTGGAAACTAGTGTTTGCCCGCGGCTTCGCTTGCGTTAATTTAGAATTTGAGAAACAAAACGGATCGTGTAAGTGGCGCCATCTGGAATATGAACGTAATTGTTTTCTCGGCAACAGCTCTCTTCTGTTATTCGGGATGAAAAATACCCTATATCCGTGTTTATACTCCTGACAACGTATATGCTAAATTTTGGGACGATCGATTCAGTAATAGTAATGCGTGAAAAGGTAAAAAACAAACATACTTGCATTTATAATACCTATTAGTTTAGATCAATAATGTTATAGGTAAGTACATAGTTTGCATAGGAAACATCCTTTGACCATTTTAGCGACACTAATTTCAAAGATCCGTGTTTATCTTAAACATTAGACTATCATTTTTTGGTCAATTTACCGTATCGCTGCAATTTGTTAACGAAATTAAACGAACGATAGCATTGCTCTTCTCCCTTTAGCATACCGCGTGATTCTTAAAAATAGCTAATTATTTAGCTCGATTTAATTTTATTTACGGCAGTTAATCTATACATATAATAAAATAGTAGGAAAGTCAAAACTGTACATTGAATATTTTTTGAAAAGAATACTTGGGGTGTGATCTACAATCGATACCGAAGCCAAAAATATAGTTTTTAGAATTTTTGTCTGTTTATCTGTTTGTCTGTTTGAATGTCCGGGATAAACTCAAAAAGTACTGGACGGATTTGAATGATTTTGTTTTTGTTGTATAGGTATTAAGTCTGGCCAACACATAGGCTATAATTTATCTTGGAAACTTGAACACCTGGTGCAGAACCGCAACGGACCAGCTAAACTATAAGAGATACAAAAATGGTGCGATAGCAAAAATTGTTTCACCTGATGAGCACTCTCTGTTGACGTATAAAAATTGAAGATGCCTTTTCTATTTTATACGTTTTATTTCTATTTCCTATTTCATTTGCTTTTAAGTTTGTTATAGATTCTATAACAAACTTTAAAGTGGGACATCAGGTACCCTCACTTTCTCAACAAATTAAAAAAGAGAATATTAGTTTAGGTGCCTTAAAACCAAATACAATGCGGACGAAGTCGCGGGCAACAGCTAGTAACTAATATTTTCGAAGGAAATGATCATACTGTGTACACTTCTACACTATGACCACTACCCATTTGACATGTGGAGACAGTAAACCATTATAATAAGTGCGTTCGCGGTGGCTTTATGAACTCTGACATAGGGTCTAAATTCAACTGTCTTAAATATTTGATGCGGTTGGTAAATCTATTCCGCGAGAAAAATAAACCATTATAGCTTTTGCGAGCGTGACTTCTTTATTCATATTGACATTGGGTTTAAATTCAACTGTTTTACACATATTTGCGGTTAGTATATATATAGGTTATAGTCTAGGAGCCACTGAAACATCCCACCCGTTCTCCACAAAGCTAGATTTTTTTTTAATTGTATTATTGGTAAGTACCGTTGTAGCAGGCATTTATGTGGTTGCATTATCATTCCTCAAAACGGACTCAAAGTCATTTGGTTTTTGCTCTCACAGTATGACTATAATTTTTTAATGGGGATTCAAAATTTAATATTCCTAGCACTTGTAGTAACGAAAAGTCTCATATAAATTATCAACCCCAAAAACAAACCCCTTAGAGATCTAATTTCGCAAAATCCCGCTATGGTGAGCATCTACGCCCTAAAAAGAAACCCCATTCAAAATTTAAAATTCCTAGCACTTGTAATAACAAACACACAAACTATCAACCCCGAAAACAACCCCATATGGGTCGAGCTTCACAAAATTCTCGTATAAGATAGCACTTACGTCCAACAAAGAACCTCTATGCAAAATTTTAGTCTTCAAACTATCAACCCCTCAGGGGTCGAATTTCACAAAATACCACCGTGGTAAGCATTTACGTCTTAAAAAGAAACCCCGTGCAAATATACAGACTCCTAGCACTTGTAGTAACAAAGTTCCATACAACCTATCAACCCCAAAAACAAACCCCTTAGGGGTCGAATTTTGCAAAATCGCGTCGTAGGTATCAAAAGAATCCGTATTCAAAATTTAAAATTCCTAGCACTTGTAGTAACGAAAAGTTTCATACAAATTATCAACCCCAAAAACAAACCCCTTAATAGGGATCCAATTTCGCAAAATCCCACTACGGTGAGTATTTACGCCCTAAAAAGAAACCCCATGCAAAATTTAAAATTCCTAGCACTTGTAATAACAAACACACAAACTATCAACCCCAAAAGCAACCCCTTAGAGGTCGAGTTTCACAAAATTCTCGTATAAGGTAGCACTTACGTCCAACAAAGAACCTATGCAAAATTTCAGTCTTCAAACTATCAACCCCAAATACAACCCCTCAGGGGTCGAATTTCACAAAATACCACCGTGGTAAGCATTTAGGTCTTAAAAAGAAACCCCGTGCAAAATTAGAGACTCCTAGCACTTGTAGTAACAAAGTTCCATACAAACTATCAACCCCAAAAACAAACCCCTTAGGGGTCGAATTTCGCAAAATCCCGTTATGGTGACCATCTCCGTCCTAAAAAGAAACCTCATGCAAAACTTAAAATTCCTAGTACCTGTAATAACGAAGTTTCATACAAACTATCAACCCCAAAAACAACCCCTTAGGGGCCGAATTTCGCAAAATCCGTTCTTAGTGCTCACCTACGTGGTATAAGGAGGGCTTATGCCAAATTTCAAGTTTCTTGGCCCAGCGGTTTGGGCTGTGCGTTGTCAGATCAGTCAGTCAGTTTTGAATTTTATATATACACGCTGTTTTTTTGCATTTTCGTCAAACTTCAGGTGGTTGTCACAAAAGTCATAAATAATCAATTGAAAGTACAGTACCGGGCAAAACTAATAAGGGCTGCTTTTTTTTGTTGTTGAAATTACTTAACTTACGGATTTCAGTAAAAAGGAAAAATAAAATAAAAAAATACCTACCTATTTTATTGTTGATTTGGGTCGAGAATCATGAGTATAATCACGTCCTTGAATTTGACTAGGTTGCAGATCAGCACATTGTATAGATTGCCGATACCGATATTAACAGATTTAACCGAGATCATGAGGGCAGTTACAATAAAAAGTTACGTATAAGTTTATATTTTTGACATTTACAACTTGACACTTGAGAAAATCAGGGATGTCAGACGGCCACTCAGATTTCCTTGTACCGAGCTGGCTAAAAGCTGGTACTGAATACGAAATACTGGTACATCGGTAAATTGTGTCGAAAATCAAATATGAATGAAAAACATTTTTTTTTCTTATACTGTTAATAGAGGGCAGTCATAGTCATTTATTTCATAACAAAATACATTGTGTAGAAAAAAATCAATTACAATATTATAATAAATAAAATATGAAGTTCATTACAATTACAATTAGGCGACAGCATAAATAAATGATTTTGAATTAATAAAAAAAAGAATAAACAATAATTTAACAAAATAATGAATAAATTGTAGGTAATTCAATAATAACAATTACATAAAATGTCTAAAAATAATTAAATTAATATAATAAAAAGAGTAATAATAAATAGAATTCATAATTTCTTCAAAACAAGTTAATAATAATACCCATACCATAGCTGATGATCCTTTAAAAATCTAAAACAATATAAATAATAGCAGTATCACAACATGATCGTCATAAAATTGTTTTGTCACTTATGAATTCGTCAATGCTATAGTAGCTCTTTCTCAATAAATATGCTCTCAATTTGTTTTTGAATAATGTTTACACTATTTATTATCTTAAATTCTATAGGTAACTTGTTAAATAAGAAAACGGATTGATACCTTGTACTATGACTAACCACTTTCAGTCTGGGTTGAATCGTGTAGGGTAAATCTTTTCTACGAGTTAAGTATCTGTTTTGCCTTTGGTCTTCCGTTTCCAGTTTGTGCAAATTCCTTACTAAATTGGTCAACAAAACTAGAATATAAAGGCTTGGCACTGTAAGAATTTTTAGTCTAATAAAGTGATCCTTGCACGAGTCTGTCTGTTTCATGCGAAGCATTGTCCTTAAGGCTCTTTTTTGAATGACAAATGCCGACTGAAAATTGTATTTGTAGCTGTTACCCCAGAACTCAATACTATATCTGAGTCTGGACTCAACCAGAGCAAAGTAGACCCCTCTTAGTTGATTTAGAGTTAATTCGTCTCGCAGAGTTCTGATTGCATAGCATGCTGAGCTAATAGATTTTGTTAAAGATGATATCTCAGCTTTCCAATTTAGTAGTGCATCAATGTGAACACCTAAGAATTTAACTTTATCAACTACTTCGACTTTTTTACCACATGATACCACCTCAATCTCAGCGTTATTTTGCACCGTCGACTTAAATAATATACAGTTTGTTTTATTAATATTGATTCTTAAATTATTTGTACCAAACCAGTTTTCAAAAGCTTTTAAAACGATGTTAATCTTATATTCCAATTCAGCTAAGTTATGTGCAGATACTATTGCATTTGTGTCATCAGCAAAGATGATAAGTTTAGCGTCTTTTAAGTGATTGGAAATATACTGGGTCAGGTCATTTAAGAAAATTGTAAAGAAGTTTGGCCCCAAAACGGAGCCCTGAGGTACACCACGGCCTACAGTTACTAGATTCGATTTATAAATTTTTTCTTCTCCATCTTCTATGGATTTTATCTCTACGTACTGACGTCTGTTGTGCAAATAGGATCTGAATAGCTTCATGACATTATCCCGTATACCATAATGTTCCAGCTTGGCCAAGAGAATTTCATGGTCCACTGTATCGAAGGCAGAGCTGAGATCAAGAAAGATACCGGCTACTTTAAGCTTGCTATTTAAGTGACATATTACCTCGTAAACCAATGCCTCAATCGCATCAGTAGTTCCCAATGATGTTTGGTATCCAAATTGCTGGTTATTTAAGACATCGTGCATCTTTAGATGTTTTACAAGCCTTACTTTAATAATTTTTTCGAATATCTTCGACAACAAAGGTAACAAGGATATCGGTCTGTAATTCCCAGGATCCGTTTTTGAGCCCTTCTTGAAAATAGGAAGCACTCGAGCGATTTTTAGTTGATCTGGGAAAATGCCTTCGTCAATACATTCATTATAAAAATCTGCTAATGGAGTAGCTAATAAGTCAATATTATCCTTAATTATAGTCAAGGGAATTTCGTCATAACCGGCTGAGGGCTTATTCACCATTTTTTTAACCATATTGAAAATTTCTGAAGGTGTGACTGCATCAAAACTCATATTCGATTCTACTCGACTGACACTTTCAGTTAAATAAGTCAATGCCAATCGCTGGTCACAAGCTTTTAGTTGAACCGCATTGTCAAAACATTTAGAAAATATATTAGCCACATCCAAAGCATTTTCAATAACTTTGTTGTCAGTCTTAAGTATGATTGGATAATGATTTAGGTCTTTAGTAGTATTACGCTGTCGATTAACTATTTTCCATATCATTTTACTAGAATCTGTTGCCATTTCGATTTGTTTCCTAACAGCATTCCTTTTTGCACTGTTAATTACTTTTCTATACATTTTGATGTACCTGTTCCGATATTCCAAAACTGAATTGTCGCACTGTGTCTTATTTAATGTGTTTAAGAAACGTTTTACTTTGCTAGCTATCCTTATTCCATTTGTTATCCATTTAGAACATTTATTTCTTTTGACATTAATTTTTACTCTACACTTTTTAAAGATTGATGAATGTATGTCTTTGAATTGACTGATAAATGTGTTAATACCAGAGCTCCAGTTCGTCATTAATAGTTTTTTCCTGTAGGTAGATTTGTTTTCATCGTTATATTTTCTTTTGGAAAGAGAAATATAATTGGTCTGCTTTTTATATGAAATTTTTTCTAAGCATAAAGTACAGAAAAGACCAGCGTGACCGTCTGATAAACCATTGTGATCAACAGACGTACATTCTACGCAACTGTCAGGCAAGTTAGTTATAATGTTGTCAATACATGATTCAGAGTTGTTTCGTCGAAAGGTAGGTGAATCTATTATATATCTGAAGTTGTAGCAAGTCAGCAACGATAAGAAAGAATTATGTCTCAAGTCATCTTTTAAAACATCGATATTGAAATCGCCACAAATTATGCATGGTTTATTGAGAAAAAGCTGTAACAGTTTTTCAAGTCTGTTCATAAAATCATCAAAATTGTTGTTTGCAGGAGTCCGATAACAGCAAACAACACACAAATTTGTCTCAACATCTCTAACTCCACACACCTCAAAAACACTAAACAAGCAGTTTTACCAACCGTACAGTACAGTGGATGAATACTAACAACCGACTGCGATTTTTTGTCCGTGTTATATTTAAATTCATGTTCAGAAAAAAAAAAGATTTTTTAGTAAGCAATTAAATACTCGATTGTACCATAAAATTTTTCGTTTATTCTGTATTGTTGGTCAACGGCCAATCTTGGTATTTTTACGTACCAGGACCGAGTAATAGTCTTGGTACATGGTACGTGACACTGAAAACTGGTATGTATACCAAGAAATTGGTATGTCTGACATCCCTGGAAAATACATGCCACTTACTTTTTAGTTTCTGAGGCAAAGATACAAAACTGTGTACGGCCAAAGGTGACGTCATTTGAAGGGCAAGGAAGGTCAAACGTATTTTATTAAAAATATCAATAAAATATGAATATTTTTCCTTTTTAATTAGTCCATAACGATCAGTAACGCTATTCCTCGAAACGGTTTTTCAATCACAACATATTGAAAAAAAATGCCCATTCTTTGTGGAAAACAGGTAAGTCGGATGGTTCAGTAGCTCTCCTACTATTAGTAAAGAGAAATAAATATACAAAGGAGGTTCTAATAATATTGCCAATGCAAATGCAAAAAAGGTAAGGATACCTTTTTTGTTTATTCAACCTTCAAAGAGCCGGCGATGACAACTTCTTACTTTTTCTGCCCATTTGTTTACAAAATTATAACCTTATAAAATGAATTATACTACGAGGATTTTGAAAATTAAAATATGTACAGGTATTATTATTTAAAATTAATGTTTGTCTCTGTCAGTAATAGAACTTAGCGTGGTGGTGGGTTTGCAAAAAAATTGACGTAAGTCTGACCTCCGACACGGTCCAAGACCGACTAAATGCCAAGGGTCGAGTGTATGAAAAGATGAAATCACCTGATTCTGGACTAAGTGGTATGGTTTCTCATCCTTTCACAATAATACGGCCGCATTCTATCTCATTTTTGATGCTCTTTAAGATGGTATAAGTTTTATTATTCAAAGCCTAGTATAACTCTAATAAAATGGTATCCAAACCATGAGTTGGACCTGTTTTTGCGATTTAATTGGATGCAGTAAAGTGCAAGCAATCGTGTATCGAAGAGCCGCAACCTGTAGACCAAAGACTGAAATATGTAATATATTTTTTTCAAAATTTAAATCCCTTATAATTAGGAATAAAACACAATACAAAAGGACGGTTTTGCGTCTTACGTCGCCTTAACTAGTAGTTATAAATAAAATTATTTTCACTTCATGTCATATGTACATTTTGTCACTTGATCTTTATCTACTATATAAAAACAAGTCGGGTTTTCCTTCCTGACGCTATAACTCCAGAACGCGCGAACCGATTTCCACGGTTTTGCATTCGTTGGAAAGGTCTCGGGCTCCGTGAGGTTTATAGCAAAGCAAATTCAGGAAAAAAAACGAAGCCATCTGGTGGCGAAACGGAGTTCGCAGGGTTTGCTAGTTTATAATAAAACTTTGACTTTTTTTTCATAATGATAAATGTGGACAATTGAATTCCTAGTGCGGGGCAATCTTTTTTAAAAAGAAAGAGAAAAGAGAGTTGTTCCGGTCCTCACCTAGCCTCCGGGTCTGCGTACATCTCCATCCGCAGATTGTTAACGGAGGGGTCGACGACGGCCCAGGCCCCTCCTCGCAGCTCCCCTCCGGGAGGGATGTACACTATGACCGGGGCCGTCGCACCGCGGAGGGCGCGGACTATCTCAGCACCAAATTTCAAGATTTGCTCGTACATGTCTGTGGAAATAACATAGAAATTAGACTCCCGAAGTTATCTAGGATCCCTTATTCGCAATGTACAAACTGTATAATGCAACTGTCAAAATGATCGCAGCGAACGATGTGACAGAGATGTGAAATAACTCGGGACAAACGACGATATAATACTAGACTCCGCATGCACGATCTAAGGAACAAAAATTATTCTGTCAACTCGCTGAGGTACTACGTAAGCGAGGGGGACGGGGTACTGCGTTGTGATTGGCTAACTCAAGGTCTGTTCTGTCTCAACGTATGTTTACGGCTCACAGGATTGGTCGAAATGAGACGGATATAAGACTTTTTTGCCTAATGTGTTGACAGACATCGGTCGCCTGTTATTAGGAGTCTATCATCGTTGCCGGGACTCTCGGGACAGACGTGTGGCAAGTTTAATATGCAACACAACCCTTTTAAGTACTTCTTTAGGTTTTTTCAAGCTGAAAGTGTTAACCGAAATAATCTAGTTGGCAAAAACTGATGGATCTTATGAATCCCCAAATAATGTGATCACTAGATGACACTGTCGTCGCGCACAGCGAATAAGGCGCCCAAAGTGGGGATGTAGTTCATCCGTCGAGTGATCTCAAAGATTTACACAGTAGTTATTTCTAGCGAGGTTCAAGGAAGATGTTACCTTTCTGTCCGCCACTGAATCCTCTCCAGTTGGCGAAGATCATGATGGGTAGACCTTCACGGGAGAAGTCGTTGATGGCCTGCGCTGTCTTGTAGGCCGAGTCGGGGAACCATACCTGTTTCATGATGAAAATTGAGTATTATTAGAAAACTAGCGTCCCCTCCAGGCTTCACACGATAGGACATGATATGTAACCTATGTTACTCAGGGTGAATGTAGCTTTCTAATGGTGAAAACATTTTTGAAATCGGCACAAAAGTTTTGAGTTTATTCATTGCTCTAATATTGGTGGAAAAGTGTAAATAATTATCTCCTGACAGCTATAATAGCTGGAGAGCTACTGAACCCTGCGACTAACGGTCTTCCTGTAAGGTTAGAAATTTGTACACGTAATATTTATAGCATGCTAAGAGCAATAGCGACGACCTGGCAGGCGTCAGCCGTGCACATCATTAGACAATTTAATTTTCAAAGTGTAAAAAAAAAATTAAAAAAAACTTGTTCCTGTAAGCTTAAAAATTTAACAGGATGTAGTTTATTTATTGTAAATCTTGGAAAAAAAATGACAGGCGATTACAAGGTGCACAAGTATGTGACAGGCGAATTGAAAAGTGCAAAGTTGATGAGGAAAAATAAACTTTCTCCTGTAAGATCAAAATTATCTCGCGTTTGGCTGAACTGATTTTGATGCCATTTTCAGAAAAGTGTGCGTTACATTCCGAGAAAGGTTTTAATATACAGGGTGAATTTTTCAACTGGGCGTGGATGGCTATCTCCGAATTAATTGAGGAATATCGAAAAACGTTGAAAGGAATCTCGAGGCCGATTTTGACGAAAATAAAACTGCATTGTTGGATTTTAGAAAAATCAATAATCCTGGCCAGGAATCGAACCCGCTGATTTTGGAAAAAAAATCACAGCCTGTATTATTCCACCATTCGATAGTGTTGCTAATAAGGATCAAATCCTGGGAAGTGATCATATAAGGCAAACTTAAGGAAATAGCAGATTTTCATGAAATTGCTATATTTCTATGTTACTATGTTCTACTGAGCCATAATTTATTTATAATTGTTTTCAATAATTCAGTGGATTTAATGTCTCAACAATCCCAGTGTATTCAGCAATGCGAAATTATTGAGTTGAACAAAAATAAGCGTTTTTTCAAAGAAGAAACGGTTAACTTATGTTCCGAATACAGTTATCGTCTTGAACATTCATCAGTTTCTTTTTTCAATTATACGTTTTCCGAAAGTTTGCCGTATATGATTACTTCCCAGAATTTGATCCTTATTAGCAACACTATCGAATGGTGTAGTAATACAGGCTGTGATTTTTTTTCCAAAATCAGCGGGTTCGATTCCTGGCCAGGATTATTGATTTTTCTAAAATCCAACGATACAGTTTTATTTTGGTCAAAATCGGCCTCGAGATTCCTTTCAACGTTTTTCGATATTCCTGATTGTTTCGGAGATAGCCATCCACGCCCAGTTGAAAAATTCACCCTGGATATTAAAACCTTTCTCGGAATGTAACGCACACTTTTCTGAAAACGGCATCTAAATCAGTTCAGCCAAACGCGAGATAATTTTGATCTTACAAGAGAAAGTTTATTTTTCCTCATCAACTTTGCACTTTTCAATTCGCCTGTCACATACTTGTGCACCTTGTAATCGCCTGTCATTTTTTTTCCAAGATTTACAATAAATAAACTACATCCTGTTAAATTTTTAAGCTTACAGGAACAAGTTTTTTTTAATTTTTTTTTTACACTTTGAAAATTAAATTGTCTAATGATGTGCACGGCTGACGCCTGCCAGGTCGTCGCTATTGCTCTTAGCATGCTATAAATATTACGTGTACAAATTTCTAACCTTACAGGAAGACCGTTAGTCGCAGGGTTCAGTAGCTCTTGGACTATAACCTCGGGGTCTTCAAGTCAAGAGTGAACAGGTTACTTCTAGTCAAGCGTGCTTCACCGTCGACCACATCTTCGATTACCAACAAGCGAGATAGTGATATACAGTCAAAGGAGAAACCTATCGCTAAAAAAATGAGCGGAAATGCGGACGGCGAGTAATGGGCGTGCCCGGTTCGACGGCACGTCGTATTTCGCGCCCTAAATGACGGGACACCCCTTAGAGGGCCAAAGCCTGCCGGTGTCGCGAGACTAACAGGTACCCGTGGTCCCGGAATGTAAAGAGCTATTGAAGGACACCGTGGATTTTAGTCAGTACAAGTCTGAGAGCCCCGCCTTGGGTGGAAGGACGTAAAAAAAAGGATTATTGAATATTATGTGACCAAACAATTGAACTGGACAACTCGATGGTTTTAAATGCTCTCTTTTATCATTTTGCGTTCGTATTTCCGAAAAAAGCCGATAATTTCCGAAGCTCCAATTTTTCCTGTAAATTGCTATACAAAGTTGTTACAGACCTGTCCAGCCTGTTGCAAGGTCTTGGCTTCGGAGTCCAAGTTAGCAGGATCAGCCGGTAGAGTGAGCTCAACTGTTCTGGTTTCTACTGCTACTACTCCAACGGGAATACCGCCGAGGCGGGCGCGACCTGAGAAGAATAGATTCAGATAAATAAAGATAAAAAAATGATGCATCTGATATTAGCCTTTATTTGAGCAAAGCTAAGGTTGAGATTGGGTTGTCTAACCACGCTTCTCATTGCAGTGTTAGTTTGTCCTTCTTTCAAACAGTGTGCTTAGTACGAGTTTTTTTACGCTGACACGATAGTAATGTTGGCGTGTTTGGCGCTCTCAGTGGTTGAAAGTTTTCAAGACCTTGAAGCTGGGCAATAAAATCGTAAAACGATGTCAAACGTTACGCCGCGTCTACGTAAAAAAAATCGCGCTAAGCACAGCAACGGCGAGTCAGATCGATGGATATTTTTCAATAGTTTATTGGCAAAAAAGTGAAAAACCTTAGCAATGTGAAAACATATCGACAAGACATAGACTGTAATTAATAAGATACTGAACTTAATTTAAAAAAAAACATAAGTCACTACGTTCGATCAGACTAATCTTCAGAACCACTCGACCAATATCAAGGAATCTTTGTGAATAAGTAGTATTGGTGATAGCTTGAAAGATATGATAGTTTTGGACTCCATAAATGGCATCTTGCGTAGCAGAGGAGGGTCGCTAATATATTATTTAAAATAATTTCTTATGATTTACAAGGTCCATTGAAGTTAGGAAACTATGCAACAACGTGTTTGTATGTTGAAATTATAGTCTTCAAGGTTCAGGATTCTCTTAACAAAAATTAAGCATCAAAAATACATCCAGAAATTATCAAGCAGAAATTCAACAAAAAAAAAACAAAACTTACCAGTTATAACAGTCTGTGCCCAAGGTTGCATGATCTCATCCCAGCTGCCCGCATCAAAGAAGCCGGCGCGGGCCGCGTCCCCCGACAACATGAGGCGGGGGTCGTGGGCCGCGCGGGGGGGGACCCACTCCACTGGACGGTCCACGGGGTCCCACGGACGCATTATGGGAACCATGCTCATTTTATCCTGGGGATGAGAAAGTTAGTTAGGGGTGTGAGTTTCAAATAAACTGTAAGATAAATCTTAAAATTGACCCCCTATCATAAATGATCTCAGTTTAATCTCTCAACTAATTTTTAGCAGTAACATTGACTTACAGCTTGGCCAGAACGTCTTGAAACGGAACTATTCTTGTTGTTTGCTGACAACGTTTTAAAATCTTTGATATTTGATGTAAAAAAAGAACGCAGGCTTGCTACATTTATTGTTGTGCCATAAAATTAAAGTAATAAGTGAAAAAAAATATTCAAAGTGCTGGTAGCGAGAGCACAGTGGCGACTTCCAGTTTTCTACTCTAATTTGCCAAGCTGTAGTACAAGTGACCACAACTTTGAACTCCAGCAGAAGATGACACCAATTTTCAACCCCTGCATAATTCGCCCCAATAACCTTTACAACAGTTGCCCCGCATTTTGAGCCCTGACGCCTTCAATTTTGAAGCAAATACAAAGTGACCCCAATTTAAACCTCTACAACACTTGACCCGCATTTTGAGCCTTGACACCTGCAATTCTGAACTAAATACAAAGTGACCCCAATTTAAACCTCTACAACACTTGACCCGCATTTTGAGCCTTGACACCTGCAATTCTGAACTAAATACAAAGTGACCCCAATTTAAACCTCTACAACACTTGACCCGCATTTTGAGCCTTGACACCTGCAATTCTGAACTAAATACAAAGTGACCCCAATTTCGACCCCCTGCATAATTGACCCCAATTTAAACCTCTACAATTCTTGACTCGCATTTTGAGCCTTGACACCCGCAATTTTGAACCAAATACGTGACCCCAATTTTGACCCCCACCAAAAATGACCTCTACTGACCTTGGGTACAAACGCGAGCCACCTGAGCGCGGTCCTCACCGCCTCCAGGTCAGTGGGAGCCACCGCGTGGGAGACTCCGTTGTGGTGCATGACCTGCTGGCCTCCCAGCTGGTTGTTGCTGGCGTACACCGCGCGACCCAGAACCTTGTTGAGGGCTGCGTAGCCCGTGAGGATGATGTAGGAAGATTCCACTTGGATAACTCTGTGGCCTAATCTGTGGACAAAAGCGTAAGTAGTTAAAAAACTAAATTTATTTAGCACAACATAGTGTAAAAAGTACACATCACTGGGCACCATTGAATATGTTCCATTGCTATGGTTTTTCCCTTTCCACATCTACGTGTGATTCGTAAATCTTTGACAGTCGTAACTATTAGTCAGAAACTCCGAAAGTCTGATATTCAGCTGGGTGATTCGACTGGAAGCCGAGCACAATATAGCTGCGAAAAGCCAGGCAGATGAAGAATTATTCCATTGCTATGGTTTTTCACTTTCCTTACCTGACTACATAAGATCCGATACCGATGGCTCGGCACGTGACTATGGAGATGGTGACGATGTCCTCGTAAGCCTGGGCGGTCTCGCCGGCGATCAGACCAGCGTCGCGGAGACACTCCACGCCTAAACCGTCTTCCTTACCTGTGAGGAGGTAATATTGAAAACAGATTTTTTTTTTGTTTCACAATGGGTAACAGCTGCCAAAAATCAATGCCACTTTTCGTTGTAATTTTATAACTCAAGAACGGGCTCACCTATCCAAACCAAACGTTATGCTTTGTTCGGACTATTTAGTAGATGGTTTATGTGAAGTTTGCACAAAATCGATCGAGCGGTTCTTCACTTATCGCATTTTTTGTAACAAATGAATTCAATAAATGGCGGATCATTTTGTTAATGGGGATTTTGCTGTCAAAGTAGCGAAGCAAGTCCTCGGCCGCTAGTTATTATTAATTAGAAGTCTATAGGGGAGGCCTGTGTTCAGCTATGGACGTCTATATGATGATGATGAACTTACCAATAATATCAGTGATCTTATAACGCGATTCTCCTTCATCTTCAATGAGTTCCGTCTTAACTGATCCAAGAGGGCCTAGAGCAAAAAAAAAAAAAAAAATTAACACAATGGAACACAACACTGAAACAAGAAGATCTATTGGGAGGTTTCACGCAAAGCTCAGCTCAGATGGCGCTACCAGCGCATGATATTATTTACTGTATGATTAACTTGACATACACTAGACCACAGATAATATAACTACACACTCGAAGCTACACTTGAACGTTGTTTACGTTATGCGCTTGTAGCGCCACTGACGGCTAAAACTCGCAGTGAAACTCACTATTGATAGCAAACCTCGCGAGAAAAACGACGCAATGGGGATGGCAACTGGGGAACTAATGGCACTAGTATAGCTAGTTCCAAGCATCGTCATTGGTTCAAATCTTATAGGTTCTTCAAAATAGTACTACCTCATTGGTCGGATTAGGACTTAGCTATGGTGGCGCCATCTACAATTAGCTTTTGCCTTGACCATTAAAATTAAGGATTGCATTATGTAACGTTCTGCGCGAGTGTAATGGACTGGACCGGGATTGCCGACGGCGCGTCCACTACAGATTACCTTGTTGTTGTGCACACGTGCCTTGCCTTCGCTGGTGACGCATGCACCCACGCACCCCTGAATGCGTACGTTTTTGGAAGATACGGAAATACAATAGGGGAACCACGGACAACGGAAATAAAAACACCAAACTTGAAGAGTTCACTTTGAAGGCTTCGGTCTTCTTGTTGTGATGTTTCTTCTTCGGTGGCTCGGTTGCGACTGAACGCAGTGCCGGCGGTTGTACCGCCTTTTATACCGCCCGTGCTTACCTTGACGAGGCACACGTATTTTGAGCCCGTTTTTCCTTGTAATTTTTACTAAGACCGAGACCTTCGTAGCCTTTATTTTCATATTAATTCAAACCTTACAACTATGTGTTATACCTTGTTGGATCCCTTATAAACTCTATTTTTACATGAAACAATAAAAATGAACCTACAACTAAATACAAAAAATTTCTTAGAACAAAAACTTATTAAAATTACGTATGAACAAAGTTTGGTTTCACAAAAACTTAAATATCTTAAAAACTACTTATCCGATTTGCTTGGAACAACTTGTGCCATTGTTTTTACAATAAAACACACCCCTTTCAAATAGTTTAATTCCAAAATAACCATAAACAAAAAAGTCAATTTTCAAGTTACGTAATTTTTTAAGAAATCTAAAGTATTTACAATTTTTCCTTATAAAACCTATTCTAACTGGAATCTTATTACTAAAATAGAACACAATCTTACAAGTATTAACTATTTACACTACTTAATTATCAGATTCTAATTAAAAACACTTGTTCGTCACTTTCACTGTAAACACTGCACTGATCGACGTCAAAAGGCCACCCACTACTTGCACCCCTTGTCATTTCGTGGGGTCCCGTCGCCGACAGTCTCCCCCTCGTGCGTCGCACCATCTCCCTGGCTCGGCGACACTCCCGGCACCAACAGCACCACTCTCGAACTCGGCCTTCTCAGCACTCCTCCGCGCGTCTCGACGTCGACGATTCTGGTCCGCCCGTCTGGTCCAGGATACACCTGCTGGATTCTGCCGCGTGGCCAGGTGCATCTCGGCAGGCTGCGGTCGACGATGAGCACGATGTCCCCGACGCGTAGATCAGCAGCGTCGCTCCTTCCCGACGTCTTCCTTGGCAGCAGGGTGGGCAGGTATTCGCGCAGCCAGCGTTGCCAGAAGTGATCGGCAAGCCGCTGCGCAGTCTTCCAGCTGTGTCTGCCCACGAGCTCGTTGTCCGTGAAGCTGCCGATTCTCGCCGCGCCGCAGGAACGCCCAATGAGAAAGTGGTTGGGCGTGAGTGCTTCTTCTTCAGGGTTCTCGGAGAGGTGGGTGAGAGGCCGAGAGTTGACTATGTGCTCGGCCTCTAGGAGGAGGGTATGCAGGACCTCCTCTCGTGGATGTTGCTCGTTGAGTGTGGCGCCCAGTGCGGTTTTGATTGATCGCACCAGACGCTCCCATGCGCCGCCCATGTTTGGCGCACCAGGAGGGATGAATTTCCACTGCACGCCGATCTTCTCTGCTTCTGAGGTAAGGTCTTCTTGCTTCATGTTGTCTAGCGCTTCTTTCAGTTCGTGGTTAGCGCCGACGAAATTGGTCCCGTTGTCGCTGTAGATTGTCTTCGGCATCCCTCTTCTCGCGGCGAATCTTCGTAGCGCCATGATCATGCTGTCCGTGGAGAGTGACGGAGCGAGCTCAATGTGTACAGCCCTTGTGGTTAGGCATGTAAATAGAGCGCCCCATCTCTTCTCATGACGTCTTCCCACGGTGACTGTCAGCGGGCCGAAGTAGTCTACGCCGGTGCACGTGAAGGGAAAGTGGCCGTGCATCAGCCTTTCTGAGGGTAAGTTACCCGTCGGGAGTTCGTGCGGCGTTGCCTTCTTTGTCTTGCACCATTGACACTGATGTTGAACTGTCTTGATCGCTGACCTCAGTCCCAGCACCCAGAAGCGTTGCCTTATCTCGTTCATGACCGTTGCGTGATTGCCGTGATTGAAGCGGCAGTGGTATTCTTCTATGACGAGTCGTGTTGTCCTTTCCTTGCTATCGAGCACGATGGGTCGCTTGTAGTCCCTGGTCACGCCCTGTATCGCGTCGATTCTTCCTTTCAGCCGCAGAAGACCCTCTTCCAGTACTACGTCGAGCTTCCTTAACTTGCTACTGCCTTCTAGTTGCTTTCCTTGCCGTAGACACCTGATGTCTTCTCTGAAGCTTTTCTCTTGGCTTCTCTTCAGCAACAGAACTTCGGCTTGCTCAAGTAGTCCGGCGTCTAAGGGTATGTACTTCTTCTCGGCGTTCTTCGAAGACTGATGTCGCTTCTCTGTCGTAATCGTCTTCTTCCTTCCCGTCGCTCTCCATGTTGGATCTTCCTTGCTGACGTTGACCTTTTCCTTTGTTCTACAGAGTTGAATAAACTGTAGTACTCTCGCTGTAGCTCGCCATAACCTTTTCCATGACGAAAACCTTTCAGGGTCGGGTACGGGGTACGCGATGCTTGCTGTTGCTACGACGTCTGTTGTCCTTTCTTCACCGGTGGTCTCCTTCTTGAAAGTCCTTGCTGCCGGCCAGTGAACCTCTTCTTTCCGTAGGAAGTCAGGCCCGGTGAACCATCGGTGATTGCAGTCGAAGTCTTCTGGTACGTCACGCGTCGCGTCGTCTGCTGGATTCTTCCCCGTAGGTACCCATCTCCATTCTTGAGGTTTGGTCAGGTCTTCAATCTCCGCTAAGCGATGAGCCACGAACGTCTTGAATGTTCTTGGGTCTGTCTTGATCCAGGAGAGCACGATGCTGGAGTCTGTCCAATATGTTTTCTTCACTACCTTCAGGTCCATTTCTTCTTCCACTGAGTGCGCTAGTCTGCTTCCCAGGAGGGCCGCCTGTAGCTCGAGTCTCGGGATTGACACTGGCTTCAGAGGTGTGACTCTGACCTTTGCTGCCACCAAGCTGACGTGATAGGTGCCGCTCGGTTCCTCTGTCCTCCAGTAGACTGTGGCTGCATACGCTGTCTCACTAGCGTCTGTGAACGTGTGCAGCTCCCCCTGCGATGTGGCGCCAGACACCTCGGTATGTGAAGATCTCGGAGCAGTTTCATCTTCTCCAGGTAAGTTTTCCATGCTTCGTAGTCCCTTTCTTCTATTTCGTCGTCCCATCCAACGCCGCTTCTCCATACGTTCTGAAGCAACTTCTTCCCTTGGACGAGAACTGGTGACGCCAATCCCAATGGGTCGAAGGTCGACATCACTGCGCTGGTGACTTCCCTCTTCGTAGGCACCTGGAACCCCTTAATAATTTCTTCTGGTGTGTTACGCAGGTTTGCCCTGAAGCCGATGGAGTCCCTTTCTGTGAACCAACGCAGGCCCAAAGTCTTTTCTTCTTTCTCGCCGAGGTCCACTTCTGTCTTCTCTGTGGTATCAGTCTTCACTTCTTGCAGCAGTTTAGGCCGGTTTGATGCCCAACCTCTCAGTTCGAAGCCTGCCTTCTTGTGAATGAAGTCCACTTCTGCTGTCACCCTTTTGAAGTCCTCTTCTGAATGGAAGCTATGTAGATAGTCGTCCATGTAGTGATTCAGCTCGATTGCCCTTGTAGCCTCTGGATACTGCTCCTTGTAGTCCGCCGCGTTCCGGTTCTTGACGTAGATCGCTGTGCTTGGTGACGATGTTGCACCGAAGATAACGGATGTCATCCTATACTTCTTTGGTAGCACGTTGCGATCTTCCCCTCTCCACAGGAACCGTAGGCTGTCTCTGTCTTCTGGCCTGATGCGAACTTGCAGGAACATTTCCTTGATGTCGGCCGCCACCGCTAGTGGTCCTTGTCGAAACCGCAGCAGCACACCGAAGAGAGACTGCAGTAGGTCTGGTCCGGGCAGCAGAGCGTCGTTCAGACTTCTTCCTTTTGACTTAGCTGCCGCGTCGCAGACGATCCTTATTTTCTTCTTCAATGGATGTACCACGGCGAAGTGAGGCAGGTACCATGTCTTCTTGGGGTCTTCTTGTCCCTCAGGCGCTTCTTCTGCATACTTGCTGTCGATCAGGTGCTGGATTTGCTTGCTGTACTCTGCCTTTAGCTGAGGATCCTTGTCTATCTTCCTCTCGATGTTGATCAATCGGTTCCGGGCAGAAGTGTAGCTCTCTGGCATCTGCTCCTCTTCATTCTTCCATAGGAGCCCAGCTTCGAATCGACCATCTTCAAGTCTTCTGCAGGTCTTTTCCAGGATGGCGAGTGCTCTTCCCTCTGAGTCGGTCGTAGGTCTTCTCGGTAACACCCCTAGTGCTTCAATGGCGAAGTGTTCCTTGATGGCTTGATGCATCTCTTCTTCTGCCCTGCTGATGTGAAGACACGTGTTCAGGTAGTGTACTGGCTTCGTGCTTCCATTGTCCGACCCATGTAGTACCCAGCCGAGTCCCGTTTTTGAAGCGACTGGTTCCCCTGGTTTGCCTCTTCTTACTTCTTGAGTCACGATCAGCTCCCAATTGTCTTGCCCGATGAGTAGCTGTGGTGACTCCCCTGTGTAGTAGAGAGAGTCGGCGATCTTCTTCAAATGTTGACAATCTTGAATCCTTTTCTTGTCCAAGAACTGTGGTGCAAGCTTCAACTCGTCGATGGTTCGGACCCTCTTCAATGTCTTCTTGCTTCCCTGATGAACACCTTTCACTATCAGGTCCAACGTCTGAGAGTCCTTCTTGCTTAGTAGCTTGCCTCCTACTGTCTCGATGACCAGTTCTTCTGTGGTTCCTTGAGCGCCGACCTCCTTTGCTATCTTCTCATCCAGTAGTGACACTGTTGACCCTTCATCCATGAGGGCCAGTATCTTCTTGGATCCTTTCGACCCGAAGATTTCCACAGGAACAATCTTCAAATATGCCCTCGTACTGTTGACCGCGTTCACTGATGCGGTGACACTTGCTTCTTCTTGTGGCGTATCTTCTTTCTTGTCTTCGGGTTTCCTTTCTTCTGACTCCACGTGCAGCAGATGATGATGCCACCTCTTGCACTCCTTGCACGATGGCTTCCTGCAGCTCTCCTTCCTGTGGTTCCCTTGAAGACACTTGAAGCAGACGCGACTCTTCTTAACTGTTGCCCACCGATCTTGAACCGACGCCTTCTGGAACTTCTGGCACTCGAGGAGGAAGTGACCGCCCTCACACATAGGGCAAGTCTTCTCAGTCTTCTCTTGTTGCTTCGACGAGTTAGAGTTCCTTTCCTTTTCCTTCGTAGAATGCGCTGCTTGTCGATGAGTCCTCTTGAACCCGCTCTTCTCTTCTGTAGTCGCGAAGGCTCCACACTTGTCTGCTTCTATATTCAGGAATTTGGACACCAATGTCAGGTTGGAGAACTCGCCTTCTTCTGATGCTGCAGTGAAGTCGTACCAGCGGAACTTGAGGACCGTTGGCATCTTCTCTATGATTTGCTTCACCATTTCCGGCGAATGTAGATACTGGGGCTTCTTCAATCCTCTGATGGCTGCTACACTGTTGCTGATCTGACTCGCGAAGATGCATATGTCCCTTGGGTTCTCCGATATCTTCGGTAGAGTCTTGATTTTCTCCAATTCCGCCAGCACCAGTGCATCCGGTCGCCCGTATCTTCTTCTTAATGCTTGCATAACTTCCAACGGAGAGGCTTCTGAGTACAACAGGCTCTTGATTGCTTCTCTCGCGTTCCCTTTCAGTGCTCTTCTAAGCCGTGCCATGTTTTGAACATCATTAAACATTGGCGCAGTATCTTCATAAACAACCTTGAAGGCCAACCACTCGCTGCTGCTGCCGTCGAAGAACGGTAACTCGTGGATATACTTGGGCTGCGATGCTGGTCCTTCCCGTGTGGTAAGAGCTTCCTTTAACACCGACGCCAACGCTTGAATTTCGATCGTAGCTCCCTTGGTTGAAGAGTTCTCTTCAGGTTTAATGTTCTTCGACTCCTCAGGAGGGCGTTGACCTCGTAGCTCCGGTTGTTCTTGGACGTCTTCATTCAGTACTGACGTCTCGATCCAGTTCTGGACCTGTGCTGTTCGATCTTCCTGGTCTTCATCGACGGAGTCATCATCTTCACACTGTGCCAGTTCCAACCTGACGCGTGCTAGCTTGGCCTCAGCCTGAGCTTGCTTCAGCTCCAGGCGCGCTAATTCTTCCTTGGCTTCTAGTTCACGTCTTCTGGCTGAGGTGCTTGTGGTCTTCATTGACCTGGCGCGGCGACTGACCCCCATCGGCTTAAGAGTGGTTCTCGACCCATGCAACTCTTCAGCCGGGGCCTGATCTGGGGTCTTCTTTGTCGCCTCCTTACGGGTGGCTTCTCCTTCCTTCTTATTTTCTGAAGCCGCTGTGGTGGTGGTCGCAACCGTAGTCTTCGTGGTTTCCGTTGCCGTGGTCCCCTCCGTTGCCGTTGTTCCCGACGATGTGTTTGTGCCTGACGTGGTCGTTGTACCCGAAGTAGTCGCTGTTCCCGATGACGCTGACGCAGACGTGACCCCTCCCCCCCCTGACGCATCTTCTGTCGCGTCCCTATCGGAAGGACGTGACGGGGGACGTAAGGGAGCATCCTTCTGTGACCTGGTTACGGGCATCTTGCAATCTTCTTATCTTCTGTACTCTTCTGGTACTCTTCTGGTACCTCTTCTGGTACCTCTTCTGGCACCACCTTCTTTCTTCCAACAGGGATCCGGAACTCCGAAGGACCAAAACTGTAATGGACTGGACCGGGATTGCCGACGGCGCGTCCACTACAGATTACCTTGTTGTTGTGCACACGTGCCTTGCCTTCGCTGGTGACGCATGCACCCACGCACCCCTGAATGCGTACGTTTTTGGAAGATACGGAAATACAATAGGGGAACCACGGACAACGGAAATAAAAACACCAAACTTGAAGAGTTCACTTTGAAGGCTTCGGTCTTCTTGTTGTGATGTTTCTTCTTCGGTGGCTCGGTTGCGACTGAACGCAGTGCCGGCGGTTGTACCGCCTTTTATACCGCCCGTGCTTACCTTGACGAGGCACACGTATTTTGAGCCCGTTTTTCCTTGTAATTTTTACTAAGACCGAGACCTTCGTAGCCTTTATTTTCATATTAATTCAAACCTTACAACTATGTGTTATACCTTGTTGGATCCCTTATAAACTCTATTTTTACATGAAACAATAAAAATGAACCTACAACTAAATACAAAAAATTTCTTAGAACAAAAACTTATTAAAATTACGTATGAACAAAGTTTGGTTTCACAAAAACTTAAATATCTTAAAAACTACTTATCCGATTTGCTTGGAACAACTTGTGCCATTGTTTTTACAATAAAACACACCCCTTTCAAATAGTTTAATTCCAAAATAACCATAAACAAAAAAGTCAATTTTCAAGTTACGTAATTTTTTAAGAAATCTAAAGTATTTACAATTTTTCCTTATAAAACCTATTCTAACTGGAATCTTATTACTAAAATAGAACACAATCTTACAAGTATTAACTATTTACACTACTTAATTATCAGATTCTAATTAAAAACACTTGTTCGTCACTTTCACTGTAAACACTGCACTGATCGACGTCAAAAGGCCACCCACTACTTGCACCCCTTGTCATTTCGTGGGGTCCCGTCGCCGACAGCGAGCGTTCAGTAAGCGAGAGTAGTTTCACTGTGGAAACGAGATGGAGATAGACGACTTGTATAGCTTTGTATCTTTCCCACAGTGAAACTAATCTACTTTAAGACTTCATGGTAGGCCGGCTGTAGTTTATGGGACTTTACTCATGGGATGCGACGCGATTCGAACGAATTCCAGCTACAAGTGAAAATCAACCTTGCCACTAAGAAATAAAGATGCAATTCTACTGACGTTGTCATGGCCATCGTGTTTTGTTTTTCATCTACCCATAGATAACAACGTGTTTTATGTCTTATGTCTAGTGATCGGATAATCGGATGCATATTTACCTAAAGTTCATTTTTGGTTAGGAAATTATGGAAGCGGCTCCCTGAAACATATTTTTTAAATATAAATCCCAGGATTCCAGAAAATTCGGGAATGCGAAACTAGTCTGTAACATGTACACAAGTTACGTAACACGACCGTTTGTAGTAGGAGGCAGTGAAGTTACATAGATACTTTGTATCCTAAACTTTCAACTTAAGAGGAAGTTATTATTTCATGTTTTTTTTTTTAACGTAAAAGTTAAAACATATGTAAAAATATACCTACACCCGATTTGATTCTATAACAAAAACAGTAAACTTGTTGAAGATAAAATCCCGGGATTTTTTTTATACAAAAGTGCACTCCATAATATTATCCAACACCTTAAACTTAGTAAACATTACTACACCTGATTTGATTCTAAAGTAAAAAAAAAACTAGATTTGTCGATTCCGAATTCCCGGGATTTTTTCAATACAAAAGTGCATTCCATAATAACCAACACCTACACTTTAGGTAAATATGCATCCGATTATCCGATCACTGCTTATGTCATAGTGGTAAAGTTGATAGTTGGAATTCGTTCGAATCGCGTCGTATTGCGTCGCATCGCGCCATGAGTAAAGTCCCTTAGTCTGTAAATAATAATACATACCCAACTTCGAATAAGACTCAGGCGTTAAATAAAGGTACTTAAACCCTCGCGAGGGTCTCTCAGAATCCACCCAGGCGACGTTAAACTCTGACTTCACTTCCTCGGCGACTCCGATACGGGCGCCTGAGTTTACACTGATGTATACCTGTTAAGAAAGGACTGGATAAAAAAAAAAGTAAGACTGTCAGACACCGTGAGGTCTTTGAGACCCCACGTAGTAAGTTTTGTTTTTAAACGTTGCCCCTCTTTAGGAATTTCTCCTGTGTCGTGGGTGCGTTTACAAACATAGAAACTCACATACATAAAAACCCAGACCCTGAACAAATACTTGTAGGTCATACAAATATTTGTTACGTGCGGGGATCGAACCCGCGACACGCTGCGTAGCAACTAACCGTGCCGTCAAAAAAGTCATGATATTAAAGTAACATGTAATTTAGTCTAGGTATTGAACGGTCTGACTGTACGAGGTACATCAACGTCATGAATTACACCGTTTCTTAGTGGGGTCTGATAGACTTCACGTAATATGTTACTATATAGTATTTATATGTAACTTTCTTGTTATTTTGAACTCTCTGTACATGAACATCTTGTACTACACCTTTTCCTTGCAGGGTCTGACAGACTTCGGGTAGTATTTTACTACATAATTATGTAACTTTCTTGGATATTTTGAACTGCCTAGCGTCACCGAAGCCTTGTAGTACACCCAATCTATGTTAGGTCTGACAGACCCCACGTAGTATGATATTACATTATATTAAAAAATAACTTACTCTAGGAATCTTCAGCTCCCTAGCGTACACCGAAGCCTTGTAGTACACCCAATCCTCGTTGGGTCCGAAAGACCCCATGAAGTATGTCAGGTCGTTAGCGATCACTATGATGTCGCGGCCGTCGGGGCATTCTGGGGTGAAAAGGGTAAGACGCCATGCTACCATGCCAACCTGAAAAAGAGGAATATAATTTTTTATTTTTATTTTATATTAATGTCGCTGATGGAATGTCAAGTTAGTAACTAAACTTACTGTAAAAAAATGAGAAATTCCCGAAATAAAAACCAAATTCCTTAATTTTGCCGTGTTCATTACTTTCCATAATTTGATCCTTATCATCGACACTATAGACTGGTGTAACTAGCTAATTATGGTCAAAATCTCGGAACTCCTTTCTTATCGTGGTAAAAACATCAAATGAGTCCTTCCACCCATGGCAGAGCGGGAGGGACTGTCAGACTTGTACTAACTGAAATCCACGGTGTCCTTCAATAGCCCTTTACATTCCAGGGTCACGGTAATAAGTCCGACCGCCTTGACACCTCTCTCAATATTTTTACCTTTTCCTCATAGTTTTGGATTCGGCGATTCACACCCAATGGGGATGGCAACTGGGAAACGAATGGCGCTAGTATAGCTTGTTCCAAGCATCGTCATTGGTTCAAATCGTATAGGTACTTCAAAATAGTACTACCTCATTGGTCGGATTAGGACTTAGCTAAGGTGGCGCCATCTACAGTTAGCTTTGACCGGCCTTCCCTATTGTAAAAATCTACCCTGTATAGTGTTGGGTAGTGTTTTTTTTTATGAAAACTTACATTATTCTGTCCTGGCAGCCGGGTAACTTCTACGATTCGTCTCTCACCGTCAAATTCCACCACCAACTCCACGGAAGTCATTACGTTATCTGGTATTGGACCTACAACAAAAAAAGATTTTAATGATCTGTAGGCGGTAGGTACTCTTTTTTACGTAATAATGTGTGCTCTTTTTGTTATGATTGGTGAATAATGTTCCCACTGCTGGGACACACCTGTGGGCCATAATCCACCACGCGGGCCCAGTGGATGGGTAGATGTCACATGTCTTCGAATTTTTGGTTCTAGGACATGCCGGTTTCCTAACGATGTTTTCCTTTACCGTTTTGAGAGCAGTGGTAATGAAATAAATTACACAAAGTAATGCGTTTCGAACCCACTACATGAAACTCACTCAGCAAAATAAAAAAGAAAGAGTACCTTCAACGCTGCCCTCTTCAATGCACTCCCGCCATCTCCTCTCAATCATTTGCCGGAACATATCAGGTATATCGTAGACGTAGGTAGTGCCTTGTGACGTCGCCTGCAAAGAAATAATCTAAATGTATATAACTCAAAGGTGACTGACTGACATAGTGATCTATCAACAGACCAAACCACTGGACGGATCGGGCTGAAAATTGGCATGCAGGTAAATAATAATATTCCACAACTATCACACGCCATCTAGTCCCAAGCTAAGCAGAGCTTGTGTTATGGGTACTAGACAACTGATAAACATACTTATATATATTTCTAAATACTTATATATTATAGATAAATTACACCCAGACACAGAACAAATGATCGTGCTCATTACACAAACATTTGTCCTGGGTGGAAATCGAACCCACGATTTCCGGCATAGCAGTCAGGGTCACTAACCACAAGACCAACAGGCCTGTCAAGATGTTATGACGTAGGCATCCGCTAAGAAAGGATTTTGATAAATTCTAGCCCGAAGTGGATAAAATAGGCGATGAAAGTTTGTTTAGATCTTCTTAGATTTTCGACTGATTGCGCGAGCGAAGCCGCTGGCAAAAGCTAGTACAATAATAATTGGCTTTTTGACGGAAAAAAATCGAATTAATCCGTCAGCGAGATTCCACATTTTCACGCCCACACGTGAGCAGTGGAGTCATTATTTGTGCGCGCACGTTGCTAAACTCGGTTCAGGGAAAATATTAGCTCCATTCGAGAAACTTCCTACTCCACCTATCGTCTGTTCTGCGGTAGACATGACCAGCCCATTGCCACTTCAGCTTGCTACAGACTTGGACAATATCTGTAAATTTGGTCTTATGCCGTAAGACCTCATTCCGGATTATATCCCTTAGTGAGACCCCAAGCACGCTGCGTGACATGACGTCGGTGGGCCAGCTTGACCATAGATATATTAAAGAAGGAGATATGGCGTGGAGTTCAAAATGTATAGAAAACGAGTGAAGCCACAATTGCCCCACCATTACGCTAATATTACACACACAGTTCTGTCAAAACAATACTACGAAAAAGTGCACACACGCGCTTCGATAACTTAGTTATTTAAATATAAACCCAATCCTTTACACTACAGCGTACTTTTTCCGTATAATTTACTCACACTAAAACAATTCATTGTGTGTTGTCGAGACACGGGGGCGGTTACGACTACTCCCGCTCAAATACAACGGACGCACCACGCGACATTACGGCTTGATGAGGTATCGTTATGTCAGTTTTACATTGCTTGTCCAGTTTCTCAGTGGTAGACTACGGTGGTTGTAAAAGAGCAATGTATTAAATACAGTCGGAGTAATATAGGAAAACAAAAATAAAGTAGTACAAGTCAATAGCTGAGCGAAACGCTCAGCCCCACGTGGTCACCGACACGCCCCTTGCCACTTCTCCTGTTTTTAATATTTCTGTGAGCTTGACTGTCACATGATTATAGTATCTCTAAATCTATTTCAATAAAGATCAAAATCAGTTACTTACCAAGAACCTCTTCTGTTGCAGGTAATCTTTGGTAACGTATGGTGTGGAGATCGGTAGCCCATGCATGGGACCTTGTCTGGGTCCGAACGATTGGAACATTATCTGTGAACATAAATGATTTTTTAGGGTTCCGTAGTCAACAAGGAACCCTTATAGTTTCGCCATGTCCGTCCGTCCGTCCGTCCGTCTGTCCGCAGTTTAGCTCAGAGACGCACAGTCCTTGAGAGCTGTAATTTGGTGTAAATATACGGATTTGTTGTGCCGAAAAAGTGGTAAAATAAAATCTAGTAAAACATTTTTTTTTAGGGTACCTCCTGTACACGTAAAGTGGGGATGTTTTTTTTTTTCTCGCGTACCCCTTAGTGTGGGGTATCATTAAATAGGTCTTTAAAAAATATTGATAGTTTCCATTAACAATTTTTTGATAAAAAAATTCGTTTGTGAAATATTAAGCTTTAAAGTGCTAAATTTTGCTCGACTCGAGTGTCCCCCCCCTCTACCAGCTAAACGGTTATGTTTGGGGGTGTGAAAAAATTCACAATAGTAGCATAAATAACGAAGTTTAAAAGAAAATTATCATGACTAAGTAGGCT
Organism: Agrotis clavis; assembly: GCA_954870645.1. NCBI lineage: Eukaryota > Metazoa > Arthropoda > Insecta > Lepidoptera > Noctuidae > Agrotis > Agrotis clavis. The sequence continues at coordinate 9,176,190 of OX940945.1, forward strand.
TTACAACTTTACGAGTAATAGTCGACCAACTTATAAAATGTACTTGGATAACATATTTTCCTAAACAAAATGTATCGGAGAACATGCTCTTCAACTGCAAATGTAAGTTTGTCAACTTTATTTTTACAGCTTTAATAGGTATGTTTTTACGGTATGTTTTTTGGGGATAGGTAGGTTTTTATCGTCAACTATTTTTAACTTACTTCAAAAAAAGGGGGAGGTTCTAAATTCGTCGTAATCTTTTTTTTTTAATGTATTTTACCCGATTTCTCAAAGACTCCTGAACCGATTTTGAAAATTCTTCTTTTTAAAATTAAATTCAGCGAATCAGTTTAGTTAATTCGCTTATGTATTTTGATGGGCAACTACGGAACCCTACACTGTGCGTGGCCCGACACGCACTTGGCCGGTTTTTATACGCGTTAAGGGCGCATAATCAGAAAGTTGGCAACGTCGCTAATAGCTGCCAAATATTTACAAGTTTTAATTAATTTGGCAATGTTACTGTATGGAAATAAGAAATATGGCTCTGTAGTACACTGGAAAATTGATATATGCAATTAAAACACTGAATTTGATGTTAGTCCGGTCAACATAGACATTTCAAATAACAAAAATTCCCGGAAAGCTGAATTTTGGTGGACAGCTAGGGTTTACCATTACAAATAAAATATTAAAAGTCCCCATCGATCTTCTAGGTGCGTCAAAAGTTATTCGGGGTCAAATGTCAAATTTTGAGGTTTTGACGCCTAATATAACCTCAAATAATATCCTGAGTAAGTAATGATTTTTGGGAATACCCCACAAAATATCAATCGGTATTTAACTTTGCTTTCATGTATGTCAATAACCCTTACTTGTGTCCAATTTTCACTATTATACTGTGTCAAAAAGGAGCGCAACCGAGTGCCATAGTAGTTTGCTTAATCTACTTTACATAATTTGGACTATTATATCTGCATATTAGCATCGCATTACTAGTAATTACATAACACTTCTATTGGTCGCAGCGTGTAATGTAACATTGTAGATTCAACTTTGAGCATTACATTACAATACTAGGTAGTATTGTAATGTAATGCTCAAAGTTAAATCTCCCTGACTGACGAGCATTCGCGTACATTTAGTATAGATTTGATACAAGGTGCCCATTGTGATGCTCGATTGTCTTCCGTCACTGATGAAATGTTCGAATCTGTAACGTTACACTACAGGTGAATGCTCGCGGTGAGGGAGCGCCTATAGTATAGATTTGCTGCTGCGAGTAAAATCTAGTATAATTAAAAATAACTCACCACACCAATCTTGGGGTCTGAGATCTCCTCGTAGGTGTACACATCGAGCGAGTACCCGGAGCCGTTGGACAGGCACAGTCGGACGTTCTTAGTGGGCGCGCCGGGGCCTGGGCCAGTAACGTTATAATATAAGTGAAAATAACTGCTCCTCTGTATATTACATGATGAAACAATTCACAAAGTTAAAAAAAAATAAGAAAACCCCGAAAAAATAAAGATGATTCGGAAACAAAAAACCTGTTGCATCTGGGGTTTGAACCTAAAGTTAACAGCATACATCATCATCATCAGCCTATAATATTCCCACTGCTGGGACACAGGCCTCCTCTCACAGAGAGGGAGTGGGCCATAATCCACCACGCGGGACCAGTGCGGGTTGGTAGATGTCACATGTCGTCGAATTTGATGGTTCTAAAACATGCCGGTTTCCTCACGATGTTTTCCTACACCGCGATGAGAATAGTGGTCATGAAATGAATTACACAAAGTAATGCACAAATGAAATTACATAAATTATGAAGTATATTCTGCGTGTTAATCTTTATGCGTGAAAATCGCTTTTTCCCAGACATGAGACAAATATTGCTCGTTTAGAGTAATAATTTGTACCTTCAAATTACCGAACGTTTATGTGAAGTGGTCGGTGTGCTTTACTACGTTCGGCGCTCTTAGTGGCCCGCTCCAAGGTCGTGAGAACTCTCAACCAATGAGAGGGTCAAACGCGTATAAACGTTACTATCGCGTCAACGTAAGAAAACTCGCACTAAGCACAGGGAAAAATTATGACTCGACTCAAAAAAGGATATGGAGGCATTTGCTCAAAATTGGGACAGAACAAGCTAGTAAAAAAAGTGATTCATAAAAACCTTAATAAGGATTCCAAGTGTATTTCTTGAAGTGTGTATTTTTTTTTTTTAATTAGCATTAAATTCATATGTAATTGGGCGATGTTGTTTACTTTCTTTATACAACAGGAAACATCTTTATATTAATTTCTATGATATGCAAGGATTTTTTCCGGGTCTAGGTGTTTGTGTATGAGATTTTATGTTTGTAAACGAAACCACGATAAGGATTCCTAGTATAGCTTGTTTTTTTTTTAGTTATCAGGGAGCCTGAGAATGGACGACGCCATCGAGGCCGGCCCAAGAAGAGGTGGCAAGAAGATCTGAATGTACAATCGACAAAGTTGAATCATGACCCATTTTGACAATAAATCCGTCAAATTGACAAAGATCAAAGTCGTTACCATGGATATATATGTTCACGCGAATGAGGACCTACTCGTATTTGAATGTCTGCTTATGGTGGGTCATAATTCAACTTTGTCGATTGTACCTAGATTGCTGGTCCGAAGTGGCACTAGAAAAGAGCACTTGGAAGGTAGATATGAGCGCCGCGCCGGCGCGCCGCCGCCGCCGTGATTTTCCCCGCGCCGCCGCCGCCGTCCACAGGCGCCGGCGCGCCGAACCCAAGCGGGCGCCGTTTAGTTTTATCTAACGCGCTGATCAAACCGAACGCACGATAATAAATGCTGGCAAAATGGCGGCACTAGACGTTGACGTTTATAAAACGAAACTTACTTGGCATTATAATTTCTGTTTTGTCCAAGTTATCAGCAAACAAACTCAGTTTTTGTTGGACCTATTTTGGTCAGTTAGTTTTTAATATTAGGGAAAAAAACGAACAGTGTTGGGCGACCAAGTGTTTCGCGACGCTTGTTTGAAACAAGCGAAAGAAAAAGATAGCGATGTGCAATTTTCCAAACTGTAAGTTTATGTACCTCTTATCAAAATAATTAAATTAGTACCTACTTACCTATGTTGATAGCTTTTTTACGAGGTTAGTCCTGGTAAAAAACCTAATTAATAAATAAGGTGTGTTTTATGGTTTTCTTATGGTCTTGTTTTTATCTAAAATGGCTAATATAGGTACATTTGTTTATTCCTTAACTATACAATGTTAAATTTTGTTTCAGAGCACTCATCAAGGCTTTTTTTTTAGCGTGGTAAAATCACCAAATGAGTCCTCCCACCCCGGGCAGGGCGGGAGGGACTATCAGACTCAAACTGACTAAAATCCACGGTGTCCTTCAATATCCCTTTATGTTCCGGGGTCACAGTAATGAGATAAGTCCCGCGACACCGGCAGGCTTTAGGCCTCTAGAGGGGAGCCCCGTCATCAGGCTGACGCTCTTTGAGGCGCCCGTGGAACACAACGCGCCGTCGACCCGGGCATGGTCCATGGTCGGACAGCGGGTTGCCCTGTACTCGCCGCCCGCATGCCGGCGCCTACGGTGGCCGGAGGCGACCGTTTCCCACTCCGTCTCGCCCCGCAGCATGGCCGCGACCAATGCCGGGCGCGAGAGGTCTCCGCCTATCGCCGCCGTGAGGACACGTCGGTGCTCTGCCCAAGCGGTGCCCCGCTTGGGCAGAGGTCTTGCACCGTATGCTCTACTGTGTCCTCCGGGCGATCCTCGCAGTGGTGGCACCCAGGCATTTCCACTTTCCTCATCAGACACAGGTACCTCCCGAAACTTTCGTGTCCGGTGAGGACCTGCGTCATGCGGTAGGTCAGGACGCCGTGACGCCTATCCAGCCACTTCTCAAAGAGGGGTCTTACCGCCGCGATTGCGGCGTGCCCATACCTCGGTTGCGACAGTCGTCCCCTCCATACGGGTAAGTAATATATGATATAACTACAAAATCTCTAAAATTTACAAGAGATAACAACTGAATATATAATTTTATTTGATATAACGATCTGTTTATATAATAAACGATTGACATAATTTTATAATGACTAATTTCTATAAGCATAACAATCAATGAATATAAATTCGTTTTGTATACCACTCAAAAGACATAAAACTTATTTCGTCTATTTTTTTTTTCTTCCTGGCTAGTAATCTAACACTGATGTACCTAGTAATAGTACCACCTGCCATGAATGTACGACGGAGCCCCGCTTCGCGGGGCTCCTATTTCTGCGTACAGGGTTTAAAGTAACCTAACACGAAGGAGATGGCGGGGTGTTTCAGACCCCGCCATCCCCTTCGAACCTAACCTGTCCGTGTCGGGGTGCCCCAAGTCCCGAGCTCGCTTCGCTCGCTCTTGCATCCTAGGTCAAATAACTGATTACTACCTGTCATGCTGGCTCGACGGAGCCCCGCTTCGCGGGGATCCTATTTCTGGGTGCAAGGTTTAAAGTAACCTAACACGAAGGGGATCCCCTTCGAACCTAACCTGTCCGTGTCGGGGTGTCCCAGGTCCCGAGCTCGCTTCGCTCGCTCTTGGATACTAAATTTTTCTAATAACAATAGCAATAGTGAAGGCAAACCATCAAAGCTCAAAGGATAAGCCGAAGTCATCAAAGAAAATAGTTTAAACGTTAAATTAAATGTTTCAAATGTTAAATGTAGTGATTTTCGCTTAAATAAACGTTATATCAAATAAAATTATATGAAATGAGTTTTAGAGTAACACAAACATTATGTGTAAAGAAATTATATCAACTGTTGGTATATCTCACGTTGATTATATCATGTGAACGTTATTGAAATGAAAATATATCAAATAACTTTATATGAAATGAGACGCTATACGCATACTGCCCTGAGATCGCACCGGAGCTCTTCCCACCGCGCCTCGACTTCTCGAGGCAGCGGGGATACGCCCCGGCGCTGCGCCTCCACGCGCCGTTCTAGACGCTCTGGAGGGCAATCGCCTCCAGATCCCAGGGCAGCAATCCGGCAAGGAGATTGACCGATTCGCCGGCGATCGTGCGGTATCCCCGGATCATGCGGATAGCCATGACTCTGGCATACTCATCAAGGCTTACAGTAAAAATGTACCAGCAATTTTTAATGTTAATTTGGTTTTCTCTTTTTTTAGTTTATCTTCCCAATTCAATTTGTCTCGTCAAAATTATAATAAATCTTAATTATACGTAAAATATTGTTTTATTTCTCTTCTTAAATTAAAGTAGTTAAATAAAGGTCACGCCGCGCCGCCGACGCCGCCGCCGTCGACTACAAAAAGTCGGCGCGCCGCCGCCGATAGATTGACCATCGGCGCTCATATCTATTGGAAGGATACGGGGTATCGGGGGCGGGCCTTTGTACAGCAGTGAGACAAAAATGACTTATAAAAAAAACAGGGTGCCTCAAATACCTACCCAAATATCTCATGCATAGTTGAGTTCAAATTTGAAACTTACCAATTCGCAGTGTGAATCTGATTTCAGCTTGTAACACCCTTAGTTTCCAGAGACGAGGGCCGTAACGCATCACCATGCCGAGAACTGATTCTTCAATCTGTGAACAAAATATGACGTTACAAAAAAAAAGGATAAAATTAAATTACAGGGTCATTCTATTAAGTTGGCCAACAAGGGGAGGTCCGAATCATGGGGAAATCAGAATTGATTCTGTTGGTGCAATACGGAAAGATATCGATGCTAATGCGCGTATCCAGAAAGTTGACAACGTCGTAAATAGCTGTCAAATATTTACAAGTTTTAATTAATTTGGCAATTTTACTGTATGGAAATAGAAATATGTCTCAAGTTTCCATTTAAGAGCAACATTTTTCTATTTTTATTCCAAACTTGACACTTGGGGGCTAATACGGCGGTAGCTACGGTGAGCTGCAGCTGAAAATCAGCGTCAGGTGGCAAACCTTGTGTTGCTACCTGACATTATGCTGAGCTGAGGCCAACGACGATATAATACTAGACTCCGCATGCACGATCTAAGGAACAAAAACTATTCTGTCAACTCGCTGAGGTACTACGTAAGCGAGGGGGACGGGGTACTGCGTTGTGATTGGCTAACTCAAGGTCTGTTCTCTCTCAACGGCTCATAGGAGTGGTCGAAATGAGACGGATATAAGACTTTTTTGCCTAATGTGTTGACAGACATCGGTCGCCTGTTATTAGAAGTCTAGTATTATATCGTCGTTAGTTGAGGCCCTTTGGCATTAATTTTTATTAAGTTTGTATTGTTTTAGTTCTAAGTTTTAGTGCCAATAAACGCGATTTTCTTTCTTTCTTTCTACGTCTCTGGATATGTCTCTGTTCTTACCTTGGCCGGGTCCATGATGACAGTGGGTCCAAAGTTCAGGAATATGTGGTTACAGTCCGTCCTCTTAGCGAGAGGATGGGAGAATGCTACCTCCAGCTCATCCATGGCTTCTAGAAGTACCCTAGGGAAGAAAATATTAACATTTTATGATTTTTACTAAGACAGACGTTTCGCCCGGATGCGTTTACAAACATCTATGGGCCTATGCACACCACGTTTTTTAAACGCTCAGTCGACGCGTGTTTTAGAAACGTACATCGACGGCGCGTTTTTATCAAACAGAGCAGTTTGTTGTCGTTTGTATCGCGTCAAACGCGCGGCGCCGACACACGTCAGCGGTGCGTTTAAAAAACTTGGTGTGCACAGGCCCTAAATTCGTATTAGCAGGGCTCCTATTTCTAACTGCAGGATTTAAAGAAACATATTTACCTCTCTCCCTCATTCTGTAAGTACTCGAAACTGGCTTCTTTGGTGATGAGATCTTGATGTCTGATGATGGAACGGATGAAGAATCTGTAGTCTGTCACTTCTTGACCCTTCTTGACCTGTTGATGAGGAATAATTATGGTTATTTATTTATAGAAAAATTAATAATATAATAATAGTAGTGCTCAAGCGAGAGACGCCAGCAAAAGTATTAAAATGGTTTTAAATTTTAGTAAAACTTACGAATATAAAAAGTAAAGAAATGTAACTCAAGTTCAAAGTAGCAACATACAACAGTGTACCCTGTTAAAACGATAGGCGTGGCAAATCTAGACAAAAGTCATTTTTATTCTCTTGGAATAAAATAAACTTTCGTTTTTTCTTATGGATTTCTAGGATATTCAATGGGGATGGCAACTGGGGCACTAATGGCGCTAATATAGCTTGTTCCAAGCATCGTCATTGGTTCAAATCTTAAAGTAACTTCAAAATAGTATAACCTCATTGGTCGGATTAGGACTTAGCTATGGTGGCGCCATCTACAATTAGCTTTGACCGGCCTTCCCCATTGAGTATTTTTTCCAGAATTCCTTAGCAAAACGCGTGTATTTTATATCTCACCATGAAGTGTACCTTACACAAACTACCGTAACCTGTGTGCTTAGTGCGAGTTTTTTTACGTAGACGCGAAAGTAACGTTTAACCGCGTTTGGCGCTCTCATTGGCCCGCTCCAAGGTCATGAGAACTTTTAACCAATGAGAGCGCCAAACGCGATTAAACGTTACTTTCGCGTCTACGTAAAAAAACTCGCACTAAGCACACTGGCTCCAGCTGGAAGGCCGACGCGGGCTCCAGGTCGGTACCTGGATCGTGATCTGTAGATCGTGTCTCACCTTAGCCTTGCCGAGATACAGGTGCATCTTCTGGTTGCTAGTGGGCAGCGCCTCCAGCTCGTAGCTCCTCATGCGGTACAGCTCCAGCTGGAAGGCCGACGCGGGCTCCAGGTGCCGGTAGATCGTGTCTTCTGTGAAGTCGTTGCGGGCGCGGTATGTGAAGAATTTGGGGAATTGGCGCCTGGAAAGAAACGAGGTTTTAGTATCTCTTCCTATCATAAAACAGACCCTTTCGCTCACGTCCTTATTAACGAGTCCAAAGTTTTAGTAAATAGGGTACTTGACTCAAAAAATTAATTCGTTAGTCACAATTAAAAAAAAATGACACGTACAGCTTGGTCAGAACGTCTTGAAACGAAACTAATCCTTTTGTTTGCTGAGAAAGTTTTAAAATCTTTGACATTTGATGTAAACAAAGAACGCAGGTTTGTTAGATTTATTATTGTGCCATAAAACTAACGTAATAAGTGAAAAAATAAAATAAAATCATTCAGTGCTGGTAGCGAGAGCACAGTGGCGACTTCCGGTTTTCTACTCTAATTTGCCAAGCTGTAGATTTTCGTTTGTTACGCAAACGAAACGACACTTACAATTGCCAAACATTACGTCACAAGCAAGTGCAGTTATCACTTGCTTCTGACGACTCGAGCCCCCACTTTCGAATTTTGATGCGTTAAAATACATATCCATTGTTTTTCAAAACTCTTACTGAATAACTAATTAAGTTTGCAATGGGGAATGCAAGTCAAAGCTAATTGTAGATGGCGCCACCATAGCTAAGTCCTAATCCGACCAATGAGGTAGTACTATTTTGAAGTACCTATAAGATTTGAACCAATGACGATGCTTGGAACAAGCTATACTAGCGCCATTAGTTCCCCAGTTGCCAACCCCATTTATTCACGCTTTCAAGATGCCTATTGGTCATGCTGTGCGTGCTAATCAACGCCTTTTAAGCCTTTATCAGGGGAGGTCATTCCATCAGGCAGTAGTTGAGGTCAAGAGTGACTGCTGGCCAGATACTGCATCCAACCCCTCCGCCAGTTGTAGCGATTCCAGTTCCATTGGGTCACGGAGTACAAGGACCAGAGAGGGCATCTACAGTTGCGCACCCGCATATCACCATCAGCCTATAATGTTCCCACTGCTGGGACACAGGCCTCCTCTCTGTGAGAGGGAGTGGGCTATAATCCACCACGCGGGCCCAGTGCGGATTGGTAGATGTCACATGTCTTCGAATTTTTGGTTCTAGGACATGCCGGTTTCCTCACGATGTTTTCCTTCACTGTTTTGAGAGCAGTGGTGATGAAATAAATTACACAAAGTGATGCTCCTTTCGGGGTTTGAACCCACGACCTACAATTCGTAAGTCGGGACCGATACCACTGGGCCACCACTGCTCAACCGCTTATGCACTAAAAATATTCCTGGCCTTATAGCCAAATGGCAAGCGACATTCGCTAACGTTCAGCAGTCGCTAATACATTTTCAACTTTATAACCCATTGCATAAAGTTGAAAATCTATCAAAGATTACAGATCGTTTTCGTTTGTTCCGTTCGCTATCGCTCAGCAGTCCCTAGATTTTCAACTTTATGTGATGGTGTATAAAGTTGAAAATGTATTAGCGACTGCTGAACGTTAGCGAATGTCGCTTGCCATTTGGCTATAAGGACAGGAATATTTTTAGCGATTGTCGCTTGCCGTTTGGCTATAGGGCCTGCGCAGATGATTGCTTCCGATTGCATCGCATCACTTCAACGACGATATAATACTAGACTCCTAATAACAGGCGACCGATGTCTGCCAACACATTAGGCAAAAAAGTCTTATATCCGTCTCATTTCGACCAATCCTGTGAGCCGTAAACATACGTTGCGACAGAACAGACCTTGAGTTAGCCAATCACAACGCAGTACCCCGTCCCCCTCGCTTACGTAGTACCTCAGCAAGTTGGCAGAATAGTTTTGGTCGTTAGATCGTGCAATGCGTAGTCTAGTATTATATAGTCGTTGCATCACTTACTTGATCAGCAACATGAAGGTGATTCTTCTGATTCTCTTCTGATGCAGCTCATGTCGATGTTTGCGACAGAAGTTTCCGAAGCGACGCGACACTGCACTGTCGTCGCTTTCACCGGAGTCGCGCACTCCGATCATTAAGATGTGGATTGGTTCGAGAGGAGCCTGTAGGGAAAAGTAAGGGAATATTATATTCTTGGCTCACGATTTTGACGCTGTGAGCTGTGGCTTAGCACGGGGCGGTGAGCGGTATGTGTGCTTAGTGCGATTAAATCTTATATACACGCGATAGTAAAGTAAAACCGCGTTTGGCGCTCATAAAGTCCCGCTTCAATGTCGTAAGAACTCTCAACTCAATGTTTGAAGCACGCCACGAGAAACTGTTCATAGCGAAAACGTACGGCGAATTAGTGCGATGCCACATACAGAGTGATACGGACAGCGGTGCGGGAGTTAGGAGGTCGGCGTCTTCCGTTAACCGCTACTGTGGATACGTGGCATGCACAACACTCCGCCACAGAGCTTAGATTAGAGCCGTAAATTAAAGAAACTCCACTTAACATATTTCTTAAACTTTTACAACCCCTTCTCATTAAAATTATACTTTGCATCGCGGTCAATGGGAGGTTTCACGCAAAGCTCGTCTCAGATGGCGCTACCAGCGCATGATGTCATTTACTGTATGATTAACTTGACATACACTACACCACAGATAATATAACTACACACTCGAAGCTACACTTGAACGTTGTTTACGTTATGCGCTTGTAGCGTCACTGACGGCTAAAACTCGCAGTGAAACTTCCTATTGCGACCTTATACCGTTTGTGTTATGTCTGTCACTGATAAGTTTGTCAAAACAGTGATCTTTAATTAAATGATTATAAGGTTCTTTTTGGTTTGTCAATGGTCAAAACAACAGTATGATTACTGTGAAACAGTTATTTACCTCATTATCAGTATCGGAAGGTTTGAAGTCCATGCCGACATTGATGCTTGTACTGTCGCGACTTTCACTGCCCTCCTGAAGCGCTGCTAAATCCTGCAACAAAAATATTGTCGTTACTACCATTTTTAGGGCGAACTTAGCAGATGTTATAGCTACTACCTTGGGGTTTTGAAGTCAATAGTGAATAGGTTACCCTCCGGGGGGGGTATTACGTCTTAAAACCAGGCTTGTTCCGGCGAGTGAAAGTGACAGAGTTATACAAGTCGTCTAGCGCCATCTCGTTCACTCACTGGAACACGCCTGGTTTTAAGACGTTGTAATACCCCCCCTGAACTACACAGGGCGCGAGGACACATAATTATGACGATTTCACCAACTAGCTCAGCTAACTCATTATACTCTGATCACTAGCAAAGTTATTCAAGTGTATTTTGACTCACATTTGGGGTAATTTTGGACCGAATTAGGGGTCTTTTTGACCCACATTTGGGGTAATTTTGGACCGAATTAGGGGCTCTTTTTGACCCACATTTGGGGTAATTTTGGACCGAATAAGGGGTCTTTTTGACCCACATTTGGGGTAATTTTAAGCCACATTGCGGGACCCAAATTACCACAAATGGGGATTGCCTGCAATGGGAGAAGTAACTATGTAGTATGTTATGTAGTGTTACATTTAGTGTAAATTTGACCTACTTTCGGTGTAATTCTGACCCACATTTCGTGCAATTTCTACCAACATTTTCAGTACTTCACTTACCTCCCTCCTAACAGTAGCAGAACTGGCGAAGTCATGCACCAGATCCAGTAGCTCATCAGAGTACTGCACGAACTGGTCGAAGGACTCGAAGGCAGCCAGCGCGCCTGTGCGGTGGTGACACTTCCTCATGGCTGCCGTGCACAGCTCGGCTGGAATACCTTCGGCGTCCGTACCTGATTCCATCTCTATTTCAGCTTGGCTGATCGGGATTCTGTGGAAGATGGGATATTATAGAAAGAGATGACTCGGTTTAGCACTTCGTTTCTCATGTATGAGGGAGTTCAAACCAAGGCAAGTAATCATGTGTGTTTCAATTCATTTGTACTTTCTAAACCCCTTCGCACATGGCGTCGTATCGTAAGCGTATCGTAAAGCGCGCGTAGTACGAGAGTAATACGAGCAGGAACATGTTCAAGTTTATCTGACTGGCCTGTTGGTCTAGTGGTTAGTGACCCTGACTGCTATACCGGAGGTCGTGGGTTCGATTCCCACCCAGGACAAATGTTTGTGTGATGAGCACGATCATTTGTTCTGTGTCTGGGTGTAATTTATCTATAATATGTATGTATTTAGAAATATATAAGTATGTTTATCAGTTGTCTAGTACCCATAACACAAGCTACAGCAACTATCACACAAAGCCATCTAGTTGGGACTAGATGGCTTTGTGTGATAGTTGTGGAATATTATTATTATTATCTTGGCCATCACTGACGTCGGTGACGGAAAACATCTTGAGGAAACCTGAACTTATGTACGAGTAATAACTATGTAAGTGTGACCTCGTTTTCTCAGAGGCGGCTTAATTAACTCTGACACCAGAGTAGCAGTACCGTTATCTCGTTTTATCTTTTACATACAGAACCCTAAAAAGGTACGGTACATATTAAACCTGACTGACTTCAATCCGCTCTGTTAGGCGTCATCTCCACGAGCGAGAGAATCGCGGCGAGTCCGTTCTTCTATCGTCGGAGAATCTTTACGACGAGCGATTATTCCGCCAGCGTATCGTCGCGACTCGCAACGGAATCGCCGTGTTTTGTTTCGCTACTGGTATCTCTCTCGCCGCGCGCCCGCCGAGCGTCCGATACGCCGACGATACGCCCGCTCATTGCCACTCGTCGCATCGCCGCGATAATATCGTCGTGTGGAGACGCGTTCATAGAGAGTATATTATGGAAATACGTGGTACGATTGTCTCGCTCGTGGAGATGGCGCCTTACATGGCGCGCTACGATTGATTTGATACTCCCCACCACCGAGTTCACACACATATACTATGAGAGCTCGGTGAATTTTTGCGAAAGTGCTTGAGGCATATTGAAAACTTGCTCATTACGAGTACTTCTTCAATTATCCCTAAACACAAAAATGCAGACCTGGCTGAGAAAAACGCGGTTTTGAACGCAGCCAGACGTATTTAAATATGCGATTTTTTTGGTCCCAAAAAGTGTTTCAAAATTGAATATTTATAGAGAGGGAAATTAATGAGCCAGATAATTTTCTAGGTTTTTTTAACACATCGCCAGGCGCTAGTACCTATATGTAAAAAAAACAACATTATTTTATGGCAACTGGTTGTGCCTGTGTATTAGACAGGTAAACAATATATTGTGTATTTCTTTCAGGCGCTACACCTAGCGCCTACTACCTACTATTACTACAGCCAACAGCGTATGTTTTTCTTTCTTTCATTCCATACCTGTTGGGATGTCCAGTGGGCAGGATGAACTGGAAGTGCACGACGCCCAGCTCCCCGGACAGAGCCAGGTGCTGCAGGCACGTGATGTCGTACGACGTGTATGCGCGCCTCACGTACACCTCCAGGGCCGCGTTGCATACCTGTGGAAGGAATAGATTTATCTAATATTTTTGGTGAGAGTTCTTGAATCTGGGATTAGACGATGTTTGTGAATAATATTGTGTCCACTTTTTCAGAATCATAAAACTAAGCCCCCATTCACACGAGCGCTTTTTTTCTGGGCGTTAAAAAGGCGCTGAGTTGGAACAAAAACGTCACCGCCTAGCATTTAAAATCAAATAGAGTCCAAAAAACCGATGACGTGTGAACAGATACATAGGAAAGCAGTTGTTCTATTCCGGCGCTTTTTTAACGCTAAGAAAAAGAACGCCCGTGCGAATGTGGGCAAATTGTCATAAAATTGTACTATATTTATCAGTCCTATGTAATAGCCGCTTTGTGAAAGAGCCAACATTGGAAGATTTTTTGTCAAGTAACGCCTTATTCTATAACTAAGTTTTTTTTTTGTTTTTTTTTTTCGATATTCGAACATTTTAATTTAAAAAAAAGTTTATTTATGACCAAATCCACGGTAACAAACTATAGCTAGACAATCATACCGCACTTTACCCATCAAAGAAAACATAATTCACAAAGAAATCGCTTCAAATTAAGAAAATCACAGCGACCAATTACAAAACGACATAGAATAATTGAAATCATTCATTTTAAATTATCAATTACTTGTTAGAATCAAAGGTTAGCGCCCCAGGCGTTTCTTTTGATTCAGAATTTAGTAGTAATTCTTATATCTTTTAATTGGAGACTTTTGTTTCAGAAATTATTGTATTACTGAAGTTTTTGAAAGCAGTACCTGTATAAAAGTATTCAGGTGAGATCAAAATTTATTTAAAAATTCAGTAAACTCCTATTCCTATAAAACATTAATCTATAAGCTTTTTGCAGTTCGTATTTCTTACCGAAACAACTTGCGACCCACGGATGCCCCTCAAGTTAAAGGGAAAAATATACAAATCCGTGATTAGACCTGTCGTATTGTATGGATCGGAATGCTGGGCTGTGAACAAGATGGATGAGAAACGATAGCATGTAGCGGAGATGAGGATGTTGAGATGGATGTGTGGAGTGACCAGGCCCTGCAGTCTCGACAAGTATAACGACAAAAATCGCTCGTTAAGTCTAATCGATGTCAAATTTCTTTAATAGATTTTCAACCTTATGCTTTCGAAATAAAGTTGAAAGTCTATTAAAAGCGACCGATGTTTGTCACTGTCTAATATCGAGACTGCAGGGCCTGAATGGATAAAGTAAGGAATGAGTTTGAGGGGATGTTTGAAAGTGGCGCCTGTTACAGGAAAATGATAGGGAATCGTTTATCTTGGTATGGACATGTAATGAGGAGGGATGACACTCATGTAACTACTTTTAGTTACATGAGTGTCATTATTCCTCATCAATTAGTGATGAGTATGAATGTTAATGGATGGAGAGGAAGAGGAAGGCCAAAGAAAAAATGGATGGATTGTCTAACAAATTATATGAAAGAAAAAGTAGTAATGATACTATGACGTCTGATAGGGGAGAATGGAAGAAGAAAACGTGTTGTGATGACCCCATGTAAAATGGGATGAGGGTAGGAAGATGATGATTTCTTGAGGTTCAAGTCGTGCTTGCAGTCGAATAAGCGAATTTGTTGATGGCGCGATGCGATTCAACTTATTTCAACTACTAGTGAGAGTCAGCTTTAGTTTATCTACGGGTAGATGAAAAAAACATGAGAGGTGTCAAGGGACACCCGGATGGAACGAAGTTACTGTTTACACTCAATAAAAATAATCGTCCCGACACCACACTGTTCAATGCGAAATAGAAAGACGAAACGAAAATATCTGGTCCAAGTCCATTTGCATTCAAGCGGAAGTTGCGGCTTTATTATCTGGACCATTAGTGGAGTTATCTCAATCATCTCACGTTGTATATATATATATATATTTATATGTGTATTTATTTTAGTACTTACTTAGATTTGTATGTTTTTTTTTTTACTTTCTGTTTTGGCAATTTTTATATTTTTGTGCACCTGCCATGTCATCTCTCTACTACCCTTGGTTGACTGGTAGAGAATGCCTCAGGCATTAAGTCCGCCTATGTACCTTTTTGTGTTGCATAAAGTGTTAAATAAATAAATAAATAAATCTGGCTTGCTTTCTATAAGAGAGAGAGAGAGAAACAGACAGACAAACATGCGCACGCCGCAATGCGACAAGCGAGCAGAAATTGCAAATAGTTTGAATCGAGCAATGAGCAAGTGAGCTTACTTTACCTACTCCTTTTTTATTGATATAACAAAGAAGTCGGTTAAAAATAGGTACCTAGTCTTAATTCAAAATGTCAATGCACATCATTATCAAGAAATCTTCATATTTTTATAGGTTCCAGGAAAAATGGAAGAAGAGGTAGAATTCAAGCCGTTCAGCGACACGTACAGGATGATAACATTCGCGATGAGTGTGGGTATGATATACCCGAACGAGAGAACCGAGAAAGTGAGACTGGCTAGCATACGTAAGATTTATTTATTTTGGTTTAATTTTTCATGGGCTAAAATTCTAGCCGTTCGGGGATACATACAAGTTGATAACATTCGCGATGAGTGTGGGTATGATATACACGAACTGAGAAAATGAGACTGGCTAGCGTACGTAAGATTATTTTTTATAGGGTGTGATTTTTTTTACAAAATCAGCGGGTTCGATTCCTGGTCAGGAATATTGTTTTTTCTAAAATCAAATGATGCAGTTCATCAAAATCGGCCTCGCGACAGTCGCGACTCCTTTAGCAGCATTATTCGATATTTCTCATAGTTTCGTTCGGAAAATTCAACCTGTATTTGTGAGCCCATAGCCACGTCAGAGGCTTGTGGTGTTCCCAATGGCGGCTTAATTAACTTTGAAAGCAGAGGATGGCTAGTGGCTATATTTGCACACGAAAAAGAAAGAAATACGCAAATGCTCGTCAGTCAGAAAAGTAATATTGTATTGTAATGCTCAAAGTTGAGCATCTGCAATGTAAGGGACTTTACCCATGGCGCGATGCGACGCGTTTCGACCGATTCCAACTACAAGTGAAAATCAACCTTGCTACTAAGAAATAATGATGCAATTCGATTGACTTGACGTCGTCGTGGCGATCGTGTTTTGTTTTTCATTCATCCGTTGATAACAACGTGTTTTATGTCATATGTCGTAGTGGTAAGGTTGATTATCACTTGTAGTTGGAATCGGTCGTATTGCAATCGCGTCGCGCCATGGGTAAAGACGTTACACGTGAATGCAACTGTTTAGGGAGCATTAACGTTTATAAAGTGACATCTATCGTTATTAATTATTTTAAGCGCATTAACGCATGCGACGCGCATCGTAAAGATGATTTTTTGAGGAAAGAAAAATTTTAGATTGCAAGTGGGATTCGAACCTGCGTCTTCTGGATAGGTACTCCAGACGCCTTAACCAACTAGGCCATTGCAACCCACACCTGCAAGCTGAAATTCTCTATTCCACGTTTTGAACGCTTTTCGGTAGCGTAGCGCCATCTCTTGGATTAGTGTTTAACCGTATAGTTCGGTACCGCCCCCGAAATGGGCGCGACAAGTAAACCTACGCTGGCTCAATAGTGGGTCCAAAAGGGGCAGACGTTGTAGTCATACGACATCCTCATTATAAATTTAAAAAATATAATATTCCCTGCGTAAAATCCTATGAGTGCGCATTAATTAAGAATGTTCAATTAAAACCTGATTTATTCCCGAAATTAAAACTTCTACATTTAGCGCTTATTTTCTTAATTTACCGTAACAAAATCCAAAAGTGTAAATACGATCTTCGCCATTTTGATGGCTGTGCTGGATAGGGCTAAAAATCATAAAAACGTGGTTTTCGGACATCCAACGGATCATTATAGGAGGAATGAATAACTTCTCATTTAGTATTGTAACGAATTCATACATCATTCAACATAAATTAGCAGTGGTAATGAAGAATTTGATATCTGAACTCGAACTTTCGCGCCACTTTTGTTTGTTTACATTTTTATTTTTCACTTTGATCACATACGCGCGCTTATACTCAATAACTATTAAGATATATATCATGCCAAATGTTATAAATAACGTAAAAATGTACAGATCTTGGCGTAATTCTCTAATAAAGGGCCAATAACACGTATTTTTCATTACCACTACTCAATTTGTGTTCGTAAACGACAACCATGTTTATTTTTTTTAATCGTAATGATGTGTGAAAGCGAGTATTCTAATCGATTCCATAATTGATTTTTTTGTCAACTCGAGTGAAAAAAATAAGGAAACTAGGAAATCGATTAATAAAAATTAAAATAAATTTGTTTTAAGCTTAGAATACAATTATTATCTATTATAATATTGTTTAAAGCTTTTACATCTCTCATATTCGGTAAGTAGGTCCTTATTACCCCCAAATGGGGCTTGTAAGTAACCAATTACAGCTCTAGGGTGTTAATGTAGCTAGCAAAAGCCCTAGGGCGGTAAGTAATTAAAAAAAAAAAACTCTTCACACTTTCAAAAAGTTCGCGTACATCTAACCATCATACTGGCAATAGACATCATGCATTCAGCCTAATGACAAAAGAGGTCGCTATTCAGCCTTGTCTTCGAGTATAATAGTCATCAATTTTAAATATCGAACGGCGAAGCTCAAACTCCGTTCTTGAAAAAAAAAAAGATGAAAATAGGCGGGAATAGAAAACTTTTACTTTAAATATAATATTGTTTGTTTTTGGTTTTTTTTTTAATTACGTGATAATTAGAAAAAAAAACATGAGTTCTGTAAGTGATGAAGATTTAATTAAGCTGCACTCCCGATTCAATGAAAATGGAAGCTGAAGCAGCAATTAACTAATAAAATGTTTTATTCTTGCAATGCCGGTTTTTTTCTACTTACCTCACAATCGAGATGTAAAGCAGAGTAGTTAGCTCGGGTGTAAGCATCAATTGCACCCTCGAACTATAGGCGCCCTCGCTGCGCTCGTGCGCCTAAATATCTCGGGCTATAATTGATACCTTACAGCCCTTGGCTACTAATCTACTATAATAATATTACGTACATTGTCATTCCCAAAAAACAATAATAGACAAAGGAACAATGTCAGTAATCAATGTTTGAATGCGCGGCAATTATTTAATTCTAAAATTTTGAATTAGGAATGCGCTCGCTGTGGTACTCGCTATTCAAAATATGTAATAACATTTTAATTTATTAGCTAATTTTTACTGTACATTTTATTTTGTACAATAATATAATTTTTAAGGGGATTGGTCAGTAAAAATACGGTTTTTATTTTTTACTTTTCTTCGTACATATCTGGACTACAGATCTTACAACTTGGAATATAGTTATTGACTATATGATGTAAATTCTCACAAAGTTGAAAACACGATTCAATTAAATTTTCTCGATACAAAAAAAATGCAAAGTTCGGTCTATGTTTTTTATTTTTTGGACTTTATGGAATAACTACTATGAGTTATTGAAAGGATGATGTTTTAAATTGTAGAAAATACTAGTATCTACATTCTTTAAAGACATTTTTTCAATTAATAACAATTTTAATTCATAAAAAGACGTCAATATGTTTGGGCACATACGCCGTTTTATTCTGAGCACACATTCACTATCGTCCTCTCATCTTTTGCCTTTTAAAAGTAGTGTCATCACTTTCGTTCCTTGACGAATCAGTTAGCCAGCGTGGCTCTTACAGGCTAGACCTGTGACACTTTTTTTCAGATCGCGGCTGTCAGATTTTCGTAATAACAAAATTGGAAATGGATAAAAAGATCGAGAAAATAAAAACGAATGATACGTAGGCTTATAGATTATTCAAAACTATGTTTCGCTGTGTTCAATGGGACGTGATTAAACGGACATGACTGTAAATAAGTCACGTAAACTCTCTATTTTAAATAACACATTATTTTCATTAATAAATCAAGAATAAAATAAACCAAACTTACTGAAAATCATCGCAGGAAATTCCTGACGACCCCTACAGAGCAAACAAGGCAAATGTTAGAATACGTATGATTCTATACATTACGAATTGTTCCTATCAATATAATAAATTACTCACAGTGATATTACATCAATGCTATCGTGATATCGTACTATTGTTGTCGGATGGTTCCTCTGTGTCCATCCTCCTCCCATGTAATCTTTATGCATCTAAATACCATTTCACATGAACTAATGATAAATGCACTGATTTGCAGTCAACAATTTGAGACAATATGTTACTGAAAAAAGTCGGTTAACAACTTCTAATCGTATCAAACTGCGATATAGGATAAGAAGCACTTCACTTTTATTATTATTTATTTAGTTTCGTCACAGATTTATAACAATTTCGAAGAAACAGGATTAAAGTAAATTAAATGAAAACTGCTGTTGTCATTTTGAATACTTCAAAATTACTTGTCAACAACAAATAAGGCATAGCACCCACCACCCTGTTAAATATCGCCTCTATTATAATGATGCGACTACGATGAACAAATCCGTATATTTACACCAAATTACAGCTTTCTAGTACTGGGCGTCTCTGAGCTAAGCTGCGGACAGACGGACGGACGGACATGGCGAAACTATAAGGGTTCCTTGTTGACTACGGAACCCTAAAAATCAGTGGTCATTGATGTCTCACCGCGTGTTCGGTACAAGTTGCTTCTCGCTCTATTTATTTCTTTGGAGTCAAAAAAGATCAGTACTGGGCTCATGCTTTTGGAGTCGATAGATAATTGTCTCTAAGGGTTTCATTTATCAGAAAAGTGAAAATATTACAACCTTGTCCCAAAAAAAAAAAATACTGTGGATAAGATATTATAGAATGAAGATTATTTTAATTATAAAGAGGTTACTGACAATTGTTGTACTGTACCTGTATCTCATAATTATGAGTAAAAAACCACTAAATCCACGCCGCGGCTCGACTAATGTCCATTTTACGCGGCGCTAGTGTCTGTCATTACATCAAAATGCATCAAAAATTAGTACCAACACCAGGTGGTGGAGGACAGGGTGTCAAGCACCCTTAGCTTTCCACTCTCATAATAAAGATATCACGCAACCAGCTTTGTGAACGGACGTTAATAAAAGGAGCGTGTGTTTGGGGCTTTTTCTAGCGTGGTAAAATAATCAAATGAGTCCTCCTACCCAGGGTAGGGCGGGAGGGACTGTCAGACTCGTAATACTTACTAAAATCTACGATGTCGTTCAAAAGCCCTTTACGTTCTGGGGTCACGGTATTCTAAAGAATACTAAAAACAACACAACTCACATGTCTATGCCCGTGCGCGCGTGTGTTTGGGGCTTAATAGATATTTGGGTATTGTCACTTTCTCAAGGTATGCCAATTTTATTAATTTTCTACCAAATAGTAGTTTTTTTCGTTATCTCGGGACGTCAAAATCTGTGTCAAAGTGTTATAAAATAAATTTAAGACTGTGAATGATAAAAATATTTACAATATATTTATCCACATCAATAAGTATTTCTATCATTTTGTTTTAGTAAATGTTTCGATATCCTTATATTAAAATATTTCTAATATAGTAATACATGTATTTTGCGTAAAGGGAACACTTTATGAAATGTCGAAGTTGACGAAATGAAATACATAAAACTTTGGATTGCGTTAATTTCGCGATACTGGCGCCTGCTGGTGGCGGTGCGTGGCAACTTTTCCGACTCATCAAACGACGCTTTCGCTGTGCCACACGGCCTTAAGGTTGAATGAATATAGAATGCCTTGGATCTTGATAGGCTTTTTATAAATGAGTTTGTTTCTTACCAAATAAAAGTTTTTTTTTTTTATCGTGGTAATCTATAACAATATCGTGGTAATCGTGGTAATAAAAATCATCAAATGAGTCCTCCCACCCCTTACTGTCAGACTTGTACTGACTCAAATCCACGGTGTCCTTCAATAGCCCTTTATGTTCCGGGGTCACGGTAATGAAATAACTCCCGCGACCCCGGCAGGCTTTGGCCCTCTAAATCATTATGCTGACGCTCTTTGAGGCGCGTGTGGAACACGACGCGCTGTCGACCCGGGCATGGTCCATGGTCCATGGTCCATGGTCGGGCATGGTGGCATGCCCGTGCCTACGGTGGCCGGAGGTCGTCTGCCGACTTCCGACGACGCGGGCGTCTACCACTGCGGTTGGGGTTGAGGGAGGACGCTGTCCTCTCCCTCTCGCGGCTCCAAATAAAAGATAGCCCAATTAATTATTTTATTGTACAAAATTGTTTCGTGAGATTGGTTTGGTCATGTAAGTATTACACGTCAGAAATCGAGCTTTTGAATTAAAAAAAGAAAATGCTAGGTATATTTTTACACTATTCGATGTCGCTGTTAAGGATCAAATTCGGTGAAGTAATTTAATGATAATTTGGTAAAATATGAACTAATATACAAACAATAATTTAGTCATTGTACAGCAGATCAAAATCAAAATTCGCGCAAACTCACTTAAAGTTCGAATTTCAAAAAAATATTTAATGTATTTGCACCGCGAAGTGATAATAAAAATTTGAAATGAGAACAGTATGTTGTAAACATGTAGCGAAATTTTATTTAATGGAATATGATTCCATCCCTCGTAAAAATCGAATTATTAAAAAAAAATCCTTATACCTCAACACAGTGTTTCAGGATTGCTTGGGAGCGGACATGTTTTAACTAATAGCATATATCGATGTAGTAAGACCTAATAACAAAAACTGCAAAAGAAACCCTATGTCAATTATTCATAGTTTTCGAGAAAAAAAATGCTAAAGTTGCTAGTTCAGAGTATGTGTCAAATAGTAAAAATGTGTTTTTTTCTTGAAGAGTCAAAACTAAAAGTAATATTTAATAACCTCGTTTTAACACATAAAATTTTATGTTATTTAAGCTTTACAACAGCTACGAAATGTAAGTAATTACGAAGAACTTAGCAAAAAAACGAATTTTCGTGTTTATTTTTTATTTTGATAATGACATCATTTCCGCGCCAAATTTTCTCCTTAAGGGTAAGTTGACCTTTTGTTCTTACTGTACAAAAAAAATTAGCCATATAACCCGCAGTCTGAAGAAGTTATTAATTTTTTATGAAAACACTTAACGCCTATATTTTTAGAAATAGCAAAATTACTGTGTGATTTAGTTTGCTATTAAAAGTAAGGCAGAAAATTCTATATTTGTTTGATCGTCTTAGCTTAATTGTACGGTACGTTAGCTAAAATTCTCATTTATTCTATTTTAAAGATTAGGTATAATCATATTTGTTTGATCGTCTAAGTTAAATTGTACGCCTGTCTTACTTTTAATAGCAAACTAAATCACACAGTACTTTTACTATTTCTAAAAATACAGGCGTTAAGTGTTTTCATAAAAATTTAATAACTTCTTCAGACTGCGGGTTATATGGCTAATTTTTTTTGTACGGTAGGAACAAAAGGTCAACTTACCCTTAAGGAGAAAATTTGGCGCGGAAATGATGTCATTATCATAATAAAAAATAAACACGAAAATTCGTTTTTTTGCTAATTTCTTCGTAATTACTTACATTTTGTAGCTGTTGTAAAGCTTAAATAACATATAATTTTATGTGTTAAAACGAGGTTATTAAATATTAATTTTAGTTTTGACTCTTCAAGAAAAAAACACATTTTTACTATTTGACACATACTCTGAACTAGCAACTTTAGCATTTTTTTTCTCGAAAACTATGAATAATTGACATAGGGTTTCTTTTGCAGTTTTTGTTATTAGGTCTTACTACATCGATATATGCTATTAGTTAAAACATGTCCGCTCCCAAGCAATCCTGAAACACTGTGCTCAAGTTTGTCGCATGTTACTACTTCACAGAATATTGATAGTTTGATTGCTGAATTTATATTTCAAAAATTTAATTTTTATGGTGTTATTTAATTTTTATCAAATCGACTTCGAGACTTCCTTCAGGATTTTTCGCTATTCCTCATAGTTCAAAATTTCCACGCCCCGTTGGAAATTCTAATTGTTTATTACTGCAAGGAATCATTTAGAAGTACTCCCATCTCTCAGCATTAGATCCGAACCCGGTGTTTGTCTTTTCACGTATTTTAGATCCGTTGTAAAAAGATAAATTTAAATTAATTAACGAAAACACAAAATGGGTATAGGTAAAACCTTATGATTGAATTTAAGTTTAGAAGACACACATGTTTAGCCTCCAATGAAACACCGATATTTATTACTATATAAAACATAAAATTAAATAAATTATTGCGTAAACGACAATACTTGAAATATTACAACATGATTCAGATTTAGTTTCATAGACTTATTGCATGGACTGAGCTTTCTATAGTCAAATAAGCGGATAAATCAGTCCATGCTCTATGTCTTGTTTTACTTTTTTTCCATGTTCGATTATGTTGCGAGTATCGATTAGGCTGAATGAACGTTTTTAATCGTTTTGTGAACATTGGGTTTACGGTCAGCACTAAAAAGAGTCATGTTGCAAAAATTTTTTGCTAATTTTAATCCAGACTTTGATCGTTATTATTTATAAAATTATGTATGAACACTAGCAAATCTAATAATGTATATAGTAAGTTATTTTATTTATTTCACTGTGTAACCATTATTATCATGTGATAAGCTTGTTTATGTACATATTTTTCTGCACATCTAAATTACCTAGTTTTTGGAACGGTGTAGCATTTTGTATGTTACACACATTTTACAACAGAATGAGGCAGTTATATTGACCTCAACATGTTCTTAGAGATATTGCTCACAAACTTATCGCATGAAATAGCTGTAGTAACATATTTTTGATCAAAAATTGGATGCTGAAAGTTGACAAAAAATCTTGTGTAATAGCTCAAATTTCGAATCACCCGGTCGACTCAGCTGATGTGTCATGTGTCAAAATGTTGTCGTGCAGAGTGGTTAACTAACTTCCACCCAATACTGGAGTACCTATCCAGAAGACGCGGGTTCGAATCCCACTTGCAATCTAAATTTTTTTTTTCCTCAAAAAATCATCTTTATCTATCGTTATTTTCCAGCGATAATCATAGCGTCAATAGCTCCGCTTGCTACGATGATCTTAATTGACATTTTCAAATGCTGGTTGAGAAAAGACATCGTGAATATCATCAGACATAGCACAGTTGTGGGACCATTTCTTGGAGGATTTTTTAAGGTATTAGAATATATTATGCTATTGTCTATAGAAATCACATCGCTAGACTACGATGTGCTGTTCGATGCGACCGCCGTATCCCAGTAGATTGTCTCGTTCCATGGAACTAAAATACCTTTTCACCTTATCCCAAAAGTTCCATTAAGTAGTTTAGATACATACCCTTTTGAACTTATGGTAACCTAATTCTTTTGTTGGTGAGATTTTATTCGGAATTTAATAAAAACACCACCTTTATTTATGCCAGCCGCGCCGTACGATTGGATAGTGTCAGGAGCTTAGAGCATAGCGACCCAGCAAGGCATTGCGCCCGCGCTGTCACAAGGCTTTGCTGGACAGATTATTTTAGAACACTAAAACCAGAAGTTAATACTCAATCCAAATCCCGTTCCTTTGTTTTTGAAGGCTGCTTCTGATTGGACATTTTAAACACTCGGATAGGCAAAATCGGTCGTTGATTGGTTTTAAGATCAAACTGAAAATAGCAACGCAGCAAGGGGGAATGGGAAGCAGTCACCTCCGCTCCATTCGGAGTAAGACACATTTGATGAATACTCCCAAAAATAACCCCGCTGTTAGGACATGGGTCACTTCTCTATGAGTAGAAAGGAGCCATAACCCTAAGGCCAAAAATGGGTTGATAAACACCAATGCAATAAACTTATACCCCCTTATTAATAAATTAAATTTCTTTATTTTATTAACGCGATAAATTCGCGTTTGCCCACTATCTCGTCTGATGGATAAGCGAAGATGTGGTCGATGGTGAAGCACGCTAGCTTGGAAGATCCCAAGGCTGTAGCTATCAGGAAACACAGACCCCTTACCCCTCTTAGCCATGCAAACAACAAAAGTATTTTTACTAATTCCAGATGATCCTGATGTACCACAAACGGGTCCAAGCGAAACAGATCCTGGACGAAATAGACCGCGACCATCGTCTTCTCAACGACTTTGCAGAAACATACAAAGACATAGGGCGTGCTTCAATAAAAAATAGCCAGATTTACAGCGAAAGATGGTGGGTTAACACCGTCACGATTTGCGTGATGACCTTTCCAGTGATGGCTATAGCATCGACCGTGTATAGCTTCCTGTTTACGTCCGAACCACAGAAGTATATGATACATGATTTGGTGAAGCCGTATGGTGATCCAGAAGCGAGATTTATTACGCCATACTTTGAGGTATTTTTTGGATCCTTAATTTTTTGTAATGGCGTAGATAGGCGTCGGCAAAGCGGACCCTGTGTCTGTGTCCCAGCAGTGGGAACATTATAGGCTGATGATGATGATGAAGCGGACCCTAGGCCCTAGGCCTCACACTTGAAAGGGCCTTGCGCTCAAAGAAAACAATTTAAATATCTTGGTAACAGCGATCACCAGTCAGTAAAAAATTATCCTAACCTACAATTATTAAACACATCTGTACCCCTAGCACGAATCACTTTCGAAAAAGTATTCGTATCGTCTTGGAAAGCATTTTGTATGGTAAATTAAACTATTAGTTTTGTTAATTATGTGTATTATGTTCTGAAAATTAGTTTAATTTACGCTCATCAGAGGCGCTGTTCAAGTTCCCATACAAAATGCTTTCCAAGACGATACGAATACTTTTTCGAAAGTGATTCGTGCTAGGGGTACTGGTGTCTGATGAGTGCGAACTAAAAGAACTTAACGAGGTTTCAAAATGGTGAAGTCGCCGACGATCACTTTTAGGTCAAGTACCTCCATTGCTCGCGCGAGGCCCCATGTGGCAGAATAACTTGGTAACGTTTCATTTGTTACTGGGAACTGAAAAAGTCCAACAGGCCTCGTAAAACTGATGTCGCTTTCACTTAATCCGAGCTTAGCTTATAGTCCCCCAAACAAATAAAATAAATAATATTCCACAACTATCACACAACGCCATCTAGTCCCAAGCTAAGCAGAGCTTGTGTTATGGGTACTAGACAACTGATATACATACTTATATATTTCTAAATACATATATATTATAGATAAATTACACCCAGACACAAAACAAATGATCGTACTCATCACACAAACATTTTTCCTGGGTGGGAATTGAACCCACGACCTCCGGCATAGCAGTCAGTATCACTAACCACTAGACCAACAGGTCCGTCAAAAGGACTAAACAACCCATCTACCCCCTTTCCAGGTCATGTTCTTCTACCAATTCTACTGCTCGATTCTCTACGTGGTGAACTTCATCGGTTACGACGGCTTCTTCGGGTTGGCCATCAACCATGCTTGTCTCAAGATGGATCTCTACTGCAAGGCTTTGGAAGCTGCTATGCAAGCTCCCCAAGAAGAGATTTGTGGTCGAGTCATCGCGGTTATCAAGGAGCAGTGTAGGTTGTTCAGGTAAAACTATTGACTTAAGGGGGATGCTCCAACCAGCCCGCGAAATTCTAATTTTTTTACGTTTTTTGCAATTTGCAGGCCAGTGACATGTTGTAGCTTTATAAATATATGAGTTGCGGTAATAACAAGTATGATAATTTTTATATTTAAATTTATACTTGTTATTACCGCAACACATATATTTATAAAGTTACAACATGTCGCTGGCCTGCAAATTGCAAAAAACGTAAAAAAATTTGAATTTCGCGGGCTACATCGAAGCAATCACCTTAAGTAATTATTAAGCGACTTTTTTTAGCGTGGTTATGTCATCAAATAAGTCCTCCCACCCAGGGCAGGGCGGGAGGGATTGTCAGACTCGTACTGACTAAAATCTTTAGTGTCCTTCAATAGCCCTTTATGTTCCGGGGTCACGGTAATGAGAAAGTCCCGCGACCCCAGCAGGGCCTGGCTCTCTAAGGGGCCCCAGTCCAGCTGGGGTCGCGGGACTGTCTCATCAGGAAACCGTGACCCTGGTACGTTAAGGGCTATTGAAGGATCACCTTGGATTTTAGTCAGTACAAGTCTGACAGTGGTCCACCCTGGGCGTGAGGACTCATTTGATGATTTTACCGTGGGAAAAAAAAGCGGTAATTTTGACCAGAAAAGAGGAATGCCCAAAAATATATGGAGCAAATACCCAAAATCGATTAAAACGACTTATGTGTGGCAAGGTAGAGTATACATGGGGTGCTATGACAGGAAACCTCCACGTGCGCCCGTGGACTGGAGTTCCCTCTCGGATACGTCCGGGGGGAAGACCAGTTTTTCGGGCCGGTGCACCCTGGGATGCGGGCAAAAACTCTTCCTTAGGCACTGTGTGCCTAAGGGGTCTCTTTGCCCGTATGCGAATAGCCTGTCGTGTGGACGCTCCAACGCGTGTCCCTCTGATTAGCAGAGGGCACAGCGGTGGAGCGGGCTTGCGGACGGTGAGTTATGGGTAGCTCGCCGTCCGACCAAGGACCAAGCCCGGGTCGGTGGCGCGTCGTGTTTCGCGCCAAATGCCTGCTGGGGTCGCGGGTTTTTTCTTAACCCAGGTTACCGTGGCCCCGGAACGTAAAGGGTATAGGAAGGAACACGGGTGGATTTTAGTCAGTAAGAGTCTGACAGTCCCTTCCGCCCCACCCAGGGCGGGAGAACTCATTTGATGATTTTACCACCTAAAAAAAAAAAAAAAAAAAAAGGTAGAGTATACATACTATAAGCAAATCCAATAATAGTTTTCGATTAAACCATCACCAAGTAAAAAAAAATTGTAACTGATAAGTTACGATTTTTTATGTTGTTTCAAGTCAACTATATAAATAATGTTTCAAATCAGTTATTTCCTTAAGTTTGCCGTATATGATTACTTCCCAGAATTTGATCCTTATTAGTAACACTATCGAATGGTGTAATAATACAGGGTGTGTTTTTTTTCCAAAATTAGCGGGTTCGAGTCCTGGCCAGGATTATTGATTTTTCTAAATCCAATGATGCAGTTTTAGATTTCTTTAAAATTGGGCTCGAGATTCCTTTCAACGTTTTTTGATATTCTCATAGTTTCGGATATAGCCATCCACGCCCAGTTGAAAAATTTTCACCCTGTATATGCTGCTGGCCTGTTTGGTTATGGTTTTATGCGAAACGAATAGCGTATTTATGTCCTCTGAAGTAAGGTCTATTTTGTTGTTCGTAAATTATTTTAATCGAATCTGGTTTTTTTTTGAGCATTCTTCTTTAAAGTGAAAAAGACCGTAGAACAAATAACTATTGTATTTTTTTTCAGATACGTAGATGTTATTCAAGATGCGTTCAACATTTGGCTGGGCATCATATTCATAGCAACCATGATACAGATTTGTACTTGCTTGTATCATATCACTGAGGTATGTTATAGAATAGGGTATTTTACTGAAAAATCTAATTAGACTGTCGATTAGATTAAAAAAACTTTTTTTTGTTCTTAAACCACAATTGACGAAGTTATGACACTTTTAAAATTGCCGAAACGTCAAAAGCAAGTAGTTTTTACTTGATACTGACGTCATAAGCACCTTTCTCGAATTTTGATGCGTTATATCTTTGTAAATATGCATTGGTTTAACGAACGAAAAAATACTTGTCCATTATACAGGCCTGTTGGTCTAGTGGTTAGTGACCCTGACTGCTATGCCGGTGGTCGTGGGATTGATTCCCACCCAGGACAAATGATTAGTGTGATGAGCACGATCATTTGTTCTGTGTCTGGGTGTAATTTATCTATAATATTTATGTATTTAGAAATATTTATGTATGTTTATCAGTTGTCTAGTACCCATAACACAAACTCTGCTTAGCTTGGGACTAGATGGCGTTGTGTGATAGTTGTGGAAAATTACTATATTATGACGTTCATTTATTTGCCATACATATTTATACATTTTTAAATATTTTAAAAAACAAACGTATAAAAAAACATTTAAAAATATAAAAATAGTAGTCCGCCGGTGTGGGAGCAGGGTCCAAGCTACCGGTGGTTAGGGTTCCAGAGACAGGAACCTCCTCACAATACGAGCCGTATCAAGAAGTACTGCCTTCTGAATCTGGCCCTTGATCCAACCCCCTAAGGAGAGCCTCGAAAGGTTTTCTCCGAGGCTCTTTGCCATCAGGCCATTGGCAGTCACGACGATCGGCACAATGATAGCCGAGCTTACATTCCACATGTCGACAACCTCGCGTGCCAGATCAAGATATTTGATTTGTTTATCTTTCTCTGCCTTCACGAGGTTCTCATCATGCGGGATGGTAACATCGATTATCATTGCGCGGCGCACTGATCTGTCTATCACTACTATGTCAGGCTTATTGGCGACAATAGTCCTGTCAGTAATGATAGGCAGATCCCAGTACAACGTGACATGGTCTTTCTCGAGAACTGGGTCGGGCACATACCTGTAATACGGTACCTCAGATTCCACAAGTTTGTATTTCAACGCAAGTTGCTGGTGGATGATTCTGGCTACTAGGTTGTGCCTGTGCAAGTACTCGCCGTTAGCAAGACGAGAACAACCAGAGATAATATGTCGGATGGATTCACCTGGACGATGGCATGCCCGACACACGTCAATCGTCCCATCCTTTATAATATGTCTCCGGTAGTTGTTCGTCAAGATAACTTCGTCCATAATCGCACAGACAAAACCTTCAGTTTCCCCGAAGAGGTCACCGAAACGTAGCCAGGACACAGACGCTAGAAAATCTACATCGGGCCCATGAAGGGCCCGATAGAATTATTATGCCTATTGAAACATCGTTATCCTACTACATAATAATTATAATAGTGAAAGTTTGTGTGGATGTTTGCTACTCTTTCATACAAAAAAAGTACTGAACGGATTTGGATGACATTTGGTACACAGATAGTTTATAATCTGGATTAACACATAGGATAGTTTTTATCCCGATTTTCCAGTGGGACAACTTTGTTGTGACCGCTGTTGCCAGACAGCTAGTTGTTCCAGATTTTTATGACGTTGCAAGTACAATTTATTTCATTTTAGGGCTACGGCTTTGATCTACGTTACATGATATTCGTAACCGGGGCCGTTATACACATCTACCTGCCGTGCCGGTATGCAGCTAAGTTGAAAGCTATGGTAAGTAATCCTATTGGGAGAGATTTGTTGGCGATATGGAGGCATTTGTGGCCAATGGCAGCCAGGTTTGTAGGCCACATGTAGGGAGATATGTAGGCCATGTGAAGGAGAGTTTTTGGCCACATAGGGGAATTCATTACGGTAAGAGGGGAGGGGATTTGCTTGCCATATACGGAGATTCTTTGACCATATGAGGGAGATTTACTGGTCATATAAAGGAGATTCTTTGGCCACATTGAGAGGGATTTCTTGGCCGCATGAAGGATTTCTTGACCACATGTAGAGGGATTTTTTTTTGGAGATTTGAAGGCAATAGCAGACCGACCCAATATGGAGGTTTGATGGTTCAGTAGGAGCAAACCTGAGGGAGGTTTGTTGGCGATAGAAGAGTCTCAGTGAGGGCTAGATGGTACCAGTGAGGGGTAAGGGCCATAGTCAGCATATCACAGTCTTTCTTTCCTACATCATCAGTCAGTGGAGACGTCAGAGCGGCTATACAGCAGCGGCTGGGAGCATGCGGAAGAGCACCGCGTCAGGAGGATGATCCTGTTCATGGTGGCGCGAGCACAACAGCCCATCGTCATCACCGCTTTCAATATGCTGGCGTTTGACATGGAGCTGTTCACTTCGGTAAGTTCATTTCCGGACAGCTACAACCTTGAGGTCTTCAAGTCAAGAGCTTTACTGTCGACGTCACCATCGGTTCCCATCAAGCGAGATGAGAGATGGGTTTATAAGAGCCCTGAATATTTTGGGAACGTTAAAAAACGCCCTACTCGTATAAATTCCGGAAAACAATATAATGACTACAATATACTGTACCCATACCATGAGTTGTCATTACGATACTCGATCATGGATATCGACCGCGTTTGGCGCTCTCATTGGCCCGCTCCAAGGTTGTATGAACTCTCAACCAATGACAGGTCTGTTGGTCTAGTGGTTAGTGACCCTGCCTGCTATGCCGGAGGTCGTGGGTTCGATTCCCACCCAGGACAAATGTTTGTGTGATGAGCACGATCATTTGTTCTGTGTCTGGGTGGAATTTATCTATAATATGTATGTATTTAGAAATATATAAGTATGTTTATCAATTGTCTAGTACCCATAACACAAGCTCTGCTTAGCTTGGGACTAGATGGCGTAGTGTGTTAGTTGTGGAATATTGTGGAATATATTAATGAGAGCGACAAACGCGGACGATGCGTATGATCGAGTACCGTAATGACAACTCATGGTATGGGTACTGATACCAAATACTTTGCCTGGGCATTTTTAATGGTTTAATGCCCGCTGGGCGGGTATTTATCCCAATACGGTAAGTTTATGCCCAACCCATTTATGCGTGGTGGATTTACAGCCCTCTTCCTCTCTAGATAGGCGTGTCCCAGCAGTGGGAACATAATAATGCTAATGATGATGAAAAGGACTGTAGTTTCCTTATCATAATAAATCAATATTGTGTGTTTCAGATCCTGCAATCTTCGTATTCAATGTTTACGCTGTTGAGGTCATAAATATTTTCAAGAAATCATTTTAGTTCGCAATAAATTTATTTAAATATCTTCTAATTGGTTGCATAACACACATAATGTAATTCTTTTCGCTAAAACTAACCAACGCTAATGTTATTGTTTTAACCACTTGAACAACTCTGTTTCACTGATTGCAATAAAAACAATAATAGTCACGCAAGAAATTGTAGTTTTCATTTTCGTCTGCAAGCCTTTTAGCAAGCGCAAAACTACAAGAATTGGTATCCCATCAAATGAGTCCTCCCACCCTGCTGGATGAAGCAGAAGGGACTGTCAGACTCGATGCGGACCGCGAGTAATGGGCGACTTGCCGTCCGATCATCGACCATGCCCGAGTCGACGGCGCGTCGTGTTGCATGCCTAAAAGAGTTGACCAATCTGACGGGGCTTAGAGGGTCAACAAACCAGGTCTTCTAAATAAGTACTCCAGACGCTTTACCGATTAGACTATCGCAACCCACTCGTCGAGGCCTTAACATCCCTACCCTTGTTTTTCTTTAAAAATTAAATAAAACCTAAGAAAGTACTTGAAAAGTTTGTGTTGCATATTAAACTTGCCACACGTCACTCCCGAGAGTCCCGAGTTAATGTACCATCTGATGATAATATAATAATAATAATTATATTCCACAACTATCACACAACGCCATCTAGTCCCAAGCTACGCAGAGCTTGTGTTATGGGTACTAGACAACTGATAAACATACTTATATATTTCTAAATACATACATATTATAGATAAATTACACCCAGACACAGAAGATCTCATCACACAAACATTTGTCCTGGGTGGGAATCGAACCCACAACCTGCGGCATAGCAGTCAGGGTCACTAACCACTAGACCAACAGGCCAGTCAAGATGATGAATGATGTAACAAAAGTACTGTAATAATTTTGGCGATTGAAAAAGAGTGTCCATGGAGTTTCTTGCTCATTCTTCTCCATAGAGATTTACGCTTTGAAATAAGCACCTACGGTACTTTCACAGTTTTTATGTCTTGTGACTGGGACTGTAGCACCATAACTTTTTAATGTTTAATTACATTTTTATTTGTCTATGACAATTCGTAAGTGCCTGTTACTGGCCTACTTGAAATAAATGCTTTGATTTTGATTTTTGATTTCACATCTCTGTCACATCGCGCGCTGCGATCTATTTGATAGTCTGAGCCAGCCTGGGGCCTTACTCTTGAAATCAATCCCAATCTCGATCGTATTCCAATTCGATTCAGTTTCAATTCCAATATTCAGAAAATTGGCACTCTTGAACGAAGTCGAAATTGAGATTTGAATCGACTGCATGTTTGACTACACCTACACTGATTGTCACGGGGTGGCCATACAAATGAAAACGTTAATTACTAAATTTAAAAATATTGAATTACTCATTAAATCAATAAATAAATGTGTGCTGATATTTATTTTCGTTCGAGTAAAGTCGATTTCATTTAGTTCCAAAAAAATCCGCCCAATACTGTTCCAATCGTGAGCTAGTGTAACATTCAAGAGTGCCAAATGACAAGATCTCGATCCCAATTTCCAATTTCAATTGAGATCGAGTGTCGAGAGTAGGCTGCTGATCTCTCTCCGGTCGTGTCAGATTGTCGTCATATCGGACTATGGGACTTTACTCAAGGCGCGATGCGACGCAATGTGACGCGATCCGAACGAATTCCAACTACAACTTCAAATCAACCTTGCCACTATGACATCAGTCTATACTTCTATATTATTACTAGCTGACCCCGCAAACGTTGTTTTGCCATATAAGTAAATTTTTCCTAGAAAAAAATAAGTTCGAAAAATAAATAATAGCCGATTCTCAGACCTACTGAATATGCATACCATATTTCATAAAAATAGGTCAAGCCGTTTCAGAAGAGTACGGTAACTAACATTGTGACACGGAAATTTTAGATTTTAAAGAGGAAAACTTTGTTTGTAATGAATAGGCTCAAAAACCACTGGTCCGATTTCAAAAATTCTTTCACCAGTTGAAAGCTGCTTTGGTCCTGAGTGACAGGGACGAGCGAAGCCGCTGGGAAAAGCTTGTAAGACATAAAACACGTTGTTATCTATGAATAGATGAAAAACAAAACACGATGGCCATGACAACGTCAAGTCAATCGAATCGCATCTTTACTTCTTAGTGGCAAGGTTGATTTTCACTTGTAGTTGGAATTCGTTCGAATCGTGTTGCATTGCGTCGCATCGCGCCACGGGTAATGTCCCTAAGAGTGTCGGAACAGAGAGTGCACCTGCGCCTGCGCATACATGCGCTGCATTATAACATCTCGACGACTAATCTCCATTGAAATTGGCCGCCGTGGCCGAAATCGGTCAGGAGGACTATACAGAGTATACTATTCCTTAATGGTAAGCGTCCACAGGTCCGCATCGCACGTATCGGACGTATCGTACGCAACGGATTTTAGTTTGCCTTGTATTAAAACTCATACAACTGCGTCCACTGATCCGCATCGTACGGACGGCTCATCGGCAATGCCTACATGCGATGCGTACCGATGACGTCATACGGAATGCCGATCAGTGGACGCGATGAAGGTGGCATCGGCAATCCGATTGCTGATACTCGCGTCGGCAATCCGATCGCTGCCGATACAGAAATCCGTTTGATGCGATGCGTCCGATACGTAAGATACCTGTGGACGCTTACCTTATGTTTGTCGTATTTGATTACTTCCCAGGATTTGATATTTTTTGGTCAAACTATCAACTAGTGTAATGAGATTGTGATTTTTTTTTCCAAAATTAGTTGGCTCGATTCCAGGCCAGGATAATGGATTTTTCTAAAATCCAATGATGCAGTTTTAGTTTTCGCCAAAATCGGCCTCGAGACTCCTTTCAACGTTTTTTGATATTCCTCATAGTTTCGGATATAGCCATCCACGCCCACTTGAAAAATTCACCCTGCATACAATATGAAAGTACAACTTACCGCAGCATTAGTGTGGTAGAAGAAGTCGTGCAGTATATCGAAGATGGAAGTCTCAGACAGGATCAGCTTCTGTAAGTTCTCGGGATGGAAGTCGTGTCCGTACATGTCCACTGCGGAGAGGAATATCGACTCCATCTGGTTGTGACGGAGTTCGTAGGCTGGTTGGTGAGCTGCGATCAGGACCTGGGGAGATATGAGGAATTTAGTTTTCATACATACATAAACACACGCCTTCTTCCCATGGTGGTAGACCCCAGAAACTACACAATTGCTGGCTACGATCCTTTCGCCTCATACACATTCATACATCTATACATATAATAAAACTGTAGAAAAATAATTTTTGTACATTAAAAAAAAACTCAAAAAATATAGCCAGCGTGTTTAAGGACAACCAATAGAACTCATTTCTATCATTTTTAGAATTTTTGTCTGTTTGTCTGTATGTCTGTTTGTATGTTTATTTGTTCGGGCATCACGTAAAATGTACGAAAGCTATGTAGATAACTTTAATACATAACGACTGACCGTAACTTGAAATAACATTTAGTTTTTGTTTCATTGAAATCGGATCAGTCTATCAAAAGATATTTGAATTTAAAGTGTTCCAGAAGTAAAATTACGGTCAGTTTACACCGAGACACGCAGCTCGCAGTTCAGTAGCGCGATCTAGCTTGGAATCACTTGGAATAGAAAAACAACATACCTATTCAAATTTGGTGTGAACTGGAGTGGAGTGGTTTGTAGTGGAGTGGAGTAGAGTAGAGTAGAGTGGAATGGAATAGAATGGGATGGAATGGAAAGAAAGAAAAGGTTTTTATTTGACTCACACTAGAAAGGTATGGAATGGGATGGAAGCGGATGGAGTGGGATGGAGTGGGATGGAGTGGGATGGAGTAGGATGGAGTGGGATGGAGTGGGATGGAGTAGGATGAGGTGGGATGGAGGAGGATGGAGAGGGATGGAGTAGGATGGAGTGGGGTTGAGTGGGATGGAGTGGGATGGAATGGGATGGAGTGGGATGGAGTGGGACGGAATGGGATGGAGTGGGATGGAGTGGGATGGAGTGGGATAGAGTGGGATGGAATGGGATCGAGTGGGATGGAGTGGGATGGAGTGAGATGGAGTGAGATGGAGTGGGATGGGGTGGGATGGAGTGGGATGGAGTAGGATGTATTGGGATGGAGTGGGATGGAGTGGGATGGAGTGGGATGGAGTGGGATGGAGTGAGATAGAGTGGGATGGAGTGGGATGGAGTGGTATGGAGTCGGATGGAGTGGGATGGAATGGGATGGAGTGGTATGGAGTGGGATGGAATGGGATGGAGTGGGATGGAATGGGATCGAGTGGGATGGAGTGGGCTGGAGTGGTATGGAGTGGGATGGAGTGGTATGGAGTCGGATGGAGTGGGATGGAATGAGATGGAATGGGTGCTCTAATCCAGTAGCAATTTAATAGTACTGCCTTTGTACTTTCACAGTTTTTATGTCTTGTGACTGGGACTGTAGCACCATAACTTTTGTAGTGTTTAATAATATTCCTTTGATTGTCTATGACAATTCAAAAGTGCCTGTAACTGGCCTACTTGAAATAAATACTTTGATTTTGATTTTGATTTTTTGATTTTTTGAACGACAGAGGTCGTTTATTACAAACACGTCAAATATTCTTGAAAAATCTAAATAAATTCTAAATATAAGGTTTATATGAAAACGATATGATTTATAAAAAATCTGGCGAGAATTAAGCGCTTCGCACAAAAAAATACATTGTTAAATTCCGACATCCACGCGAACGAAGTCGCGGGCACAGCTAGTCTGGTCATACACGCACTTCGATTGCTAGTACGACGCACCCGACCCCAGCGAACGTGTTTTGGTATTCATCTATCCGTAGACAACCACACGTTTTATGTCATAATTATGTCGTAGTGGTAAGGATGATTGTCACTTGTAGTTGGAGTCGGTGGAATTGCGTCGCATCGCGTCTTGGGGAAGCCGAGTCAAAGCTAATTGTAGATGGCGCCACCATAGCTAAGTCCTAATCCGACCAATGACGTAGTACTATTTTGAAGTACCTATAAGATTTGAACCAATGACGATGCTTGGAACTAGCTATACTAGCGCCATTAGTTCTTCAGTTGCCATCCTCATTTTGAAGAAAAATGAAAGTGTTCCTTACCTGTCTAGCTCTGAGTGCCACCCTGCTATGTTCAGCTCGGTGCAGCGAGGTGAGCTCGTTGAGTGTAGTGGCCAACTCATCTGTGAGGCCCGGCTCGTTGGACCACAGGTGGTCGATCAGGAGGGTCACCTGAAGAGAAAAAATTAATTAATTTACGTCCAAACAGGATGGAAAACAAATCCTACGCTGCGTTTGCCGAAGGTCTCCATTCGAGAACCTTACGGACCATTTAGCTTAAGGCCATCAGTTCTGAGTGCTATGTGGCCTGCCCAGTGCTACTTTAATAATGGACTTTTTTTATTTTAGCGTGGTAAAATCACCAAATGAGTCCTCCCACCCAGGGCAGGGCGGAAGGGACTGTCAGACTTGTACTGACTAAAATCCACGGTGTCCTTCAGAAGCCCTTTACGTTCCGGGGTCACGGTAATTCTTGATTCCCGCGACAAAACATTTTGTAAAAGACAAATTGACTTAAACACTGTTTTAGGCTATCACGGTTTGTTTCACAATTTAAAATGTCACTTAAGGTCATCCCGCGATCATGGCGCTTGCAACAACGTCGAAATATCGATAACTCAAAATAATAAAAAAACTTGAGAGGTGTCAAGGGACACCCGGATGTAACGAAGTTACTGTATACACTCAACAAAAATAATCGTCGCGACTCCAATCCACTCCACTCCACTCCGATCCGATCCGATCCGATCCGATCCGATCCGACCCGATCCGATCAGTTCCGATCCGATCCGATCCGATCCGATCCGATCCACTCCACTCCACTCCACTCCACTCCACTCCCCTCCACTCCATTCCATTCCATTCCATGGTAATAAACACATTACCCTCCTTTTGCGTCGCGCAGTCGGATAAAAGTGTCGTGACAACTTTTGAAGTGAAAACTTCTTTAGCGGCGTTGTACACTTTTTCTGTAATGGGTAAAAAATTTAAAACTCGCGTCAGGGTCACGTGACCGTCAGGGTCACGTGACCGTCAGGGTCACGTGACCCTGATCGAAAATGAGTAAGACGTCATTCAAATTAAAAATAAAACATAGTAACAAAAAAGTTTTCACTTCTACCGGCACTCCTGGAGTGCAACCTTTTTTTTAAGATTTTTTTCCGTCCAGCCCCCTTTCACAACGCGCGATAAGGAACTTCGTTCCAATAATCACGGAAGATATCCCGTAAGTGACATTACAAATTGACTTGCTGAACAAAATAACTCACCAACAAATTCTTCTTGGCGACTTGGTTATGTGAGAAAATAATGTTGGACACCATCTGCATGTCATCTTTATAGCGGTCGCGGAGAGCTACCACGCACTTGTCGTACGAACCTGTAAAATATTGTTATTATTTACTAGCAAACCCGGCGAACTCCGTTTCGCCACCAGATGGCTTCGTTTTATGTAACATTTCTGTATGTGAAAAAAGATTTTCCCGCTTTTCTGTTGAAATTTTTCCTGAATTTTCTTTGCTATAAACCTCACGGAGCCAGAGACCTTTCCAACGAATGCAAAACCGTGGAAATCGGTTCGTGCGTTCTGGAGTTATAGCGTCAGGAAGGAAAACCCGACTTATTTTTATATAGTAGAAGACTAGCAAACCCGGCGAACTCCGTTTCGCCACCAGATGGCTTGGTTTTTTTCTTTGCTATAAACCTCACGGAGCCTCAGACCTTTCCAACGAATGCAAAACCGTCGAAATCGGTTCGTGCGTTCTGGAGT
This sequence comes from Agrotis clavis, assembly GCA_954870645.1. Classification (NCBI taxonomy): domain Eukaryota; kingdom Metazoa; phylum Arthropoda; class Insecta; order Lepidoptera; family Noctuidae; genus Agrotis; species Agrotis clavis. Next base: position 9,215,076 of record OX940945.1, read on the forward strand.
TATAGCGTCAGGAAGGAAAACACGACTTATTTTTATATAGTAGATTATGTATATGCTCGTGGCTTAATAATTACACTACTTTACAAAAAAAAAGATTTTCTTTTACCCAAAGATAATTCATATTGGATATGATTTCTACCTGTCCCATTACTACAAAAAAAATTGTCTCATATTTTTATCACGTCAAATTTTTGAAATACCCACATTTAAGCTTATTATGTGATCTTGTTCGCGGTATCGCAGTTTAGTTTGTTTCAATTTCGTTTGAGTATTATTTGAACATTTTTATTTGTTTTAAAATGTCATCAAGACAGTGTAAATTAAACCCAAATACTTTTTGCTATGTTGTGGCCAATTTATTTTGTCAAAAATGATGAGACCAATCACTGAAGCCGTAATACGAGCGTATTTCCATTACTTGCAAATCTCGGTAAGAAACCTTGATAAAAATGGGTTCTTAGTGTTGTGTGGGAAAATTGCAGAAGTATTTTATTAAACGGAGCTGCAGGAAAAAAAAAACCATTTGCGATTCTGCATACTAATGATATGGAGAGAACCCGCAAATCATACACTGACTGTTACTTCTGCTTCACTGAAACTACAGGTTTTAACAACAAAAACTAAAAGAACATACAATATCCTGATATTACATCACTCACAAACCACAAATAAGAAAGATATCAAAGAATAAAAATTTTGATGGTTACCTAACCAGTGTCGAAAAAGATGCTTAGTATTCCTTTGAAGGGGTAGTGAAAAATTTCCTGGGAATCAATAAACTTAAGAATTATGCAGAAATTATTTCCAATTTATTGAGAAACTAGCTGTTGCCAGCGGTTTCACCCGCTGCAACTCGAAAATTATCCCACGGGAACATAAAATCGGGATAAAAACTATCCTATGTGTTAATCCAGGTTATAAACTATCTGTATACCAAATTTTAGCCAAATCCGTTCAGTGGTTTTTGCGTGAAAGAGTAACAAACATCCATACATCCATACATCCATACTTACAAACTTTCGCCTTTATAATATTAGTAGGATTACCAAAGAAAATTCAGTTTTTACATTCTTATCTGGATTTTGTCCCTGAGAACCTAGGAAGCGTGAGTGATGACCATGGCGAACGTTTTCACCGAGATTTAAAGGTTTTGAGGAAAGATACAAAGGATTTTGGGATAAAAATGTTAGTTAGCGGGTTACTGCTGGTCCATAATAAGAGATACTGATATTAATCAGTATAAAAGAAATGAGTAAAACGAGCCATTTTTAATTATTTTGAGATAAATGTATATAATGATAGATAATAAAAATAATGAATATTTCCAAAATTTGACGTCCTAATTTTTTTCTAACTTCAGTTTTTAAGTAAGGGCTTATAACTCTACCGATACATATCAGTTTCATCTTTGGGTAAAAAACCTTGTAAACTAGTGTTATTACAGCCGCACAGGCCAATCTTCGTGGATGGGTGACCATCTGTCATAGCGAGTTTCCTCCGTACCTCGGAAAGCACGTAGAGTCGTTGGTCCCGGCTGTCATTTTTAGATCTTTGACAGTCGTTACTGTTAGGGACTTTACTCATGGCGCGATGAGATATCGAATTGCATCGATTGACGATATCGGTCAGATATCGCACAAGCGTCCGGTCGAAGAAAATGTATGGACAATCGCTAGTGTTTGCTAATGGAGTCGAACCTATTGACGATATCGCTCACAGATCTGCTCGATATCGAATGGGCATTGTTCATTTTTTTCAATATGTTGTAATTGAAAAACCATTTCTAGGAATAGCGTTACTAATCATTAGTAACCAATCAAAAATGAAAAATGTTCATATTTGATTGATATTTTTGATAAAATACGCTTGACCTTCCTTGCCCTTCAAGTGACGTTATTATTGGCTGTACCGTTTTGTATCGTTGCCTCAGACAATAAAAAGTAAGTGGCAAGTATTTTCAACAATCTGTCAAGTGTCAAATTAAAAATGTCAAAAATGTAAACAAATAATAATGTTTAGTTTTTTATATATTTTATGATTATTTCTGCAACATGCCTCATAATCTCTTTATAAGATTTGCGAGAAAAGTGATGCCGTGATGTAGGCGTGTAATATTGCAAGGTTTATAAAATGTACCTACTGTTGCGAAGATCATTTTGATGTAAGTAAGATATCAAAGCTTTAGATACCTTTGTATATTCATTAAGTTAATGCTGAAGTATTGCTCAGGAAAACGAACAATAATGTCACCTCGTCGACGACTTTCCGTTTTAAAAAACAAAAATAAAAACCGATTTCAAAAATTTATTGTATTATTATAGTAGGGGAGGCGAGGATTCTAATTTGCAGTTACTCGAGCATCATGGCGACCTATTGGATTTGAAAGAATATGTTCTAAAAAGAAAAAAGTTTCTGACAAGTTTTCTATTTTAGTGGGGGGAAGGGCATGTAAACAGTTTTAAAACTGTAAAAAAAACAGTTGTACAGAAGTACTCGAGCGCGTCAGCTATTTACAGTGTAAACGCGCTTTTCTATTTCTGATAACGAATACATATTAATCGGACGATTAACTCGAGGGGGCTGTCCGTGGCAAGCGGTTGAAAATCCAAAAAAAAAGTTAATCAAGCGCGTCAGATATTCAAAGTGTATGTAAAGTAGACCTTAAAAAGTGTCGTATTAAAATGTCTGACGATTTGGATGTGGCACAAAGTAATAATTCATATTTCTATTGGTAAAAAAACGTAATCTTGAAATACTCGAGCGCGTTCCATTTTTTTTTAATTGAAACTAACACTGTAAAAATCATACTCACTAATAATCTGACGTTTTCCATGGGGCGAAGTCGGTAGACTCGCGGAGAAAAGGTACTAGGAACTACCTGTTAGTTCGCAAGTATCGGTCGTGATTTAATGTCCGCCATCTTCAATGTACATAATCATATACAATTTTTTGAACGTAATTTATCTACCTTTTCGTAATCTGACTCGCTCAAGTATTTCTGTGGATCGATTTTTTTTTACTAATCTGGCGGGTTCTCCCACACAACCAATGGTGGGGACCATATGAAGGGTTGATACTTGGTACAGGTACATTAAAGGGTGCAAGATTTCTCCTTTATGATAATCTGATGCGCTGGAGTCACATTAAAATTCCCTCCCTGGGCTCCCCGACTAAGGATGTTAACTGACGTCTACTATCAGGAGAAAGTGACGTTGTGTTGTCAGGCAGTTTTTTAAATTATTCACTGGTGAGGCAACGGCACAACTTTTTGGTCAATGGTGACGTCAGCTACCTCAAAAATTAAAATATTAAAAATAAAAAAACTATTGAGTCAATCATAAAAATATTCAAATTAGTTTCTCTAAATGCTCTAAATTTGCAGAAAATAAAATAAAATCGAATGTTTGAAAAATTAAGACAATCCCCATTGCATGTACGTCCTAATGACAATGCATATGATTCTGTGTTTGAAATTCGATTGCGCAACTATTCGTCTCTGGCGATATTTTTTGTCTTTGGTTTGCAGCGCCTTTATGTCGTAGTAGTAAGGTGGATTTTTGAAGAACACGGTCGAATTGCATTGCATCACTCCATTAGTAAATACGTGCGACTTAAATCGGCAATCGACTCGATATCGCACGAATCGCGAACGCGTCGCATCGCGCCATGAGTAAAGTCCCTTAGTCAGAAGCTCTAAAGTCTGACAACTTGTCGTACCATGGACTATCCACAGATAGTCAGTCGCTCCATGTAAAATACTGATATTCAGCTGCATCTGGTTCGACTGGAAGCCGACCACAATGTAGTTGGGAAAAGGCTCTAGGAGGATGATGTCTATAATGATGTCGTATTTATTTTTTTGGCAACACGTTACTTCAAACAAGCATAATAATCAACAGGTAACAACGGAAAAATAACAGAAAACTATAGTGAATATTCTTAAAAAAGATCACTGAGCGCGTCAAGACATCAAGACTAATTTTTTTTTCTGCTCACGCTACGCTCGGGAGTGAGTATAGACGGCACTAGTGTGCGAGCGAGAGAACACGATAAGCGCCGCCATTTAAGATTCCTTTCTTCAATGAACCGGGTTATACTGAGATAGATTATTAATGTCCAGCGTAACTCTATATTATTGATTTGACATATTTAACATCGACATTGGTTGACTCACCTAATTGGAAGTGACTTTCAACTTGATAGTATTGCTTCAGTAAATCGTGAACAGCTGCCTTCATTCTACCTCGGATTCCATTCCTGAAAAAACATGATCATAAAGTAAAATGGCTATTCAGTAAAAAAAAACCGTTTTGACATCGATCGTGCTCATCACACAAACATTTGTCCTGGGTGGGAATCGAACCCACGACCTCCGGCATAGCAGTCAGACAGTAAACAAGTTTTGTAAAAACCATTTACGACACTTAATCATGACGCGATTCAACTTATAAGTCGCTGACCTAGAATTGTAGATCATCTTTACTACCAAGACATGATGCAATTCACCTGATTTACGGCGTCATAGCAAGCCTGTTTTCTTAGGGTTCCGTAGCCAAATGGCAAAAAACGGAACCCTTATAGATTCGTCATGTCTGTCTGTCTGTCTGTCTGTCTGTCCGTCCCATGTCGCAGCCCTTTTTGACGAAAGTATAAGAGCTATCCTGTTGAAACTTGGTAAGTAGATGTATTATGTAAACCGCATTAGGATTTTCACACAAAAATAAAACAAAAACCAAATTTGGCGGTACCCCCCGTACTTAGAATTGAAACTCTAAACATTTTTTTTCGCCTGACCCATACGTGTGGGGTATCTATGAATAGGCCTTGAAAAATGATACTGAGGTCACACACATAATTATTTTCTATACTGAACGGTTTGCGCGAGAAACGCTTCCAAAGTGGTAAAATGTGTGTGTCCCCCCCCTGTAACTTCTAAAATAAGAGATGATAGAACTAAAAAAAATATATGATGTACATTACCATGTATACTTCAATTGAAAATTGGTTTGAACGAGATCGAGTAATTAGTTGTTTTTTAATCGTCATAAATCGTAAGCCGCAATTTACCTTTCAAAGTTACAACCAACTACAAGAACTTTTATATTATGTTACTTGCTGCTACGGAACCCTTATGGGCGAGTCCGACTCGCACTTGGCCGGTTTTTTATATCTAACCTCTTCACTATCATTACATAGTATAAAACAAAGACGCTTTCCTCTGTCTGTGCCTTTGTATGCTTAGATCTTTTCATTACTCATACTCGTAGGTAGTAAAGTAGGTTATTACATGTCTGATTAGCCATTTGAAAGTTATCCATTGCAGGCCTAGGGAGAATCGCTTTCAACTGACAACTGCCAAATTTAAGAAAAAAAAACTAGTTCTATTTTGACGTTTCTATTGAACCATAAAATAACATAGCTATCGGCAAAATCTTTGACATTTTTTTAATGACGAACATGAAAAATCCTGGCTGTATAGCTGGACGACCACAGACAAAAATAATAAAAAAAAAAAACAAAATAAACGGGATGACGACAATCCGATCAACACTTTTTCTTGAAAATGAAAAGCACACGTGTTTACCTCGGGTAAATTACTTATTTAGTCCCTCGAACTGTTACCGCCCTCACTACATAACGGGTACCAAACCCCGTCTCGGGACTGAAATAAGTAACTTTCACCTCTCGGATAACAATTTACTATTAAAACTACGCAACGGATTTTATTTACTACAAGAAAAGATACACATCTGGAGTTTCGTTGCGACACGTCGCGCCGCGTCGCGTTGTGTGAACTCAACGCTAGAGCTTTGGCGCTAATAGTCGAAACAAAGGCTCTGTTTTGTTACAGGTGACCATATAATCTTTTGACTGGCCTGTTGGTCTAGTGGTTAGTGACCCTGACTGCTATGCCGGAGGTCGTGGGTTCGATTCCCACCCAGGACAAATGGTTGTGTGATGAGCACGATCATTTGTTCTGTGTCTGGGTGTAATTTATCTATAATATGTATGTATTTAGAAATATATAAGTATGTTTATCAATTATCAGTTGTCTAGTACCCATAACACAAGCTCTGCTTAGCTTGGGACTAGATGGCGTTGTGTGATAGTGGTGGAATATTATTATTATTAATCTATACTGGCCAAAATTAGTCCAAAAATGTCTTAACTTATATTAAATAATAAAAAAAAAATTATGTTTACTTACCTATATCTTTGTACTAGTAAGACGAGAGCTTGCGTGCTCATGAAGAACACATCTCTGTCTGCCCTCTTTGGTAAAGATGCTGCGTGGCTGTAACAAACATACAAGATTATATTGCTTGAAAGATACAACTTAATCCTGGGATACACTAGGGCAAATGAAGAAACATGTCGCGGAATATGTCCATCAACAACTACGTGAAACGTTTTGCCGGCCACACGTGTCCATGCTCATAGAAATGTTGAGTGTTCCTCGTCATATTGCGGGGCAAAAAAAAACTAGTAAAAATACTAATACGTCCATCAGATAGATTAACAAAAATAATGGGGATTGTCTTAATTTTTTAAACATTCGATCTTATTTTATTTTCTGCAAATATAGAGCACTAGCACTACGCCCGTGACTTCGTCCGCGTGTTTTTCGAACTTTGCCTTTGTGAATTTCTAGTCCCGGCCACCCTCTATAGGGGATACTGTTGGAAAAACTCAATCAATATTCAACAAAAATTCTATCAACCCGCAATATTCCGACTTAGGTAACACCTAGGTCCTAAAAATTTAAGACACCTAACTATCAACCCCAATACAAACTTTTAGGGGTTGAATGTCGTATCATCCTCTCTTAGTGAGAACCTGTATTCTAAATAGAACCCCCCAGCAATCTTGAGTCCTCTAATTGCAAACACCAAAGACAACCCCTAAAGGATCGAATTTTGTAAAATTCCCTCTTAGTGAGAACCTAGGTCCTAAAACAACCCCCATGCTGAAACTCCAGGTGTTTGTAGTAACAAAGTTTCATACAAACTGTCAACCCCATAAACAGCCCCTTAGAAGTAGAATTTCAGAAAATAATGCTTTGGTGTGCATTTACGTCATCTAAGAACAACCTTGCAAAATTTTATACTCCTAGCATTTGTAGAAACGAAGTTTCATACAAAATATCAACCCCTAAATCAACCCCTTGGGGTCTATTTTCACAAAACACCCGCAACTACGTCCAAAAAAGAATCTCTATGCAAAATTTGAGTCTCCAAACTATCAACCACGAAAAAGCCCCTTAGGGGTCGAATTTCGCAAAACCGTCTTAGTGAACATTTAGGTCTTAAAAAGAACCCCTCGCAAAATTCCAGTCGCCTAGCTCTTGTAGTAACAAAGTTTCATACAAACTATCAAACACAAAAACAAACCCCTTTGGGGTCGAATTTCGCAAAATCCCGCCATGGTGTCCATCTAAGTCTTATAAAGGAACCCGGTGCAAAATTTGAGGCTCCTCGCACTTATATTGACAGAGTTTCATACAAACTGTCAACCCCAAAAACAACCTCTTAGGGATCGAATTTCGCAAAATCCCGTCTTAGGTATTACTTACGTCCAAAAAAGAACCCTATGTAAAAATTTGAGTCTCAATTCTATCAACCCCAAAAACAACCCCTTAAGGGTCGAATTTCTCAAAATTTCCACCTTGGTGAGCATTTACATCTTAAAAAGTACCACCATGCAAGATTTGGGACGCCTAGCACTTGTACTAAAAAAGTTTCATACAAACTATCAACCCCAAAAACAAACCCCTTAAGGGTCGAATTTCGCAAAATCCCGTCATAGTGAGCATCTACGTTCTAAAAAGACACCCCATGCAAAATTTGGAATTCCTAGCACCTGTAGTAGCGAAGTTTCATACAAACTATCAACCCCAAAAACAACCCCTTAGGGGCCGAATTTCGCAAAATCCGTTCTTAGTGCTCACCTACGTGGTATAAGGAGGACTTATGCCAAATTTCAAGTTTCTAGGCCCAGCAGTTTGGGCTGTGCGTTGTCAGATCAGTCAGTCAGTTTTGAATTTTATATATGTATATAGATTTTGAGAAACTAATTTGAATATTTTAATGATTGGCTCAATAGTTTTTTTATTTTTAATATTTTAATTTTTGAGGTAGGTGACGTCACCATTGGCCTAAAAGTTGTGCCGTTTCCTTACTAGAGCAAAATTAAAAAACTGTCAACACAACGTCAACTGTCTAAACGTCACTTACATTCCGCTAGGTTATTAATTACAACTACGAACAAAATGTTGTTTGGATTATTATTAGTATTATTGTTGCAAGTTGGGACAAAGCACTTCCTGTATTCTATTTTACTTGTAGTTTATGTTATATTGCCGATGCCGATTTAACAGATTTAACCGAGATAATGAAGCAATTTGCAGTTACAATAAAAACTTGTTTGTTTACATCTTTGACATTTACAAATTGACACTTGAGAAAATCAGGGATGTCAGACGGCCACTGTGATGTACCAATATGAAATATTGGTACATCGGTAAAATGTGTCGAAAATCAAATACGAATGAAAAATCTTTTTTTTTTTTTACTGTTAATAGAGGGCAGTAAACACTAAACACGCAGTTTTACCAACCGTATAGTGGATAAATATAAATACTAACTACTACTAACAAGAAAAACTTGAGAGGTGTCAAGGGACACCCGGATGGAATGAAGTTACTGTATACACTCAACAAAAATAATCGTCGCGACTCCACTCCAGTCCAGTCCGGTCCGGTCCGGTCCGGTCCGGTCTGGTCCGGTCCGGTCCGGTCCGGTCCGGTCCGGTCCAGTCCGGTCCGGTCCGGTCCAGTCCAGTCCAGTCCAGTCCAGTCCATTCCATTCCATGGTAATAAACACATTACCCTCCTTTGCGTCGCGCAGTCGGATAAAAGTGTCGTGACAACTTTTCGTAAGAATTTTTTCCGTCCAGCCCCCTTTCACAACGCGCGATAAGGAACTTCGTTCCAAAAATATTTGATTCCTTCATTTTACCTATAATGACAAATGTCAAACTTGGAGCATTACTAAACAAAATATGCGAAATCTAGAGACCTGTCAACATAGCATGGAGCGTAGCATGCTCAACGACAAGTTGAAAGACAAAATCAAACTAGAGACATTACGAAAACAAACTAAAATCAACGAAATCACATATTGCATAAGGAAATTGAAATGGAGATGGGCAGGTCATATGTTGAGGAGTACTAATAATAAATGGGCTAAGGACGTAACCAAATGGTGTCCAAGATATAACAAAAGAAAGAAAGGAAGGCAACGCCTAAGATGGGAAGACGACTTTCGAAAGATGGCTGGTGCTTCTTGGAGGAGGATGACCCATAATCGGAAGGAGTGGCAAGCTACAGGGGAGGCCTTTGCGAAATCGCAAGACAATCTCAATATCGGTGTCTAATAATACATATATAGATATGTCGGATCCGGTCAATAGTACGGACAGCAAACGAATCGTAAGCGCGCCATTTTGAGTATCACGTGGTCTGTGCGCGCTTATACAGAGTCGTGATGTTTCATCGGGGCTGCGAGGAGCGCATTCAATGCCCGACCGCAGCAGTGTGAAGACATCCCGAAACTGTACTCGATTCGTTGTGCCCAGTATAAGTGTAGTGAGTGATTAAATTAAATTGTGTTTGATTCAATTTGTGATTTAAAATTAAAAATAACCAAGTGAACCGCACCCAGTGTATTTTCATTGCACGAGACCCAAACTCTGCCCACATGATGCCTGAATCTGACGGAATAATACCGGTGGCTCCGACATCAGAAGTGGGATCAAATCGTGCTAATGAAATTACACGCGGGAACAGTGACAATAACAATCAGTGGAAGTTAGTTACTTTTTGAAATGCAAAACCAGCAAACTTTGAAAACGCAGCCAGTGAAAAACAAGTTTTTATTGCCGGAATTCGACCCCGACAAACCGGATTCCGATGCGCGGTCGTGGTGCGCCACCACAGACTTTTGTTTTTGTAACGGGAGTGCAGTGGAGGGATGCCAGCTTATTTTGACGCTGAGCAAGGCGCTAAAGGTGAAGCATCAACCTGGCTATCTCAAATAGCCTACAAAGGAATTTAAGGTACTTTTTACACCAAGATTTATTTCGCAAAGGCGGGTACCCTCATTTAAAAAAAAAAATGAGTGGTGAAAAAAAAACGAAGTGCTAAAGAAACATTACCCACGTTCGCCAGTCGTTTCATATCTGATGCGAAAAATGAACACTATCTGTGAATCATCGAAAACAAGTGACACCAAGCGAGGAAAAATAACGTCAAATAAGTGTTTTAACTGTGCTAAAACGCCCATAAGCGTATTGAGTGCAGAAGTAAGGCGATGGATACGAAGGGAAGACCTACAGCATCAAGTCAAGTTACGCAGCAGCCGGCATCACACGGCACACCTTGGTGTGCTTCAAATGTGGCAAGCCAGGTCACATAGCCGTGCGCTGTACGAGCAGTAGTGGCGGCAGTGGCAACGGACCAGTCCAAGGCGCGGCGCGACGCGTCGATGTCTGCATCGTGCAACCACCATCAGACACGTTACAACACAGGTGAATCGTTTCATTTTTACTTACGCCTCTGGTGCCTTGTGTTCTTTATGTTGACTATCGCTGGTTAAGCGTTAGTGAGTAATATCGCTGGTTAAGCTTTTTTTATTATTACTGTCTAAGTGATAGGATTTGTAACGCTGGTTAAGCGCTACAATGTTACGAACTGGTTAGTAGTGATGCATAGTGCTGGTTAAGTGCTGTGGATTTGGGGGGAATGCCTGAGGTTCAAGTACCATTTTGAAGTAGAGATGTTGAGTTGAATGATAGTGTGGAATCTTAGGTCGGCTGGTCGGACCGTACCAGTAGCTATTTCGTAGCCGTAATCCGTATCTTATTGACATCTCGGTGTCCATAGAAGCGCGGTGCGCGGATGGCACTGGCGGAGGTCGTGTATTGTGCGTTCATGGTGAACGGTGTGAAACAAACAGAGGTTTGTTAGTGGGGCTAGTGTTAGCCACAGGCCACGAATTTGATTCCTGCTGTTTTGATTACAATATTGCTGCATTGTGATAATACAATTGCAAAGGTACTTGAATGCTCTGGGATTTCCGATCAGTCTTAATTAGATACAAAGTTCAAGGGTCTGTTTAGAGTGATAAAGATATTGGGATGGTGACCGTTACACATTGAAACCCTTGAACTCTATATAAGTGTACCTACAAACATGCCAACGGGTCATGTACCAGTCGAAGTTACCGTAGATTCTGATTAAGTTGTGGTGAGAGGTTGAGTAAAACGGTCTATCGGCCGTATTGTTTTCGACTGTACCAGTAGCCATTTCGTAGCCGTAATCCGTATCTTATTGACATCCCGGTGTCCATGGAAGCGCGGTGCGCGGGTGGCTCTGGCGGAGGTCGGGGTCTTAAGAGACCATAGTGTGTAGTCAGCGAGTGAAGCACACGGGCGATCCACGTGGTGGATGCGCACAGAAGTTCTATCCATGCGTTGGATGATTGTGTGAAAGCAATGTGATTGCTGATCGGCAAGAGAGCCGTGGCGTTAGAAGTTTTACTCGAAAGGCGAAGGTCACTGGAAAATTGGTAGTTTTTGCAATAGAGTTGTGAAAGTAGATTCGAACGACTGTGGTACATGGCCCAGGGTAATTGTTGGTGGCCCAGAGTAGTTGTTGGTGGCCCAGGGTAGTTGTTAGTGGCCTAGGGTGGTTGTTAGTGGCCTAGGGTAGTGATTGATGTATTTTCAATTGGCTATTCCCAATGTTTGATTTAGTTAAAGAGTATTGGTTTTAATGGTACAGTAGAGTTGAAATTTCCTTATTTTCACCAAAGAACTGAATATAGAGTTTGGTCAGGAATGACCGAGTGGAACAGTATTCTGTCGTGGACTATTTTGTGTTTCAGAGTGATTATTACACGAGGACGAGTGAAAAGAGTTGAAGGAGGCCTACATCAAGATGGTAGAAAGAGGCTGAAGAAGAAGAAGATCACACGAGGACGTGTTAATCGCAGGATGGCCGTGTCGGATCCGGTCAATAGTACGGACAGCAAACGAATCGTAAGCGCGCCATTTTGAGTATCACGTGGTCTGTGCGCGCTTATACAGAGTCGTGATGTTTCATCGGGGCTGCGAGGAGCGCATTCAATGCCCGACCGCAGCAGTGTGAAGACATCCCGAAACTGTACTCGATTCGTTGTGCCCAGTATAAGTGTAGTGAGTGATTAAATTAAATTGTGTTTGATTCAATTTGTGATTTAAAATTAAAATAACCAAGTGAACCGCACCCAGTGTATTTTCATTGCACGAGACCCAAACTCTGCCCACATGATGCCTGAATCTGACGGAATAATACCGGTGGCTCCGACAGATATATAAAAGAGAGGGAAAAAAAATGTAAACTTACTTTTAATATTTTTGTTTTGTAAGATTGTTAAATAAAGGCTATTAATAATAATAATACTCGATTGCACCCTAAAATTTGTCGTTTATTCTGTATTGTTGGTCAACGTCCAATCTTGGTTTTTTTTTCTCGAGTAATAATCTTGGTACATGGTACGTGACACTGAAAACTGGTATGTATACCTACCAAGAAATTGGTACTTATGCCTGACATCCCTGGAAAATACTTGTCACTTATTTTTTAGGGTTCCGTAGCCAATAGCAGAAAACGGAACCCTTATAGATTCGTCATGTCTGTCTGTCTGTCTGTTCGTCCGTATGTCACAGCCACTTTTTGTCGAAATTACAAGAGATAGCTCTTATAATTTCAACAAAAAGTTGAAACTTTGTAAGTAGATGTAATAGGTGAACCGCGTTAGGACTTTCACACAAAAATAAAACCAAAACCAATTTTGGGGGTACCTCCCATACTTAGAATTGAAACTCAAATTATTATTTTTTCGCCTTATCCATTCGTGTGGGATATCTATGAATATGTCTTGAAAAATTATATTGAGGTAGTACTATTATTCTGTGATTGAGGTTACAAACATAATTTTTTCTAAACTGAACAGTTTGCTCGAGAGACACTTCCAAAGTGGTAAAATGTGTCCCCCCCCCCTCTATTACTTCTAAACTAAGAGAATGATAAAACAAAAAAAATATTTGATGTGCATTACCATGCAAACTTCAATTGAAAATTGTTTTGAACGAGATCGAGTTATTAGTTTTTTTTTTAATAAATCGTAAACCGCAATTTACCTTGCAAAGTTACAACCAACTACAAGAACTTTACTTGCTGCTACGGAACCCTTTATTGGCGAGTCCGACTCGCACATGGCCGGTTTTATATTTTTTATATTTTCTGTTTTCCGAGGCAAAGATACAAAACTGTGTACAGCCAAAGGTTTGAAGAAGGTGTTAAACATTTGAAGGGCAAGGAAGGTCAAACGTATTTTATTAAAAATATCAATGAAATATGAATATTTTTCATTTTTAATTAGTACATAATGATCAGTAACGCTATTCCTCGAAATGGTTTTTCAATTACAGCTTATTAAAAAAAATGAACAATGCCCATTGGCACTTATTTTTATTTAGCTTGGTATTTAATTATTTTTGATCCGTAAATCAAAATTGACGACCAAACGACACTTTAAAATTGGCAAATACGTCATAACCTTATACAATTTTTACTTGCTTCTGTCGTCACGAATTCTCTCAAGTTTACTTTTTAATATACTTACTGATCAATAACACTGGCGATCTGCTGACTAGGGAACTGCGCCAGTACACTGGTGATGTTCCTCTCGTACAGAGCCATCAGCTTACGGACCTTCTTCTCCACCGCGATGGGGATACGGCCGGAGGTCGATGAGAGTACCTGATGGGGAAAAAGGGTATTCAATATAAGTAAGAAAAATATTTGTGAAGGAAAAATTCGATTTCGAGCAGTACTTGAGCCTGCATTCTGATTCAGTACATCAAACGCCTGACGAACTAGACCATCGCATTCATGCTCGACAAAGACCATTATATCATACCAATCACGAATTTTAGCTTTTTCATAACACCTTAGGAAAATGCTAAAATTCGTTTAGCAACCGTTTACAATATTTAATGTGTTTTTAACTATAATAAGCAATATTTTTGCTGTAAATCTTATAAAGGTAAGCGTCCACATGGTACGTATCGGACACATCGCATCAAACGGATTTCTGTATCGGCAGCGATCGGATTGCCGACGCGAGTATCAGCAATCGGATTGCCGATGCCACCTACATCGCGTCCACTGATCGTCATTCCGTATGACGTCATCGGTACGCATCGCATGTAGGCATTGCCGATGAGCCGTCCGTACGATGCGGATCAGTGGACGCAGTTGTATGAGTTTTAATACAAGGCAAACTAAAATCCGTTACGTACGATACGTCCGATACGTGTGATGCGGACCTGTGGACGCTTACCATAAGACATCATTAAATTGACACATTAAAAAAAAGCTTGCACTGCATTTTATTCAAAAATATTACATTTCACAATGTGAATGTTGATCTCATATTGGAAAAATACATTATGGCGAGTACAATAATACAAGAGAGGCAGATAAATAGAGATTTCATCATGTTTTACAAGAATAAGAAATGTGTTTATTCTACTAAAATATAACAAGCAAGGTAGATTGTACAATGGTAACGATCTTGACCTTTATTATTTTGACGTTTTCAAACGATTTATTATCCGAAAACGTGTGTCATGATTCAAATTTGTCAATTGTACATACTATAATAATGTTATTTTTACCTCCTGCAATTCCAAAAGCGGTAACGACGGGTCCCGCAGACTCTGCATGAACTTCTCAACCACCTCGCGGAGACGAGGAGTGTTATATGGCTCCGGGAGACAGTACCCTGGAGAGGAAAGAAGATAATTTATAGATTCAGATATAATTAGACAAGGATACATGACTTCAATTACGCTGAAAATTGGCTTTATGACAGTATCAATAAATTATATGAGTTCTCCCACCCAGGGTAGGGCAGGAGGGACTGTCAGACTTGTACTGACTAAAATCCACGGTGTCCTTCAATATCCCTTTACGTTCTAGGGTCACTGTAAGACAGTTAACTTTTATTAACTTTTTTATTTAATAATTTACAGGATTTTTCTGCTCTTTAAAAGTAATTCCGGGATTTGGGACTTATCCATGCTATTCTTTCGCTGTATGAAATCAGTGTAAGTACATGAATAACTCTACCGAATTCCGACTCTATGGTCATCATAGTCTACAGTTGTAGATCTTACCTTGCAGAGTATTCTCAAGAACTGCTCTCAGCTTCTGATGTGAATGGTTGAGCTTCTCAGAAAGGTTTGGATTCTCCTCAATGGGGAACTGTCCCTTGTATGGTGTGGCTGTAGTAACGAGGGATGGGTCGTCCAGTTCTAGAAGGGAGAAGAAATATAATTATGTTAATTAAATAGTGTTTGAATGAAATGTTTTTCACTCAGAAGATTCTACACAATTTTACGTTTTTTTTTTAAATTTGAAAATCATCTGTGCGACTTGATTCAGCCAGTATTTACAAAAAAGCTAGAATCTATTTAAGGTTTGTTCACACAATAAAACCTTCACAGCACTATGCGACGAACGAAACTATAATGTTCCCACTTCTGAGACACAGGCTTCCCTGTGAGAGGGAGTGGGCCATAATCCTCTACATGGGACCAGTGCGGGTTGTTAGATGTCACATGTCTTCGAATTTTTTGGTTCTGAGACATGCCGGTTTCTTTTGAGCGGGCGAAGTCGCAGGCAAAAGCTAGTACATACTTATAAAATATTTTGTTTCATTTAAATCTTTTAGATGAACTTACCCAGTGTGCCAATCAAAGCTCCCATATCCAATACAGCACCAGATCGTAAGATCCAGGTCACCTTGCCTGACTCCGGAGCCGCTAGCGTCATCACCATCTTCATCACCTGTTGATGAAGACAAACATTACGGTTAAATACTTGAAAAGTAGATAAGTCTATGGTTTCTGGAGGGAGTGATCATCACATTATGGGACTTTACCCATGGAGCGACGCGATTGCAATACGACCGCTTCCAACTACAAGTGAAAATCAACCTTACCACTACGACATATGACATAAAACACCTTGTTATCTACGGGTCAATGAAAAACAAAACACGATCGCCACGACGACGTCAAGTCAATCGAATTGCATCATTATTTCTTAGTAGCAAGGCTGATTTTCGTTTGTAGTTGGAATTGGTCGAATCGCGTCGCATCGCGCCATGGGTAAAGTCCCTAATTGGACAAAAATTTAACGAGAGATAGAGAAAGGGGGAGAAGAGGTTAGGGCAGAGATAGAGTGAGAGTAATTATAGATCAGCCATACAGCAGACTGTGAGCCATAATGGGCCACCGTGGTCCATGGTGGGTCACCGTGGGCCATGATGGATCATAGTAGGCCATGACGGTCATGATGGTTTACCATGTGCCCTGGTGGGTCACCGTGGGCCATGATAGGCCACGGTGGGACATAGTGGGTCACGATGGTTCGCGGTGGGCCATGATGTGTCACGGTGGGCCTTTATGGCACACGGTGGGCCATGTTGGGTCACGGTGGGCCTTTATGGCACACGGTGGGCCATACTGGGTCACGGTGGGCCATGATGGGTCACGGTGGGCCATAATGGGTCACGGTTGGTTTTTATGAAAACAATGTATTACAAACCTCAATCTCAGCATAGGGCTGTCCCTTGTCCACATGTCCTCCGTCGTCCACGAGGGTGTTGATCAGTTTGCCAGCAGACGGCGCGCGCAACTTGGACGGATCCTTCTCCTTCTCGAACACCACGGTCTGGTTGCCTATCACTATCCTGTACTTGTCCACTTCGTCACGGAGGTAGGTAGTGAAGGAGGCACCGTCGATTGAAAGGAGCATACCTGAAAGAAAAAGTATATTTTAATATCTTGATAATGACATTTGGCTTCGTCGTTCATGGCTACTTGCCCAAGATAGTCATTGCTTGGCCTATGGTGAACGTTGACGCTTCATATTTACTTCTAGTGGCCCATGGTAACCCCAAATGGCCGCCAGTGACCTACGTTAAACAACGGTGACCTAGAAAGTCCCACAGTTGCCGATAATGGCACACGGTGACCCATAATGGGCCACGGTAATCACAGTGCCACAATGACCTATAATGGCACACGGTAACCTACAAAAGCCCACGTTAATCCATAATGGCCCACTGTCTACTTGGTTTACTAGTTTACTTGGTCTACTAGTCTACTTGGTCTACTAGTCTACTTGGTCTACTAGTCTACTTGGTCTACTAGTCTACTTGGTCTACTAGTCTACTTGGTCTACTAGTCTACTTGGTCTACTAGTCTACTTGACTACTAGTCTACTTGGTCTTCTAGTCTACTCGGTCTTCTTGTCTACTGAGTCTACTGGTCTACTAGGTCTACTCAGTCTACTCACCTCCATCAGTAAGCTTGTGCACCTCCATCTCTTTAAAGCTGCCGTTCATCGCGAGGAAGTAAGAGGTCGGACCGGACTTGGTAGCGTAGACCTTGTATTTGGAGCCGGTGTGGATCAGTTCCACCTCCACGCAGTTCGAAAGGGCGCTTGATCCTTGGATTTGACCCCTGAGGACAAATTAGTAGAGGGTTTTTAGAGGCATCATCATCATCAGCCTATAATGCTCCCACTGCTGGGACACAGGCTTCCTCTCTGTGAGAGAGGTGGGCCCTAATCCACCACGCGGACCCAGTGCGGGTTGGTAGATGTCACATATTGTCTTCGAATTTGATGGTTCTAGGAGTCTAGGACATGCCGGTTTCTACACGATGTTTTCCTTCACCGTTTTGAGAGCAGTGGGGATGAAGTAAATTACACAAAGTAATGCGCCTGGCTGGGTTCGAACCCACGATCTACAACTCGTGAGTCGGTGCCGATACCATTGGGCCACCACTGCTCAATATTAAAAGAATAATCAACTGCTACTTATATGCGAAAGTTTATGAGGATGGATGGATATTTGTCTCTTACACAGAAAAACTATTGAACATATTATATGGATTAAATTTGGTACACAGAGGGATTAACACATAGGATACGTTTTATCCCGATTTTGGTTCCCGTGACATAATTTTCGGGTTTTGAAATGTGACAACCCTAGTATGACGTCACTAACGAAGAATTGTTACTGTGTTAAAATGTAATTTTTCTTATTTTACGCAGTTTTATTTATTTTTTACAGTATTTTTCACTTATACTTAACTTACAACGCCTCCGCGGATCGGACGGAGATTTTTTAAATATATCGTATGGGAAGATTAAAGGAGAGTTTTGCCCAGCAGTGGGTCACAGTATACAGGATATGTTTTTTTTTTTAAGTAAGGGAGAAGACAATCTGAGAAATTGATATCAGTGTAAAATGCTTATGATGATGACGAACACTTACTTCTCAAGCGCACTCTTGAACTCCTGGAAGTTGGCGGTGATGATGGCGTCCGCTATGAGGATGGAGCCGCAGATAACACCCAACATTATGTCAGGCTTCTCCGATTGCATCTGTAAAGAGACAGGAACTATTTAAACCTGGTTTTAGGTTAAATTCAATGTCGATCATTGCACATCAGGCGAGATACCGATCAAACGCGAGCTTATCATAAAAATGAAGTCAAAGGAAAAAAAAAATATCTTCGCGGGAAAAATATTTTCTATAAACGTAACTAAAGGAATGAGGTGGTTTTTTATTTTTTTATTTATCCGTCTAATTGGTCTACCAAGTAAGTCTACTTCCCCGCAATAAACATGTCCAAGGCGATATCGATAACATGATTTTGATTATTGGTCTATTCCGTCTACTTGACTCTGTCGGTCTACTCACTAAGCAATAAGAACACCCAAGAAGAAGGCTGTATAGGTAACACGATTCTGACTATTGGTCTGCTCTATTTGGTCTATCGGTCTACTGGTCTTTTCACCTTTTCAGCAATTAGCACGTCAAAAATGCGGTATTTATAACATGATTCTAAGTATTGGTCTACTCCCGTCTACTCGGTCTACTGGTCTACTCACCCTCTCAGCAATAAGCGCGTCCAGCCAGGCTGTGTCGATATCATTGTTCTGGAAGGCGCCGGTCTCCAACAAGGTGATCAGGTACTCCACTGTGGTACGGAAGTCACCTCGGATGCTCAACTCTTTGAGGGCTATAACTAGATTCCTGTGGAAAAGACATAGTAATTAATTTTATAACTAGTTGGTCTTCTTAGTTTCCATAGCATGATGTTTTAAAGCCTATAGCTTTCCTCAATAAATGAACTATCAAATAGAAAAAGATTTTTTTTTTAATTTGAACCAGTAGTTCCCGAGTTTAGCTCGTTCAACCAAATTAACAAACTATTCAGCTTTATAACGATAGTATAGATTGAAGACAAGCAGACGTAAAATACATATTGTATCTTTTCTGCCTTTTGCCGATATCCATAAACGCTATTTAGAACGTACTACGGCTGTGCGTACTCAAATTGTCCAAGTATGTTTGGCAGGGCCGGAAACATATCCAAGTCTTTATTTACTACACGAAACACATTTTATCTATGACGTGGCACAACGCGACCCTCGCACACTGAAATAGCGACTCAAAACCTAACTTATCAGTATCGTTGCGTCACGATGTGAATTGACCTTTAGCGCCATTTCACGATTTCCCAAAAATAAGTCATAGCAACTGAATGAGAGTAAGTTCATTTATATTGAAAAAAGAAAATAATAAAGTACCGACAATATCGAAAGAACCGGGACTGCGGGATTAAGAAACGGGAAAAAAAACCGGTACCGAAAATTCCGGGTTTTGCCGGTATTTTCGGTACTGACATTTAACGGGAGCATGCCCTAGTTCCTACTTACTCTCTAGCCTGTTCTCTGGTCTCTCCCCAAGAGAAGCAATGTCCGAACTGTGAGTCAGCAAACTCGTGCAGTCCACCCGACGCTGCCACGCTGAAGTAGCCCCACACGTTCTTGGATGAGCGGAAGTTCAACTCCTGGACTGTACCTGAAGATGGCTTGAAACCTGGACAACAAAAGAAAAGGAAAATAACATTAAAAAAATAGACTTGTATATAAACGCCTACCAGAAGTCTGCGTTTCCATTGAGGCGGAGCAGAGCAGAGCGGAGAGCGATTCACCAATCACATGGCTTGAAATCGACATCTCTTCTCCACTCAAGCCATGTGATTGGTGAATTTCTCTCCGCTCTGCTCCGCTTCGCCTCAGTGGAAACGCAACCAAAAAGTGCCTATTTTAAAACAAAAAAATCAAATTACCTGCCAGAATTGTTGTGTTCTTCATTAACTATGTATTTTAAAAATGTTCTTAATTTAAGCTTTACTCTGCACGGAGCATCAATTCCATGCTGTTACCGTAGAAGGGCGTTGGTAGCTGCGCTGCAGTTCTATACTTTTGCAGCTATCATCGATCTACTTGTTGTATTTATTCTTTAGTTATGGTTCCGAAATAAACTTTTTAATCTTTAATCTTTTAATGAATGCTCACCAAATTGTGTTTCATAAAGTATCATCATCGTTAAATAACAGTCAGAAGCTCGAAAGTCTGACAACCAGTCTTACCATGGAGTATCGTATTACGTAGTTACTGGGTTGTGGAGGTACGATATGCAGTCGCTCCATGTAAAATACTGATATTCAGCTGCATATAGTTCGACTGGAAGCCGACCACAAAATAATTGGGAAAACGCTAGGCAGAAGATGATCTTACCTTCATCAGGGTTCTCAGAGGTGATCCTAGCAGCGATGACATGTCCCCAGGGTGAGGGACGCTGCTTGGGCTCGTCGAACTCGATCTGAGAGAGGCCCCAAGGAGACTCGCCGTACAGGAGACGAATGTCTTTGATGTGGTATAGAGGAAGACCCATGGCGATCTGGAGAAAGAATAATACAATAACTGCTGTTTTTGAACTTGGTCTACTAAGTATTGTGGTCTACTTGGTCTACTAAGTATTGTGGTCTACTTGGTCTATTGGTCTACTAAGTATTGTGGTATACTTGGTCTATTGATCTACTAAGTCTTAAATATAGTTGGGAACAAAGAAACGACATAAATACATTTTAGGTTAAACATATCATCCACTTTTTAGAACATCACATACTCCACCATATTATGATAAAACTGTTGTGCGCCACCCTAGATGGTATACTTGGTCTACTGGGCATATTGGTCTACTCGGTCCTTTAGTCCTTTGACATGGTGGTCCTATGTGGTCTAATTTGTCTATTATACTACGGTATATGTGACTATGAGTGATAAAATCCAGCAGTACACAGGGTCTCTTTAGTCTATCTGTTTGGTCTACTTGGTCTTTTAGTCTACTCAGTCTTCTGGTCACCTTAGTCTACTAGTATACCCGGTTTATTGGTCTTTTCATGAATTTAGACTACCTGGTCTCATGGTCTACTCAGACTACTCGGTCTTTCGGTCACCTTGATCAAATGGTCAATTATATCTGTAGGTAAATTCATACTTCTCACTCTACTGGTCTACTCAGTCTACTGGTCTTTCGGTCTACTAACCTGCAGCTGCGCGGCGGGTAGATTGACATCGGCCACCATCTCAGTACAAGGATGCTCCACTTGCAGTCGAGGGTTGAGCTCCAGGAAGTAGTAAGCACCAGTCGCAGGCTCGTATAGGTACTCCACTGTGCCAGCACTCACGTAGCCCACCATTTTTGCTAGACGTACGGCGGCCTGAAAAAAAAACGTAATATTACAAACTATTTTTAACCGACTTCAAAAAAAAAGTAGGTTCTCAGTTCGACCTGTATGTATGTATGTATGTATGTATGTATGTATGTATGTATGTTTGTCCGCGATTATCTCGCGTATGGCTGAACGGATTTTGATGCAGTTTTCAGGAAAGTGTTCATTACATTCTGGAGAAGGTTTTAGTATATAACACTAATAGATATCCCGTGACGTTGCCCGCGTGGATCCGTTTTGCTTACTTGGATCGTAGATTTTCAGGTACGATTGCATGTTTGTCCGCAATTATCTCGCGTTTGACGGAACCGATTTTGATGAAGTTTTCAGGAAAGTGTTCATTACATTCTGGAGAAGGTTTTAGTATATAACAATAATGGATACCTCGTGAAGTTGCCCGCATAGATCCGTTTTTGTTGCTTACTAGGATTGTAGATTTTCAAAGACGCCGATTATATGAAGATTTTTTAACCGACTTCAAAAAAAAAGTAGGTTCTCAGTTCGACCTGTATGTATGTATGTATGTATGTATGTTTGTCCGCGATTATCTCGCGTTTGGATGAACGGATTTTGATACAGTTTTCAGGAAAGTGTTCATTACATTCTGGAGAAGGTTTTAGTATATAACACTAATAGATATCCCGTGACGTTGCCCGCGTGGATCCGTTTTGCTTACTTGGATCGTAGATTTTCAGGGATGATTGCATGTTTGTCCGCAATTATCTCGCGTTTGGCTGAACCGATTTTGATGCAGTTTTCAGAAAAGTGTTTGTTACATTCTGGGGAAGGTTTTAGTATATGTATAACAATAATGGATATCTCGTGAAGTTGCTTAAATAGATCCGTTTTGCTTAATAGGATTGTAGATTTTTCAAAGACGCCGATTTTATGAAGATTTTTGTTGTTGATTATCTCAACTAAAAAGGGAAAAAAAAAACTTTTTGGAAAAAAGGGAACCGACTTCAAAACCAAACACAAAAAAATATAAAATAACTTTTCTTTCGGAAGTCGGTGGCCATAATATTATGTCAATGAAATAAAAAAAAACAAAGCCACCGACTTCCGAAAGAAAAGTTATTTTATATTTTTTTGTGTTTGGTTTTGAAGTCGGTTCCCTTTTTTCCAAAAAGTTTTTTTTTTCCCTTTTTAGTTGTTGTGATTAGAAAGAAAGGTATTATTAGACTCACACAGAACAGAAAAACAACATAAAACAAAACAAAATAATATAAAAAAAAGAAAATAATAAAACTAAGTAAGGGACTTTACTCATGACGCGATGCAACGCGATTCCAACGAATTCCAACTACAAGTGAAAATCAACCTTACCACTATGACATTAGACATAAAAACACGTTGTGATCTATGGGTAGATGAAAAACAAAACACGATGGCCATGACAACGTCAATTCAATCGAATTGCATCTTTATTTCTTAGTGGTAAGGTTGATTTTCACTTGTAGTTGGGATTCGTTCGAATCGCGTCGCGTCTTAGTGGCAAGGTTGATTTTCACTTGTACTTGGAATTCGTTTGAATCGCGTAGCATCGCGCCATGAGTAAAGTCTCTAACAGGTTTGGTCTTGTATGAGCCCAAAAGGCCCCTATCTCAGCATGTGCTGTGACATTTTTATAAAAAGTCACAGCGCTGGTTTTCTTTGTTGTTTTTATTTTTCTTTAGATAGAAAAGTTAGAGTCGAGTACGACTCGAATCTGCGTTCTTCTATCAGATCATTCAAATATTTGTTTTATGCGTGGATGGGGTGGGATGCGTGGACGCTGTCCTCTCCTCTCGCTCACGGGTCCCGCCTCCTCCTTCACTGGTGTGACTGCTTAGCAGAAGGAGGCGACCGCTTCCCAACGGCCAGTTTACATATAGAAATGTTTGATACAGGCCTTGAGTTGCCACCAGTAGCGAATTCACGTACTCTACAAAGTATAACCCGATTCATTGAAGAAAGGAATCTTAAATGGCGGCGCTTATCGTGTCCTCTCGCTCGCACACTAGTGCCGTCTATACTCAATCCCGCGCGTAGCGTAAGCAGAAAAAAAAATAGTCTTGATATCTTGACGCGCTCAGTGATCTTTTTTAAAGAATATTTACTATAGTTTTCTGTTATTTTTCCGTTATTACCTGTTGATTATTGTTGTTGCATTTTGTTTTATTGTTAGGTTAAGTTTGAGAAATGATTGTGATGCAGTCTTGTTTTTATTATTTATAATTTGAAAAAAACTTTAACTTGAAATCTACTGAGACTGTACTACACACATCAA
Source organism: Agrotis clavis (assembly GCA_954870645.1). Lineage (NCBI taxonomy): Eukaryota > Metazoa > Arthropoda > Insecta > Lepidoptera > Noctuidae > Agrotis > Agrotis clavis. The sequence goes on from OX940945.1 coordinate 9,239,119, forward strand.
AAGTGTCTAGGGATCAAGCATTTTTATGCGGATTTCTTGAGATTGAGATGTGGCTTTGTAATAAATTTATGATTTTATAAATTTATATGGATCCTTTTTGGTGCATTTCATAATTTGAATCAGGAACTGTAAATCAAATTCGAGTAAAAGATGAAAATCAGCTGTCAATATTTTCCCTATAAAAACATACAACGCATTGAAGACATTATTAGTGCTACTGTTTCCCTACTACTGATTAAAACCAACGTTATTATGGAGCGGCGACGTCATTTAAGCAGGGAAGAAATGCTCAGAGCCGTGGGAATGATAGAAGCTGGTTCCCGGCAACGTACTGTGGCTTTAGCTCTGAATACAAGTCAGAGTGTTATCAGTCGACTTTGGACACGTTACCGAAGCACTGGTACCGTGGCTGAGCGCCATGGAGGACGTTATCGCTGCACCACACGGAGACAAGACCGATACATTCAAATCTTAACTCGAAGAGCTCCAACAATAACCGCCATGATGTTAGCCGTGAGGCTTCATCACTCTTCAGGGAACTTAATTAGCGACCAAACAGTCAGAAACCGCTTTCATGAAGTGAACCTTCATTCCCGAAGACCGCTACGGGTACCACCTATAGCAATGCACAATCGTAGGATTCGATATCAATGGGCTCTTGAACACAGAAATTGGGCAGAAGAACAATGGCGTTTCGTGTGCTTTTCTGATGAGTCTCGTTTTGGTATGAGACCGGATACAAGACGTATACGACACTGGAGAACCCCTGGACGCCAACAGCGATTAAAATCCTGCCAGGAAGTCCATCCTTATAGTGGTGGAACCATCATGGTATGGGCGGGTATGTGGATCGGCGGAAGAACTGAGTTGATTTGGATCAGAGGCAACCTCAACGCTCAAATTTATGCTGAGACGATTGTATCAGACGTCATCGTTCCTCTACAAGTGCAAATCGGTCCCTTATTTCAGTTAATGCATGATAATGCACGACCGCACACCGCAAGAGTTGTAAGACAGACTCTCGCCGCAGCTAACATCAATGTCCTGCCCTGGCCTGCTCAGTCGCCAGACTTGAACCCGATTGAGCATGCATGGGATATGCTACAGAGAAGAGCTCTGCCGAATATGGAGGGTATCCAGTCGCAAGAAGACCTTTTTTTGTTGTTGCAACGAACATGGGCGGCCATTCCACAGCGTGATTTGGATGAACTCATTTTGAGTATGCCAAACCGATGTTCTTGTGTTGTTAGTGTTCGCGGTAGAAACACGGATTATTAATTGTTTAAGTTACCCAATAAAATTTTAAAGAAAACTGTTATTTCAGTCTTTTTTTCGAACTTTAATGTTAGTGGTTCAAATGTCAAAAATCCCTTTATTAGGAAAATGGCAAATTTCTTTATGAATGCAAAGGTGACTTGGTTTATCGTTACTGTGACAAACGATAACACTTTATTTGATGAATCCTTAAAGAACATTTTAATTAATATCAATCAGGAGAAAAGTTATTGCAAAAATATATGTTGATCCCTAGACACTTTTGATGTGTGTATCTGTCAACGCAAGTACAAGCCGCCATTTTAGATTTCTTTCTTCAATGAATCGGGTTATAACTAATGTCTTACTTGCGCCGCGCTACGGCTATAAGGGAAGTATAGGCAGATAATGATGTTGATGAATGTTGTGTCCTGGGCCTCCCACGACTAATTTAAAAGACAGTTTAATGATGAACAAGAATGTAATTGAAAAATCATGTTAAACACAGCACACAAAAAAAGTTTCCATCTTGCAATGCTGAATGCTCCTGTATTGGATGCATTCAATAATAATTTTAAAAAATATGAAAAATATGCGTTCGGAAATGCTAGTATACTACAATGAAGACATACCTTTTCCATCTCGATGAACACTTCAGGCTTGGCGATGGCCGCGGGCGCCTCCTCAATGATCTTCTGATGACGGCGCTGAATGGAGCAGTCGCGACCGAAGAGGGAAATGGCGTTACCTGTAAATAAAATGCAGTTTAGAACAATGAAGTCTTTTAAAAATTGAGTTGCAAAAATCCAACCAAAACGACAAACAAACAAGCAAGAAAAGTGAGTGTATAAAAACGTAGGAAAAATAAGCTATTTCTCGGAAGAGTTAAGGCCAGGTTCCAGTACAGTCCGCAGCTATGAGCGCACTACCTCAGCCCCCGCAAAGGGGCGGGGCAAGTCGACAGCGGTGCGGGCGGGAGGGACCGTGTGTGTATATGCCACAGCGTAGCGTAATGCAGTAAGTCAATTACGTACGAGTGTGTCTGGATTAGATTTTCGTAAAATGATATTCGAGATAGTTTTGATTTTACAAAGTGCATACAATGGAGTACTTTCTTAGGCAGCAGTATATTTAATATGTGCCGAGTTTGGGCTCGTTTTGTTATGATGACATCTTACCTGCGGACTTGATGGAGTGACCTGAAGGTCTACATCGGTGACTGCCACTGGAACTCGGCGACGGATCGAACTAGATGTGCCGAGTTTGGGCTCATTTTGTTAGTTATGATGAGATCTTACCTCCGGACTTGATGGAGTGACCTGAAGGTCTACATCGGTGACTGCCACTGGAACTCGGCGACGGATTGAACTAGATGTGCCGAGTTTGGGCTCGTTTTGTTAGTTATGATGAGATCTTACCTCCGGACTTGATGGAGTGACCTGAAGGTCTACATCGGTGACTGCCACTGGAACTCGGCGACGGATCGAACTAGATGTGCCGAGCTTGGGCTCATTCTGTTAGTTATGATGAGATCTTACCTCCGGTCTTGATGGAGTGACCTGAAGGTCTACATCGGTGACTGCCACTGGAACTCGGCGACGGATCGAACTAGATGTGCCGAGTTTGGGCTCGTTTTGTTAGTTACGATGAGATCTTACCTCCGGAATTGATGGAGAGACCTGAAGGTCTACATCGGTGACTGCCACTGGAACTCGGCGACGGATCGAACTAGATGTGCCGAGTTGGGCTCGTTTTGTTAGTTGTGATGAGATATTACCTCCGAACTTGATGGAGTGACCTGAAGGTCTACATCAGTGACTGCCACTGGAACTCGGCGACGGATCAAACTAGATGTGCCGAGTTTGGGCTCGTTTTGTAAGTTATGATGAGATCTTACCTCCGGACTTGATGGAGTGACCTGAAGGTCTACATCGGTGACTGCCACTGGAACTCGGCGACGGATCGAACTAGATGTGCCGAGTTTGGGCTCGTTTTGTTAGTTATGATGAGATCTTACCACCGGACTTGATGGAGTGACCTGAAGGTTTACATAGGGGAGTCGGAAACTCGGCACATCTAGTTCGATCCGTTGCCGAGTGCCAGTGGCAGTCACCGATGTAGACCTTCAGGTCACTCCATCAAGTCCGTTGGTAAGATCTCATCATAACTAACAAAACGAGCCCAAACTCGGCACATATATTTCGATCCGTCGCCGAGTTCCAGTGGCAGTCACCGATGTAGACCTTCAGGTTACGCCATCAAGTCCGTTGGTAAGATCTCATCATAACTAACAAAATGAGCCCAAACTCGGCACATCTAGTTCGATCCGTCGCCGAGTTCCAGTGGCAGTCACCGATGTAGACCTTCAGGTCACTCCATCAAGTCCGTACGTAAGATCTCATCATAACTAACAAAATGAGCCCAAACTCGGCACATCTAGTTCGATCCGTCGCCGAGTTCCAGTGGCAGTCACCGATGTAGACCTTCAGGTCACTCCATCAAGTCCGGTGGTAAGATCTCATCATAACTTACAAAACGAGCCCAAACTCGGCACATCTAGTCCGATCCGTCGCCGAGTTCCAGTGGCAGTCACCGATGTAGACCTTCAGGTCACTCCATCAAGTCTGGTGGTAAGATCTCATCATAACTAACAAAACGAGCCCAAACTCGGCACATCTAGTTCGATCCGTCGCCGAGTTCCAGTGGCAGTCACCGATGTAGACCTTCAGGTTACGCCATCAAGTCCGTTGGTAAGATCTCATCATAACTAACAAAATGAGCCCAAACTCGGCACATCTAGTTCGATCCGTCGCCGAGTTCCAGTGGCAGTCACCGATGTAGACCTTCAGGTTACGCCATCAAGTCCGTTGGTAAGATCTCATCATAACTAACAAAACGAGCCCAAGCTCGGCACATATATTTCGATCCGTCGCCGAGTTCCAGTGGCAGTCACCGATGTAGACCTTCAGGTTACGCCATCAAGTCCGTTGGTAAGATCTCATCATAACTAACAAAACGAGCCCAAACTCGGCACATATATTTCGATCCGTCGCCGAGTTCCAGTGGCAGTCACCGATGTAGACCTTCAGGTTACGCCATCAAGTCCGTTGGTAAGATCTCATCATAACTAACAAAATGAGCCCAAACTCGGCACATCTAGTTCGATCCGTCGCCGAGTTCCAGTGGCAGTCACTGATGTAGACCTTCCGGTCACTCCATCAAGTCCGTACGTAAGATCTCATCATAACTAACAAAATGAGCCCAAACTCGGCACATCTAGTTCGATCCGTCGCCGAGTTCCAGTGGCAGTCACTGATGTAGACCTTCAGGTCACTCCATCAAGTCCGGAGGTAAGATCTCATCATAACTTACAAAACGAGCCCAAACTCGGCACATCTAGTTCGATCCGTCGCCGAGTTCCAGTGGCAGTCACCGATGTAGACCTTCAGGTCACTCCATCAAGTCCGGAGCTAAGATCTCATCATAACTTACAAAACGAGCCCAAACTCGGCACATCTAGTTCGATCCATCGCCGAGTTCCAGTGGCAGTCACCGATGTAGACCTTCAGGTCACTCCATCAAGTCTGGTGGTAAGATCTCATCATAACTAACAAAACGAGCCCAAACTCGGCACATCTAGTTCGATCCGTCGCCGAGTTCCAGTGGCAGTCACCGATGTAGACCTTCAGGTTACGCCATCAAGTCCGTTGGTAAGATCTCATCATAACTAACAAAACGAGCCCAAACTCGGCACATATATTTCGATCCGTCGCCGAGTTCCAGTGGCAGTCACCGATGTAGACCTTCAGGTTACGCCATCAAGTCCGTTGGTAAGATCTCATCATAACTAACAAAATGAGCCCAAACTCGGCACATCTAGTTCGATCCGTCGCCGAGTTCCAGTGGCAGTCACCGATGTAGACCTTCCGGTCACTCCATCAAGTCCGTACGTAAGATCTCATCATAACTAACAAAATGAGCCCAAACTCGGCACATCTAGTTCGATCCGTCGCCGAGTTCCAGTGGCAGTCACTGATGTAGACCTTCAGGTCACTCCATCAAGTCCGGAGGTAAGATCTCATCATAACTTACAAAACGAGCCCAAACTCGGCACATCTAGTTCGATCCGTCGCCGAGTTCCAGTGGCAGTCACCGATGTAGACCTTCGTCACTCCATCAAGTCCGGAGCTAAGATCTCATCATAACTTACAAAACGAGCCCAAACTCGGCACATCTAGTTCGATCCGTCGCCGAGTTCCAGTGGCAGTCACCGATGTAGACCTTCAGGTCACTCCATCAAGTCTGGTGGTAAGATCTCATCATAACTAACAAAACGAGCCCAAACTCGGCACATCTAGTTCGATCCGTCGCCGAGTTCCAGTGGCAGTCACCGATGTAGACCTTCAGGTTACGCCATCAAGTCCGTTGGTAAGATCTCATCATAACTAACAAAACGAGCCCAAACTCGGCACATCTAGTTCGATCCGTCGCCGAGTTCCAGTGGCAGTCACCGATGTAGACCTTCAGGTCACTCCATCAAGTCCGGAGGTAAGATCTCATCATAACTAACAAAACGAGCCCAAACTCGGCACATCTAGTTCGATCCGTCGCCGAGTTCCAGTGGCAGTCACCGATGTAGACCTTCAGGTCACTCCATCAAGTCTGGTGGTAAGATCTCATCATAACTAACAAAACGAGCCCAAACTCGGCACATCTAGTTCGATCCGTCGCCGAGTTCCAGTGGCAGTCACCGATGTAGACCTTCAGGTTACGCCATCAAGTCCGTTGGTAAGATCTCATCATAACTAACAAAACGAGCCCAAACTCGGCACATCTAGTTCGATCCGTCGCCGAGTTCCAGTGGCAGTCACCGATGTAGACCTTCAGGTCACTCCATCAAGTCCGGAGGTAAGATCTCATCATAACTAACAAAACGAGCCCAAACTCGGCACATCTAGTTCGATCCGTCGCCGAGTTCCAGTGGCAGTCACCGATGTAGACCTTCAGGTCACTCCATCAAGTCCGGAGGTAAGATCTCATCATAACTAACAAAACGAGCCCAAACTCGGCACATCTAGTTCGATCCGTCGCCGAGTTCCAGTGGCAGTCACCGATGTAGACCTTCAGGTCACTCCATCAAGTCCGGTGGTAAGATCTCATCATAACTTACAAAACGAGCCCAAACTCGGCACATCTAGTTCGATCCGTCGCCGAGTTCCAGTGGCAGTCACCGATGTAGACCTTCAGGTCACTCCATCAAGTCCGTACGTAAGATCTCATCATAACTAACAAAACGAGCCCAAACTCGGCACATCTAGTTCGATCCGTCGCCGAGTTCCAGTGGCAGTCACCGATGTAGACCTTCAGGTTACGCCATCAAGTCCGTTGGTAAGATCTCATCATAACTAACAAAACGAGCCCAAACTCGGCACATCTAGTTCGATCCGTCGCCGAGTTCCAGTGGCAGTCACCGATGTAGACCTTCAGGTCACTCCATCAAGTCCGGAGGTAAGATCTCATCATAACTAACAAAACGAGCCCAAACTCGGCACATCTAGTTCGATCCGTCGCCGAGTTCCAGTGGCAGTCACCGATGTAGACCTTCAGGTCACTCCATCAAGTCCGGAGGTAAGATCTCATCATAACTAACAAAACGAGCCCAAACTCGGCACATCTAGTTCGATCCGTCGCCGAGTTCCAGTGGCAGTCACCGATGTAGACCTTCAGGTCACTCCATCAAGTCCGGTGGTAAGATCTCATCATAACTTACAAAACAAGCCCAAACTCGGCACATCTAGTTCGATCCGTCGCCGAGTTCCAGTGGCAGTCACCGATGTAGACCTTCAGGTCACTCCATCAAGTCTGGTGGTAAGATCTCATCATAACTAACAAAACGAGCCCAAACTCGGCACATCTAGTTCGATCCGTCGCCGAGTTCCAGTGGCAGTCACCGATGTAGACCTTCAGGTTACGCCATCAAGTCCGTTGGTAAGATCTCATCATAACTAACAAAACGAGCCCAAACTCGGCACATATATTTCGATCCGTCGCCGAGTTCCAGTGGCAGTCACCGATGTAGACCTTCAGGTCACTCCATCAAGTCCGTACGTAAGATCTCATCATAACTAACAAAATGAGCCCAAACTCGGCACATCTAGTTCGATCCGTCGCCGAGTTCCAGTGGCAGTCACTGATGTAGACCTTCAGGTCACTCCATCAAGTCCGGTGGTAAGATCTCATCATAACTTACAAAACGAGCCCAAACTCGGCACATCTAGTTCGATCCGTCGCCGAGTTCCAGTGGCAGTCACCGATGTAGACCTTCAGGTCACTCCATCAAGTCTGGTGGTAAGATCTCATCATAACTAACAAAACGAGCCCAAACTCGGCACATATATTTCGATCCGTCGCCGAGTTCCAGTGGCAGTCACCGATGTTGACCTTCAGGTCACTCCATCAAGTCCGGAGGTAAGGTCTCATCATAACTAACAAAAAGAGCCCAAACTCGGCACATCTAGTTCGATCCGTCGCCGAGTTCCAGTGGCAGTGACCGATGTAGACCTTCAGGTCACTCCATCAAGTTCGCATCCTAGCTAAAAAATAAGTGGTCCATAAAAAAAAATTACATCGTTTCAAAATCACTTGACTATTTTATTCTATTCCCGCAACTAACACGTAATCGCTTGTGTACTGTGTGACTTTGTTTCCATGTAGTAGTTCAGTTCTATGCCTGCTTACGTAACCGCGCGGGGGGAATTTTTGCGCAGCAACGACGTACGTCCATCCTCTATCACGCCTCGGCGGGTACTGGCGAGCGCCCGGTGAGCGAAATAATGCCAATATTTTGGGTATTTTATTTCTTGGAGAAAAATTATAACGAAATTTTAAAATTTGCTTTTACCATGCACTTCTAAATAATGAGCTGTTTTTATTTTTATAAGTTTCATATAAATTCATTGTGAAATCTCTAAGCAGTGGATGTTTGAAAATTGTGATTTAGTGTCATGTTTGAGATTTTTTTCTATCGAGCCAATTATTCCAATTCGTGTTTCTATCTTTACCATTCACTCGAGGATATGTTCAACTTTAATATTATGATTTTTTTTTATTAAAAATATCATTGTTAATGAGACTTTCAGACGTTTGAAAATCTTAAAAATTACTGAAAGCCCGCCTTAACGATGAAATGAAACTATTAAACCAATCTTTTAAAATGTTACATTTTTTTCAATGGTTTTTATCTGAGTACAGAATTTTATTTTTAACCGTCTTCAAAAGAAGGAGGTTTCCAATTCGATCAATATGTTTTTTTTTTGTATGATTGATGATGATTACTCCAAGGTTTCTGGTCCGATTTGTATGATTCTTTTTTTCTAAGATGCAGCTTTCATTCGGTCCCATAAAAATTTCATTGGGTTTGGTTCAGAAGTTATTATTTTATTATTATTATGAGCATTTTTCGCTTATTATGTAAAGGGACGATGTTATTACCGGTACTACGGATTGACATTCTACTGCATTATGTAAGAAAAAGTTACTACAAGAAAAAGCCCACTAGCTATTTTTTTTTTGTCCTACGATAAAAGTAGAAACTAGGTAAGGAAATATGCTGTAGAAACATAAAGCGAACGAAGTCACAGGTAAAAGTTAGTTTGATACTACTTACCGTACTGATCAGCCAAGAGTTGTACTTCCAAATGCCGGGCAGACTTTGCAAGTTTCATCACAAATATGGGAGATCCCGGCACTTCAGCTTGAACCTAGAAAATATTAAGGTTGTACAGCACTAGGCACTAGTAGAAATATCTATGGGTGTTGCTAGGATACCAACCGTTATTTTTCCTTTACGTCACTCGTTTAAAAATTGTGATATAAGAAATGTCGTGTGCTCACTATCTAATATCTTTATACGAGCAATTCTTGTATATTTATATATAATCAGGATCTCGGAAATGGCTCCAAGGATTTTCATGAAAGTTACAGATTAGGGGTTTTTCGGCTCAAGGAATCGATTTATCAAGGTCCCAGGTTCGAGAAAAGCTCGGTTCCCAAGATATAGACATTTTAAAAACCGAGCGTAGCTCGGTCAACCAGATAATAAATACATTAAACTCTCAGTGTAGTGTTCCAGTGATTTAAAAATAAACCGTCTCTAGAGATTTGGACATACCACAACCAGTGTATAATACTTAACCACTTCCTTAATCCACTACAGCTGGTAAGAAACCACCCTCCGTTAGCTATATCAGAAAATTTAATAATTAAAAAAAAAATTGTTGCCCTACACTAAGAATTTCTCCTGTGTCGTGGGTGCCTTTAAAAATGTAGAAACGTACATACACAAACACCCAGACCCGGAACAAATACTTGTAGATTATACAAATATTTTCTCCGTGCGAGAATCAAACCCGCGACACGTACCGCAGCAGTCCATTCGTTCAGCCACTGAGCTAATCGTGCTGTCAATGGGGAAGGCCGGTCAAAGCTAATTGTAGATGGCGCCACCATAGCTAAGTCCTAATCCGACCAATGAGGTAGTACTATTTTGAAGTACCTATAAGATTTGAACCAATGACGATATATTATTAGACTCCGCATGCACGATCTAAGGAACAAAAACTATTCTGTCAACTCGCTGAGGTACTACGTAAGCGAGGGGGACGGGGTACTGCGTTGTGATTGGCTAACTCAAGGTCTGTTCTGTCTCAACGTATGTTTACGGCTCACAGGATTGGTCGAAATGAGACGGATATAAGACTTTTTTGCCTAATGTGTTGACAGACATCGCATCGGTCGCTTGTTATTAGGAGTCTAGTAATAAATCGTCGTTGATTTGAACCAATGACGATGCTTGGAACAAGCTATACTAGCGCCATTAGTTCCCCAGTTGCCGTCCCCATAGAAAAGTAGGAGACCTTTGAAGTCGGTTAAAAACAGACCTTACAACACTTATTTTGAAGCCCTTTTCTCAATAAAATCGTATTATTGTGTATCATCAGCTAATCACTTTACTAACCTGTCTGAACGAACTGTTGAACTCATCAGGATTGTCCACCTTCCTGATACCCTTGCCACCGCCACCTTCTGAAGCCTTGATCATCACCGGGAAACCTGAACAACGGAGATAAACAAACTTTACCACAATTTTACGTAAAAACTGATAGAAAACATTGTGAGGAAACCTGCATGTCCTAGAACCAAGAATTTCAAGACAATGACATCTACCAACCCGCACGGGGCCCGCGTGGTGGATGGCCTACTCCCTCTCACAGAGAGCGGGCCTGTGTCCCAGCAGTGGGAACCATATAGGCTGATGATGATGACTGATAGATAAATATAGAAAATTGCGTTCAAACGAGGGAATAGAAGATTCAGCTTCTGAGTGTGAGTCAGGGTTGGCATGATTAAAACAAGTTGATTTAAAACACCTGTTTAAAACAGTGTTTAAAACAGTTTGAAATTAAACAGTGTTTTTTATTACCCGTTTCAACTACTTTTCAAGGCAGATGAATGCATATAAAATGAAAATAAATTAATATTCAGGAGTCTAGATAGTTTGACATAAAACCTTTTGAGTCTAATGCCATTGTTATGTCATATTTTTTACTTTTATTGGCATTGTATTGAAACAATGCATAAAATTATTAGAAAAAAATAAACATCACAATATGTTTTTTTCCATTTATCATTTTTCGTTAAAAATTCATTACAAAGGGCGAATTTGAAAAGATGTAGTCTAGAAATGAAACATAATTGATTTATACGTTCAGACATCAACAAACAAGGTGGAATTAATTTGAAAAAAAAAAACCGGCCAAGTGCGTGTCGGGCCACGCACAGTGTAGGGTTCCGTAGTTTCCCATCAAAATACTTATGCGAACTAACCAAACTGATTCGCTGAATTTAATTTTAAAAAGAAGAATGTTCAAAATCGGTCCAGGAGTCTTTGAGAAATCGGGCCAAATACATAAAAAAAAGATTACGACGAATTTAGAACCTCCTCCTTTTTTTGAAGTTAGTTAAAAATAGTTGACAATAAAAACCTACATATCCCCAAAAAAAATACCGTAAAAACATACCTAATAAAGCTGTAAAAATAAAGTTGACAAACTTACATTTGCAGTTGATGAACATGTTCTGCGATACATTTTGTTTAAGAAAATATGTTATCCAAGTACATTTTATAAGTTGGTCGACTATTACTCGTAAAGTTGTAAAGCCTACTTAGTCATGATAATTTTTTTTTAAACTTCGTTATATATGCTACTACTGTGAATTTTTTCACACCCCCAAACATAACCGTTTAGCTGGTAGAGGGGTACGCGACCCCACACTAAGGGGTACGCGAGAAAAAAAAAAACATCCCCACTTTACGTGTACAGGAGGTACCCTAAAAAAAAATATTTTACAAGATTTTATTTTACCACTTTTTTGGCACAACAAATCCGTATATTTACACCAAATTACAGCTCTCTAGTACTGTGCGTCTCTGAGCTAAACTGCGGACAGACGGACGGACGGAGGAACATGGCGAAACTATAAGGGTTCCTTGTTGACTACGGAACCCTAAAAAACCAGAAACTTTAAAAAGAACAAAAAAAGAAAACACTTGTTTAAAACATTTTGAACTGTTTGTTTTATAAATTTGAAAGAAACTGTTTTTTTTTGCAACCCTGGTATGAGTTGTGATAGCCCTATTGGTAAGACGTCTGAAGTACTTATACAGAAGACGCGGGTTCAAATACCACTCGCAGCTGAATTTTTCTTTCCTTATTAAATCATCTATAGTATAGAGCAATTTTATTAGTTGTTAGGGCCCGCAGGCCGGGGGTGCGAGAGATTTCTAGAACGCATGCCACAGGGCCCGCATTCGGGAAACCGTTTTCGTTAGTCGATAGCCCGCGTGCGGGACTGCGGGGTGTAGAAAAGCCTCCATGTTCGTCGCGATTTATTGACAAGAGTGGCATAACCGCATGTTGTATAACGACCGATGAATTTCATTGGTCGATATCACGGTCGGTATAAAGCAAGCGGGGAATCACTGCAGACGGTGTAACGAACACGTATCGACTTGTGACTTTCATTGGTTGTTATCTCGCATGCGAGGACTCCCCGTATGATGTATACCGAACGGGTTACGACCAATGAAAATGCGTTACTATTATAAATGCGAAAGTCTGTGAAATTGAATGGATGGATGTTTGTTACTCTTTCAAGCAAAATCTACTGGATTAGATTTAGTATACCGATAGTTTTTAAACGATAAACGCAAACGCTGAATAGACTTTAATAAATATTCAAATTTATGTGCTTGGGTATAAAGTTGAAGATTTAGTGAAGATTGCATATCGTTTTCGTTTTTTCCAGTCGCTAACGCTTTTTTTTTTTTTTTTAGCGTGGTAAAATCATCAAATGAGTCCTCCAACCCCGGGCAGGGCGGGAGGGACTGTCAGACTTCTACTGACTAAAATCCACGGTGTCCTTCAATAGCCCTTTCTGTTCCGGGGTCACGGTAACAAAATAATCCCGCGACCCCGGCAGGCTTTGGCCCTCGGAGAGGGGGGCCCCGTCATTATGCTGACGCTCTTTGAGGCGCGCGTGGGACACAACGCGCCGTCGACCCGGGCATGGTCCTTGGTCGGGCAGCGAGTTGCCCTTTACTCGCTGCCCGCATGCCCGCGCCTACGGTGGCCGGAGATCGTCTCGCGACGTCCGTCGCCGTGGGCGTGCACCACTGCGGAGTCGCTAACGCTTAGAAATCTTTAATAGATTTTCAACTTTAGGGTCTGGAGTATAAAGTTGATAATCTATTGGGAAGTACCGCGTGTTTAAAATTATAGTTTGAGACTTGTTGCGACTTGGCTAGGGGGGGCTGGATTAACACATAGGATAGTTTTTATGCCGATTTTATCTTCTTGTGTGACATTTTTCTAGTTGTAATGGGCGAAGCCGCTTGCAACAGCTAGTCAAAAATATATATCAACCAGAGAAGAAGAAGAAAGAAGTCTATAGGGGAGGCCTATGTTCAGTAGTGGACGTCTTACGACTGATATGATGATAAAAAAAAAACTCACCAATTTTCTGCGCAGCTTGCAAGCCCTGCTCTGGCGAAGTGACGCATCCCTTAGCGAACAGCTCCGACGATATCTTGATCTTCTTGCTGTTGTACTCGGCTTTCAACTCTGTAGTAATAGAAATAAGGTAGATTTAGTACTAGTAAAGAAATTGCATCTACTAATTCCATGATTCTGCTAGGTAATCCCTAATTTACCCAGAGTCGTCCAGATTTTCCTGGAGTTTCCCAGATATTTCTAGAGTATCCGAGAATTTGCCAACCAGATATTTCTAGCGTCCTAGATCTTCTTAGAGCCGCATACATCTTTCTAGAACCTCCCAAACTTTTCTAGGACCTCGCAGAGTTTCCTAGAGCATTTCAGATTTTCTCAGAATGTCTCAGATTTTCAGATAGATCCTCCCAGTTTTGTCTGTATCTTCCCAGATTTTCCTAGTCTCCCAGATTTTTCCTAAAGCTTCCTAATTTTTGATATATCCTCCCATATTTTTCTATATTCTCCCGGATTTTCTTTATCTTCCCCGATTTTTTTAGATTCTCCCATTTTTTTAGATCCTATCCGATATTCCTCGTCCGTCCCAGATTTTCTTAGAGCCTCACAGATTTTCCAAGAACCTCCCAAATCTTCCTAGAGCCGCCTAGATCTCCTTAAAGATCTCCCCGATTTTTAGAGCCTCCCAGATATTTTTAGAGCCTCCCAAATATTTTTAGCGCCGCCCAGATTTTCCAAGAACCTCTCAGATTATTCCAGAACCTTTAAATAACACAAAATACTCACCACTTCCACTCCAAGGCAAAGTAGGTATCTCAGCAGTCTGCGCCACGATGGAAGAAGCGATCTTGTCTCCGAGAGCCCACATGGCCTTCTCCGGAGGCCCGATGAACACCACGCCCGCACGGTGGAGCAGCTCGGGGAGCTTGGGGTTCTCGGAGGCGTGACCCCAGCCGGCCCATACGGCCTGGGGATAAAAGGAGGGTATTTTTAGGCACAATAAAGATGTAAAAAGACGCGAAAGTATCCTCAGCTTTCGCAATCATAATACTCGTATTAGTAAGAAAGAATAAGATAAAAATAATAAAAGCTATGCAGAGGGCTATGCTCGGAGTCTCTCAGCGCGATCGACTCAGAAATGAGGAGATTCAAGACAAACCAAAGTTGCTAACATAGCCCAACGAATTAGCAAGTTGAAATGGCAGTGGACAGGCCATATACGTTGCATGAAGAACTGGTAGCCAATGGGGCCGTAAGGTTCTGGAATTGCGACCACGCACCGGCAAGCGCAGCGTAGGACGTCCACCCACTAGGTGGACAGACGATCTTATGAAGGCCACAGGATCACGCTGGATGCAAGCCGCTTCCAACCTGTCCTACTGGAAGTCTATAGGGGAGGCCTATGTTCAGCAGTGGACGTCTTACGACTGAAATGATGATGAAGGTAAAATAGTCCGTCACTCCATATAAAAATCTTTTAGGAGTATGAGGAACAGAGTGTAAATTTCCTCGATACTCCAAAGTATGCATTTGATAGATTCAGTGCCACTTTAAGCAGATTTGATGTAGGAGCTTGACACGGCGAGTGTGATCTCCAGTGAGACCATCTACTCCTTATGTTTATCAGACTCAATCACTACTGATTACATCTTTCCTTTTTAGTCTTTTTGTATAGCTTCGACATTTTAATTGTGAAGCAAGAGGGTTGGGGTGATTTTGCAGCTGCTGCTGGTAGGTTTGAGTAGTGCTTTTGATTTCATCCTTCACAGTAAACATGTTGAGGTTATCATGTATTTCATCATTAGTGATGAACCAAGGTGAGTTGCTAATAGTGCGGAGTATTATATTCTGCATTCTTTGCAGGATAGATATGTTCGAGTTACTGGCACTTCCCCACAGCTGTATGCCGTACATCCAAACAGGTTTCTATACTGTCTTATAGATTAGAAGTTTGTTGTCTATGGAGAGTTTGCTGCTACGTCCAAGCCATTTGATAGATAGCTCTTCCGTTACTCGTCATCTTTTTGTAGTTCAGCTGCAAAAATGGAAGCTGAGAAAAGTTGGTAAAAGGCTGGGCAGATGATGACATTTACCTGAACTTGAGTCCTGACAGCGATGTCCACAATGAGCTCGACATTGGCATAGTTATTATTGTTGGAGCCTCCGGGCACGGGTACATAGTGGTCAGCCATTTTGATGTATTCCGCGTTGGCTTTCAGATCTTCCGGGGTCACCTGGAAAGCAAGCAAACAGTTGTTCATATAAGAGAAAAATATTATTTCACCTCACACGCTCGGAAAGATTCTATTTCTCATTCAAAATCTGAGCGCAAAACTCCATTTTGTGCTCTAGAGCACAAAGTGTTGTTCAAAATTCGAACACGTCTTGTATTCAATTGTTTTCTACTCTGGCAGGCGAGCCGCACCCACTACATTTCCTCGCTGTGTGAGGTGAAAAGTTGTGTGTTGCACTCGGCAGCAAAGTTTTTCTGCGTCTCGTACTTTTGAAAACTTCGCATCGCTCAGGATTCTATATTTGAACCGCTCGTTTCTCTCGCGGTTCAATCTTAGAATCCTTCGCTCGCTCAGTTTTCAATTCAAGTACTCGCGCCAAAAATCAACTTTGCAGCCTTGCATAACAAATAACTATTTCTCTTGTAAGTCTAATATCACGGACAACAGTATGGGACTTTACCTATAGTGTGATGAGATTGCAATACGACCGATTCCAAAACTATAACTGAAAATCAACCTTACCACTATGACATAAAACATAAAACACCTTGTTATCTATGGGTAGATGAAAAACAACACACGTTCTCCACGATGACGTCAAATCAATCTAATTGCATCATTATTTCTTAGTAGCAAGGTTGGTTTTCACTTGTGGTTGGAATTGGTCGAATCGTGTCGCATCGCGCCATGGGTATGGTCCCTTAGAATATTGAAAAATAATGGACACGTTTTTATAAGCGTTTTATCTTCGTCATTATTTTTTTATACTCTATATTTCGGACTAATAAATTTTTTTGAGCAAAATACTGCTACAATCTATGGAAGGCTATTACGATATCTTTGGTATTATAAACTCACCATAACAACAAAGCGCACCGCCCGTTCGTTCTTGAACATCTCGTAAGACCATCTTCGCACTGAGCGCATGCATTTTACAGCGCCGATACCGTTGTTAGCTATCAGGACCTGGTGGCGAAAACATTAAAGATTAATAAAATACAAGACGAATATTATACCTATTATAACAGAATGGTTTGCACCCCAGTAATATTCCATCAGCGATAACAATACTGAGCATACATCACCTGTATATATTTGAACTGTCTAACTATCAGTCTATCACGGTTTAAGAGATACAGGCTGGTGACAGTCAAACAGACAGCGGAGTCTTATAGACTCCCGTGTCTTAGTAAAAGAAAGAAAAAACATTTATTTGGCGCAAAGGGACCACGATAGACACACATTCAAAATAAAAATAAACACAGAAAAAAAATCCTAATCTAACACAAGAAAGAATAAAAGAATAATTTTTGTGTGTCTCACGGCTGCGCCAAAAAGGCCCAGTTCAGCAAAATGTCGAGCAACTAGTGCTCGATGCTGGTTTTTAATAAAGCTCTCTTTTGCATACGGAACCCTAAAAATGGTGACCGTCGTTGTTAAATAATTACAGCCGCACAGGCCGATCTTCCGGGTTAAGCCGTGCTTGCCGAGTTTGGTCTGTGGATGGGTGACCATCTGTGATAGCTAGCTTCCTCCGTGTCTCGGAAGGCACGGCTAGACTAATCTCGGCTGTCAATTCTAGATCTTTAACAGTCGTTACTAGTCATAAGCTCTAAAAGTCTGACAACCAGTCTTACCATGGGGTATCGTTTTGTCTAATTACTGGATTGTGTAGGTCAGATAAACAGACGCTCCATGTAAAATACTGATATTCAGCTGCATCTGGCAAAAGAAAAGGCTAGGCAGTCTGATGATGATGTATGTATGTTTGATACTCTTGCACGCATCGTGAGGGTTTGTTTTCATCCGGGCCGCTAGCTCTGAGGCGCTCTTGAAACACGACGCGCCGTCGACCCGGGCATGGTCCATGATCGGACGGCGAGCTACCCATTACTCGTCATCCGCATGCCCGCATGATGATGATGATGAAGATTTAGATAGAGACCTCCTCTAACGGAGAAGATGCTATACTAACCTTGTTTATAGGCTTGGTGCCCTGGAATCTCCTGACGAACTCCTCAGGTGTAGCTACCGTGAAGTCTTTCTCTTGGAAGCGTTGACTGTGGATCACCGTACCTTGGGACATAGACGGCCTGAAATGGAAAAATAAAGATTAAGGTAAATAATTATCATTTTAGCATGCGGGCGGCGAGTAAAGGACAACTCGCTGTCCGACCATGGACCATACCCGGGTCGACGGCGCGTTGTGTTCCACGCGCGCCTCAAAGAGCGTCAGCATAATGACGAGGCCCCCCTTTAGAGGGCCAAAGCCTGCCGGAGTAGCGGGACTTATCTCATTACCGTGACCCCGGAACATGGGCTATTGGAGGACACCGTGGATTTTAGTCAGTACGAGTCTGACGGTCCCTCCCGCCCTGCCCGGGGTGGGAGGACTCATTTGATGATTTTTCCACGCTACAAAAAAAAGGTGACTATATTTCGGCGAATAACTCTGAAACCCGACGCTTTAGGACATTTTTTAGTAATTTTTTTATTTATCCGCTTTGGTTGTGCGATGCTGAAAAAGAAAAAATGGCGGGCGACTGTTAGGGTTAACCTCTATACATAAAGCTTGAAACCTCTTTTATGATTGATGAAAATGTCCAAGGGGAAAGTTTTAAAAAAAACAGCGTGCGTACAAATCTGCGGCAAAACAGAGCATAAACGGCCGTATCTTTTGATTGCGTTCACGTAGAAGTTTGATATTTTCTCTGCTTCAAGAGATTATAGAACTGAGTATTTGATATTAATTTCAGCTTGACAACCCCACGCATTCCCGAGAAAGAGTCTTGACAAACGGACAATCGGACAACTAAGATCCTATAAGGGTTCCGTTTTTTTTCTTGAGGTACAGCAGAACCCTAAAATTAGATATGGTTTAAATGAAAAAGAATCCTTTTGAAAACAGCAGAATTTAACTAAAATGCATTTATTCAGTAGTAAATTAATTAATTTAATAATGCACAATAACAATGCTACTGGACTTGAATAAAGAAAACTGCATTGAAATTCAGATCACCTGTTTAAGAGCTACATTGCCTTGCCACAGACATACACACAGTGGGTCAATCTTACAACCGTTTAAGAAAAGAGTGATAATATGCAATTTCTTAATCAAACACGCATTTGTTTCAAAAGTAAACGTAATAATATGATGACAATAAGAAAAAAAAAAATCGAATAATGCATTCAATATCTCATATCTTTGTATAAATGCAAAATAACTAAATAATATGGCTTGTCTTAGACAATAGACATCACATTTAGAAATTATACATACCATTTTGTCCACATTTTAGTAGCACTATGCAGTACTTATGAGTGAATGCTCAAATAAAATAATAATCTTTAAAGTTTTAAAATATTTACACGTATTAACGCCTATGTTGTGTATCGTAAAGCCTAATTAGTAAGTCTAAAGTCGCAGTTGAATGTTTCTTTCCACAAATACATATACAATTTTACTTTGAAAACGAAACAATTCAATCTTTGTCACTTTAAAATGCGCAGAAATAATTTAAACCTCGTCTCTTATTGTTCACAGTCTATTAGATCATCTATAAATTAAATATTAATCTTGAATATATATACAATTATAATAGCATGACACTATGTTTGCGCATGCTAATCTCCGATACCACCCAAACAAAGGTTAGTTCCTTGAAAGATTGGCTAAGATATATTGAGATTATTCTATTACAAGCTGTATACAGCAAATTATATGCGAGAGTGTGGGACAAAGACAGAGCTATACAAGTTGTCTAGCACCATCTCATATCCACAGTAGAACTACTATCGCGGTCATGGTAGGCCACCAGAAGTGACTTCATAAACTCTGACACTATCACTAGAGGGAGATCATATCCTCGCATAAGAAATTAAATGATGTGATAAATAATTATTATTTTAGTCCGCTTATGATCACAAAAAATCTGATTTATGGCTCAATAGCCAAAAAGCCATAAAAGTGGTAAAAAAAAATATCTTTGCTTAAAAATTCAGTATCGTATTTAAAAGTTAGAAACAGTATGACAGTCACAGTTTTACGAAAACACTGAAAAATTCTCCGAGTTTTAGATAACGGGTTCAATAAAGAAAATCTTTAAGATTATGCTGCACGGTAAAAATAATAAATTAAATTACTTCAAAGATATCTTATAAGAGTCTGACTGGATAATTTTTATTTGGTTCACTAACAGCTAGTGATGGGCGGAGGATAAATACTCAGAAGATAAATACTCGAGTATTTATCCGAAACGGATAAATACTCGTTTTTTCTCGTTTTTATGGGATATTTACTCAAAATGATGGATATTTATATTTTTTGCGAATAAAATGGTTATTTTTACAAATTCAATGACAAGTATTGTTACTTGGGTTTTCCAAAAATGATATTATTGTATTATTAGGTCTCAGAAGTCTCTCCAGTCAAGGAGGAGCAATTTGTTTCTCACTGCAGCCTAACTCGGCCTCATTTTATATGCAGTTTATCTTGTTTGCGTATCTTGGATCTGTAGATATCCTGTTTGGCTTCTGCCAAACGTGCATGTAAGTGTATTGACTGACTGACGAGGCCCCCATGGTGGGCCAAACGCCTGGCGGGGTTGCGAGACTGTCTAAACAGGTAACAGTGACCTTGAAACGTAAATGGCCATTGAAGAAACACCGTGAATTTTAGTCAGTACAAGTCTGGACGACTCATTTGACAGTTTATCCTCGTAAAAAAAAGGGCTTTGGCTGAGGAAGCAATCGCTCAGGGTGAGGACATCTTGGCAGTGTCTCTCGTCATGACGAACGTCTTCCAGACTTTGCCCTAGAGTTGAATTAAGGAAGCGCTCCGCTATTATGAAGTTTCGAATTCAAACCATCTACGGTGCACCGTCGCATTTGGAACCTGGCACACTGTTTCTGCTTGACCGAGCGCTACGTGGTACAATCCTCCATGGTATCGACGTTGTCTGCTACGCCGATGACATGTTTGACTGTAAAATAAATATATTTTCTTTCTTCTTAACGAAGTGGGGAGGACGTACCGTGACTAGTCACTACTGATAACTGCCTGCAGGGCAGGGGTTGAATAGGTCCTGCCACAGACACGGCAATTAGGCCTTGAGATGACGTCAACAAGGCCAAAGCCCTATGTTAGGTAGGGTTGAAAACAAGTTTTGTTGACATGTTTTTTAATAGGTAAACCGTTTAATATGAAAAAATAGATCAAATCTCGGAGTAAGACCCGGTGTCGAATACGGTTAGACTCAGTAAGACTTGTTTAGACTCAGTCATACTCGGGCAGACTCGGTAAGACTCGGTCAGACATAGTAAGACTCCGTAAGATTCTAAGATTCGGTAAGACTCGGTTAGACTCAGTCAGATTCGGAATCAGATTCGGTCAGCCTTGGTAGGACTCAGTCAGACTCGGAATCATACTCACTAAGACTCCGTAAGACTCGATAAGACACGGTCGGACTTGGTAAGACTCGGTCAGACTCGGTAAGACTCAGTAAGAATCGGTCAGACTTAGTTAGGATCGGAGTCAGACTTGGTAAAACTCGGTCAGACTCGGAATCATACTCGTTAAGACTCCGTAAGACTCGGTCAGACTCAGTAAGAATCGGTCAGACTCAGTCAGACTCGTTCAGACTCGAAATCATACTCGCTACGACTTCGTAAGACTCGGTCAGACTTGTTCGAACTCGGAGTCATGCTCGTTAAGACTCCGTAAGACTCGTTCAGACTCAGTAAGAATCGGTCAGAGTCAGTCAGACTCGTCCAGACTCGAAATCATACTCGCTAAGACTCAGTAAGAATCGGTCGGACTCAGTCACACTCGGTCAGACTCGAAATCATACTCGCTACGACTCCGTCAGACTCGGTCAGACTTGTTCGAACTCGGAGTCATGCTCGTTAAGACTCCGTAAGACTGGGTCAGACTCAGTAAGACGGTCAGAGTCAGTCATCTCGACTCGTTCAGACTCGAAATCATACTCGCTAAGACTCAGTAAGAATCAGTCGGACTACGTCACACTCGGTCAGACTCGAAATCATGCTCGCTAAGACTCCGTAAGACTCGATTAGACTTTATAAGACTCGGTCAAACTTGTTCGAACTCGATGTCATGCTCGTTAAGACTCCGTAAGACTGGGTCAGACTCAGTAAGACGGTCAGAGTCAGTCATCTCGACTCGTTCAGACTCGAAATCATACTCGCTAAGACTCAGTAAGAATCAGTCGGACTCAGTCACACTCGGTCAGACTCGAAATCATACTCGCTAAGACTCCGTAAGATTCGGTAAGACTTTATAAGTCTCGGTCAAACTTGTTCGAACTCGAAGTCATGCTCGTTAAGACTCCGTAAAACTCGTTAAGACTCAGTCATACTCGGTATTAGGTTCGGTCAGACTCAGACTCGGAGTCAGACTCCATCAGAATCGGAGTCAGTCTGAGTGTCTGACGGTTACACTCAGTTAGACTCGGTTAGATTTGATCAGACAAATGTGTGGTCGCGTGCCCGCTTCAGTCCTACTTCATAGTTAATTAGAAACTGAAAATGATGTTTTAAGTTTTGATTGAAAATTTAAAAAAAAGAAAACAACGAATTATGAAAAAACGTGAATATTTCCTCCTTTTTTCAACGCGTATAGTAATTGTAATTATTAAAGTGATTAAAAAAGTACGTTACAAATCTATATTTACAGATTTTCATGTATTTCAATCATTTTTCTTGTAAAAATAACAAAATTTACGATGAACAATGTAACTTACACTGTAAGTAGTATTTATCCACTGTTTTGGATAAAAACTCGAGTAAAAATGGAAATTTATTGAGTATTTATCCATTTTGAGTATTTATCCGGATAAAAACCCATCACTACTAACAGCAGATCAACGTTAGTCACATATGACCACTATCATGCCTATACTTCACTTTTCATTAAAAAATTAATATTATATTTTGAAATATTGAAGAAAAGAATACACTCAACACGTGCAAACAAAAAAATAAACAAATGAAAAAGAAAATAACAATCATTATCAGACTATCGAAATCTTAATTACTCAGATATTATTTATCTAAGATTCATTTTTAACACTCAATTGCTGATAAATATGATTGTTAATTATGATAAAATATAATAACAATAAGTGTTGAATCATCTAATATGTAAATAATTATATTCACTCAAATTCTTTCTTATTTGAGTATGCAGTAACTACAGAGTGGTTGGCTGCCTTAGCCAGCCATCTCACCTCACTCATCATGGACCACTCTATAGTCCAAATGCGGAAAAGGGAGACCTCAAAAACAACAATACAGAGAGCCAGCTACTAGGATCTGCACAGACGCTTTTGCCTCATTCATTACATTCTTAACTCCATGGAGTTTCTTGTCGTTTCTTCTCCATAGAGGTCTATGATTTAGAAAGGGTATGATCAAAAATAGGAGACCCATTATGCTGCGTTTCCACTGAGGCGGAGCGGAGAGCAATTCACCAATTACACGGCTTGAGTGGAGAAGAGATGCGCCTCAGTAAAAACGCAGCCTAAGTAGTTGTTGCACTCCTCCCTGACGGCGTCAGCGTAATTTGTTACGCTGACGACACGCTCGTCCTGGCACAGGGAGAGTCGCACCAGGCGGCGGCCGACGTGGCGACGGAAGCGGTCGCGACAGTCGTCGACAGGATCCGGCGGTTGGGACTCGACGTGGCGCTGCACAAGACGGAGGCCATGTGTTTTTATGGCCGCCGTAACGCGCCACAGTCGAGTTACAGCATTACGGTGGAAGGAGTTCCTATCGGCGTCGAGAGGACGATGAAGTACCTGGGACTCGTCCTCGACAGCCGGTGGAACTTCAGGGAGCATTTCCTGAGTTTGGCCCCAAAGCTGAACCGTGCAGCGGGCGCCCTCAGGCGACTCCTGCCCAATCTCAGCGGGCCAAACGCTTCCTGCCGTAGGCTGTACGCCGGCGTCGTGCGGTCCATGGCCCTCTACGGGGCCCCTGTGTGGGCCCTGAGCATCCGGACGCGACCACAGAAGCTGGTCGCATGCCAGAGGGTCATGGCTATCCGGATGATCCGGGGATACCGCACGATTGCCGGCGAATCGGCCAACCTCCTTGCCGGATTGCTGCCCTGGGATCTGGAGGCGACTGCCCTCCAGCGCGTCTATGAGTGGCGCGTGGAGGCGCAGCGCCGGGGCGTGACCCCGCTGCCTCGTGAAGTCGAGGCGCGGCGAGAAGACCTCCGGCGCGATCTCAGGGCAGTATGGAAGGAACGACTGTCGCGACCGAAGGCCGGGCACGCCGCAATTGCGGCGGTAAGACCCCTCTTTGAGGAGTGGCTGGAGAGAAGTCATGGCGTCCTGACCTACCGCTTGACGCAGGTCCTCACCGGACACGGAAGTTTCGGGAGGTACCTGTGTCTGATGCGAAAGGAGGAGACGCCTGGGTGTCACCACTGCGAAGATCGCCCGGAGGACACGGTGGAGCATACGGTGCAAGACTGCCCAGCTTGGGCAGAGCACCGACGTGTCCTCACGGCTGCGATAGGCGGAGACCTCTCGCGCCCAGCATTGGTCGCGGCCATGCTGCGGGGCGAGACGGAGTGGGAAGCGGTCGCCTCCTTCTGCGAGGCAGTAATGCTCGTGAAGGAGGAGGCGGGCCGCGAGCGAGAGAGGACAGAGTCCTCCCTCCGCCCCATCCGCGGTAGTAGACGCCCACGGCGACGGACGTCGCTAGATGATCTCCGGCCACCGTAGGCGCGGGCATGCGGGCAGCGAGTAAAGGGCAACTCGCTGCCCGACCAAGGACCATGCCCGGGTCGACGGCGCGTTGTGTCCCACGCGCGCCTCAAAGAGCGTCAGCATAATGACGGGGCCCCCCTCTCAGAGGGCCAAAGCCTGCCGGGGTCGCGGGATTATTTCCTTACCGTGACCCTGGAACAGAAAGGGCTATTGAAGGACACCGTGGATTTTAGTCAGTAGAAGTCTGACAGTCCCTCCCGCCCTGCCCGGGGTTGGAGGACTCATTTGATGATTTTACCACGCTAAAAAAAAAAAAAAAAAAAAAAAAAAAGTAGTTGTTGCACTGATCTACAATAATAATAATAACATTATAAAGAGGAATAATTTGATTGTTTATTTGTATTGAATAAGCTCGGAAACTACTGAACTGATTTCAATAATTCTTTCACAAGTTGAAAGCTGCTTTAGTCCTGCGAGTGACATAGGCAATAAGGGGGGGGGGGGTGAGAGGGTGAAGCTGCTGGCAAAATCTAGTGTGGTATAGTTTATTGTGTTACATTTTTTTTTTTTGCATAAAACTGTTGCGAAGAAATTATTGTTGGTCAACCAGAAAACAAAAAAAACTTTTTT
Source organism: Agrotis clavis (assembly GCA_954870645.1). Taxonomy (NCBI): domain Eukaryota; kingdom Metazoa; phylum Arthropoda; class Insecta; order Lepidoptera; family Noctuidae; genus Agrotis; species Agrotis clavis. Next base: position 9,264,040 of record OX940945.1, read on the forward strand.
AAAAAAAGGGAACCGACTTCAAAACCAAACACAAAAAAACTATAAAATAACTTTTCTTTCAGAAGTCGGTGGCTGTTTTTTTTTATTTCATTGAGATATGGCCACCGACTTCCGAAAGAAAAGTTATTTTATAGTTTTTAGTGTTTGGTTTTGAAGTCGGTTCCCTTTTTTTAAAAAAGTTTTTTATTTTTCCCTTTTTAGTTGAAATATTCCACAAAAAAAAACTTCATAAAATCGGCTTCTTTGAAAATCTACAATCCTATTAAGCAACAAAAACGGATCTATACGGGCAACTTCTCGAGATATCCATTATTGTTATATATTAAAACCTTCCCCAGAATGCAACAAACACTTTTCTGAAAACTGCATAAAAATCGGTTCAGCCAAACGCGAGATAATCGCGGACAAACATGCAATCGTCCCTGAAAATCTACGATCCAAGTAAGGAAAACGGACCCACGCGGGCAACGTCACCGGATATCTATTACTGTTATATACTAAAACCTTCTCCAGAATGTAATGAACACTTTCCTGAAAACTGCATCAAAATCCGTGCAGCCAAACGCGAGATAATCGCGGACAAACATACATACATACATACATACATACATACATACATACATACATACATACATACATACATACAGGTCGAACTGAGAACCTACTTTTTTTTTTGAAGTCGGTTAATAAATGTTTCAAAATCAAAATCAAAATGTTTTTATTTTACATAGGCCTCAGTGGGCACTTATAAAACGTCGAGAAGAGAAAAAAAAAATTGGCACGGTTTGTTTCCATGGAACCGGCAAGAAACTCCATGGTTACTCTTTTAAAATATTTGTTTAATTAAAGATCTTAATCAGCTATTAGACTACCATATACTTCTTTTTCTCTCATATAATATCTTACACAATCTAGCTTTTCAAATCCATCCATAAAATAAAAAAAAAAACAAAAAAATATTTTTTATAACTTACGTATGGTGCTGAGTTAACAGAAATTCATTAATGAATACTGCAAACGGATTTACGCAAAACATGCTTATGAAATAAAACATGCAACTTCAAAAAATATTAATTAATAATTCATTTTGTTTTTTTAACCAATTATAATTAATTATTTAGAGTATGAATGAGTTTATCACAAAAACTTTAACTAGATATTATCTCATGGCGGTTGTATGTAAAAATGTTGATGATATATAACACTATTTACTTAATACACACTTATTTTCGCTATGTATGCAGTGAAACTACGAATTTGAAGAGAAATCGCAGTCCGTGGCATACTTTTCGCATTTAGTCACGTAATTCCTACTTTTTGAACCTGTCAACACCAAAATCGGCATCAAAATTAATTAGAAAAACAATCTCAACGTTATTGTGTTATTACTAAGCGTAATAACTATAATTTACGTAAAAACTAAAGTAGATTAAAACTATTTTTTTTCTAACCTGTAAGGCGCATCAGAGTACAATCCATTCATTCCTTGATACATTTTTATCAATGAAAAATCACTTCGAACACTAATACACACAGTCGAACCGATAATAGTGGTAATTTATTCATTAAAAACAATAATTTATCTAAACATTTCTTACAAGAAACGATACAGTTTTGTTTTCCTCAGTGTTGCCAACTGCTAGCTTTACCCAGTAGCTAGATGTTTTTAAAATGTAGCTAGATTGCCAGTTTTTTTTACCCTAAAAAGTTGCTAGAAGTTGCTAAATGTTACAATATAGTAGGTTACAGAAAAATGTCAATTTCTGATAATCAGTATTATTTTCATTAATTCCAACAAGAAGTTAAATTATTGTATACCCAATTGAAAAAAAAAAAACAATTAAAAATCAATCAATTGAAGAGGAAGATGTCGATGGCGGGGGTTCAGTTTCTTTCATTGATTTCGAATATTATTCAACGGTGCTTATTCTAAGCAGTACGTCTTTAGGCAAAACACAGTTATAGCTGCATTTACCACTATTCTTATGGGAGTATAAAGCAGAGAATTGAGTTCAGAGTTTTCAAACTCATTCTGTTTCTTTGCTTATTTTTAACAGAATTCCATGGAGAGAATAACCTTTCTACCTCTGCATTAGAATGTGGCAGCAAAAAGCAAGTTAAAGCACGAGTACTTATATCTTGATATATTTTGTCACCGGAAAAAAATCTAATTTATTTACTTCAATCCAAAACTGAACTATTTCTTCAGAATGCTATGCTACTTATATACTATGTAGAATGAGCCACTGTTGCATTATCTTTTCTTTCGACTCGGGACACTACTTGACTAATTTCGATAGTCTCATGATGAAATGAAAAGTTGCTAGAAAAAGTAGCTAAAAAGTTTAGCTACAAGTTTTATAAAATTGTAGCTGTCAGTTACCGAATTATAGCTAGATCTAGCTATAAAGTTGCTAAGTTGGCATCACTGGTTTTCCTATTTTGACGTTACAGGATTAATGTACTCGTATGACGGATCATACGATCATTCTCTCTTGCTCACGCTTATTTATTCCTTCGCGTGTGAAAGAGAGAGCATTCTAATTGGTCAAAGTTGCCATAATAAGAAAATTGCAAGGAAGTTGCTTGAAAACTTGTTTATCATAAAGTTAGGGTTGGGAAAGGGTCAGTAGGATTCGATAAGATTAAAATAATTTGCGTGTATTATTTTGTTATTGTTTGTTGTACATTAATCGAGCATTGATTATCTAATTGAAATATTCATAAGCTAAATTATAATTAGGTAGATGTTTGGAGTAGTAATGGAAAAATTGTGAATTCTTAATTATTAAGTTCTCAGTTTTACATTATGCTGGAATCTTATGGCAGCTTTGACGTCCAAAGTTTAAAGTAACGTAAGAATAAATTGGTATAATATGGACCTTCAAGGCTTTGCGTAAAAGATTTTCGTATAGATAAGCACAAGCTTTACACACTAAGATTTTCTTTTATAAATATATTATTATCTATAGATTTTTCTCGTTATAAATTGTCTCACAAATGTTATAGATTGTGTTACCCAACCTAAAATCTACAAAATCCAAACTACGCCTTATTATCGTGGCTGACGTCACACTAAACGTACGGCACGGGATTAACCCAACAAGCAGGCCAACCGGTCCATTGAACAGGTTTATTTGGTCGAAGGATCCTTCCTTTTCTTTAAAATTGATTATTTTAATACTCACTGTTTATTATATTACAACAATACTAATTTGTTCAAACTTTAACTAAAAATTTAATAGTAATAGGAAACAAGAATAATGGAATACATAATACACATTTTCACATTGCTATATGCTCATGCAACATATGAAAAAATATTTAAATTTTTTATTAATTAAGTAGGTAGGTGCTTTACTTTATTTCATGTAAAATTTTCATTTACTACACAGTTTAAGCTGCTTAATATGTATTACTGCAGAGCTTGATAGGATTCAATGACAAACGAGACAAACCTCAACAAATAAATAAAATTCAGGTTTGTTCACCAGGAAGCAGTTAAATAATACACAAAAAATGATGGTGTAGAATAGGTAATAACAAAATTAATTCACCAGAACCAATTCATCAATAGTCTTAAAAACAAAATAATAGCATAACTGTAGTAATAGGTACTAGCGACATCTATGGAGTATCTATGCAAAGAACTAAAATCTAAATCCTACAAGATGTGCTGAGATGTCGAGGGTAGAAGATGTAAACAGAGACTAATAAAAACTAAAAAAATGGTACATCAGCACTGCACTAATAATAAGTTCATGTTTCAATATCAAATTGAATGATTACGAGAACACGTGCGTATTGTTTTCAAACAACGCTGTAATTTTCATGATTCACTGGCCGCTAGTCAAAAAGCCGGTGGATAGTAAACAAACACGTTAAAAATAAATCATACACATAATGTTTTTTAGAAGACTGAAAAGCGAGTGTTTATAAAAGACTTTTGGCACAGATCACAGAGAGGTTTTAAGCGTAGTGTAATTTTGCCTACGTAAACCAGTTATACAGTTCATTCATTCAGTTATTTGGCTCCTTTTGCAATCCAATAGCAATCATATTGTTACGAGAATAAAGGTTGGAGTTACATCATTTTAATAGTATAAAACAAAGTTGGTTACCGCTGTCTGTCTGGCCCTATGTATGTTTAGATCGTTAAAACTACACAACGGATTAAGATACGCATTTTTGTAGATATATGTATATAGATAGTGATTCAAGAGAAAGGTTTATATGTACATAATATGCATAATATTAATAAGTCTTAGGGTCACTTGAAGATAATTAATAACAACTCCTTATTGGACATCTTACTACTTTATTTCGAGGAAATTTCATTGATACCAGGGCTAGTCCTTTTTAAAACCATGACAGCCTTCAAGAAAAGATAAAAATAAAATTAACAATTAAAAATGATTTTGTCAATGAGAAATATGAGAATACATTAAACCTTATTTTGACAGTCTTACTTGTTATTCTAGACATTGCCCACGACTTTTGGCATAATTTAAGATCAAATATAATAATAGGTACCTTACATAATTATGTGAAAAGTGCATTCATTATAATTTTATTAAATGCAGTAGGTTTTTGCGATATGTATAGTATAAACATGCAAACAGACAGACAAAACCACCAAGCAGGTAAAGTCGCACCGCGTAAGCTAATCACAGATAATTCTGATTCTGATTGCAGTACGACCTTGTCATACCAATACTAAACACCACCATGTAACAAGTTAATATTTGCTCTCTTGAGTGTCTCTCAAGTATACGCTTGATAAACAAACATAAATCATAAAATCCGCGACAGAAATATTGTTAATCAATTCAGCCTGGCGAAGTCTACAGCGTTTTATGAAGGCTTTTGTTTTCATTGTGGGAATCCTCATGGACTTCCTGCGTCAGGGAAAGGACTTCGACAATGTCAGACAAGTTTAAACTACACTGGTGTTCCCACGAATACTTGCATAGCGGCACTGCCTGATTCGTCTGCCCTATTTCCCGGGGAGAGTGATATGGATGATACAACTCCTCCGACCACGTCTATGAGACCAGCAGAATACGCCAATATCTCGAGTGTTGTTTGGGTGACAATAATTGTCAAGCTCAATGCCTTATGGCATTGAGCTCATTTCAATGTGCATTAATATTAATAGGGTTTGCGACTCTGAGGGAGTACCTAATGTTAATGCCAGTTCTGGGAGGACAGTAAAGCTAAAAAGCATTTAATGCTCGTCAATTTTTAGAAATGTAAGGAACAAAATGCTGTTAAGATCCTCGATTTACCGTTGAGAAAAGAGGATCTTCCAATTAGACTTGTGTTGTATTTGGTGGGATACACACAATTTTTTTGGGTTTTCTAAGTGCTCATGTTATATTCTTCATTTGTTTCAAAATGTCGCTTAGTATTCATTAGTATGTTGTTCATTAGTATGTGTTGACTTTATTACGTTCGCCACAACATTTTTAACCATAAAATCGTGCAATAAATCCAAGCCTTTTATATTTCGCGATCTAGGTCCTTAGCAGTGTCCATCAACGGAAAATTTTAACAAACTAGTTTTTATCATGCAATTTCTGTTGATGAACAGAAATAAGTTTCACTACAGAAAAAAGGTTTGAAAACAACGTAAGCTGATCTAAAGCGGATATATAAAGGTGTGTTTTTCCATCGAATCTATTTATAGAATACCCAGAAAACCCTGTTTAAAGCAAGCAACTGAGTTAAAAAAAAAAAACTAAACACAGTCATCATATCAGTTTTTACATGCACACAAAACTTCTACTAGATACATAATTACCAAGGTTCATCATTTGTGCCAGACCTGTGCAGTAAAAAATCAATAAAACAAACATGTATTGTACAATGTTATTCACGAGGATACATAGGTAATTTATAATGATTACAATATTAGTATTACTTTTCTTTACTAAAAGCTGACAGGTTTCAAAAAAAAAATATTGCTCGAGACCTTAGGCAGGTATGCCATTTGTTTCATCATTATCATCAGCCTATAAATGTTCCCACTGCTGGAACACAGGCCTTCTCTCTGTGAGAGGGAGTGGGCCGTAATCCACCACACGGGCCCAGTGCGGGTTAGTCAGATGTCACATGTCTTCGAATTTTTGGTTTTAGAACATGCCCCGGTTTCCTCACGATTGTTTCTTTCACCGTTTTAAGAGCAGTGGTGATAAAAAAAAATACACAAAGCAATGCGCCTGGGTGTATTCGAACCCACGACCTATAACTTGTAAGTCGGTACCACTGGGCCGCTACTGCTTAGCTAGCATAAAAATGTTGATCATTTTGTTAAAAAAAAAATATGGGATTTTTTGCTGATCAAATAACTCGCCCTTATATGTAGAGTCTGTGGAATGTAATATAAATACTCAAATTCTTTAAAATCAGAAGACAATTGCATGAAACCGATCACCAAGCAGCGAATTTCATCGTGGCTTTTTTATCGGAGATACGGCGGATTTCTTTTACAGATAGCGCTCTTATGAACCGACCCTTTTTTATCGTGGTTAAAATCATGAAATGATCATCCTCGAAATCCAGGGCGGGACGAGAGAAATTGTACTGACTAAAATCCACGGTAATCCTTCAACAGCCCTTTACGTCCCAGGGCCACTGTTACCTGATATGACAGTCCTGCGACCCCGGGAGGCTTTATAAATTGATAGACATTGGTTTAAGAAATAACTTGGGATCAAAATAGTAACCGATGATTAACCATCGTAAGACTGCTACTAAGAACGGAAAGGGCTATGGAAGGACACCGTGGATTTTAGTCAGAACAAGTCTGACAGTCCCTCCCGCCCTGCCCTGGGTGGTATTTCCACGGTTTAAAAAAAGAGTGCCACTGAGATATTCAAGATAACAAAAATTCACTTATTCTCTGCATGACCTAGGAATAAAATCCAAGACCTCGCTAAGAATATAAAGTAAAAGTAGTTAATCATCCGCAATTTACCTCAACGCCATCAATGTCACATACCTACTAGGTAAAGGAAGGAAAAGACGCGATTTTAAACAACAATTTTAAGTTATTATTATTCAACATAATTCTTGTTAACAGTCACGCCATGTTTAGCGTTTTATCTAATCTAACCTAATTCCAGCTGTTTTATTGAATCAGTGGGTTAATCAGTGAGTAACGAAAAACTGTCAATAAATAATCTATCTATTTTTAGCAGCGTTTATTGTTCTTTATGAACAGTTTTAAATTAAATTATGGTTTCATAATTAATATCGAGAATATATATAGACAATCTGGAGTTTTTGATAATTATTTACTAGCCGTGTATATAAGTCTTTTGCCCGATCGTTTAATTTAAAGGCAATGATTCTTTTAGCCTCACGCATTCTTTAAATCTTAATGCCGATTGCCAGGTGTTTTCGTTATGTTACTGTATAATTTTTACTAAACATATACCGTCTTTTTTATATCGTGGTAATATCATCAAATGAGTCCTCCCTCCCAGGGCAGAGCGGGAGGGAACGTTCCGGTGTCACGGTAATTCGTGAGTCCCGCGACCCCGGCAGGCTTTGGCCCTCTTAAGGGGGGGCCCCGTCATAATGCAGATACTATTTGAGGCGCGCGTGGAACACGTCGACCCGGGCATGGTCCGTGGTCGGACATTCATTTTCTGTACATAATTATAAATTATATATTTTCACAAAAGTACGATTTATGATGCACATGAACGGGAACATAATTGCCATTGACGCAGTTAAAAAACAGTCCTGAAAAAATGCATTTCGTCAAACGTCCTCCCGTGATAGAGTTCTCAGGTAGATAATTTGATAGGTTATCGTGTAAAAAAATTACCAAAATTCACACACCTATATTGATGACTAAAATTTTATTGGCCAACACATAATTATTACAACTACACTCGATAAGTAGGTATATGATGTCATTTCGAAGCCATACTAGGTGACATAAGTTACCTAAAACTGGTAATGAACTGAAAATCTTTTTAAAGGTGTCAACAAGTAGCAGTATTTTTTTTTATCTTTATTAAATGATTTCGAGGCATTTGATTTTCAATTCTTGTTGTTTTTAATAATAAAATTCGCAGCTTGTTTACCAACATTGCATCAAGCAAGAGTAACACGATTTTTAATAACTTAAATAAAATTGTAGCAGGTCGATAAATACAAAAATACTGAAGAAAATCTAATAATGGACATTATTAGTACAACATAGCAACTCTTTCGTTAGCTCAATTTTCCCAAATATACTTATGAACGACGTTTTATTATCTACTAAACCTTACTAATAGTAATCAAACAAAAACCAAATATATCGGTCACTCACGGATCACGGATATAAAACTTTTCACACGAATCTAAATAAGTAAGTGTAAATAAACATTTATTTCTCAAAATATAACTGACGTTCACACCTTTAATCGCACTTGCAAATCATAGAGCAAATAATGTACTGTTTATTCTTTAACATTTGAAGGTCATAGAAATATTTAAAAATAAAATGTCTTCCCTATATTTTGCTAGTCTGTAGGCTAGTCTTGAAGTCGTGGATTTAATTCCTACTTCAGATAAAACTGTTTTAGTCAATAATACGTCACTAGCTTCCAGGGATGTAAATGTGTCCGAATTATGGCAATAGGGTCCGCTTAATATATTATATTTCTTATTTTTTTTTCTATAAAATATAACGTTGGTCCTCACTAGGAAACTGTTGATTGCTTGTTGCGTTAGCAAACATATAAACTCACATTAACACCCCGGAACAACTACTTGTAGATCATACAAATATTTGCGTACCTACGGGGATCGAACCCGCGATACGCGCAGCGCAGCAATCATTTTTCTCAATTACTGCACCACGCCAAACGTGCCGTAATTAAAACAATGCTCAATCAAATAATGATTTATTTGACTTTAATTACCGTAGTCAAATTTATCATTATTTTGTTTCGTGTGGGAATCGAAACCAAGACCCTCAGTGCAAAATCAGTCATTCATTTGCGGCACCAATTGGGAGACACAGGACTACTGTACAGTACTCTTCTGCCTAATCCTTCAGGAAAATAGCAGTTATATTTTATTATTATTCAAGGTTATTATGCTATCTGAGCGTCTAACACCCGCTCCATTGATAACGTGTTATAAGGTTGATAGTGCAAGCAAACTCAGATTAATTGCACCAGAAATATGTTTACATAGACCGATGGACTGTATCTAGTTCAATGAAATGGCATAAGTCGCGATAGGATTCGTCAATAAAATTTAATTTTGGTTTATTCAAAGACTTTTATAATAAACATGAATTTGACGAGACAAAGCGCTTTATTATATTATATTTTTTTTTTTTTTAAGATTCCAATTTAAAATGTTACAGTATAATAAATTGTTTTCATTACCATACTACAAATTATCGACATAATTTTGAAATTTTGACACCCTCCCATCCCTATGATGAAAGTGCATGAAAATGTTGCCATTCTAATATATTTTTTTTTAATATTTTGACAGATAACTTTTTAATTCATATAAAATAAATTCAAATAATGGGGATGGCAACTCAAAGCTAATCGTAGACGGCGCTGCGATAGTTGGTCCCTACGTCAGATTACTGTATATCTTGTACAAAAGACAAACAAGATTTATTGTTATAAAATTGAGTATAAATACAAAACAAATATGGAAAATTATTCGTCAATGCAAGTGCATATACTAAAAGAAGAATTAAGACGCCGCGGTGCATCTACAAGAGGAAAAAAAGTGATTTAATTGAGTGGTAATACATTTGATTTTACCGTAATAAATCCACAATTACTTGTAGTTGAGGTTTCAATTTTTGAGTTTAGGTATGTTTTACCTGTCCTCTCCTATTACAAGAATATAATCCTGCTTCTGACTTTCTATTTTGATAAAATATCATAATGTTTTAAGTCAGTAATTTTACCCCTTTTTTCTATTTAGATTCGAGAAATATCACAATATATTTAATTTCTTAACACCACAACTATCACAAAACTCGTTCCAGGTGATAATTCTTCCGCCAGACGAACCATATCATGATTTATAGAGCGATGCAATACTGGTACTTAACCTCCAATAGAAAAGTAGATATTATTTTGAAAAGTGTATTCGATTGTTTAGTTATGGTATAATCATAGAATTTCATTAATAAACTCAACTAACGGCCTGTCTCGGCTTCGCAAGGCTGGATATTTGTTTATTATATAGATTTTCCTTAGTTATAATTCAATTTTTGTTCTCAAGGCAGTCACAGCAGCTACCCATTATTTCTTGATAGTGTGAATTGTCGGAAATTTGTATGTTCCATCATTTTTACAGCTTATTACACAACATCTAGTCATTTTACATCAATAAATCGTTCTTTTGCAGAAAATTCCTTTGATTTGACAGTTCTTTTGGGACCAAACTGTCACTTGCCACTTTGACACTTGCCTTCCCCATTACGACATTGAGAATAATAAGTAAATCGATAGTGCTACAAAGTAACTGAATGGAAAATTAATAAAAGATCAGAATATTAACACGGAAAACATCGATTTGTTATCATTTACGCTACAAAATAATTATTACAATTGACGCGTTGATTTCCTTGAATAATAAATAATTTATTGTTATGATAGGTATATTTAGATAATTATAATTTTGTTTTGGTTTGTAAGGACGTAGGTCACCTAACTTTAGATTCTAGAACATGCTTTTTCTATTTGGTATGCTTTTGACTCTAGTCCAGGTCAAAGGTGACTGAGACAAAGTCTACGATGGACCGAGCTTACCTAGAAGAAGCCTGTTCACCATAAGGGCCTATAAAAACCACGTTTTTAAACGCACCGTCCGACGCGCGTTTCTGAAACACGCGTTGACGACGCGTTTTTATCAAACAGAGTAGTTTGTTGTCGTTTGTTTCGCGTCATCAAAGTTCAAACGCGCGGCACCGGCGCGTTTGTATCGCGTCAAACGCGCGTCGACGGCGCGCTTTTATCAAGCAGAGTAGGTTTTGTAAAAAACGTAAGATTTGAATTTCGCGGGCTGGTTGGAGCATTCGCCTGACGTCGTGGTAGGTCACCAGGTAGGTACTCGTACAATAACTATTTAGTTCAATAACCTCAAAAGTCATTTTAATATTGGTGTTCACAAATTATAATCTAATGACTTCTTAATGAGAAGAACGTTTAAGATTCCTCTGCTCCTATCATTAATTAATTGACATTTATCATGGCGCCATTTTCAAAGCCCAGACTAAGGTTTTAATGAAAATTCTTCGCATAACTTTTAATTTTCACATAATTGACGTTTGGCGAAATGTTGGTATGCTAGTTACACCTCTGCCTTATTCTTAGCAGATTACAGGCGTGATGTTAACTTAAAGATCTTTTAAGTTTTTTAACATAGGAATAAAACTTGGTTCGGATAATTATATTCCTTCTAAAGTCACTTTTCCTTTTCGACAAGACAACCAAAACAATGGACGAGCAAAAAAAAATAAAAGGAAATGATGCATTTTTGTCGTTATTGGCTCTTTTAGCATTAGTAAGACAAATAATAATCGAAATGATTTATGTAACTTGCATTACCTCTGCTGGACCTACGAACATTAAACCTAACTGACTTTACTCAACTGAAATATTTTATTTTTCTTTTATCTATTTAAATCTATTGTTTGGCTTTAAAAATCGGAATATTTCCTCGAATAAGATAAGATAAGATAAGATAAGATAATTTTTATTTTGCAAACATGGGTAACATTAAATGATGACAAAAAAAACATAATGAGAAGTTCAGCCATATTTTACCACGTAGGCATGCAAAAAGTTACAAAAACATTAACTTATAACTAGAGCACAATTTAAAAAAAAAAAAAAAAAACACATTACACGAAAGCTAGGTACACAAAAAATAAATATTACACTAACTTAAAAAAAAATCTTTCTCAGTGAGGTATTCACTTAAATTATAATAAGCTTTCACCACTAAAAAGCTACGAAGTCTTTTTTTAAATAAGTTGACTGGAAGCTCTTTCCAACTCTTAGGCAAGCGATTATAAATAACTGGAGCCATGCAGTAGACACTTTTGCGCATGAGTGCTGTTTTGGCTGGTTCCTGACAAAGCAAGCTATTATCGCGTCTATTGCGGGGAAACACGTCGGCTATACGTCTGAAACGACTCGGGTTCGTCTTCACAAATAGGTTATCAAAAAAAAATAACAGTTTTGCTTTTTAACCGACTTCAAAAAAAGGAGGAGGTTCTCAATTCGGTCGGTATGTTTTGTTACCCACGTTAGCCAAAATTGACGAAGACAACACTTTTAAAATTCACAAAACGTCACATAGAATGATTTTTAATAGCGTTGACGTCTTTCTAAGTTTTCATCTGACGTTGATTTGAAAAAACAAAATGGTGTCCATTATTTTTCGATATTTGAAATTTAACGATGCTATTCATGACTATTGTTTGTTTATGTTCATTTTGTAAGCAATATATTATCATTTATTACCAAAATTAAATGCAATATGTATTACAGGTATGTAAGCATACCTATTTTATACAAAATAAATGGTTACCTACTTGATTGAAAAAACTTACTGCAATGTTCCGGAATTCGGCGTTCGCAACAACCTTCCATCTTGTTGTCTTTGTTCCGCCTCATGCTGCCTCTCTTCATCCTCCATGCTTAACGTCATCTGGAATTTATGCGTCAGGTCTGGAAGCACCTCGGTAGGATCTCCATCATCAAAGGACTGTGGTTCAGTCGTCTCTCCGAGCACAAAACGTTTAGAAGTTCTCCTTTTCATCATATTGAAGTATTTGTTCACGAATTCCGCGAAAGAGTTCATAAAATAGCTCACTGTTTGTCCATTTTTTTTGTTCCACACTGTTACTTTTTCTTTTCTAATTCGTCACAATTTTTTTTCTTTTTGTCACTTTTTTGTTTGTAAGGATTTACTTTTTATTGGAGGTAGATTGGTTTGTGGATGCTGTATTCAAAGAATATTTAAGGAAATCTATCAAAAAAAAAATTTTTTTTTACCTATTTTTTTTTTATCAGAAAACATGAGATAATTAAAAAAATAAAAATTGCTTACGTTGTCACGTCAATCTTTAGTATAATTATGTAAATGGCTTTAAAATTAAATACATTAGGTAATAAAATTTATTATTGAATAGATTCTGTTTATGATAATTATATTCTAAATTGACGCACTGCAAACGTGTTGATGAACGCACGATCGTAATCTTAATGAGATCGCCTTTGCCCTATATTCTATGTACTTTTACATCAGTAATTATATTCAGACTAAATAAATTTTTTGATTGACTTGAATATTGCAAAAACACATGACACGGTTTGAAGGTTTTGGTCATAATTAATTTGATAGGCACTTATCTTCACGGTGAAAAAAAAAACAAAAAAGTTGTTTTTCCAAGGTAAAATTATTTTCGAAATACATTTTGAAGACATAAATGGAAAAGACATAAATGGTCTGGCCTGTTGGTCTAGTGGTTAGTGACCCTGACTGCTATGTCGGAGGTCGTGGGTTCGATTCCCACCCAGGACAAATGTTTGTGTGATGAGCATGATCATTTGTTCTGTGTCTGGGTGTAATTTATCTATAATATGTATGTATTTAGAAATATTTAAGTATGTTTATCAGTTGTCTAGTACCCATAACACAAGCTCTGCTTAGCTTGGGACTAGATGGCGTTGTGTGATAGATGTGGAATAAAAAAAAAAAAAAGAATATCTCTGAAACCTAAAGGCGCTTCCTCACCGGGAGCATTCGCGTGTAATGTAACATTATAGATTCGACTTTGAGCATTACATTACAATACTAACTCCCTGACTGACGAGCGTTCGCGTAATTACGTAGATTATTTAGATTTGATACAAGGTGCGCATTGTGATGCTCGATAATGTCTTCCCTCACTGATGAAATGTTCGAATCTGTAACGTTAAGGCGCTCCCTCACCGCGAGCATTCACCCGTAATGTAACATAAGAGCGCGCAATTTGATGCTCTATTGTCTTCGAATGTTCGAATCTGTAACGTTACATTACAGGTGAATGCTCGCCGTGAGGGAGCGCCCTTACATTACAGGTGAATGCTCGCGGTGATCCAGCGCCTTAACGTTTGAGGACATTATGTCAATTTTGTTTGTCTAAAGTATCTCACTACAGTATAGCTTAAAGGGAAGCGTCCACAGTTCCGCATCGCACGCATCGGACGCATCGCACGTAACGGATTTTAGTTTGCCTTGTATGAAAACTCATACAACTGCGTCCACTGATCCGCACCGTACAGACCGCTCATCGGCAATGCCTACGTATGCGATGCGTACCGATGACGTCATACGGAATGCGCGCCCCGCGCGCTCGCTTCGCATCGTCGGCATTACGACTTCTTCATCGCTTTCCTACATTCTCACAAACACTTTCCGCACGTACGATCACTACAAAAATCCGAATGAAGGTGGCATCGGCAATCCGATTGCTGATACCTGCGTCGGCAATCCGATCGCTGCCGATACAGTGGACGCAGTCTAATTAATCCGTTTGATGCGATGCGTCCGATACGTGCGATGCGGATCTGTGGACGCTTAGCTTTAGCCAACATTATTTTTTATTCGTATTTAGGTCCAGTTAACCAATAAAGCATAAAATATGTGGGCAAGTGAAGCTGCGGGTCCAGAAGCGAATGGATCCAGTTGACCACTGACTCCTGATTATGATGATTTAGTCTGATATTTCTTCTAGACACTTTTAAAATAAATAAACATCTGATAAAAAATATTAGAGCCTCTTATTGAGACCTGTTTCAAGTTGATCCATTTCATTCTTAAATAATATTATGTAATTTTAAATTATAATTTTAAAATCAATGGGTTTTTTTGAAGGCCCATTTACGTCACTTGGATTTTTGTAATAAGTAATAAGTGAAATATAGAACTGATGGTCGATTTAGCCTTTTCCCTACTAAGTTGGAATCGGGCTTGCATCATCATCAGCCTATAATGTTCCCACTGCTGGGGCACAGTTCACACAGGCCTCCTCTCTGTGAGAGGGAGTGGGCAATAATCCACCACACAGGCCCAGTGCGGGTTGGTAGATGTCAGATGTCTTCCAATTTGATGGTTCTAGTAGGACATGCCGGTTTCCTCACGATGTTTTCCTTCACCGCTTTGAGAGCACCGAACTTGCGCGGTGTGTATTTTTTTTTGGACTAGGTATTTATATTTTATAGCTCCATATAAAACGGGAGCCTTTTACTAAGACTGCTGACCGTCCGTCTGTCTGGTCTGTCTGCCACTAGGCTGTATCTTATGAACTGTGATAGAGCGTTGAAATTTCCACAGATGACGTAGTTAGAGAAGAGAGTTGAAATTTCCACAGATGATGTAGGACACATATTTCTATTGACACTAGGTATAGCAATTACTGCTAAAAAACAGAATTATAACAAATATTTGGGGCTCCAATTACGGGATCGCGGGATTGTCTTATTAAGTAATCGTGACCCTAGAACGTCAAGGGCTATTATGGACACTGGTTCTGTGTACGAGTCTGACAGTCCCTCCCGTCCCGTCCCTGTTTTTACAGACTTCAAAAGGAGGTTTATCTATTCGACCCGTATGTATGTAATATTTCCAAAACTGTCCAGTTTTCGAATATGTTGGTCTATATGTATAAGCGTCTGAACAACAGTGCCAAATTTCGAAAGCGATGTCTGTATGTATGTTTTTATGTTTGTGTTCGCATATCTCCGGAACTACAAGTCCGATTTAAGTAATTCTTTTTTTGTTATACTAGGTATTGTTCAACTTAGGGTACACTGCAAGTTTCATCAAAATCGGTTCAGTCGTTTTTGAGATATGGATATTTATGTGGTGACGTATTACAAGATTAGTGCACATGTAAGACAATTAGGTATGTATTTTACAATACAAGAATTTGGGTTGATTAAATAATAAATAAATAAACTTAAAAGGGTAAAATAAAAACTTTTTCAAAAAAAGTAACCGACTTCAAAAACAACAACAAAAAAGGGTGAAATAACCTAATTAGGTAATAACTTCTTTCGGAAGTCGGTGGCAAAAATCAATGAAAATAAAAATATAGCCACCGACTTCCGAAAGAAGTTATTAATGAGGTTATTTCACCCTTTTTTGTTGTTGTTTTTGAAGTCGGTTACTTTTTTGAAAAAGTTTTTTTACAGACATGATTATTGCCGTTTTTATGTAAAGGTATTCGGAACTCTACGTGTGGGAGCCGACTCGCACTTGGATAGTCTTTTTTGGAACGAAGTTCCTTATCGCGCGTTGTGAAAGGGGGCTGGACGGAAATCGTTCCATCCGGGTGTCCCTTGACACCTCTCAAGTTTTTTTATTTTATTTTTTTAATTTAGTGACCAGCTTGCGTTGGCCGCTATGTGCATTAAAAACTTTTTTATGCAACAAACTTGTTTTTCAACTTATCAATTACAAAAAGCTTATTATTTTCCGAGTGACTAATAACTTAAAAGTCGACTAAATGTTTGCAACAAATAAAATAACTTGCCAGCGATTAAATATTTTCGCGACTATTATATTACGTAAGGTTCAAAATTAAGGGTGTTATAAAAACTAAAAACTAGCAGCTGCGTTTAGGTAGCAAATAAACTATACCAGTCAATTGAAATATTAGGCGAGGAGCTGTATATAATGACTTGGCGACTAATAATGTTAGTAGGGTGGCATTCGCCGGTAATGTGTGCAACTAACACGTTAGTGTTTAGTTTTGTTTATTTTGTGAGCCAGCATGACAGGTAGTAATCAGTTATTTGACCTAGGATGCAAGAGCGAATGAAACGAGCTCGGGACTTGGGGCATCCCGACACGGACAGGTTAGGTTCGAAGGGGATGGCGGGGTCTGAAAGACCCCGCCATCCCCTTCGTGTTAGGTTACTTTAAACCTTGCACGCAGAAATAGGAGCCCCGCGAAGCGGGGCTCCGTCGAGCATTCTGGCAGGTGGTACTGATTCAAAGCTATTAAAAGTCACACAATTTTAAGCTAGTTTATATTTATTCTTCATACAAACAATTTTAAATAGAATCTGATTTGTATTATTTATGTATGCCCATTTTCTATTTTATTTTCATCATTAAGTTTTCGCTTAGATATTAATTCAGTTCCCAAAAGAAAAACTTGATGCTAGTTTAAATTAAAACGGAGCTTATAACTGATATATTAATATGCCATCTTTTACTTACTACGATACTCCTTATTAGCTGCCAACCCATTATGTTTGGTACCCACTCTATTTTTTTTTCAACCTATATTCATTATACTTAGTTGCCGCATTAAATACATGCCATTACAAAACCTGTTTGTTAATGTTTTTCTTTACAAAATACTAGGTTAATGCGTTTCCTTGAGGCTCTGTTCATCTATAAATAAAATAAATAGGTAGGAAGGTATTTTTTTTTTCGTGTCTAAAAATAACTGAGAGATAAATAATGTATTTAGAAAAATTCTGCTACTAAAGATTTTTACGTTTTTTTTTATAATAACAGTTCCCCATGGTTTCACCAAGATTCGGAATTCCGATGAATTCCAATATCGTTTCCAATTCCGGAATTGGCGAGATCATTATTTCGATATTGAAAATAAAAAATATATTTTTACGTGTTTCACGATAAATAATCTATCCAACACAAAAATAAATATTTCAGTGTTGGGTAGTTCCTGAAATTAGAGCGCTCACCCAAACAAACAAACTGTTCAGCTTATAAAGGTATAGATTTAGCAACAAAATGACAAAAAAGTCAACACTAAAATATACTTCTAGAGTCAGTCGTTCCATTATTGCAATAACTTTCAACTGTTTTATAAGGTCTAATACATTTCCAAAAACTTGGAGAACTAGAAATCGTATAATTAATATGTATGGTTTCTGCCCACTTGCTCAGTCTACATAAGGGGTGTTGTTTTAATAGTAAACATTAGAAATCTAGATGAGGTAACGGAAGTTTTTGTTTGCACCACAATTCTTTTAACTGTTTATTTTTTAAGATGTAAAATATTAATACATATAATATCAAGTAAATCGATAATAGCTGCAAAAGTATAAAACTGCAGCGCAGTACTTCTATTTTACTTTTTCACAAAGGCAACATTTTACATAATCGACACTTTAAGAGCGTATATTCCGAAAGTTGGCAACGTCGCAAATGGTTGTCAAATATTAACAAGTTTTAATTAATTTAGCATTGTTACTGAATGAAAATAAGAAATATGGCTCTGTAGTGCACTAAAAAATTGATAAGGGAATGCAATAATTAATATCATAACACCGAATATATAGTTTTAGATGTAAAAAAAGCATTTGGAAGCTTTCCAAATGCCTTTTACACACCTGAAACGGTTACAACATCAAATTCAGTGTTTTAATTGCATTCCTATATCATTTTTTTAGTGCACTACAGAGCGATATTTCTTGTTTTCATACAGAAAAATTGCCAAATTAATTAAAACTTGTAAATATTTGACAGCTTTTTGCGACGTTGCCAACTTTCAGAATAAGCAGCCTTAACTACATATTTTACCCAATTTTCGAAACGCGATAAAAATGTTCTGAGCAATCAAAATCGTTTTAAAATGTCGTTAAAAACATTTTAGATGATCTTCTGACTGCATCTCTTAGCAAACTATAGTATCAACAATTGTTTTTTAAATATGATAATATAAAAAATAATGCGCAATTTATAGTGAAGGTTTTTCTGAATCCGCAGTCTAGACTGGAGAACCGCGGTGGCTTTATAAGACATTAAGCCACCGCGGTTCTGGTACGTAAAAGACGTGCGAAGGAAAAGTGTAGCTATTAATCAGAAAGAATAAACTCGACATCAGTACGACTTCTTCACTCAGGGTGGGACGACTCATTTGATGGTTTTTACCAATTTTTGAGTTGAAGATTATATCGACGTACTAACTACTACTAACGACTACCATGACTACATTATAAAGCAGATTAATCTAGACCCTAATTCGTCGATTCTCAGTTTAGATTTGTGGAAATCTAAGTTCATTTTGACCACCATCCTGTCGGTCAGTGCGGCGCTAAATGATCGAAGGGCGCCAAACAGTTTTTACTGCGTTCCAGTGCGCAGGAGTTGCAGTTCCTTCTCTGTGGAACCTTGCTCTATCTTAGACCTCATGTTCGCTTTTGGGACAGATTGAGGCCAAGACTAAACGCTTTGTAAATTAATACATTTTTATTTTGGGAACTGAACCTTTTGTGGGTCAATGCCTCTTCCAACTCTTAAACAAAACATCATTGAACAAGATAGTATCTCAAAGTTCACAGCATTCAAAATTTAACCTAGAGAAGGGCACTTCTTACTACAATATTTTAATTACCTAGTTTTATTAATTAATTAATTACCATTAAAATATTTATTTTTCTTTAGATTACGTAATTGTTTTGAAGAATAACCAATTAATTTATGCATAATTTAGATTCTAAAACCCTACTTCCTCTCCTGCCGGGGTCGCGGGACATTCAGGTAACCGTAACTCTGGAACCGTAACTCTGGAACGTAAAGGGCTACTGGAGGACACTGTGGATTTTAGTCAGTATAAGACTGACAGTCCCTCCTGTCCTGGCCTGGGTGGGAGGACTCATTCGAGGATTTTACCACGTACAAAAAAAACTACTTCATACTATAATATTATAACGTGAAAGTTTGTTTGGATTGATGTTTATTACTCTTTCACGCAAAAACCATTGAACTGATTTGGATAAAATTTGGTACACAAATAGTTTATTAACCTGGATTACCACATGGAATAGTTTTTATCCCGATTTTATCGTCTTGTGGGATAATTTTAGGGCAGTAGCTGTTGAAGCCGCTGGCAACTGCTAGTTGTATGATAATTAGATAAACCAACCTCAAAAAAAGTCATTTGTACATTTTTTTACACCATTATGGATGTTTACGACATAATTATTTAACGATGAGAATTTTGCACTAAAGAAAAAAGAAACACTAACGTAGACACAAAAAAATATCTAAATAACTAAGTATTACTTTTGTGATCACTCTGTATAGCAAGTTTTTACATCGTTAATATAAGTACGAACCTTTTTAAGAATTTTACAAATATTATATTTTTTATTTATTTTTCTTTTGGGAGCCAGTCTTTCTAATGTTCCAAACTGCCCGCCCACATACATCTATACCTACTATTATTGTGAGGCTAAAGAGTTTGTTTGGACTCGCTTATCTCAGAAACTACTGGTTCGAATCAAAATATTGCTTTTGTGTTGGATAGTGCATTTTTCGAGGAAGGCTATAGGCTCTATAACATCACGCTACGACCAATAGGAGTCGAGCAGCAGGAGTGAAACCACGGGGAAATGATAGTCTTGAATAATACCCCAATAACCTAGCTGGGTTTTTCGTTACTGTAAGAGACTTTACCCATAGCGCGACGCGATTGGAATTCGACCGATTCCAACTTATTATTATTCTCTATATCTTTTAAGATCTCGGCATCATGGGATCCCGGACTTTTAGAGGGCATGCCAGGAGCCAAAGCCATCTTGCAGAGGCCCTTTACGCAGGCTCTAACCGGCGGTTAACCCTGTATGCACGCACTATGCCAGTATATCCAAGGTCAACCCCCGGTTGGAGTTGGACTATTGCGGAATATGGAAACAAAAGACAGGGTTATGGCGTTTGGTGGGTTTAGTGGACTGGTTATATAATATCTATGGAAAGACTATGGCCCCTGCCTAATCAATGTTTTATATACATAGATACGTTGGCAGGGGGTGACTTGCACACTCAAAAAATGGACCCCCAAACATATCGCTAGCACCAGGTGACGTAGCGACAAGGGGGTAACATATCCTGAGGTGCTTGAGAGGTATTCCACGGTTCTCAGAATCGACCAGGAACCCGGAAGTATGGTCGATCCCTACAAACACTTACTGAAATACTTCCTTCCTCCGAGCATGTTTGCTCTTGCGAATCTCCACTCTAGCCAGCCAGTAAAGGCAAGAAAGAGGTGGGAGATCTGTTCCTCGTCAGTGTTCACTCTGACCAGCCAATAAAGGCAAGCCAGAGATGAGGAACAAGATATCTCCCGGGAGATCAGGTCCGTGGGGTCGCAACTGCCCAACAGCTCGCCACAAGCTGCCCTGCGGGTTTATTATTATTATAATGATGCAGTTCGATTGACTTGACGTCGTCGTGGCGATTGTGTTTTGTTTTTCATCTACTCATAGACTATAATAACGTTTTTTATGTCATATGTCGTAGTGGTAAGGTTGATTTTCACTGTCAAGTTTTTCAAAGTCCCTTAGTCAGAAGCTTTGAAAGTCTGACAACCAGTCTTACCATGAGGTATCGTATTACCCATTTACTGTGTTGTGGAGGTCCGATAGGCAGTCGCTCCATGTAAAATACTGATATTCAGCTGCATCTGGTTCGACTGGAAGCCGATCCTTACATAGTTAAAAAACGGCTAAGCAGATGATGATGGTAGTAAAGTGGTTGCCCATCATTATATGATCCATCTTATGCGGAAAAATAATGTTAAAATGTGTCAAGTAATGCTGGCCGACTATTAACTTATTTGAACACACTCAAGTACGTTTATTTAAACTGAGTAATGAATTAAGTAAAGTGTAAAGTTTAATAGATGTGAAGGTTACATACTGTTTGCTTCCTGAGCTAATACAGAGGCTTATGGGTCAGTTGTATGAAAATCACTCTTATTACTACAACATTAGGATTTAATTATGTATGACAACAACTCATTCTAATCATTTTTCCGTATTCTGATCCCAGTTTATTTGGGTTTGGCGAAGCATCTGTGCAGTTCCGGATTAAACCATTAGTAAATTAAGAAATAGGGTAGTTTACTCCATAAATAAATTGAAAACCTGTTAAGTCCGCCAGTTAAAGTATTGAAAAATATGTATTTTGTTTTTTTTTTAATTAAATGAATATTATATAAAGAAAAATCGCTTCGAAATTTGGTAATGGAGGCTTGTGACGTCCTAAAGCCTGTAAAATCTGTATCTTCGTGGATTCTGGTTTACGACACAAAATAAAAAATACCAGTCTTGACTTTGTGCTGCCACTTGGCTTTATGCTGAGCTGAGGCCCTTTGGCATTCAAAGATTAGTTTATTTTTATTTAGTTTTAATTAGTTTTAAGTTTTGATGCTAATAAACTCTTATTAATAAATTTTCTTTCTTCTTTCATTCTTTCAGTCAAATATTTATTGAAAATGTATCATTCGCAATATTTTTTTTGAGTAAAATAGCCTATTGCTTAGGGCATCACATCTCAGGACATGACACAATGTTAAAATATTCCTAAATAGCTAGGAATGTGGCTATTACAGGAAATATCAATAATAAGGAAAATATTTGATAAGTGAGTATTTTTAAATTTTCCTTCCTTGAACTTTTAATCATGGTAAAACAAATAACTGTAAAATCTTTTGAACTAGGGCCTGTATCCACTAAAAATGGTATAGCAATTTAAAAAAAAGAAATCGTTTTAAATTTTTCATAAATTATATTTTTCTGTAATTAACGTTAATGAGTGCGTTTATCTTTAACTTGTGCAGCGACGGAATTTGCTGATTTGAAACTATTAATTAAACGTGACAAATCTTAGATTTGCAACTGATCAATAAATATGATGAGTTTTGCTTTTAGCACAATCAAACAGGGTGATCCTTTCAATATGGAGAAGTCCGAAGCCAAGAGATTTTTTGATATGAAACCTTTATTTTTGAATGAAAACTAGGTATAACCTATGTATTATTTTTGCTCATAAAAAATGTGTGAAATTGAAACAGGTTAATTTTTTCAATATGGGGAACTTCGAAACTAATAAAAGATTTTTTTAAGATTTGAATAAGAGAATTCTGATAAGAAACCATTATATTTAATGAAAACTATTTGTATAAGTATTTTATTGCTCATATTTTATAAGAATGTGTGAAATTGACCAAAATAATAAATATATTCTTAACTTCGTTCTCTCAATTTTTCTCCCGTTTTACAATGAAATTATCCATTTATGGAAACATTTCAAACTTCAGTATTTAGTGGTCCTTTTGTATATTAACTTCTGTAATTTTAGATGAGTGTACTTAATAGGCAGAGGGATATACAAAGTACAAAACCATTCAATTTAAAGTAATTTCCCATTTTCATTGAGTACCAATTTCTCGAAATTATTTTTAGATAAAGCTGTACTTACTTGCTTCTATCTAGTCTAGACTCTAGAGAAAGATTTATAATTAAGTGCCGATTAGCAAGTTCATTAGTTCATTGAAGAATAATTTAGATAGCTAATTGTCTAATTAAGTGCTCTACGTTATCAAACGATACACTTGTTTTCAACGCGAACGTGACCATGCTAACCGCGTGTCTGGAGGTTTCATAGTATTTTGAGATTACTGTAGTGGTTAATTTGTTTCTCTCCTGTGATACTTTGTACATTCTATGAATAAAGTGGATATACGAGTATGCCCCAAATCCCCGATATACTTTCAAAGAGCAGAATATCCCGTTATTTATTAAAAAAAAAGTCATTTACTTTTACACTATTTATTTGTCATAACTATCTTTGAGATTGTCTATTAGACATCCCGGGAAGATCCAAATTAATATAACAAATCAACATTTCGATGCATGGTCAATAAGTTCATCTAGTTCCGTATTTGGCCATGCTCGCCCACTTGAAAAATTCACCCTGTATACTTATATGAATTTTAACGCTCAAAATCACTTTGATAAAAGAAAAAACTGTTGGATGGAGGTAAAATTAATTTACCTACTTACATTGAGTAATATCGGCAATATTAAAAGATATGTCGTTAATCTTTTCCTGATATAATTCATAATTATTGTTTTTTTTTCGAAAGCGTGGTAGATTCGGCTAGATAAGATAAATGGATATAGTGGCAATATGTGCAGTATGTTTGTAAACCTTGTCAAGCATGTATTAATTAAATAGATTGAGGGTTGTTAGAAAGTTGCCGCGGCCCTGCTACGTAAAGGATAATTGAAGAAACATAGTTTCAGTCAGAGTCTGACATATCCTTCTGGTCTATTCATACCGGGAGAAGATATTTGATGATTAAAAAAGGAACTAAAATGCCTTGCATTATTGAAATTTTAATTCATGGCGAAGAAAAATAAAATATTAAAAGTTAGGAAGGGCGATTAATGTAGGCGTCATTGTAGTAATTTAATATTAGATAAATTAGTATCTACCTTAGAATAAAAAAAAAAGAAATAAAAAGTACTCATTATCAACTTTGCAAATACTTAGTAAAAAATTGTTTGTGTGTGAAGAAATAAAAATATTAATTAGATGCCAATGAACTAAATGACTTTTAAAAACCTAACCTTTTTAAGTAGGTATTTTTTGGACCAAAAACAAACCACAAACCCAAAAATCTAGAAAAAAAATACAAACGTCGGATGTTTAAAAAAAAAACTCCCGCGTAAATTCACTACACTTAGCACATGCACAAAAAACACAGAGTAAACACAATGTCAGAATACACACTAAGTTCTTACAAAAACACGATGTTAATTAAATTAATAACAGACGTCGTAACTCGCGCTACGACCAAACAGCACTGAGGAGGCTTTGCCGCGAAAATCGTGAACATCACTCTGGGTTGCTAGATCAAGTTTTCAATTTTCCCCATATTATTAAATACAATTTCCCCAAAATGATTTGTTTTGCAACTACATTAAAACGGCAACACGCTTCTGGACAGATTTGAAAGTGTTCCCAGAAGTGGGTGGGAAACATCATCCTCTGCCTAGCCTTTTCCCAACTGTAGTAGGGTCGGCTTCCAGTCGAACCAGATGCAACTGAATATCAGTATTTTACATGGAACGACTGCCTGTCGGACCTCCACAACCCAGTATCTGGGTAGGTAATACGATACCCATGGTAAGACTGGTTGTCTGACTTTAGAGCTTTTGACTAACAGTAACGACTGTCAAAGATCTACAAATGACAGCCGGGATCAACGGCTTTACGTGCTTACAGAGAAACGGAGGAAACTCGGTATGAATGTATGTTGCTATTCTATTCCCAGAAGTGGGCAATATGGGATACAAAAAAAGAAGTTTTGCTTCTGTTTCCCTCATTATATTTTAATCAGAGGAATTTATGCAATAACGAGCTACTAAAGGAGAGTTATCAAATAATGTGTCGTTGTATGTAATGGACGCTTCCTGTTCACGGCAGATACGATGAAATTGGCTTCTTTTACGCAAGATAATGCAAATAAATATTAATTATGTAAGTGAAAGAAAAATATGAAGAATGACTTTAAATCTATAAAAAGTCATCAAAAGACTCTTCAACGCAGTTATTGCCCAAGGGAAAAGGCGGCTTCACTACAAAAAACCCTTAAAGTGTAAAAAAATCTCCAAGGATTAAAATTTTCCAGTTTTTTTTAGTAAGATAATATTTTTCCCTGAAAATGGGTAAAATAACACTGACGTCAGAGAATGTTCGCCGCTGACCGATTACGTCATTTGACACTTATTGCATTTTGATAACTGGTTCTATAATGTTTAAGTCCATTTTACGATGTTTTATTCACTTGACCGTGGAAACGGAGATGGTAGTTTTTCGTTTATCTATTTCCATGTGTGCGATGATAGCGCCTCCTCCATATACTATTTCGGAACTTATACTGCTGTTTTGTAATTCGATGCGGTCCTTGAAATCCGTATACAGGGTGAATTTTTCAACTGGGCGTGGATGGCTATATCCGAAACTATGAGGAATATCAAAAAACATTGAAAGGAGTCTCGAGGCCGATTTTGACGAAAACTATAACTGCATCATTAAATTTTCGATAATCCTGGCCATGAATCGAATCCGCTGATTTTGGAAAAAAATCACATCCTGTATTATTACACAATTTGATTGATGTTTCGGAAATAGCCATCCACCACGCCCAGTTGAAAAATTCACCCTGTATAACTAGACCTTAATTGCAACAATTTTAACCCCAATAACATGAGGTCAAAACTGACTGGTTTTGGAAAATCGAATTTTAATGATTTTTTGGAAAATTTCCACCTCTTTCTCATTAAGTGCTTATTGTTAAAAATTAACTATGGTCACCACTTACAATTTATACTTTTCTGATAGATTATGAACGACTGAATCTAGTGAATACAAGTTTGTTATAAAACTAATCATAATCTTGGGAAATTAAGTGTCATAAAGTTCCTGTATTAAAGTTTTCTTAAATCTTCCCTTGTCTTTCAAAGAATAATTTCTCAAAGAAAATGTCTTACACTTGGTTGGCAAATTACCTAATTGTATGCACTTCTAGTTAGTGTCTGAGCAGAAAATTCGTTTTGTTACAGACAGGATAGTATTTCAACGGAAATTGGATTTTTTTTTTCGACCGAAGACGTCTTTGCTGCGAATTATCTTAGAACCGCTTTGTGATATTACCTTTTTGTCTCAATGCGAGGATACTCCTTTCAACTCATTCACATTCGTTCATCTGGTCATAAATAAAGTGTCTAAATATCCATTATTCCATATACAGGTACTTAAAAATGAAAAAAAAATGCCGCAAATGTTACAACAAATGCAACAAAGCCATTTTCACCTCACCCGCTCGGAAAGATTCTATTTCTCATTCAAAATCTGAGCGCAAAACTCCATTTTGTGCTCTAGAGCACAAAGTGTTGTTTAAAATTCGAACACGTCTTGTATTCAATTGTTTTCTACACTGCCAGGTGAGCCGCCCCCAGTATAGGTCAATGACCCTACTTCATTTCCTCGCTGTGTGAGGTGAAAAGTTGTGTGTTGCACTCGGCAGCAAAGTTTTTCTGCGTCTCGTACCTTTGAAAACTTCGCATCGCTCAGGATTCTATATTTGAACCGCTCGTTTCTCTCGCGGTTCAATCTTAGAATCCTTCGCTCGCTCAGTTTTCAATTCAAGTACTCGCGCCAAAAATCAACTTTGCAGCCTTGCATAACAAATAACTATTTTAGCGCCCACGATACAGGGGAAATTCAAGGTGTGGAGCCAAAGAGGTTTAAAAGAACCATTGGAGCAACGTTTTAAAAAAAAGATCCTCCGACCTGCACGCATTCCATGACCCCTTTTTTGACGGAAAAATAGATGAAATAAAGTATTTATATTAGTAGTACTTATTTATAGTCCTAAACAGACGACCAGAGCCCTGAGGGCTGGCCTCAAAGAATCAGCAATGCTATTTATCGCGGCATACTGCCCGTCGTCGACAGCAAAAGGTTGCCCCCTTGCCCATCAACAACTTAAACCCCCTTTAAAAAAGAGATAAAAGTTATTGGGCATGTCCTATGTATTTCTTACTTGTTTACTAGACATATTATGAGTATTTTATTATTAATTAAAGTTTTTTATTAATTAGAATATTATGTAGTGTAAAACCGATAATATTAAATTAACTTAGACTGACAAGTATAGTTCGCCTTCTTAAAAAAAAACAAGTAGAAATGCACGAAGTTGATGTTAATTCTTCATTTAAATCATAGATGGCGCTGTACACAAAACCAGTATAAGCTGACCGTTCATTTAGCAGCAAGATCATACAAAGCGAGACCAAGATATACTGGTTTCACATAGCTTAATATTACTTGTTTTAGCGCCATCTATCGTCAGAAAGCCAAACAACTTACCTTAAAGTACTCCTTTTCTCCGCTAGAGCGAGTTGCTGGGCCACGGTCATAGGTCGCGGTCTGTTTGGCCGTGGTATTGGGGCTCCGGGGAAAGAGTCCCGGCCTTCGTGAGCTGGTTCATCTACTGGCTCCTGTTCCACCTCCTCGCCGATCACGAAGTTTGCTGCTGCGCCCTGAAAATGAAGAGGAGAAGATATTATATTTTTAATGTTTTTGTAAATTTTACACTAGGAAAAGTTGTATTGGAGAAACTTTCCCAAGGCATAAAGATTTTTTAAAGATAGGTCACCAGTCGGATAATTTCAATCTCTAGGCATAGGCTGCTTCCGGAAGATCCGGTGGGGCATATGGTGCGGGACTGCCTTGCTTGGGCACAGCACCGCCGTGTCACGGAGGTGATAGGCAGCGACATCTCTGCGAAGCAGTCATGCTAGCGTAGGAGGAAGCGGGACGCGTGAGGGAGAGGACAGCGTTCACCTCACGACCCAGCCGCCTCGGGAAACGCCAACAGCAAAGACCGTCACGATCTCCGGCCACCATAGGCGCGGGCATCCGGAGGGCGAGTAATGGGCGACTCGCTGTCCGATCATGGACCCTGCCCGGGTCGACGGCGCGTTGTGTTCCACGCGCGCCTCAAAGAGCTGTCAGCACAATGACAGCCCCCCCCCTGGGTCGCGGGACTAACGAGCTGCTTTACGTTCCGTGACCCCGGAACGTAAAGGGCTATTGAAGGAAACCGTGGATTTTAGTCAGTGCAAGTCTGACAGTCCCTCCTGCTCTGCCCTGGGCGGGTTGACTCATTGGATGATTTTACCGATTTTAGCGAAAGGAAGGACGCCGTTCCGCCTATCCAGCTACTCCTCAAAGAGGAGTCTTACCGCCGCAATTGCAGCGTGCCCGGGTGTACTTACAATAAAAAGATTTAAAAAAACCAAGATACTTACATTTTCTTTAGCCTCTTCTGAGTCAATTTTCTCGAAATTATCGCTTTCACTTGATGAACAACGGGCCTGATCCTGTTGCTCAGCCATTTTGCCTTCTGAAAATAAATAAATAAAGATTAATAAAACTTATCTGAGAAACATAAATAATGGGACTGGATTGGTCATCTTCTTTCGTAAATTGCAGGAGATTTGGGTTAAAATCTTGTTGGGTTTAGTTACCCGTCAAAATGATGGACGAAACTGTTGATTTTATTTTATATATTCTTTTTTTTTATCGTTGGGAAGCTATATTCCAGGTAACAACAAGGTAAACTAAACGGTTTATTTACAGTTAGTTTTATTTATTGTTTTATTAACGCCTGCTCAAATTTGAAAAGCAACAAGTTGCGAGTTGTAACTTTGACTTAACATCTATGTAGGCGCAGTTAACGATGTTCGTCGTAATAACATTGTTTGATGTCTAATATAAAAATAATGCACTATACCATCAGCATAGACCTAATGTGAGTCTGATCATTTTTCATCGTAAAAAAAAAAGAAATATCTCAACAGTGAAATATTATTGAGGAAATAATCTAACCAACGCAACGGAAGAAGACTTAACATGTTATAAAACAATCAGGCGTCTTTAAAATAAAAAATTAGGTTATAATTTCACATCCATAATTAGATGAGATTTTTCCTAACCTGACCCGAAATCAAAAAAAGGCTTTTGCCGACTATTCGATGACAACATAATGGCTATTATTAAGTAGTTGGCACATCTCTAAACCTATTACATCGTCACATCAGTCGTAAGACGTCCACTGCTGAACATAGACCTCCCCTATAGACTTCCAATAGGACCGGTTGTAAGCGGCCTGCATCCAGCGTGATCCTGTGGTCTTCATAAGATCGTCTGTCCATCTTGTAGGTGGACGTCCTACGCTGCGCTTGGCGGTGTGTGGTCTCCATTCGAGAACCTTACGGCCCCATTGGCCATCAGTTCTGCGTGGCCTGCCCACTGCCATTTCAACTTGCAAAGTTAGGCTATGTTCCATACTTTAGTTCGTCTACGAATCTTCTCATTTCTGATTCGATCACGCTGAGAGACTCAGGGCATACGCAAAGTCCTCTGCATAGCTCGTTGGGCTATCTTGAGCTTACTAATGAGGCTCCATGGTAAAGAGACCATGTTTTAGTTAGCTCATACTCAAAGGTACTTAT
Organism: Agrotis clavis; assembly: GCA_954870645.1. Taxonomy (NCBI): domain Eukaryota; kingdom Metazoa; phylum Arthropoda; class Insecta; order Lepidoptera; family Noctuidae; genus Agrotis; species Agrotis clavis. The sequence goes on from OX940945.1 coordinate 9,293,931, forward strand.
AACATTACAAACACTAGGTTAACGAGCGGTTACGATATGCCAGTAAAGTTTACATCAAGTATCTTTAATTATCTTCGTTATAAACTTCAGCTAATCTGTTGTTAAATACGTCAAAAGTCACGGCCATTGTGGTGCAGTTATCTTTTTCTCGACGCATCTTTGAATCTCGGGGCTAAATAATCCAAATTAATCCAAACTTATATTATAAATGCGAAAGTAACTCTGTCTGTCTGTTACGCTTTCCCGCTTAAACCTCTCAACCGATTTTGATGAAATTTTGCACAGACAATCTTTAGACTCTGAGAAAGAACATAGGCTATCAAAACACCACGCGGGCGAAGCCGCGGGCGGAAGCTAGTTATATATAAAAGGTTTTTTTTTAATTGTAGTGCGGTTATATTTATTTTTCTCGTGGTTACCAGAGCCAGGGCAGGAGAAGCAGCTGGTGTTACCTCAAATTCTGGCTAAAATCCCTTAGTCGTCTTCTACGATACCCACAGGAGGAGATGGTGTGGCTTATTCACACGGGGAGGATGATAGATGGAGCAGACTTGTGCTAGAGTGGAGACCGCGAATGCGCAAACGGCAAGATGGCAAGATGAAGTTCGAATTACTGCTAAAGTGCTAAATAATAACGTCACGGAATATCAGAACTCGTTGACAATGAATACCTACGGACGTCCCGATAATTCCGACCTACATTCTTTTGAGATACCTATTCTATGCCGTAGGACAAAATGCGTAGCGACATAGTTTAATGTCTTTGGTAGCGACAGAAGTTCCGTAATCCGAATATTCGATTTGTGCGCGATGACATCGCCTCCTATGACTATTATTTCGGGACTTATCATCATCATCACCCTATACCTAAATAATATTAAGTGTTAAGGCGGCGCTAGTCGCGAGCTCGAACTCACTGGCAGGCATGGTAAAAAACCATGATATTTCACCGGAAATCGAGCCATATTGTTCATGTGTGCGCGAGCGTCATCCCCCCGTGGAGAAAACAGGGGAAAACTTATTCAGTGAGATGCACGATCAATCAGAGTAAAAGGCGCGCGTAAAAAAATACGAAAAAGCCTTTGGAAGTTGGGGTTTTATGAAAAAACCACGGCACCAATTAATTTCAAATAAAATTTATTAAATTCTTCGATAAATTTGCTGTGTCGGTACGGACTTCGTTTTGGAAATTTGATGCTTCTTTAGCTTCTAATTTACACCTAAAGTTGTGTTAAAATTAGCAAAAAAACAAATCTTTAGAAGCTCGTAACTTTTTAATAGCTTCATATTTTACAATTCTGCTTGCGTACAGACAAAATTAATTATGAGACAAAACGATATCATGTTTAATTTTGGATGTACCTTGTCAAATAGTGGAGTAAAACCCCAACGAAGTTTCTATGGAAAAAATTTGACTTGTTTGACCTTAAGAGCCTATACTACCTCAAATGGCTTAGCAGAAACCTGTGATACGTCGAAAATACTACAGCATTAATTTTGAAATAAATATATGGTAAAGTTGAGGATTAATGTTAGGTCTTATGTTTGGCGAAAACATGATTCCATAAAATTATCTCGATAGAAAAAAATCCCAAAGTTACCTCTAAATTGAACAATAAAACGCTGGCAATCAGAAAATACTTAAAATTACATCATGAAACTTTTTATACTAACTGAACTAACTATAAAGCAGGTCTTATGTTATTTACTTTTTTGAATTTCCCTTTTTTTCGCCGTAAAATAAATAGATTTGCGTGTAGACAGCTAAAAGAAAGAGCAAGCAATAGTGCGTGGTACGTGCAAGTGCGAGCGAGTAAGATTATACTGAAGTACTATAGACCCTTAATGGACACATTCTTAGGCTTACCCTCTCTAGCAAATGAAGTCAAAATAGAATTACTCATTGGCTTTAGTATTAAGGTGAATGCTCCAACCAGCCCGCGAAATTAAAATTTTCTTACGTTTTTTGCAATTTGCAGGCCATTGCTATTTGAATTTCGCGGGCTGGTTTGAGCATTCACCTTAAGCTAGATTGTATTTTTTTATGACGTAACCGCATTAGGGCACGACATATAAAAAAAAAACCTATAAATGTACCCGCTGCTGAGACACAGGCCTCCTCTCTGTGAAAGGGAGTGGGCCATAACCAGTGCGGATTGGTAGATGTCACATGTCTTCGAATTTGTGGTTCTAGGACATGCCGATTTTTTCACAATGTTTTCCTTTACCGTTTACTATTTACCAATTCTTTGTTAATAACATTATCGGCTTATTTTTGTTTAAAAAATAAAACCTAAAAAACCGGCCAAGTGCGTGTCGGGCCACGCACAGTGTAGGGTTCCGTAGTTGCCCATCAAAATACTTATGCGAATTAACTAAACTGATTCGCTGAATTTAATTTTAAAAAGAAGAATTTTCAAAATCGGTCCAGGAGTCTTTGAGAAATCGGGGAAAATACATAAAAAAAAGATTACGACGAATTTAGAACCTCCCCCTTTTTTTGAAGTACCTAAGTTAAAAATAGTTGACGATAAAAACCTACCTATCCCCAAAAAACATACCCTAAAAACATACCTATTAAAGCTGTAAAAATAAAGTTGACAAACTTACATTTGCAGTTGAAGAGCATGTTCTCCGATACATTTTGTTTACGAAAATATGTTATCCAAGTACATTTTATAAGTTGGTCGACTATTACTCGTAAAGTTGTAAAGCCTACTTAGTCATGATAATTTTCTTTTAAACTTCGTTATATATATATACTACTATTGTGAATTTTTTCACACCCCCAAACATAACCGTTCAGCTGGTAGAGGGGGGGGACACTCGAGTCGAGCAAAATTTAGCACTTAAAAGCTTAATATTTCACAAACGAATTTTTTTATCAAAAAATTGTTAATGGAAACTATCAATAGTTTTTAAAGACCTATTTAATGATACCCCACACTAAGGGGTACGCGAGAAAAAAAAAAACATCCCCACTTTACGTGTACAGGAGGTACCCTAAAAAAAAATATTTTACGAGATTTTATTTTACCACTTTTTCGGCACAACAAATCCGTATATTTACACCAAATTACAGCTCTCTAGGACTGTGCGTCTCTGAGCTAAACTGCGGACAGACGGACGGACGGACGGACGGACGGACATGGCGAAACTATAAGGGTTCCTTGTTGACTACGGAACCCTAAAAATTAACTTAAAATAAAAAGATGGTGTTGCGTATTAAACTTGACACAGAGTCCCGAGTTATTTCACATCTCTGTCACATCGCGCCCTGCGATCGATTTGATAGTCACCAATACCAAAGACAACGCAAAATGAACCTTCTGGACATTACATAAACGAGATATAGGTATGTTATTGAAGTGCCAGATGGAATCCGTTGATGAAAATCGATGAGATTCCATTGTGCGGGCAGATGCTATTATTGAGGACCCGGTAGTAATATTAAAGTATACCTATTGCTTGTATACGAATTTTAATTTCGGTCTTCCGAAATAAAAAGGACATTGGGGGTGAAAGTGACTTATTTAGCCCCGAGACGGGGTTTGGCGCCCGTGACGTTAGTGAGGGCGCTAATACATGTAGTTCGTTAAGACTTTAATCCGAGGCAAACACTGTGCTTTTCATTACGAATACGTGGAAAGTAAAATTAAAAATATAAACTATTCGCCAAAAAATTACCTAGTGTAGATCGGATTGTCGCTTATTTTGTTTATTTTTAATTTTTGTGCTGTGGTCGTCCAGCTATACAGCTAGTATTTTTCATGTTCGTAATTATAAAACGGGCAAAGATTTTGTCGAAATCTATGTTATTTTAGAGAAATCTTAATAGTATATAATAATCTTAATACCTAATTAACTTTATTTTATTTTAATTTTAAATCGAGCTGTAATATATTGGCTTTAAAAAAGTGAAAACATGGATCAAAAGAAATGTAATTTTTTGAAGTGAAAACTTCTTTAGCGGCGTTGTACACTTTTTCTGTAATGGGTAAAAAATTTAAAACTCGCGTCAGGGTCACGTGACCCTGATCGAAAATGAGTAAGACGTCATTCAAATTAGTTAATTTCATATCTGTACTACTCCAGTTTTAAAATAAAACATAGTAACAAAAAAGTTTTCACTTCTACCGGCACTCCTGGAGTGCAACCTTTTTTTTTATTTGACAGCAGCTGTCAGTTGAAAGCGATTCTCCCTAGGCCTGCTATGAATAACTTTCAAACGGCTAATCAAACATAATAATTATGATGACCTACTTTCAGAGTATGAGTCATGACAAAGCTATTTTACCTACACTTTTTTGTGGTTGTTTTTGAAGTCGTCAGTCACTGCGTCAACTGTGACGTTCAACGAGTTCAACGACAACATTGATGTTTCAAATCCAGTTCAACGCTGGATGGCCCATTGAGCACGTTCTTCCTCATGTTTTTATTTAATTTGAGATATAACCCATCGCTCTAATGTCACTCTGAAACATAACTCCGACAAACGTTTCTCCGCTTAACGATTCGCCGACACAACGATTCACCCTGGACCAGGGTTGGCATGATTAAAACAAGTTGTTTTAAAACACATTTTTAAAACAGTGTTTAAAACAGTTTGAAATTAAACAGTGATTTTTATTACATGTTTAAAAACAAAGATTAAAACAAGTTTAAAACATTGTATAAAACAGTACGAAAAAAAACATGTTTTAAAACTACTTTTCATGTCGCTTATTAACTGAATATAAAATGAAAATAAAATAATAAGTATTTGAGTCTGAATAGTTCAACATAAAACCAATCGAGTCTCTATTGCTGTTATATTTTTGAACTTTCAATGGCATTGTGTTTGACTTACCTAATCATTTTTTTTTATAAAACGTTGCCCCACACTAGGAATTTCTACTGTGTCGTGGGTGCGTTTACAAACATATAACTCAAACATGCCGCCAACATTATTTTTATGTTATGTAGGTATTTCATTCAATCAAACAAATATTTAAGTACCAGGATTTGTATGGGACAAGATAGCACCTATTTTTGAAACATTATCATAATAATTTCAAAACAATTAAAATTGTAACAATTTTAATTAATAAACAACATTAGTCGAAAATAAAAAAATAAATAAAAAACGTAAACTTCGATCCCTAATGTCGGCTGTCGAAAGAAATTTGGTAATTCCCCTATTTTTTAGACATATAAGTAGATCGGTGTTTCTCAGTCCATTGTTCATAAGGTAAAGCCCCGCACCGCGGCGCGGGGATATACCTTATGAACAATGAACTATTCTACGAACGAATAGGAGCCGCGCCGCCTGTCCCGCTAGGAAAGTCCCTACGTGTCGCCCTATAAAATCAACATAACATACCTACCGGGTGAATGTGAAGCGTTTGATTACGCAACATACAAATAAATGTTATCTATTGATCGTTTTTTTGTAAATATTTAATTTATTAGGGCGAGTTTATAAAGATCTAGCCTAGAAAAGAAACATAGTCGAATTAATTTGAAATAATGCCCTAAACTAAAAAAAAACAAAAAAAACACTTGTTTAAAACATTTTGAACTGTTTGTTTTATATAATTTAAAAAAAACTGTTTTTTTTCCAACCCTGCCCTGGACGGTTCGACGACAAAAACTTTCACCGCAGAACGATTCGTCGACAAAGACGTTATACATTTGACATTATAATACTAGTAACTAAATCCGACATCAGCGGGGCACCCCGAGGTTCGGTTAGTTACGGTGCGTACAGACTATGTAACATAACATGTTATATAACATTGTTATGTAACATTTCATAGTGTGGTTATGTTATATAACATTGTTAAATAACATTTTACATACATTTGTAGTGTTATATAACATTGTTACATGGTCTGTACGCACCTTTAGGTTCCTTTAAACCCTGAACACAGAAATAGAAGCCCCGCGCAGCGGGGCTTCGTCTAAATGGCTTCATTTATACAATACTTCATGAAACGCAATACTCATGACTTAATTTGAATGGTTCTGTCGGCGAAACGTTCGTCGAGGAAAGGTTCTGTCGTCGAACCGTCCAGGAATGAATCGTTGTGTCGGCGAATCGTTAAGCGGAGTAGGGAATCGAGAACCGGTCCTTGTTGGAAGTCCCGGGATTTTCGGGACAGGCGTCCAAGAAACCGGGAAATCCCGGGATTTTCGGGAATTTCGGGACAAAAATGCATTTTTTCCATGGCATTAGAAAACAATGAAAATAATAAGATAACTTTACAGTATTTATTCTGATTAAAATCATACAACCAACTTATTCGACGGCCTCATGGACATGGGTTTGCTCTAGCCTCTTTTCTATTCAGAGGTGGCAAATCTATTCACTCCAACTGTACTAACTATGGAAACTTGCAGTTCATCTAGATGTCCAATACTGGACATTAGATGTACCTAATGCTAGTAGGCCGGTGGAAAGAGGTTGTAGAATTCATGAGTTCGACCTATTTTAGGTCTCATCTTAGCACGAGCGAACCCAATAAAAAAAACGAAAAGAGGGAGGGCTTCACACACAGCAGCTATAATGTATATTAATGTACATTACATCCCGGGATGTATAGCTTTAAATTATCTTGATGTATCACACACATAACAGGTAATGTTATGTATATTTCCCTACATTTCATAACATCCTTTTCGAAGAGAGATATACGGAAATGTATTTAGATGTATAGGTGTATCGAAATATAAATGTATATTTTCGTATCGCTCAGTACCTTAGATTCGAAGATGTAAAAATATACATTATTGAAATTGGAATTCTCTTCCTCACTCCTTACGCGATAGCCCGTCGTTGGAAGTTTTCAGGAGAAGAATTAGGGAGCATTTCCTGTCATCATGACTAATAGGTATGTAAGTATGTATTATTTTATATATTATATTGTATGTATTATGTTTATACACGTATTTGTTTATTTAAGTATGCATTAAATATTATTGTAAAATGTTTGTACACCGAATATCCTCACTAAAATAAAATAATAATCACTCTATCGCTCTAAGGTTTGCTGTTAGAAAACCCAATTCTGGGTTAAGCTCGCCTTTGTACATAACATACCCTTATGTGAAGTGTTATTTTAATTGTATATGTGTACAATAACGAATAAGAATAAGAATTATTGCTGCAGTGTGTGGTCTCCTGACGATTTCTATAGAAAGATGTAATGAGATGTATCGTGCTATAATGTACATCTTTACATTATTATTATTCCTTAAGCTTGCGTCGATAAGATGAGCTATGCTGTAGAGTAACCATCCACCAGTTTCACGTTGCCAATTAGTCTAAGGAGCTCTGCATTCCACTGGGTCTAGTGCAGTAAGTTGTATTTATCTGAGCCATCCCAATGATTAAGTTGAGTAAGGTTGCTGCAATACTCCGTTAGAAAAAACATAAGAAACTTTGAATTTCGCGGGCTACTACGACGCAATCAATGCAGAAATGGGCTTGCACATATCCAGGTGTAAGGTATCGCTTCACTCTATTTAGGATGCCCACGTCAAAGTTGACACTGGATGTCAGTTCCATGCCCAAAAGCTCAAGGTCATCAGTTACAGAAACAGTAAAAATAGGAATTAGTCCAAATTACTCTATAAAATATGTAGTTTTGATTTACTCCTACTTCACTGAGGAAATATACGCCTGTATGTTGGTGGCGATAAAAGAGAGAAGTTTCTTGTGTGAGCGAACAAGAAACTTCTCTCTTTTATGGGATACTAAGTATCAAATCTGTTTGCTCTACCAAGGTCTCTCTGAAGCAATGAACTTCATTCCCACTGGATTTTGCAGTGGGCAAGTATGTCACTGAAACGGTACTGTTATCTACCTATCCAACAATACCAGGCTGAAGTGGGTAAGAAATGTGCAGCAAAATAAGAGTTGCAAAGAAAACAGATAAGTGTTGAACTCCAGAGTCAATAACCAAAAGCTCAAAGGATCAGTCATCAACGACAACTCTGATTGATCGTTCACTAAGAAAGTCTGATATCCAGCTACAAAAATTGAGATACCAAAAGTAAGGAAGCTTTTTGTCTCGAGACCCTGTCAAAGGCTTTCGAGATATAACCAGTACTACATTATCAACTTTTCTTCTCTGTCAACAACACTTATATCTGAACATGTTATTCTGTATTTAACGGCGAAGTGAATAAATACCTTACATCCAATTTGATTATTTTGTTCTATAAAAGAATTAACAAGTTTAAACTATACAAACAATAGTCTACCGTCTACCTCGACGAAGCGCGGACGTGAGCAATCGCTCCGTATTTGCGATGGATTCAAAAGTAGTGAAGTGCGTTAACTGTAACGTTGTTATAAATGAACTTTTAGCGTTTCTGGTGAATGTTTTGGACTATATGGATGAGGAAAGTATACACCTCTTGGTTACTACCTCGTTTAACGTGGAAAGCATTGCAAAGGCGAAATCACTGTTATTTGATTCGATACCAAATGCAAAGAAGATGCCACTTAGGCGCAAAGAAGGCAAGAAAAGGATGTCGAGGGACCTCGATGACATTATTACTTTAATGAAAGCTACAAATTCTGAACTGTTTCCTATTTTTGTGGCAAAGGATCTTCATACCATACCTAACGTGAGCTTTGACCATATTGACTGTACGCGGCTGTTGAAGGATATAGCTAGGCTGCAAAGTCAGGTATGCATGCTGCAAGAAAAGTGTGTAACATCGGATACATTTGAACAGCTTAAACAAGAGGTTGAACATATGAAACATGCATCTCTTATTGAAACTGCCCCATCTCCGTATGTGAACAAAAGGCGAGGAGCATGTTTACAGGATAGCTACGAGCTAAATAGTGGTCCCATCGGATTACAATATGTGCCTATAAAAACAGTGCAAAAATCGACGTTTGAAAATAACCGTTTTAACTTAAACAATAAGTCAACAACCGCAGAAAGCAGCTGGGATAAGTCCGTCTCATTCCAACGCACTGAGTTGAGCGAAACAGCAAACAGTCGGCGTGTGGAGGCACCTACCGAGGTTTCGTGCATCGTAAGGACGTGCGCGAGTGAGGGAAACAACGAACCGGTTTGTGTCCCGAGTGCGACAGAGAAGGCGAACGCGGAGGCCACGGATAGTACTGTGGTTCCGAGCTCTGATCTATCGAGTGCAGGCGCACTGGCAGCGGCGGCAGCGACGGTGGATGAGTCGTATGTTATTTCGCCAAATAAAACAGTGAGAAATTGTGCGGTATCGCAAGGAAACAACGCGGAGTGGCAAATTGTTAGATCTAAATCTACTAAGAGATATAAACTGTTAGGCCAAAAAGGTCGGGCGTCATCACCTAACGGTAAATTTATAGCGGCAGACGTTAAAGTCCCGTTATTCATTTCGAATGTGAGTAAAGAGTGTAGTGAACAGGATATAATTAGTTATATTGAGAAGAAGGCTAAAGTAGTGGTATTGCTAAAGAAAATAAAAATGAAGACCGACCGGAAATATAACGCGTACAAACTGTTAGTTTCTAAAACAAAACTAGACATTTTCTTAAATGATAAATTCTGGCCAGACGGCATAACGTTTAGACGATTCGTGCATTATAATAAGTACTCTCCTAGTCAGGAGGGCAGTGATTTGAAAAAGAGTTAGTGATTTCCTTTTAATGATTATGGATACTTGTATAAATAATATGTGTAGATTTACTAGCTTTAACTGTCATTCATTTAAGAATTCAATTGACGATGTTAGAAGTTTATGCAGATCATCTATGGTAGTGTGTTTACAGGAGACTTGGCTTCTTAATCATGACATTCCATTACTGGGAACAGTAAGTGGTGATTTTGAGTATACAGGTAAGTCAGCTGTGGACACATCTGCCGGTATACTGAGAGGGAGACCATACGGTGGGGTAGCTATTCTTTGGAAAAAAGGGTGTTTTTGAGATGGTTTCTGTCGTGGAATGTAGTAGTACTCGATTAACGGCAATTAAGGCGACAATCGGGGGACGTAAGATATTAGTCTTTTCCGTATACATGCCAGTGAACTCCTTCGATAATTTGCCTATTTTCTCGGAAGTTTTAGGCGAAATAAGTGCCATCGAAGAGAGTAGTGACGTTGAAACAGTGTTCTTATTGGGGGATTTTAATGCCCATCCCAAGGAACTGTTTTATATTGAGCTGGAAAGATTTTGTTTAGATAGGTCGTGGGTATGTGCTGATGTGAAGACACTAAGCGCCGACTCTGGTACTTACACATATGTGGACCATTATCACGGCAGTAGTAGGTGGCTGGATCACTGTGTGGTCTCCCTATCAGCTTGGAAAACCATTGTAAAGGTTGGCATATTAGAGGACGTTTATGTATCTGACCATCTTCCTATTTATGTAGAATGTGATCTATATGTGGTTATGCCAAAGCTTTGTGAATCTGTTTTGCCTAGGAATGCTGTAATCTGGGGGGAGAGGAATGAATCGCAAATCAGTAAATACCGTGACGTATGTCAGGAAGGGTTGCGAGAAATTGATTTCCCTTTAGAATTCACTAACTGTAGCTACGGAGCATGTAACAAGAGTGCCCACACAATAATAACACTGGGTAACAAAAAAATATTATTTTTCTGCGGCAAGAATTTTGTTATTGGTTTTAATAAACACTTACATTGGACATACACGAAATGTATTTACTTTTTTTTTATTGACTCTGGTTCTTGAGATAAATGACATATAAGCAAGCATTAGAAAAAATATGAACCTACCCTCCCGAGTTGTATTAATTTGAGTATTTCCAACTAAATTTTGTTTTCTCTTCATGTAGATAGTTGTAATAGTTTCGATTACAAATATTAAACCTTAAGGTTATCAGTTCGTGCTCTATTTTAAGTATAAATTGTCTTGTTTTTCGTGCAAAATATGAGTTCGTCGCGAAAGTCTTGCGTTAACAATCCTAACAGTTTTTGTTATAAATGTGGCAAATTTTGTCAACCAAAACAAAGAAGAAAGATCACCGAGTTTGTGAAAGAAACCTACCTCCCATGCTTTGGAATAAACCTAACCCAAAAAAAATATTGGGTGCCCAATATCGTGTGTAAGTCATGTGTGGAACTCTGCGACAATGAACCAAAGGAGAACGTAAAGGGTTTAAATTTGGAGTGCCGATGATATGGACTGAGCCAACCAATCATTTCAATGACTGTTACTTTTGTGCTGTGCATGTGAAAGGCATGAATAGGTACAAAAAACGTACTTGGGTTTATCCTAATGTGGAATCGGCTAAGCCCCCAATATTACACAGTGAAGATTTGCCAGTTCCAGAGTTTTCAGGACCATCGACTGTAAACTGTGATGAAGTTGACATTTTCAGTCAGAAGAACAGCAGTGGTCAGCCATATGATGGCAGACTACTGTTGGACTTTAATTAGGGATAGTCCTGATCAAAAACACAACAGAAAAGCCTACAAAAAAAGTTTTTTGTATTTTTTTTATTATTATTTGTTTTAGCAGCATATATAATTTAGTTTTAAATCATTGATTATAGCCGCTCTTAAAGTATACATATTTTAATACGTCATTGTATTTATTATTTTGACCTTTTTAGTCAAATATTTATTAGTCTTTATCTCATGAACTAGAGTCAATTTGACAAATCTGATATTTTTCTCGTATTCAGCATCCTGAACTTATACAAAATTGACTTCAATCTACCTTGCCGCAAAATGACTGTTCCCCAGTGTAATAGACACATTATATGACCGAATTGTGCAGGTCTTAAAAAAGGCGGCTATCCTAAGTAAGGTTAGAAGCACAACTAATTGCCGGAAAAAGGTTCTGTGCGGCTGGAACGAACATGTAAGAGAAGCTCATCGGGAGGCCAGGCTTAGGTTTAAATCGTGGGTTTCCCATAATCGGCCACTGGAGGGCATAGTGTACGAGCAAATGCGCGAGTCTCATAAGGTTTTTAAAGGCAGGGTGAAGTGGTGTCGTAAAAACCAAGAACAATTAAAAATGGATGTGATCGCGAAGTGTCGAGTCTCTAAAAACTTTTCCCAGTTTTGGAAAGCTACAAAAAAACTGGACGTTAGGCCTGGCCTCCCGGCGAGTGTGAGTGGCTTAAGCGATCCGAGTGAGATCGCAAATATGTTCGCCAGCCATTTTAAAGTAAAATCGTCGATCGGTCCTTCTACTGCGGTGGTTGACACTGCGCCCGGCAGGCCGGGGGTGGAGCCCCTGCTGCGTTTCTCAGCAAGTCAAGTTAGTGCTCACATTAAAGGAATGACCAAAGGCAAATCTCCTGGGCATGACGGGCTCAGTGTCGAACACCTGAAATATGCTGGAGTGCACCTGCCGAGGGTCCTGTCTCTGTTGTTCACTATGTGCATCAGTCACGCGTACCTTCCAGCTGACTTAATGAAAACCACAGTGGTGCCCATAGTTAAGAACAGGACTGGTGACATCTCGGACAAGGACAACTATCGCCCGATCTCCCTCGCGACCGTGATAGCCAAGGTGCTGGACGGTTTGCTTGATTCTTGCTTGCAAGACTATTTAAAACTACATGATGCGCAGTTTGGGTTTCGGCCCGGCCTATCTACTGAGAGCGCAATCTTAAGTCTCAAGCACACCGTCCAGTACTACACAGATCGTAAGACACCGGTGTATGCCTGTTTCCTGGATCTCTCCAAGGCCTTTGACCTCGTTTCTTACGAGGTGCTTTGGAGGAAGCTGGGAGACAGGGGTGTACCGATGGAGATGTTGAACATCTTTAGATATTGGTACAGTAATCAGACGAACTGTGTCAAATGGTCAGGTACTCTTTCTGATTCATACAGGCTGGAATGCGGCGTGAGGCAGGGAGGATTATCATCTCCAAAGCTCTTCAGCCTGTATGTAAACGATCTCATCGTGGAACTCAGCAGCATGCGTGTCGGATGCAGTTTGGGTGGTGTTAATGTAAATAACATCAGCTACGCTGATGACATGGTGCTGCTGGGTCCCACTGCAGGGGCGATCAGAAAGATGCTGAAAGTCTGTGAAGCATTTGCTGAGTCACACGGACTTAGGTATAATGTTAGGAAGAGTCAGTACATGGTCTTTAAGGCCGCCGGTAAGGGTCCTGAATCTGTTCCTTCCATTACTTTGAATGGTATTGACTTGGATAGGGTGTCGCAGTTCAAGTATCTTGGACACTACCTTACTGACGACCTTAAGGATGATGTGGACATAGAGAGGGAGCGCAGGGCTCTGTCTGTCCGAGGCAACATGCTGGCCCGTAGATTCGCCCGCTGTACGGAGCAAGTCAAAATCACGCTATTTAAAGCATATTGTCAAGGTCTGTACACGGGTGGTCTGTGGGTTAGTCACACAAAAAAATCCCTGGACACCCTGCGCATCCAATACAATAATATTTTCAGGATGATGTTGGGACTCCCTCGCTTCTGTAGTGCCTCTGAGATGTTTGCACAGGCTCATACGGACGACTTTTATGCCATCATCCGGAAAAAAGTTGGTTCACTGATGAGGAGGGTGCGGGGGAGTCACAACAGCATCCTGAAAACCATAGCGGAAGATGTGCGCGCACCTGTGTTGAGGCATTTCGTCCATCTGGTGATCTATTAGGGAGGTATCTCTCTGTTGGTTAGTCCGGGGGGCGGAATGTCTCAGCACAGGGGCAATATTATTATAATTATTACTTAATGTTTATTTTTGTGTATTTGTTTTTATTTATGTAATGAGTGTTTTTGGTTGTGCCTTTGTATGTGTCATTTTAATACTAACAATAGTTGTAAGTTTTTGTTGTACACTAACCCGTGGATCCAGTTGTCCCAAAATAAAAATAATTTGAATTTGAATTTGAATTTAAACGAATTATGTATACTGTTTTTCTGAGTCCCGAAAATCCCGAATTTCCCGGTTCTCAGTCGCATGTCCCGGGTTTTAAAATATACTTCGAGAACCGGGAAATCCCGGGATTTTCGGGACCGGGATTTCCCGGTTCGATACCCTAAAGCGGAGAAACGTTTGTCAGAGTTATGTTTCAGAATCCTCAAATCTCTAATCTAGTCTAGGTCAAAGGTGACAGACACAAGGCAAAAAGGGTTATCTTACAACCAAAAGGTCATCTTTTACAATATTTCCCATCAGTTTTTAAAAGGATATGTACAGAATAAATGGGGATGGCAACTCAAAGCTAATCGTAGATGGCGCTGCGATAGTTGGTCCCCACGTCTACCTTGTACAAAAAAACAAACAAGATTATTTGTTATAAAAATTGAGTATAAATACAAAACAAATATGGAAAATTATTCGTCCATGCAAGTACTATATACTAAAAGAAGAATTAAGACGCCGCGGCGCATCTACAAGAGAAAAAAAGTGATTTAATTGAGTGGTTATACATTTGATTTTACCGTAATAAATCCACAATTACTTGTAGTTGAGGTTTCAATTTTTGAGTTTAGGTATGTTTTACCTGTCCTCTCCTTTATCAAGAATATAATGCTGCTTTTGACTTTCTATTTTGATAAAATATCATAATGTTTTAAGTCAGTAATTTTAACCTTTTTTTCTATTTAGATTCGAGAAATATCACAATATATTTAATTTCTTAACACCACAACTATTACAAAACTCGTTCCAGGTGATAATTCTTCGATTTTCGAGCGATGCAATACTGGTACATAACCTCCAAAAGAAAAGTAGATATTATTTTGAAAAGTGTATTCCATCATTTTTACAGCTTATTACACAACATCTAGTCATTTTACATCAATAAATGTTTTTTTTTTCTGAAAATTCCTTTGATTTTACAGTTCTTTGGGGACCAAACTGTCATTTTCACTTTGACACTTGCCTTCCCCATTGGTATGACATAAAATAAATTTTTTATAAAAAAATAACATTCTACCTTTATCAACATTGCATTGAAAAACAAATTTCGATAAACACCTGGCAACACTCAAAAACACACCCATTACGCGTGCAACATTAAAAAAAAAAAACACTAGTGATGAGGAAGAATATCCGATATCGGATATTTCACAGTTCGTTATCGTTATCTTAATATTAACGGTTATCGAAGTTCAAATGTCGACACGGTATCAGAGACTGACATTTCTCGTTCGGGGAGCGCATGCGCGTTGTGAAGGTGAAATAGGACGAATGATAAATCTTCGGAAGTGAAATAAAGGGCAAAAGATGTGTTAGATGACTTTGGATGACATTTGTTTCAGCTGTCATTTTCCATTTGATCGTGTAAGCGATTTATTTACTAGTTAGTTAACTAGAATCTTTGAAAACAATGTTTGAAGTGCAAGCAATCCAGTGGATTAATTTATTTCTTGAAAAAATGTGGTAGGTGGAACGCTTTCAGGGTTAGTGAAATACTACTTGGCTGTTAGAAAACTGGATGAAAACTGAAGACGCCTATGTCCAGAAATGAACTAATACACTGTTGTTGAAAGCTCTTTTTTGCTATTCGTCATGGGTAGACATTGAGAGGGGTTTATATTGCATCACAAAAAGTATAATCAGTTTGATTTTGGCCCTCCCGGTGCATAGCATAACTGCCTTTGTACGAATAGCGATTTTCATCTGCTTTGCCTTTTTCCAACTTTGTTGGGAAATGAAATGCTTTCATTGGCACGGAGTAAACTTTTCACAACACTGGAAGGTTAATGTTCGATTGGTAAAATTTAGATAGGTTGACCTGTCTGTACATTTACTTGATGATCACCAATTCACATTCATTAAAAGCGATAATAAAAATTATTTATCAGTAGTTCTCACTTAATAGGTGTTGATTAAAACACGCTCTGTGCACGCTGAAAAATTCTAGTTAATTTGGGTTGATTGTTTATATACCTAAAGTTTTTGTTATTAATTGTTAAACTAGTCAGCTATTATATTATATTTACTAGCTGTGCCCGCGACTTCGTTCGCGTGGATGTCGGAATTTAACAATGTATTTTTTAGTGCGAAGCGCTTAATTCTCGCCACGTTTTTTATAAATCATATCGTTTTCATATAATCCCTGTATTTAGAATTTATTTTTCAAGAATATTTGAGGTGATTATAATAAACGCCCTCTGTCGTTCAGATTCAGAAGAATTGCTACTGGATTAGAGCACCCATTCTATCTCATTCCATCCCATTCCATCCCACTCCATTTCACTCCATCCCCCTCCATCCCACTCCATCCTACTCCATCCCACTCCATCCCACTCCATCCGACTCCATCCCATTCCATCCCGCTCAGTCCCACTCCATTCGACTTCATCCCACTCTATCCCACTCAATCCCACTCCATCCCACTCCAGCCCATTTCATCATACTCCATCCCACTACATCCCACTCCATCCTAATCTATCCCACTCCATCCCACTGCATCCCACTCCATCTCACTCCATCCCACTCAGTCCCACTCCATCCTAATCCATCCCACTCCATCCCACTCAGTCCCACTCCATCCCACTCCATCCCACTGCATCCCACTCCAACCCTTTTTTTTTTTTTTTTTAACGTGTGGAAATCCTCATGGACTTCCTCCGCCTGGGGAAGACGGAGGGGCATGTCAGACTCGACTGACTAAAACCACACGGTGTCCTCTACTGCCTAAAGCCGGGGGTGCGGGGCCACTTGCGCAATCACCGCTCCCCGGCAGGCCTTGACCCGACTACATCGCCGGGTCCCTCTCCTCGGTGCGGCCGCAAAGAACGGCCGCACCTCTCTTCGAGTGGCGACGAAGGACACGTCGCCGCCAACTCGGGCCTGTATCTGGTCGGGCGGCTGACTTCCCCAAGTCAGCCGCCCGCAGGCTACCTCTCATGGAGGACGCAGATCGGTTTGCGCCCGTCGGCGCCCGGTGCGTCTGCTGCGGGAGCTGAGAGGGATAGATGTTCTCTCCCTCTCCCTCTCCGCCGTCTCCTTCGCGAGCATTACCTGCTCGCAGAAGGCGACGGCACCTTCCCACGCACTCTCACCTCCAACGATGGCCTAAACGACGGCCGGAAGCGAGAGGTCGCTCCCGCCTATTGCCGCGATCAGATCACGGCGCTGCGATGCCCATGCTGAGCATTCCTCGAGCGTGTGATCCCACTCCAACCCATTCCATCCCACTCCAACCCACTCCAACCCACTCCATCCCACTCCAACCCACTCCATCCCACTACATCCCACTCCATCCCACTACATCCCACTCCATCCCACTCCATCCCACTCCATCCCAATCCATCCCACTCCACCCCACTCCATCCCACTCCATCCCACTCCAACCCACTCCATCCCACTACATCCTAATCCATCCCACTCCATCTGATTCCATCCCACTCCATCCTACTCCATCCCACTCCATCCCACTCCATCCCACTCCATCCCACTCCATCCCACTCCATCTCACTACATCGCACTCCATTCTAATCCATCCCACTCCATCCCACTCCATCCGATTCTATCCCACTCCATCCTACTCCATCCCACTCATTCCCATTCTAGTGTGAGTCTAATAAAAACCTTTTCTTTCTTTTCATTCCATCCCAAACCATCCCATTCTATTCCATTACACTCTACTCTACTCTACTCTACTCCACTCCAAACCACTCCACTCTCCAGTCCACACCATATTTGAATAGGTATGTAGTTTTTCTATTCCAAGCTAGATCGCGCTACTGAACTACGCGTCTCGGTGTAAACTGACCGTAATTTTACTTCTGGTCTGGAACACTTTAAATTCAAATATCTTTTGATAGACTTAACCGATTGCAATGAAACAAAAACTAAATTAGTCCTCAAGTTACGCTCGATCGTTGTGTATAAAGGTTATCTACATTGCCTTCGTACATTTTACGTGATGGAGCCACAAATAAACAGACAAACCGACAAACCGACAAACAGACAAACAGACAAACAGACAAAAATTCTAAAAATGATGGAAATGGGTTCTGTTGGTTGTCCTTCAACACCCTAGCTATTTTTTTTGGATTTTATTTTGATGTACAAAAACGATTTTTCTACAGTTTTATTATATGTATAGATAGATAGATTGCATGATTTAGATATGAACGTGACTGAAATGTAGCCGAAGGGGGTAATTCTTGTTTGGAGTGTTCAAAATCGTATAATGTCTGAATTTAATTGGATCTGTTTAAGGGGGATGCTCCAACCAGCCCGCGAAATTCAAATTTTTACGTTTTTTGCAATTTGCAGGCCAGTGACATGTTGTAGCTTTATAAATATATGAGTTGCGGTAATAACAAGTATAATTTTAAATATAAAAATTATCAAAAAACTTGCTCCATCAGCTCTCACATAGAAAAGGTGCATCATGTTAAAATCTCCGAAATCTAACTACGATGCACCTTTTCTATGTGAGAGCTGATGGAGCGAATTTTTGTATAATTTTTATATTTAAAATTATACTTGTTATTATCGCAACACATATATTTATAAAGTTACAACATGTCACTGGCCTGCAAATTGCAAAAAAACAAAAAAAAAAATGAATTTCGCGGGCTACATCGAAGCAATCACCTTAATACAAAAATGAAGAAAGATTTGGTCTTTGTATTTCATTATTTCAAAACGACTTGTTTAAGCTTCCCGTGACCCAAAGACCAAGGATTGGTTTCTACCTTGGGCACATTACCAGCTGACAGCGTTTAGGAGATTTTTTATGCTTGTTAGTTCAGTTTTTTTCAAGATTAATAAAATTATTGTTTTAATAAAATACTAAGACTTAATATTTTAAGAAATATAATTTTTACAATGCTCTACTATACCAGAACACAGATTACTTAATAGCTACTACGAACAGAACAGAGTCCATGTTTGAGTTGCAAGATGTTTGATTTATGAATTAGGTAGTGCTTCTCACCAGCAAATAATTACTACTGCAGTAAGGATTTAGAATAATTATTAACATAGTACTATTTCGAGAGGATGGACAGAGTATCAATATTTTGTCAGTAATATTTATTTTCTGGAAGAATTATGAACCGAGGCTCCGTGCCGATGGAAACTGTTCAGTAAATAATTATTTAGTATCGTTTTAAAGCTATTTGCTTTTTTTTAACAAGTTCAATATCAGCGCTTTTTAAACGTTAAAATTACTTAAGATATCCTCAAGAACGCCCACTTCCTACAGTTTTAACAGAGTTAGAAGATGGTTCGCTGGAATAAACGCCCTTGTAAGATATCTCTCTGTTACTCATTTTTTCAATGCATAAGTTCGTGAGGATGGATGGATGTTAGTTTAACAGATTTGAATAAAATTAAGATACACATGTAGTTTGTACTCTGTATTAGCACATATTGTATCCACGTCCCCGTTATTTCATTCTCGCAATGGCTGCAGTATTTTCAAAATAAACATGATTAAATATTATATTCAGCCTGCATGCTATAGAGATTATATTTCACATAGTAAATAAACGTAAAATCTCTCGCTAAAGGATAGATTAGATATACAATCTTATCAGCCTGCTATTGTGCTGAAATTATTCAAGGAGAGCATCAATTGACCAACAATGGGGCGACTTACAATTGTATGCCAAATGTTTTTGATGATATAAACGCAATGGCGAATATGTAGTAGGATATGGTTTACTAAAAATATCTCGTTTTCTATGAAGAATCGTGAGAAATTAGTTTTGTTTAGGTACACATCTTTAAGACGTGAATATTGAATATTACTTTTGAAATTTAGAAAATTTTGAATTCCACTCTTTGCCTTAGCAAGCTGTCAGACGGAAATCCCATGGATTGTTCATTTTGGTTCACTTATAATCACAGAAAATTTTAACCGATAACTTTATCCCCCATTTCAGCGCTTAGATTCATTAAGTAACAAATCAAACCCAACCCGAGCCACATTATTTTTTGTTGTAGGTACCATTTCAATGTTTCCCACAGGCCCACCGGTGGGAAACATTGAAATACAGGAAAATAACCCAAAATTTAGGTAAAGACAGTGAAAATACTTTACGTAGTGTGCAGATTGAAATGCACACGTTACAACAATAAAGAAGTTACTTATTAATTTTAACTAAACCGTATAATAATTAACATATTATTTTGAATAACATCCGCATAATAAAGACATAAGACGACAGTTTTAAACAAAACTCAGCCATGATTGATGACTAATATAATTAACAATAGGTACCGTATGAATATATATTAACTATTACATTCATAAGTACAGTGAGAAAATACATATAAAAGCCAGAGAGACAAGCAATTTCATTGAAGATGAAAAAAAAGAAAAACAACAAATTACACTCACCGGCACGGAATCTTGGCCAAGCGTGTATTTCGCGATAACAAGAGTTTTAAGTGTTTCCTATGATTATCTATAATGAAGGGTGATCTAAAAAATGTTTACCCTTAGTTCAAGAGGGTAATTTATCATGTTTGAGTGCAATATGACGTTATTTTTAAGTTTTAGTTGAACCCGGTCATCCGAGCGACTAAGTTGCTGTTTTAAATTTGTGTATTGTGAAAGTCTATTGTCAGGTTATTCAATTATTGTGATATCGTACTGTTACTTCAATAACTAAAGGTGATTTAAATCCAATAAAAATGCCATTAACACCATCACAGGTTGCACAAGCTGTAGCGTTGATCAAACAAGGGCTGACACAGCGAGAAGTTGCTGTTATGCTGAATGTACCACGTTCATCGATGCGGTTTGCGCAGAAATGATACCAGGAGACAGGCCACTACTCCCGCAGACCAGGCAACGGAGGCGTCAGATGCACATCAGCCCGGGATGACCGCTTTATTGTCCTGGAAATTTTGAGAAATCGCTACCTCACCGCTGTTGAGATACGCCAGCGACTCCATTTCACAAGAGGTGTCAATGATAGTGAACGTACAGTGTGAAGACAAATGGAGGAAGAGAATTTAAAAGTTTGTAGACCAGCACGCGGCCCAGATCTTCTCAGAAGTCACCGAGTAGCTCGACTTCGATTCGCACGAGAACACGTCAACTGGACCCATGAGCACTGCATGGGTCCAGGTCTCAAACCGCTCTCCTATTCTTTTCCACACTCGCTCCCGACCATCTGGAGCTCGTAAAGCGATTTGACACTCATCTGTGAAGAGTACTCGAGCCCACTGCTTATGGGTCCAGTTGACGTGTTCTCGTGCGAATCGAAGTCGAGCTACTCGGTGACTTCTGAGAAGATCTGGGCCGCGTGCTGGTGTACGACCTTTTAAATTCTCTTCCTCCATTTGTCTTCACACTGTACGTTCACTATCATTGACACCTCTTGTGAAATGGAGTCGCTGGCGTATCTCAACAGCGGTGAGGTAGCGATTTCTCAAAATTTCCAGGACAATAAAGCGGTCATCCCGGGCTGATGTGCATCTGACGCCTCCGTTGCCTGGTCTGCGGGAGTAGTGGCCTGTCTCCTGGTATCATTTCTGCGCAAACCGCATCGATGAACGTGGTACATTCAGCATAACAGCAACTTCTCGCTGTGTCAGCCCTTGTTTGATCAACGCTACAGCTTGTGCAACCTGTGATGGTGTTAATGGCATTTTTATTGGATTTAAATCACCTTTAGTTATTGAAGTAACAGTACGATATCACAATAATTGAATAACCTGACAATAGACTTTCACAATACACAAATTTAAAACAGCAACTTAGTCGCTCGGATGACCGGGTTCAACTAAAACTTAAAAATAACGTCATATTGCACTCAAACATGATAAATTACCCTCTTGAACTAAGGGTAAACATTTTTTAGATCACCCTTCATCATAAATAATCATAGGAAACACTTAAAGCTCTTGTAATCGCGAAATACGCGCTTGGCCAAGATTCCGTGCCGGTGAGTGTATATTCCTCCCACCCAGTGCGGAACTGTTAGACTTGTACTGACTAAAATCAATGGTGACCTTTCAATAGCCCTTTGCGTTCCGGGGTCCATGGTTACCTGATGACACAGTCTCTGCGACCCTGGCAGGCAGATGACTGTGTTCAAGACTAACTTGTCGTATCCATCCATCTAATGTCTGGGTGAATGTTTGATACTCAATTCCGTCTATAATAGTTGAAAACGTCTGGATGATTTGTAGTGCTGATAGATGTACCTATAGTTGAAAAACATCAAGGATACCTTTCATCCCAGCATTACGATCCCGTGGGTTAATTTCAAGTCAAAATTTCGAGTTTTGCGGGGTGACAGTAAGTTATTTTTCTTAAAAAAGAGCTCAAGGTTTTACAACAACAAAAATTTAAGAGTGCTTCCGTAAATTTTTGTAAATCGGACAATAAACAAAATGTTGTTATATCATATTTCAAAATCGTGGTTCGAAAACCTGTTCATAAAATATAATTTTCAATAAATAATAATAAATCTATCTATCTATATATCTATATCTATATACTTATAATAAATCTGTAGAGAGGTCAATTCTGTACATGAAATATATTTCCAAAATAACTATCAGGGGGTGATAAGGGATCGATACTGATGCCAAAAATGCAATTAATAAAATTATTGTCTGTCTGTCTGTCTGTCTGTCTGTCTGTCTGTCTGTATAACCGTTATAGAAACAAAATCTACTCAACGGATTTTTACGAAACTTGGTACAATTATTTCTCATACTCCTGCGCTGGTTATAGTATACTTTTCATCACGCTACAATCAATAGGAGCAGAGCAGTGAAGGGAAATGTGACGAAAACGGGAGAAGTTACTCCATACACGCTAATCTTCGGAACTACTGGACGGATTTGATTGTTTTTTTTTTATTGTATTGCTATTAAGTCTGGGCAACATATAGGCTATAATTTATCTTGGAAACTTGAATACCTGATGCAGAACTGCAATAGATCAGCTAAACTAAAGGAGATACAAAAATAGCGCCCGCCGTAACAAAAATTGTTCCACGTGATGAGCATTTTCTGCTGAGAAAATAAATTTGAAGATATGGAACACCTGATGTGGAACTCCAAGAGCCCAGCTATACTATTACATATATATATATACTTATAATAAATCTGTAGAGAGGTCAATTCTGTACATGAAATATATTTCCAAAATAACTATCAGGGGGTGATAAGGGATCGATACTGATGCCAAAAATGCAATTAATAAAATTATTGTCTGTCTGTCTGTCTGTCTGTCTGTCTGTCTGTCTGTCTGTCTGTATAACCGTTATAGAAACAAAATCTACTCAACGGATTTTTACGAAACTTGGTACAATTATTTCTCATACTCCTGCGCTGGTTATAGTATACTTTTCATCACGCTACAATCAATAGGAGCAGAGCAGTGAAGGGAAATGTGACGAAAACGGGAGAAGTTACTCCATACACGCTAATCTTCGGAACTACTGGACGGATTTGATTGTTTTTTTTTTATTGTATAGCTATTAAGTCTGGGCAACATATAGGCTATAATTTATCTTGGAAACTTGAATACCTGATGCAGAACTGCAATAGATCAGCTAAACTAAAGGAGATACAAAAATAGCGCCCGCCGTAACAAAAATTGTTCCACGTGATGAGCATTTTCTGCTGAGAAAATAAATTTGAAGATATGGAACACCTGATGTGGAACTCCAAGAGCCCAGCTATACTATTACATATACAGTAATGACGTCTTAGCAAGAGTTGTTCAGCCTGATGAGCACTCCCTGTTGTCGTATAAAAACTGAAGATCTGGAACACCTGATGTGGAACTCCAAGAGCCCAGCTACACTATAGGTAACATATATAGGAATGTTGTCTTAGCAAGAGTTGTTCAGCCTAATGAGCACTCTCTATTGACGTATGAAAATTGAGATCTGGAACAACTGATGTGGAATTCCAAGAGCCCAGCTACACTATAACATATAATATGAATAACATTTTAGCAAGAGTTGTTTAGTCTAATGGGCATTTCCTGTTGACTTACAAAAATGATAGATCTGGAACGTCTGGAATCGTCATGCGCGTCCCGTTGTTTTCCCGTCCCCAGGCTCTAAGAATTCGACATCAGAGTTTCAGATCTTCGATTTTGACGACCCCATTGTCGCTGGCATAAGCAACAGGATCCGCGTACGAAGTCGCTGGCAGAAGCTAGTGTCATAATAATTGATAACCAGTTTAATGAAGAATGATCGAGGTGACTGTTGAGACGATAAAACGAAATATTTAAAGAAATATGAAAGGAGACGACATGGTCTGCCACCTTCAAATGAATAAATTGAGAAAAGGGAAAGAGAGTGATGATATTGATAAAGTGACACCGATGCTTAATGGAGTGGAGTTTTGACAGAGTGGCGTCCAACAACTGGAAGCCGACCCCGATATAATTGGGAAAATTCTCATCATCAGGCTATAATATTCCTCTTCTGTGAAAGAGGGACTCGGCCTCGCGATGTTGTCCTTCACCGTTTTGAGCGCAGTGGTGATTGAATAAATTACAAAGTAATGCTACAGCGCCGAGCTAGGTTCGAACCCACAAGCTACAACTCGCAAGTCGGAGCTGAAACCATTGGGCGATCGTGGGGTACTGCTCAGAGAAGTAGGGAAGAGACGTAGTCAGATGATAACATAGCCTTTCCATTGATTTGGAAACTTCCAATGATAAAGCGTACACAACTGAACTAATCAAAATACTACGGAGGAAACCTCACAAGTCACTATTTCATTAAGAAAAACAGATACCTAAATAATTAAAAAAGTGCTACTTGAGTAGGCCTCCATTACTTGAGTAGGGATGTCATAAAGTAACCGATTTTAACCGATTGTTACCGATTTTTTTGTTGTTTAGATTATAAATTATGTTCCTTTAAGGTTCGAAAAATCATACAATTTGATAGCGGAGGTTATTAATAATGCCCCGGGGTTTCACATGAAACCCTAAAAAAGGGCAGCCTTGAGAAGAAGAGGAAATCACATAAATATCTTCGCTCATCAATTCTTTAATGAACTCAGTCTATAGATGAACTAAAAAAATTTATTTAACAAAATGGCATTTGCTCACGTTTAATCACTATCTCTCCTGATGGCATTGACATGATCGACGGTGAAGTTCGCTTAGCCAAGAAGTAACCTAACGTCTTTTATAATGCGGACTGCGAAGTTGTGGAACTCTCTGCCTGCGTCTGTGTTTCCGAACGCATACAACCCTAATCTCTTCAAAGTTAGAGTGAACAGGCTTCTTCTGGGTAAGCTCGCTCCATCGTCGACCTTGTCTTAGTCACTCCTGACCTCGACTAAGGTCTAGAGCAAACCCATTACACACAAAAAAATCCTATTCAGTCTTGATTTTTAAAGAGCCCAGGTTTTCAGCTATCAGAAAACCAAAACACCACTTCTTAGCTGTGCGCACAGAAACGGAGCTTTTCCATGACGCGATTTGTGCGATTTGCAATTTAAATGAAAATCGTCCTTGCCACTACGATATATAATGATGCAGTTCGATTGACTTGACTTTGTCGTGGCGAGTGTGTTTTGTTTTTCGTTTTTCGCAGAAAACCGAACGTTTTATGTCATAATTATAAACTTTTTTATTTTAATTTATTCGTAATTAGCGAAACTTTATTGCAAAGTCCTTATTGTGGTTTTTTACAATTGTATTTAAAAATAAACAGCAAGTTTTAATCCATGACGTTTAAACTACCACTCCTAAAACTGGATTAACTGGTATTTTACCGGTTAATCAAGAAATAGGACTGGATCAGTATAAATCTAGTTAATTACAGCTTGGCCAGAACGGATTGAAACGGAACTAAAATTTTTATTTCTGACAGCGTTTTAAAATCTTTGATATTTGATGTAAACAAAGACCGCAGGTTTGTTAGATTTATTATTGTGCCATAAAACTAACGTAATAAGTGAAAGAAATAAAATAAAATCATTCAAAGTGCTGGTTGCGCTACCAGCACTTTGAATGATTTTATTTTACTACAGCTTGACATAAAAATGTAGAAAACCGGAAGTCGCCACTGTCTTCGCGCTACCAGCACTTTGAATGATTTTATTTTTATTTTTTTCACTTATTACGTTAGATAAATGGCACAATAATAAATGTAACAAACCTGCGGTCTTTGTTTGTCATCAAATATCAAATATTTTAAAACGCTGTCAGAAATAAAAATTTTAGTTCCGTTTCAATCCGTTCTGGCCAAGCTGTACGTGTAGAAAAACCTTAGTACCGGTTTTTATGAAAATTACGGGGAATTATCAAATTTTGCACAATTAAAATTTATGTTGAGAAGAAGTGCAGAAAAAATGTAATATTTGGATATAATTTAATTTTAATTAATAAAATAACACGCACTAACCTGCGTTTGACCGTTTGACACACACTGAATATCAATGAATGTCGTACCTACTGAAATTAAACTTAGATTAAAGAGGTATTTGACAATAGAACAATATTAACGGTCAACTTAAAATTTTAATTAATTTAGGTCGAATTTTGGCCAACGGTCTAATTAATTATTTACTACCTATGTAATTAGACTGACACCTTTTGTCCACGGGACAGGCAGAAACTACTAAATGAAAATATATAACTCTATCATTCCCCCAAAGATTGATTTTCGCAAAATCCCTCAAATATTCGAGTTTATTATTTTCGATTCAAGCTGTGGAAGGTATTGATATTGATACACTATTCTTACATAAACTGACAATTTTCTTTTTCTCGGAGGCAGAAACCATATGCCACCTGTTTTGATTCTTTCGTTCTCCTTTGGTCTCGTTTACATCATACATATGGAAATACGAGTACACGCATGCGGAATGCAAGTAATACACACCTGACCTGACTTTTCTTAAGAACGTCACCGATAAGGTCATTCAGTATAGGTAATCATATCGTATAATTCTTATGTAATAAAAAGGGTTAAGATAAATGAAATTAAATGATAAAATGATACAGGTAAGGATCGTTGAATAAAGAACCACACAGATTTGAGTGGACCTAGTCAGTCAGTTCGAGCATTTGTCAGTTATCGTGTAGCTCAAAAGAAAGGACATTTTAGTAAGCCAGATTAAAAGCGTGACCCACATAGGTCCTCGCATTCACAATCGCAAGGAAACCAGCATGTGCTGGAACCAATAATTCAAACACATGTGTCAAACGTTATTTTGGTATCCACGTGGCCACGTGGTTAATAGCGCACGACTTATATGTGGACTTCAGTTTGACTCCCAGCCCAAGCCGTGGGAATCACTCTTTTCCCCGAAATATAGATAATTTACTAAAGTTCGAGCAATTGAGAAAATGTAGTTATTGATTTTAAGTTTATTTTTTTTAAGATTATCCTAACATTTATTTATTATAAAAAACTAGCTTCCGCCCGCGGCTTCGCCCGCGTGGTGTTTTGATAGCCTATGTTCTTTCTCAGGGTCTAAAGATTGTCTGTGCCAAATTTCATCAAAATCGGTTGAGAGGTTTAAGCGGGAAAGCGTAACAGACAGACAGACAGAGTTACTTTCGCATTTATAATATTAGTTTGGAATAGTTTGGAATTGGATAGTGTGTAAATTGTTACATTTTGTTTGTCCACGGAGTATTTTACGTAGCATTCGTAAATTCGTAATATCTTCAATTCCACACGCCTACGTAGTGAATTCATAATGTATAAGTATTTCTTCACATTTTAATTTAAACACACACATAGGACATATATTTAAATAAATTTTAAAAATATTTGAACAGTCACTAAGCTAATATACACAAGCGAAGAACGTTGTGTTTTGTTAAAATAAAAGTTAAAGAAAAACTGTCCCCAGACGATGAAATTGATGAAAGTTGTTGCAGTTGATGAAATTTTATTTGGAAATTCATGTTATTTTCCGATGACCTAATGATAACATCGTCATGGTACAGGAGAATTAAAAAAAAAATTGTTTGACAAGTACGTATATTTTTCTTGTTTGAATTTTAAATATGTATTCTTCGCAACATATAAGGAAAAATAGTGCATAACATCGTGTACCACCAAAGTGCTTAATTACAATCTTTTCCCTATTTACTTTTGAATCATTTAGGTAATGCTTCCACTACAAATCACCATCATAGTATTCCTGGCCTTGTCTCATGCTACTTGGGGTCGATGGTATACTTTTTTTCTTCCACTCTCTTTCGTTAGACGTCACATTAACATTGTACTTCTTTTTGATTACAATTCCTCATAGGTACAATTGCTTTTATGAGATTGAATATGCTAATAACTTACCACGCGAGTTGTTTGAAAAGGACCCAATAGGTAAATAAATAAAAAACAATTGCGACACAAAATGACCAAATTACATAGGCCTCGACACATGAAGTAATTTTTTTTTTCATAATTTGCAGTTTATGGATTTTGGTTTTTCCCGAAAATACACCGATGAATGTCGGAAAAGACCGGTGCAAAGCAGGACAGGTCAATAGTTTATATTAATTACGATGCATGTATTCCTGGGCCTCATAGCTAAATGTATTCGAATTCACTGTTAAATGTTAAAGAGCAAGAACAATATGTGTATTATATGTTAATTAGTTTAAACTGTCGTCAATTCCTAAGACTATTCACGTTTTATATTACTATGCGATCGCGTGAGTAAAAATTACGACGAAATTTATGACGAAGACACCATATTATATTTTATAAATAAATATCCCATTCATCAAAAATAGTAAACACAATTATGTCATGTCGTAGAAAAAACTCACTTCACGGCGTAATATACTTTTTTCCGGAATTAAAAACCAAAATAAAATAAGAAAAGAGAAAAGAAATACTCACTTAAACCCTCAGCCCACTCCAATAACTTAATAACAATAAAAACTAAAACAAAACCGATACAAAATATAACCGTCAACATAAAATAAAATATCCGAAAAATAATCACATCACTACACTGTCACTGCATGTTGCCGACTGCTCGAATTTCCCGCCAAACTTTTGACAGCTGCCAACCGTCTACTTCGAAAGCCGAACTAACACTTCGAATAACACGATAAAATTATTTAACGTTTTATAATTACCCGATTATATCAACAAACATTTAACTTTATACAAGAAACGTTTAATTAGCTGATTATTTGTATTTGCTCGCGCGTTAAAATGTGCGGTCGCGTATCTGACTTAACGTAACGCGTGACACTGAAATCAAGCGATGTATGACCTTGTAGTATTATTGTGCGTCTTGTGTGTGCGTGGGTTTGAAGCGATGAAAAGCGCTTTTTTGTTGCTTATGTATATTTTATCGGATGCTCCCTGAACTTAGATGGATATCTGTGTTCTACTTTTAGATTTAGGGTTGTACTTGTGGCGACACGGAATTAATTTGTTTAATCGATATGTCGGTTTCAGCGTCTTTGGTTATCTAACTTTTCTTTCAGTGTTTATCGATAAGAGCTGCGATAAGAATGCCATTGTAACAATTAGGGAATCGAGAACCGGTCCTTGTTGGAAGTCCCGGGATTTTCGGGACGGGCGTCCAAGGAACCGGGAAATCCCGGGATTTTCGGGACTTTCGGGACAAAAATGCATTTCGTTCCATGGCATTAGAAAACAATGAAAATAATAAGATAACTTTATGGTACAGTATTTATTCTGATTAAAATCATACAACCAACTTATTCGACGGCCTCATGGACATGGGTTTGCTCTAGCCTCTTTTCTATTCAGAGGTGGCAAATCTATTCACTCTAACTGTACTAACTATTGAAACTTGCAGTTCATCTAGATGTCCAATACTGGACATTAGATGTACCTAATGCAAGTAGGCCGGTGGAAAGAGGTTGTAGAATTCATGAGTTCGACCTATTTTAGGTCTCATCTTAGCCACGAGCGAACCCAATAAAAAAAACGAAAAGAGGGAGGGCTTCACACACAGCAGCTATAATGTATATTAATGTACATTACATCCCGGGATGTATAGCTTTAAATTATCACATTATTATGTATCACACACACAACAGGTAATGTAATGTATATTTCCCTACATTTCATAACATCCTTTTCGAAGAGAGATATACGGAAATGTATTGAGATGTATAGGTGTATCGAAATATAAATGTATATTTTCGTATCGCTCAGTAGAGTACCTTAGATTCGAAGATGTAAAAATATACATTATTGCTGCAGTGTGTGGTCTCCTGACGATTTCTATGGAAAGATGTAATGAGATGTATCATGCTATAATGTATATCTTTACATTATAGCTGCTGTGTGTGAAGTCCTTAAGCTTGCGTCGATGAGATGAGCTAAGCTGTAGAGTAACCATCCACCAGTTTCACGTTGCCAATTAGTCTAAGGAGCTCTGCGTTCCACTGGGTCTAGTGCAGTAAGTTGTATTTATCTGAGCCATCCCAATGATTAAGTTGAGTAAGGTTGCTGCAATACTCCGTTAGAAAAAACATAAGAAACTTTGAATTTCGCGGGCTACTACGACGCAATCAATGCAGAAATGGGCTTGCACATATCCAGGTGTAAGGTATCGCTTCACTCTATTTAGGATGCCCACGTCAAAGTTGACACTGGATGTCAGCTCCATGCCCAAAAGCTCATCAGTTACAGAAACAGGAAAAATAGGAGTTGGTCCAAATTACTCTATAAAAGATGTAGTTTTTACTCCTACTTCACTAAGGAAATATACGCCTGTATGTTGGTGGCGTTAAAAGAGAGAAGTTTCTTGTTCGCTCACACAAGAAACTTCTCTCTTTTGTGGGATACTAAGTATCAAATCTGTTTGCTCTACCATGGTCTCTCTGAATCAATGAACTTCTTCCCCCCTGGATTTTGCAGTGGGCAAGTATGTCACTGAAACAGTACTGTTATCTACCTATCCAACAATACCAGGCTGAAGTGGGTAAGAAATGTGCAGCAAAATAAGAGTTGCAAAGAAAACAGATAACTGTTGAACTCCAGAGTCAATAACCAAAAGCTCAAAGGATCAGTCATCAACGACAACTCTGATTGATCGTTCACTAAGAAAGTCTGATATCCAGCTACTAAAATTGAGATACCAAAAGCAAGGAAGCTTTTTGTCTCGAGACCCTGTCAAAGGCTTTCGAGATATAACCAGTACTACATTATCAACTTTTCTTCTCTGTCAACCACACTTGTATCTGAACATGTTATTCCGTATATGTATAACGGCGAAGTGAATAAATACCTTACATCCAATTTGATTCTTTTGTTTTAAGAATTATCAAGTTTAAACAAATTATTTATACTGTTTTTCTGAGTCCCGAAAATCCCGAATTTCCCGGTTCTCAGTCGCATGTCCCGGGTTTTAAAATATACTTCAAGTACCGGGAAATCCCGGGATTTTCGGGACCGGGATTTCCCGGTTCGATACCCTAGTAACAATAGATTTAATTAGGAATAAAAAAAAAACAAACAGCTGTGTTATTAATAATTATTAAAAATTAATAAATAGTAAAATCATTTAATTTCTATTAACTTATGCTAGCGGTTTCGCCCGCGCAATGTCTAAACTTATCACAGACTTATCCCATGGGAACGAAATCTATACTTAAGTACGTGAACGGGATAAAATGTATTTCTGCTAAGTGCTATTTCTTGAATATTACTATTTCCTGCACTATACGTATTTAGGCACTCATCAAGACCCGTTCAGCCGTTCTGACTTCTAAAATTTCAATTTTTAACAAAAAAAAACAGTAAGTAAATATAATTACTTAAATGCAAAAAAACATTATGGTGTGATCTTATAATTATTATAATGTTCAATGTAACTACCAATAAGTACTACATCGCCGGTGGATTAGGACATTTTGATAAGTCGACAACCCTAGCACTCGCGCGTCTTATTTCATGAAAGAGGGCCTCATTGCAGGCCTATTTCATTACAATATTTCTAGGCGGCCCTGCTCTGGTATTCACTATAAACACAGCCTTGTGGCAGCGCGGAAGCAGCGCTCACCCCACGCTGGGACTAAAGTTCACTAAGCTACTGACCAGAGGCGTAGCTGCCGTCGTATCAATTATGCGGGCCCCAAGTGTCAAGAGCCCCGACAATTGGAATAAAACTCAAAACTTAAAATGTTGCTCTTAAATGAAAACTTATCGCGGCCATAAAGCTCCAACCATAGAACTCATAGCAAAGCTAAAAAGGCTATTAAATTTTGTAGTTGTCAACTATCACACAACGCCATCTAGTCCCAAGCTAAGCAGAGAGATTGTGTTATGGGTACTAGACAACTGATAAACATACTTATATATTTCTTAATACATATATTTTAGATAAATTCCACCCAGACACAGAACAAATGATCGTGCTCATCACACAAACATTTGTCCTGGGTGGGAATCAAACCCACGACCTCCGGCATAGCAGTCAGGGTCACTAAACACTAGACCAACAGGCCTGTCATCTCTCATCTCATCTTGTCATAAATAAACTACGATCAGTCGATCAGCATTCTCAACTTTCTAATCCCCTTCAAAAATCTCTCGATGACTTCAAAATTCAAATACCAGTTACACGAGTAAGGATGCTATTGTCTTTGTTCTGCAAAACTTCACTTATATTAAGGGCCCCAAACAAGGTTTGATGCGGGGCCTCTTCTGGCCTCGCTACGCCACTGCTACTGACTGACAGCGATGTGACAGTGGTGCTCACCGGCCTCACTGCTTGCGCTGCATAATCGGACGATTTCAAAGTCGCCCCATCCAAGAGCACATCGTAGATTCCAGTGATGAGATTTCTCATATAGAATATCATATAAAGCAACGCCATTAGGATCGCTGAGCAGTCTCCGCAGGTGTAGTCTACAGTCATCATCATCATCCTATAATGTTCCCACTGCTGGGACTCAGGCCTCGTCTCTGTGAGAGGGAGTGGGCCATAATCCACCACGCGGGCCCAGTGCGGGTTGGTAGATGTCACAAGTCTTCGAATTTTTGGTTCCACGAAATGCCGGTTTCCTCACGATGTTTTCCTTCGCCGTTTTGAGAGCAGTGGTGATGAAATAATTTACACAAAGTAATGCGCTGGGTTCAAACCCACGACCAACAATTCGTAAGTCGGGACGGATACCACTGGGCCACCACTGCCCAGTCTACAGCTAGTCTACAGTGACCTTATACAATTTTCGTTACAAAAGAACGTAGGTAGTAGATAATAATAGGCTCTTAATCATCATCATCTTAGCTTTTTCTCAACTGTATTGGGGTCGGCTTCCAGTCGAACCAGATGCAGCTGAATATCAGTATTTTACATGGAGCGACTGCCTATCGGACCTTCACAACAACCCAGTAACTGGGTAATACGATACCCCATGGTAAGACTGGTTGTGACTTTTAAAGCTTCTGAATAATAGTAACGACTGACTGTCAAAGATCTACAAATGACAACTGAGACCAACACGGCTTCACGTGCTTTCCGAGCCACGGAGGATACTCGCTATGACAGGCTACCCATCCACAGACCAACCTCGGCAAGCGCGAGTTGGCGCGACCTAATCTATCTTCTATCTATATCTTCTATCTATCTTCTATCTTCTATCTATATCTATCTATCTTCTATCTATCTATATCTATACTTATAATAAATCTGTAGAGAGGTCAATTCTGTACATGAAATATATTTCCAAAATAACTATCAGGGGGTGATTAGGGATCGATACTGATGCCAAAAATGCAATTAATAAAATTATTGTCTGTCTGTCTGTCTGTCTGTCTGTCTGTATAACCGTTATAGAAACAAAAACTACTCGACGGATTTTAACGAAACTTGGTACAATTATTTTTCATACTCCTGCGCTGGTTATAGTATACTTTTTAGGGTTCCGTAGTCAACAAGGAACCCTTATAGTTTCGCCATGTCCGTCCGTCCGTCCGTCCGTCTGTCCGCAGTTTAGCTCAGAGACGCACAGTACTAGAGAGCTGTAATTTGGTGTAAATATACGGATTTGTTGTGCCGAAAAAGTGGTAAAATAAAATCTCGTAAAATATTTTTTTTTAGGGTACCTCCTGTACACGTAAAGTGGGGATGTTTTTTTTTTTTCTCGCGTACCCCTTAGTGTGGGGTATCATTAAATAGGTCTTTAAAAAATATTGATAGTTTTCATTTACAATTTTTTGATAAAAAAATTCGTTTGTGAAATATTAAGCTTTAAAGTGCTAAATTTTGCTCGACTCGAGTGTCCCCCCCCTCTACCAGCTAAACGGTTATGTTTGGGGGTGTGAAAAAATTCACAATAGTAGTATATATAACGAAGTTTAAAAGAAAATTATCATGACTAAGTAGGCTTTACAACTTTACGAGTAATAGTCGACCAACTTATAAAATGTACTTGGATAACATATTTTCTTAAACAAAATGCAAACTGCATATGTAAGTTTGTCAACTTTATTTTTACAGCTTTAATAAGTATGTTTTTACGGTATGTTTTTTGGGGATAGGTAGGTTTTTATCGTCAACTATTTTTAACTAACTTCAAAAAAAGGAGGAGGTCCTAAATTCGTCGTAATCTTTTTTTTATGTGTTTTCCCCGATTTCTCAAAGACTCCTGGACCGATTTTGAAAATTCTTCTTTTTAAAATTAAATTCAGCGAATCAGTTTAGTTAGTTCGCACAAGTATTTTGATGGGCAACTACGGAACCCTACACTGTGCGTGGCCCGACACGCACTTGGCCGGTTTTTTATCACGCTACAATCAATAGGAGCCGAGCAGTGAAGGGAAATGTTAGGAAAACGGGAGAAGTTACTGCATACATGCTAATCTTCGGAACTACTGGACGGTTTTGATTGTTTTTTTTTTTTGTTGTATAGCTATTAAGTCTGGGCAACATATAGGCTATAATTTATCTTGAAAACTTGAACACCTGATGCAGAACTGCAATAGATCAGCTAAACTATAAGAGATACAAAAATAGCACCGTAGCAAGAATTGTTCCGCGTGATGAGCATTTTCTGCTGAGAAAATTTTGAAGATATGGAACACCTGCAGTGGAACTCCAAGAGCCCAGCTACACTATTACATATACAGTAATGACGTCTTAGGAAGAGTTGTTCAGCCTGATGAGCACTCCCTGTTGTCGAATAAAAACTGAAGATCTGGAACACCTGATGTGGAACTCCAAGAGCCCAGCTATTACTATAACATATATAGGAATGACGTCTTAGCAAGAGTTGTTCAGCCTAATGAGCACTCGATCTCTGTTGACGTATGAAAATTGAGATCTGGAACAACTGATGTGGAATTCCAAGAGCCCAGCTACACTATAACATATACAGGATGACTTTTTTACCACCGTCCAAAATTTTTCTATGCATTAGGTATCAATCACTAAACCCATTTTTGAAAAAAAAATCGATACGTCAAATTGTCATGTTAAATCATTTTCTCATCCGCTCTGTGTGGTCACTAAGCTAAACGTTAATAATATACACTTGCCGACGCATAAAACGGACAGAGCGCACTCCGCTGACCCCCCGCCCCGCCCCGCTACACCTGAGCGACACATCACAGCGCGGTGTCCAGATTCTTCAACTTTTTATGGATAACATTGAGACGTGATATCTCGATATTTTTGTATTGATTGATACAAAAAGAAAAAACACGTATTCAATGATTTTCGCCAAAGATGAATATATTAAAATTTGGATGGTGACTAAAAAATCATACTGTATATGAATAACATCTTAGCAAGAGTTGTTTAGTCTGGTGGGCATTTCCTGTTGACTTACAAAAATGAAAGATCTGGAACGTCTGGAATCGTCATGCGCGTCCCGTTGTTTTCCCGTCCCCAGGCTTTAAGAATTCGACATCAGACGTTTCAGATCTTCGATTTTGACGACCCCATTGTCGCTGGCATAAGCAACAGGATCCGCGTACGAAGTCGCTGGCAGAAGCTAGTCCATAATAAGAGCGCAGAGCGGCTGTAATTATTCAGCGACGCGGCGACGCCTGTAAATAAAATACAGAACTCTTGTGATTACAGCACAGTTCATTCGAAACTGCTAAATAGATACTTCTTCTGTTACTGTTTCTCTACGTGATCGAATCCGAAATGAGGAGATCCGTAGACGAACTAAAGTCACCGATATAGCCCACCGGATTAGCAAGCTGAAGTGGGAATGGGCAGGCCATATTGCTCGCAGAGCAGATGGCCGATGGGGTCGAAAAGTATTAGAGTGGAGACCACGGACTAGCAAGTGCAGCGTAGGACGTCCACCAGCAAGGTGGACAGACGACCTTATAAAGGTCGCCGGAAGACGCTGGATGCAGGTCGCTTCCAGCCGGTATTATGTGGAGATTAAAAGGGGAGGCCTATGTTCAGCAGTGGACGTCCTATGGCTGAGATGATGATGATGATGAAATAGATACTTTATTTTTCAAGAATCCTGTGCTAAACTTGATTTACCGTCAAGCTGTTAAAACGTAGTCGTGCTTGCCTTTTTGGTAGCATGAAACAAGTGATTTCAAGGTTGGTCTCATTTGTAAAAGTTGTACAATAATGAGGACCCCGAAAAAAAAGGTTTCTGGTAAAAAAAAAACCGGAAAAGAGCAAGTGGGAGTGGGACTCACCCACGAAGGGTTCCGTACCATTTATCTATAAAAAACGGCAAAAAAAATCGCGTCTGTTGTATGGAAATGGGAGGCCCCTTAAATATTTGTTGTAATCAAACTTTTTTTTAAAGTTAATTTATGACTAAATATTCTGTGAATATTTCAAGCTCAGAAGCGTCTAATTGTTGCTGTTAGCAATATCGAGCAAAAACATCATGTCTGTTGTATGGAAATCCCTTTAAATATTTATTTGATTCAGTTTAAACCGTTTTTTAGTATTTGTTGTTACATTAATAGAGATTATGATAGAGATTCATCATCATTCCGTGAAAATTACCATTTTAGTTAAAATATTCCTTATGACTAGCGCCATCTAGTTGAACAGTAAAGTACCGTTGATCTTTTAGTTGACAATAGATGGCGCTACGTGTTTTTAAAATGATATAATTATGATACGTGTTTTTAGATGTATGGTGGCAAAAAAAAGTTAGTATATGCACGTATAAGCCATATGATAAGCCGGAACATCGAAGAAAGGATTCTAAAATTAATGGCGGCTTTTACTTGCGTTGATAGATTGTACAGTCAGCATATAAGATTTCAAGTTAAAGTTTTTTTAGGGTTCTGTAGTCCTGCCGGGGTCGCGGGATTATTTCCTTACCGTGACCCCGGAACGTAACAGGCTATTGAAGGACACCGTGGATTTTAGTCAGAAGAAGTCTGACAGTAGGGGCCGGAGGACTCATTTGATGATTTTACCACGCTAAAAAAAAAAAAAAGGGTTCTGTAGTCAACAAGGAACCCTTATAGTTTCGCCATGTCCGTCCGTCCGTCCGTCCGTCCGTCTGTCCGCAGTTTAGCTCAGAGACGCGCAGTACTAGAAAGCTGTAATTTGGTGTAAATATACGGATTTGTTGCGCCGAAAAAGTGGTAAAATAAAATCTCGTAAAATGTTTTTTTTTAGGGTACCTCCTGTACACGTAAAGTGGGGATGTTTTTTTTTTCTCGCGTACCCCGTAATGTGGGGTATCATTAAATAGGCCTTTAAAAAATATTGATAGTTTCCATTAACAATTTTTTGATAAAAAGATTCATTTGTGAAATACATATCGATGCCTTCCGGCCAAAAGGGGGTAACCGCCACTTTACAAACTTTACAGGAGAGTAGTTTAAAGTTCAAAAAAAGTGAAAAAAAATCATATAAAATTTTCTGTAAGTTCCAAAAGTTTCAAAATTTACCTATTTAGCTTTTGATTAGGTCTCTACGAAATGGCATTGTTAATTACAATAAATCACACTCCTAACACAATTTAGTGTCGCTTACCCTCAAATAGACCCGATTTCACTAACAGGAAAAAACGTATTAAATGAAAACAACTCGATGATTGAGTTCCAACCTAAATGATTTAAGTGCACCATTCGTTTTATTTCTATTGAAGAAAAAGAGCATACCTGTGACTTTTCGGTTCATCAAGTGCAGCCAATATGATATAACCGGCTATTAGTTAATGAGAGACGAACAAGGAAATTGTAATAAGTTACGTAACAATAAGAAATATAATTAGCACTTTTATAAACAACGCGAAAGCACATTGTGTTTAATTCTTATAAAATTATACATCATCATCATCATCATCATCAGCCGGAAGACGTCCACTGCTGAACATAGGCCTCCCCCTTAGACCGCCACGCCGAACGACAATTCGCCACTTGCATCCATCCGTTGCCCGCGACCCTCACGATGTCGTCGGTCCACCTAGTGGGAGGCCTGCCTACGCTGCGCCTTCCGGTCCGTGGTCGCCACTCGAGAACTTTTCTTCCCCATCGGTTGTCAGTTCTACGAGCGATGTGGCCTGCCCATTGCCACTTCAACTTGCAAATTTTATGAGCTATGTCGGTGACTCTGGTTCTTCGCCGAATATCCATGTTCCGGATTTTATCCCGCAAAGAAACTCCGAGCATAGCTCTTTCCATTGCTCGTTGAGTGACTCTCAGTCTCTCTAAAAGGCCAGCAGTCAAAGACCACGTTTCAGAGCCATAAATCATCACTGGCAACACACACTGGTTAAACACCCTTGTCTTGAGACACTGTGGGATTCTCGATGAGAAGATATCACGTAGCTTCCCAAACGCTGCCCATCCGAGTTGGATTCTTCGGGCGACCTCTTTCTCGAAGTTGGACCTACCTAACTGAACAATCTGTCCAAGGTAAGTATAATGGTCTACAACTTCGAGAGTATCGTTCCCAACAACAACCGGTACGGGTGCCACATGGACATTCGACATGACTTTCGTCTTGTCCATGTTCATTTTAAGGCCGACCCGTTGGGAAACGATACTGAGGTCGCTGAGCATTGAGGTGCTCCAACGATTCTGCCATGATGACTATATCATCGGCAAAACGAAGGTGAGTGATGTATTCGCCATTGATGTTGATGCCGAGTCCGTTCCATTCCAAGAGCTTGAAAACGTCCTCCAACGCGTTCGTGAACAGTTTCGGAGAAATAACGTCTCCCTATCTCACGCCTTTCTGCAATTGGATTGGTTTCGTGCTCTCTTCCTGAAGTCGGATGGACATGGTGGCGTTCCTATACAAACACTTCAACACTTCGATATACCTATAGTCGATATGACATCGTTGGAGGGACTGCAATACTGCCCAGGTTTCGATTGAATCGAAGGCTTTTTCATAGTCCACAAACGCTAAACACAATGGCCGATTATACTCCTCTGTCTTCTGTATAATCTGGCGGAGCTCGTGCATGTGGTCTATAGTACTAAAACCTTTTCGGAAACCGGTTTGTTCGGGAGGCTGGAAGTCATCAAACCTGCGTTCGAGACGGTTAAAATTATACATACACACTTAAATACGTAGATTAGACCTTTTTAAGTTTTTAAACTGACATTTACTAAGATGCGGATATGAAAAAAAAAGATATTATGCTCAATCTCTCTTTTTCTTTGTCTTCATTTTAAAGAATAACACAAAACAATAGTTATTTATTGTAAGTTAGTCTTGATAGTGTTATACATCTATGCTGCAATTCATACTTATGGACTACTCTTAGTTATGACAAAACGTAAGACCCCTCTTTGAGGAGTGGCTGGATAGGCACCACGGCGTCCTCACCTTCTGCCTGACACAGGTCCTCAACGGACATGGAAGTTTCGGGAGTTTCCTGTGTCTGATTGGGAAGAATAAAAGCCTGGGTGTCACCAATGTAGGGACCGCACGGAGGACACGGAGGAGCATCCGGTGCAGGACTGCCCAGCTTGGGCATAGCACCGCTGTGTCCTCACGGAGGCGACATACCTCTAGCGCCCGGTATTGGTCGAGGCCATGCTGCGGGGCGAAACGGAATGGGAAGCGGTCGCCTCCTTCTACGAAGCTGTCATGTTAGCAAAGAAGGCTTTTAATTTTTTTAGCGTGGTAAATTCATAAAATGAGTTCTCCCACCCCGGGCAGGACAGGAGGGACTGTCAGACTTGTACTGACTAAAATCTACGGTCTCCTTCAATAGCTGTTTACGTTTCAGGGTCACGGTATTCGTTAGTCCCGCGACCAAGGCCTTAGAGACCCAAAGCCTCCCGGGATCGCGGGATAGTCTAATCAGGTAACCGTGGCCCTGGAGCGTAACGGGCTATTGAAGGATCACTGTTGATTTTAGTCAGTACAAGTCTGACAGTCCTTCCCGTAGGTACCGCCCTGGGAGGACTCCTTCGATGATTTGACCGTGATAAAGTAGGGTCAGATGAGGCACAGGATCAACTCTTTTGCAGAGAATTCATCACAAAACCCAATAACTCCTTGCTGGCCCAACCTTGGATTCGAACCCTTGATCATGTTTCTCAGCCGTATACACTAGCCAACAAACAAACAAAAGCACTGAAAAACTAAACTGTAGGTCCTACTTATTTAACTATTCGGTATCGTCGGAACAAGGTAGCAAAAGAATAACTTTTTTCTTATGTAACCTAAAATAACTAAGTAGAATAATACACAGTCATAGATGAACATAAAGTCTATTAAATAAAATTTGGGCCAAAATGACTCACGAGCACGGTGGTGCTTACGCCGTGGTCGTATACAGACTTTATGATAGCTGCGGAACGCTAACGACATTTTGTTCGAACGAAAGAGAGAGATAACCGATGCTGTTTGTCATTCTTGTGTAAGCTAACCGCCAAACCTTTGATTTATCATCTTATCCAACCACCATACCAGAATTTTTTTTTGGGAGGGAAAAAAAGGTTAAGCGACAATTGTACACGCAACATTCGTTTGGCTGATTTATCCTAGGCGCCTTCGATGATTGATTTGGTGACAAGGGAAAATAAAAATAAGCGCCAAATAAAGCCACGGAAATGAGGCCTAAATGTAATAAATGACATATATTTTATCCAAATAAACTGCCCTAATATCCTAACCGAAAGTTTGGTAAACAAAGATTCAAGCAAAATTTGATTAATGTATTTTTTACAAAAAAGTATTTACAGCCCAAACTAATTAACGTTCAAGTAAAGAAAAAAATATTCAAAGCCAAAATTGCTTATCTCATAGTTTTGAAATATTATTTTTATCCAACCACCATAATACAAAATACACCAAAAATAACTGTCGTTTATGACGAAAAACTTAGTGTCAGAACCTCAATTCCTTTACCGCCTAAGCGACAAAAAGTTTGTCCTAGAGCCACGAAACTTAGACCATTAGACGCAGAAAAAAAAGCCGATTCTAACCATATATATAAGTCGATTTCGCAAAAAATGTCGCTTATCCCCTTTTGGCCGGAAGGCATCGATATTAAGCTTTAAAGTGCTAATTTTTGCTCGACTCGAGTGTCCCCCCCCTCTACCAGCTAAACGGTTATGTTTGGGGGTGTGAAAAAATTCACAATAGTAGTATATATAACGAAGTTTAAAAGAAAATTATCATGATAAAGTAGGCTTTACAAGTTTACGAGTAATAGTCGACCAACTTATAAAATGTACTTGGATAACATATTTTCTTAAACAAAATGTATCGGAGAACATGTCCTTCAACTGAAAATGTAAGTTTGTCAATTTTATTTTTACAGCTAAAAGTTCATATGGCGCGATTTTCGGTTTTCCACAAATATTTTGTATATGGGTAGAGTAGTGCAGTCCATCAGTAGTAGTAAATAGTGCCCATCTATCGAGCCATCTTAGAATTATGGAAAGAAGACACAAAATATTAGGTGGGTATGTTTTGGGGATTTTTTTTTTTTTTTTTAGCGTGGTAATATCATCAAATGAGTCCTCCAACCCCTGGCAGGGCGGGAGGGACTGTCAGACTTTTACTGACTAAAATCCACGGTGTCCTTCAATAGCCCTTTCTGTTCCGGGGTCACGATAAGGAAATAATCCCGCGACCCCGGCAGGCTTTGGCCCTCTGAGAGGGGGGCCCCGTCATTATGCTGACGCTCTTTGAGGCGCGCGTGGGACACGACGCGCCGTCGACCCGGGCATGGTCCATGGTCGGGCAGCGAGTTGCCCTTTACTCGCTGCCCGCGTGCCCGCGCCTACGGTGGCCGGAGATCATCTGCTGACGTCCAGGGTTGGCATGATTAAAACAAGTTGTTTTAAAACACATGTTTAAAACAGTGTTTAAAACAGTTTGAAATTAAACAGTGTTTTTTATTACATGTTTAAAAACAAAGATTAAAACAAGTTTAAAACATTGTATAAAACAGTACGAAAAAAAACATGTTTTTAAACTACTTTTCATGTCGCAATAACTGAATATAAAATTAAAATAAAATAATAAGTATTTGAGTCTGAATAGTTCAACATAAAAACAATCGAGTCTCTATTGAACTATATTATATTTTGAACTATATCTACTATAGTTATATTTTTGAACTTTCTATGGCATTGTAATTGACTTAATAATTTTTTTTTATAAAACGTTGCCCCACACTAGGAATTTCTACTGTGTCGTGGGTGCGTTTACAAACATATAAACTCAAACATGCCGCCAACATTATTTTTATGGTATGTAGGTATTTCATTCAATCAAACAAATATCTAAGTACCAGGATTTGTATGGGACAAGATAGCACCTATTTTTGAAACATTATCATAATAATTTCAAAACAATTAAAATTGTAACAATTTTAATTAATAAACATCATTAGTCATAAATAAAAAACGTAAACTTCGATCCCTAATGTCGGCTGTCGAAAGAAATTTGGTAATTCCCCTATTTTTTAGACATATGTATGTATAAGTAGATCGGTGTTTCTCAGTCCATTGTTCATAAGGTAAAGCCCCGCACCGTGGCGCGGGGATATACCTTATGAACAATGAACTATTCTACGAACGAATAGGAGGCGCGCCGCCTGTCCCGCTAGGAAAGTCCCTACGTGTCGTGTCGCCCAATATAAAATCAACATTAGAAGAACATACCTACCGGGTGAATGTGAAGCGTTTGATTACGCAACATACAAATAAATGTTATCTATTGATCGTTTTTTTTATAAATATTTAATTTATTAGGGCGAGTTTATAAAGATCTAGCCTAGAAAAGAAACATTGTCGAATAAATTTGAAATAATGCCCTAAACTAAAAAAAACAAAAAAAACACTTGTTTAAAACATTTTGAACTGTTTGTTTTATATAATTTAAAAAAAACTGTTTTTTTTCCAACCCTGCTGACGTCCGACGCCGCGGGCGCCTACCACTGCGGTTGGGGCGGAGGGAGGACGCTGTCCTCGCTCTCAAGCGGCCCGCCTCCTCCTTCACGAGCATTACTGCCTCGCAGAAGGAGGAGACCGCTTCCCACTCCGTCTCGCCCCGCAGCATGGCCGCAACCAATGCCGGGCGCGAGAGGTCTCCGCCTATCGCCGCCGTGAGGACACGTCGGTGCTCTGCCCAAGCGGGGCAGTCTTGCACCGTATGTTCTACTGTTAGTCCAAGAGCTACTGAACCCTGCGACTAACGGTCTTCCTGTAAGGTTAGAAATTTGTACACGTAATATTTATAGCATGCTAAGAGCAATAGCGACGACCTGGCAGGCGTCAGCCGTGCACATCATTAGACAATTTAATTTTCAAAGTGTAAAAAAAATGAAAAAAAAAACTTGTTCCTGTAAGCTTAAAAAATTAACAGGATGTAGTTTATTTATTGTAAATCTTGGAAAAAAAATGACAGGCGATTACAAGGTGCACAAGTATGTGACAGGCGAATTGAAAAGTGCAAAGTTGATAAGGAAAAATAAACTTTCTCCTGTAAGATCAAAATTATCTCGCGTTTGGCTGAACTGATTTTGATGCCGTTTTCAGAAAAGTGTGCGTTACATATACAAAATCTATGATTTTATCACCCAAAAAAAAACAAAAGACAACTTCTTAAATTGAAAGTAAATTGATTGAGAACAAGATAAAGGCAAATACTTTTATTTCTTAAATATTTAACGAAAAAGTAAGTAAAACCGTCAAGAGTCCAAAAGAACGAGTTTATTTTTTTATTGAAGTTTTATTAGTCATTTTATGTCTCACTGCTGTACAAAGGCCTCCCCCAATCAAAGATAATAATATACTAGCGTAGCGCCCAAAGACATTAAACTTTATACGAGCAATAGACGGGACATCACGAAGAAAGTTGTGATCCAAAACTTTTTACCAATAGGTAAAAAGTCCCTCAGTCTAGTAGTCGCGTTGCTATGCAACGCTTAGATAGCGCTACTGACGCACGGCATCAACAATTTTGTATGACAAGTTTCCCAATGCCCACTCTATAGGTTCTTTTAAATCTCTTTGCTAGCGCCCCAATCTTTCCAAGTGCTCTTTTCTAGTGCCACTTCGGACCAGCCATCAAGGTACCTACATCTAGATCGTACTGCCACCTCTTTTTGGGCCGGCCTCGGCGGCGTCGCCCATTCTTAGGCACCCACTGAGTGCAAAAAAACGAGTTCAATTCGTTTTTTTGTTACTAAAATTTATTAAATGGGGTTGAGTCATCCTTCCAGCTCCATCATCAGATCAGCTCCATGTTATCATAACATTGCATTGTCACGCGATATAGATATACATAAATAAACGTGCAAAATTTCAGCTCAATCGAAAACCGAGACGTGCATCAAAAAAAGAGGACAAATGAAACTAAATAAAATCTTGTAAATTAATCATGGCTACATCGCATTCGGATTTCGAGCAGTGCGGTGACGCAG
Organism: Agrotis clavis; assembly: GCA_954870645.1. NCBI lineage: Eukaryota > Metazoa > Arthropoda > Insecta > Lepidoptera > Noctuidae > Agrotis > Agrotis clavis. The sequence continues at coordinate 9,338,586 of OX940945.1, forward strand.
TGGTATTGGCCCCGACTTATGAGTTGTAGTTCGTTGGTTTGAACCCAGCCATTACTCTCGCACGTCTCAAAGAGCTGTCAGCAATCACTCGTACTCATCAGGTAAACGTGGACCCGGAACGTAAAGGTCTATCGAAGGACAGGATTTTAGTAAGTACCTACAAGTCTGACAGTCCCTCACGTCCTGCTCTGGGTGGGAGGACCGCGTTTGATGATTTTACTACGTGTAAAAATTAACTTGTTTAATATTTCATCACCACTGCTCTCAAAACGGTGAAAGAAAACATCGTGAGGAAACCAGCATGTCCTAGAACCAAAAATTCGAAGACAAGTGACATCTACCGCGTGGTGGATGCATCACAGAGGGGAGGCCTGTGTTAGCACTTCCAAAAAAAAAGCAAACAGACTGATGCAGGTATGAGGGTCATAAAATAAAAATAAATAAACTTTTAAATGTGTAATAGGTTTTTAATTTATTTTGAACTTGAGATCAAATGAAAAAATTCAATAATACATCCAAAAAAAAAATATAGACTTAGGTACTTACATAATTTTGAAATCAAAAATAACAATGTGTAACAAAAATTGGGAAGCATATTCATATTAATAAAATCCCGTATACCTAGTCTAATTATCAAGTTATCCTTTTGATACGGGAATATTTGGTTTTTCATGCAAAATGAGAAATTGGTCGGGCACATCTGTATGAAATAGGTACCATTTTTTTTACGAATTTCCAAAAGTCATAAAACAAAAATTGTTCAGTAACATGGGCTGAGTTACTCCACGAGAGGTTTTGCGCTACTAGCGTTACACGTTGTATAAAAACGGTGTTTTAGCAGAGCGCCAAAATATTTATGTACTTATTACCTTCTTTTTATTTTTTTACTTATTCGTTACATTTTTAAAACTTTTTTTACGATCTTACCTTATTTACTTAAACTTACATAAAAATAAATTATTATAATTAACTATGAGCGTGATACCGTACTGCGTACATGCTCTGAACACATTTATAACATTTTTAATTTTTCTACTTTTTATAATTTTGAGCATATTTGTTATTTTTTTTTAACTTCCATGTTTTTACCTTACTTCTAGCAATTACGTTATCATCATCTGCCAATGGGGTTGCGTCTATCTATCGTCGTATCTGACCTCCACAACCCAGTATATACCGTACCGTGTTATACCGTACAGCGTACATGCCCAGAACACATTTTTAACATTTTTATTTTTTCTACTTGTTAGTAGATAATTTTTGAGCATATTTGTTTTTTTTTTCATTTTTTTACCTTACTTCTAGCAATTACATCACCATCTGCCTATGGGGTTGCGTCTATCGTCGTATGTGACCTCCACAACACAGTAACTGGGTAATGCGATACCCCATGGTAAGACTGTTTGTCAGACTTATGAGTTTCTAACAGTAACGACTGTCAAAGATCTACAAATGACAGCCGGGACCAACAGCTTTACGTGATTCCGAGGTAATATAATAAACCACTGATTTTATCAGTTGTGAAAACTGAAAAGGTTTGGGAGACGATGACGATCTTAGTAAAATACCTAATGATAGTTACATTTTTTTTATTGAACTGAAGAATATTTTCTATCGTCCTAAGTGTGATGTTTAACAAATGTTAAGAAATAACTTTGTCTATTCCTCGGTAGATTAGAGATAGTATACGAAGCATGACGAATCATGCTACGCATGCTGGCATAATACAATATCGTTTTTTTTTCTTTTTTTTTTATATTATAATCTAACCTAAAAAGGAATTTAAATCTAACTTAATTTGCTAAAAGTAAAATTATATCTAAGAGCACGTGCATTTTGTCTCATTGCCTGTCTAATCTACTCTCATTCTCTTATTAGTCGGCTCCCTTAATTCTGCCACAGGTGATTCCCTCGTATAGATTATTTGTTTTAAACCCATTACAAGTATGGGCAAAAGAACCCTCAATCTAATCTTTTCTTCTTTGGCGATATCGCCCAAGCCAAGTTCCTTGCAGTCCTCGATCACGAATTTATATAAAATTTTGTATTTATTTTTTTGGAATCCATCTTTTTCGACCGCTTTCTGTATTTCTTCTCCTATATATGCTGCTCCCACAACTTGAATGCCAAGTTCTTTAGCCAGTATTTTTCTGCAAAACAAAATACACATTAAAAGGGCGATATCCAAATTAGTATGGAGATTTGCCCCAGAATGCCCAGAATACAAAGATCTCTAATGTATTTTTTTTTTCTAGGCTGCCAGATAGTGGGATAAGGCGGGCTACGTCTACAGACAGTGCCGGTTTTAGCACTACCAGCGCCCTTGGGCGAGATTTTCTACGGCGCCCCCTAACTGCAAGGGCGGATCCAGCTTTTACATCAGGGGGGGGGGGGGTTTGGTCAACATGTCGCAGGCACCTTGTCTCCGTAGCCTAGTTCGGATAGATATTAGCTGTAGGTACTTTTTTATCGTGGTAAAATCATCAAATGAAGGACTTATTTGATGATTTAACCCACTCAAGGCAGGGCAGGAGAGACTGCCCCTCAATAGCCCTTTACGTTCCGGGGTCACAGGCTGTGGCCCCGTCATTATGCTGACACACTGGCATATAGTACAGGATCCGTATATAGAACGACCTTCACCGATCGAGTAACCGGACGAAATGTGTTTTATATGAATTAAAATATGTTGAAGAATGTGACGGTGATGGGTTGCCTCATAAAATCCTGTCAAGGATATTTTTAATTAATTTTATAAAAGGTTATTTTTTTTCAATACCTTCACCGATAGAGTAACCAAAGAAAATTAACACCAATTGAAAGTCCGAAGTCTATAGAATAAGCTAACGTAGGGTTGCCTACCTTTTTCTTGTCAAGGTTATAGGGTTGCCTAATTTGAACAGGTGATAAAAAAATGCTACCTTCACCGATCGAGTAACCAAATAAATTATATATCAAAGTAAAGACATTTTTTTTTACGAATACGATGGTATACGGTTGCCTATGTAAAACTTGTCAGAAATTAGGGTTGCCAAGCGTTGAAGTTTGAAAATTTTAGACGGTTGGAAGCACATGAGTAGATAAACGGACTAAGCTTCTTAAGAACGAGCAAAATTGTTACCTATTTTGGTAGGGTTGTCACAATAGGGTAGACAAATTAAACAAAAAAATATTAAATAGCAGAATCGAATATATAAAAAAATATATTCGATTCTATCATACTGAATAATAAATATTCAGTATGATAGAATCGAATCAAATAATTTAATTCAACTAAGCCAATTACAGGCAATTTTGAATTGTCAAAAGACATTTTTAAAGGTGTTTGGTCACCAAGACACCAATATATTAGAGACCAAACACCTACCTTCAAGAGGGCGCGCGTTGTCAAATAGACTGCGCTTCGTACCACTTTATATATCGCCCGTTCTTACCTTATAGTAGCCATACACCATCCTGCCTATCGTACGATCGCCGATCGATTTGACGCTTGTAATTGTTTCAAATTGGCAGTTCGTCCATATACACCATACACTATACTGCCTTTCGTACGATCGATTTGACACAACTTCAAATCTGCAGCAGTGATGCCAACTCAGCAACTTTATAGCTGGATCTGGCTATTATTCGGTGACGACAGCTACAATTTTATAAAATTTGTGGCTAAACGTTTTAGCTACTTTTTCTAGCACCATTTCATTTGTATTTCCATACAAGTACAGACCAGTAAATAGGCAACGAAGGATGAATAACAGACCGAATAATTTTCGACCTTATCGACATTTAAAATTTAGTTTGTTTTTCTCACATTCTCGTTAGCTAACATTGCTCCTTCATTAAAATCCGGTGTTTGCATAAATGTCAATAAGGTCGAAAATCGCTTGAAGGTCGGAAAACATTTGCTTAACGATAGCAAGTTAAAAAAAGTGGTGCAAGCAATTTTCGACCTTATCGACATTTAAAATTTAGTTTGTTTTTCTCACATTCTCATTCGTTAACATTGCTCCTTCATTAAAATCAGGTGTTTGCATAAATGTCAATAAGGTCGAAAATCGCTTGAACCTTTTTTTAACTTGCTATCGTGGTCCCTTGACACCGCTCAAGTTTTCAATCGTATTTTGGTTTAAAATAAAATGAATAACACTTTATAATTTTAAAAAAATCCTAGAACTAAAACTATTAAAGTTACAAAAGAACAAAAGTTTGATTTCACAAAAATTGCAATAACTTGAAAACTACTGGACCGATCTTCATGAAACAACTTGTGAATCTATTTTTGTAATGAAACACAGCACTTTTAAATACTTTAATTGAAAAACATACATAAACAAAAAAGTGAGTTTTCAAGTTACGTAATAATCTAAGTTTTAAACTTTTATAATTTTCCACTAAAAAACTTATATAATTAGAAACTAATAAGAACGTACAAGATAATCTATTATGAATCTAATATATACACAACACAATCACTGGATTCTGATTAGAAAACACTTGTCTTATAAATCACACTGTTCAACGGCAAAGGCCCTCCCACTACTTGCACCCCTTGTCGTTGCGTGGGTCTCGCCGCCGACAATCACCTTCTTTTATCATATGCCAAATTTCAGTTCCGGAGGAATTTTTCGGACCATATATGCCTCGTTGACTGGACTATTGGAATGGGTATCTACGGTACTTTCACAGTTATTATGGCTTGTGACTGGGACTGTAGCACCATAACTATTTTTGTACTAACTTTATGTTATGTCTTTTGACAATTCAAAATTGTCTTGGTTGCATTAAATTATTTGATTTGATTTGATTCGATTCTATCATACTAGATAATAAAACTATTTAAGATATTTTTTCTTTAATTTGTCTTACCCTATGGCCCATTGTGAAAACCCTTCCAAAAAATGTAACAATTTTGCTCGTTCTTAAGAATTTTAGTCCGTGTATCTACTCACGTCCTTCCAACCGTCTAAAATTTTCAAACTTCAACGCTTGGCAACCCTAATTTCTGACAGGTTTTTCATAGGCAACCGTATCCCATCGTATTCGTAAAAAAAATGTCTTTATTTTGATATATAATTTATTTGGTTACTCGATCGGTGAAGGTAGCATTTTTTTATCACCTGTTCAAATTAGGCAACCCTATAGCCTTGACAAGAAAAAGGTAGGCAACCCTACGTTAGCATATTCTATAGACTTCGGACTTTCAATTCGTGTTAATTTTCTTTGGTTACTCTATCGGTGAAGGTATTGAAAAAAAATAACCTTTTATAAAATTAATTAAAGATATCCTTGACAGGATTTTATGAGGCAACCCATCACCGTCACATTCTTCAACATACTTTAATTCATAAAAAACACATTTCGTCCGGTTACTCGATCGGTGAAGGTCGTTCTATATACGTATCTTAGACTAATAGTCCATGGTCGGACAGCGAGTCAACAACGCCCACATGCCCGCGCCTAGAGTGGCCAGAGACCGTTTGCCAACGTCCATCGTCGTGAGCGTCTACCTCTGTGGTACTATGAGGTGTTCTATGCTGGGGTGGAGAGAGGACGCTGTCCTCTTCCTTACGCGACCCGTCTCCTCCTACGCGAGCATGACTGCATGGTAGAAGGAGAGGCGACCGCTTCCCATTCCGTCTCGCCCCGCAGCATGGCCTCGACCAATGCCAGGCACGAAAGGTATCTCCACCTTATCGCCGTCGTGACAACACGGCGCGCCGTGGCCTGCCCAACGTGCTCGTTTAACGGCAGATCCTGGCTGAAGAAAGATTAGTAAAAAAATATCCTTCCTTTTCCATAGCTTATTTATCCATTTACACTCATAAATCACGTAATTTCGATAAAAAAGAAAACTGAAGACTTTTACTTCCGTTCGATCAAACAGAATGAAAAGTTCAGAAAAATTTCAACTAACGTGGCTCTCTGTCAATTTTGCACAAACGTTCCTTGAATTGTGTAAGTTTTGTGTTTTCTTTAGACGGGTGTTGGCGCCTACTGCTTATTGATAGCAAAATTACTTCGTTCTCCTTATAAACGCAGAGAATAGTTAGGAGTTTAACTTTTTGTTTTTTATCAACATACCCCACAATAACTTTTATTATATTCATACATTCCTTTGCACAAGATTGATCGCTCCATTAAAATAATTGTAAAAAATACCTATCTGTCGTGAAATACAAGTTTAAAACTATCCGGCGGTTTCATTTATGTCCAATACGAGACATAAAAATTGGCGACCGTGACAGGACCAATCCTAAAGTATAATACCATCAAGAAATACGAAGCCCGGTCCGCTTGACCTACTAAGCTACACTTCTGCTACATCAAGACCAAAGTACGATATTTGGAGTACTCGGAGGTCCAGCCATTGCAGCCTACACCTGATCTACGGTCCAGACACAGCGATAGCAGCCGAAGTCGCCGTACAGCAGCCTGGCCAATGCAGCTAAGTGACCTTTCCTTGACCTCCACATACCTATGTCTTTGTTCCTACTGATCCTTTATAATTCATAAACCCCGAGAGTTACATGTGCTTATTTCATACTGATAGGTACCTAAATATCTAAATAACCAGTGATCAAATATTATAATAGATAATAATCTACAAATAGCTAAATTTTTCATCGACTTTGATTGTTCGTCCTACATACCCACGTCTTTGTTACCGAGTTGAATGACCCACTTACTTATTTTACAAAAAACATTTTATCTTTGACAATTAAATAACCTATTCGTAAATCTAAAGTATAAAGTATCTTTTAATAGCAAATAAATTCAACTAGAGATTAAAAAATATAATTTTTTTGCAAGTCATTAAAATCGTTTCGCCGAACATTCCAGGGACGGAGGCGGCGTTGTGACGTCACGTAACGGTGACGGCCTGAGCCTACAATATAGGCAAGCCTCATCCACGGAGTATTGTCGGTCAGCACCGGTTCTTCCGGACTACAGGTGACACCGGAAGAGGGACGTAAGATAAATATTTCATTAATACAAAGTTCATTGTATTTTTGCATAGTTTTACCGTTCGATTCCTACAACTGAAAATACATTATAGTTTATTTTATTTACTTCGTTTATTGTTACAATGGGCAAGGATGACGGTTCTGTGCAAGAATTACAAGATCTCATGGTTAAGCGTAGTTCAATAAAAGGACAAATTACTAAGTTTAGGAATTATTTTTAAACGAGTCTTTTGTCAAAGGATTCTGTAACACGCATTGAATTAGCCGAGTTTACACTTAAACTTAGTAAATTTGAGTCACTGTCCGTTCGGTTCGATGACTTGCAGAATCAAATTGAGGTTTTAAATCAGAATAACTTGTCAACTGAGATTGATGAAAGGGATGATATTGAACAATTATTTATAACAAACATTGCGAATGCTCAAAGTTTCCTTCAAGAACATCAGCCTAGTAACCGCCACGATGAATCTGGCAACGTGTTCAATTCTAGCCATGGTTCAGCTGCTCCATGTAATGCTGACAATCATGAATTAGGGTTCAAACTGCCACAGATACAAATTGCTAAGTTCAACGGAACATTCTTCCGTTGGCTTGAATTTCGTGACACATTTAAGTCAGTCATACACAATAACGACCGCATAGCACCTATTAACAAATTTCATTATTTGTTATCTTATTTAGAGGGGGACGCAGCTAGAATAGTGAGTAACTTAGAAGTTTCAAGTTCTAACTATAGCGTTGCCTGGAAATTGCTATGCGATCGATATAATAACAAGCGACAGTTAATAAGTCATCATTTAACTTCGTTATTAAACATACATCCCATGTCACGTGAATCGGACAAATCACTTCGTTTTTTAGTAGACAATGTTACCAAGAATCTGAGGGCGTTGTCTGGCCTAGGGCTACGCGTTGATGACTGGGATCCTTTATTAATACATTTAATGTGTTCTAAGCTAGATAACCGTACTCTTACCAAGTGGGAAGAATGGCGTGGCACTTTGGCTGATTTAACACCCAACTTACAACAATTCAATAAATTTCTAATTGATCGAGCAGATGTCCTTGTGTCTCTCAACCATTCTTCATCAAACCATAATAATAATAAGGCATCGACTTCTACCTCGTCTAAGGCTACCAACAATAAGACCGAACGTCAGCATAATAAATCTACTGCATGTCAATCAGTTTGTCAGTCTGCTTGTCAAGGCAATTCTTCACCTTCCTCAGGCTGTGTTGTTTGTCATGGTGAACATAGGATCTACGACTGTCCTATTTTCAAGGCCAAGAGTGTTGAAGATCGTATTAAAGAAGTTAATAAATTAAATCTTTGTTCAAATTGCTTAAGGTCAGGGCACATTACGCGAAACTGCTACCTCAGACCTTGCCGTGAATGTAAAAAGAAGCATAACGCTCTTTTGCACGTTCCAGCAGCAACCGAAACCTCTGTTGCTGACACATCAACCTCTGCCGCAGGCACTACCACCCCTGCTGCAGCTACTACTACATCATCATGTGGTACAATTGCTAATCATACTTCACATGGATCAAAACACATTTTACTGTCTACTGCCTTAGTTGAAGTGTGTAACCCTACAACCAATAAAACAGAAAGGGTGCGCGCCTTGTTGGATTGCGGCAGTCAATCGTCCTTCATGACGCAGTCGCTTAAGGACAAATTATCACTAACAGGTAATTCATTATTTAACAATTTTATTAACATTGTTGGCATCGGCAATCATGTCAATAGTAAGGTCACTGAGAGTTGTGTGGCGAAATTAAAATCGCTAATTAAACCGTTTCACGTCACAACAACTTTTCTAATATTACCGGAATTAACTAGCAATATTCCCAGATACACAATAAATACTCAGCAACTGCAAATACCTACTGAGGTACACCTTGCTGACCCTAGTTTTAATCAATCCTCCGCTGTTGATCTACTCATCGGAGCAGATTTGTTTTGGGATATTCTTGGCTGCGAGCAGCGTTCTCTAGGCCCTGATAAACCCATTTTAAGAAATTCCCAATTTGGATGGCTCGTTTCAGGTCCAATAAAGGCAAACTATTTAAATAATATATCAAATATTCAATGCCATCATTCTTTGACTTCCGCTAAAACAGAAGATGATTTTAGTGTGGAAATGTCAAAGTTTTGGGCGCTTGAGGAAGTGCCATTAAAATCGCCATTGAGTCATGATGAAAGATTATGTGAAAAACACTTCTTAGCTCACATGACACGATTAAATACCGGCAGATTTTCTGTTCGATTACCACTTAAAGATTCACCTAATTGTCTTGGAGAATCTTATACACTAGCAAAAAAACGCTTTCATAATCTAGAGAAAAGATTCCGAAGGAATCCACAACTTAAATCACAATATGTCAATTTTATAAGAGAGTACGAACAGTTAGGTCATCTGTCACAGTCTGATATATTAAAACCTAATATATCATATTTTCTATGTCATCACGCTGTGCTTAAAGAAAGCAGCGAATCCACTAAACTTCGTGTTGTTTTTGATGGATCAGCTACTACTTCATCTGGGTTGTCAATCAATGACATTTTGTTGGTAGGTCAAAATATGCAGGATTCTCTTTTCTCCATACTCATACGAGCCAGACAACACAAGTACCTCCTCACCGGCGACCTAGAGAAAATGTATCGCCAGGTGCAAATTAATGAGGAGGACCGAAATCTGCAGCTCATACTGTGGAGAGAAGAAGAGTCCCAACCTATCAAAACGTTAAGATTAAATACTGTAACTTACGGTATGGCAAGCTCCAGTTATTTGAGTACACGTTGTCTATGGCAGCTTGGCGAAGAGAATCCAGATGAAATCATCAAAAATGTAATTCAGCACGATTTTTATGTGGATGATCTGATAACTTCGACTGACAGTGAACAAGAATTAAAACATATTCTTCAAGAAGTTACTGCGGCTCTTAAGTTAGGCTGCTTTAATCTAAGAAAACTTAAAACTAATATGACTAGCATTTTCGACTCATGTTCTTTGGATGTTAATGAAAGGTTAACACTCAGTGAGTCTTCTAGTACGCTGGGCTTAGGATGGGATCCATCGACAGATACCTTGCATTTTCCTATGCAACCCCCAGTCCCTTTGAATAGCAATCGCCCAACTAAACGTTCAATTTTATCCAATCTATTTAAAATTTTCGACCCTTTGGGATTGCTTAGTCCGTGTGTAATGCAAACAAAGGTCATATTACAACAGCTTTGGCTAGAGAAATTGGGTTGGGATGATCCGATTCCTGAAAACATTGCTATAACCTGGGCCAAGTTTGCTGATTCTCTATCCGCACTAGGGAACCTTAAAATACCAAGACACGTACTCTGTGATAAGCCAATATTCATAGAACTGCACTGTTTCTGTGACGCTTCCCAAAGTGCGTATGGAGCTTGTATTTATGCTCGATCAGTAAACTCTGCTAACGAAGTCACTGTAAAATTATTATGTGCTAAATCTAAAATTGCACCCACTAAACCTACAACAATACCGCGCTTGGAGCTTTGTGCTGCGCTCTTGGCAGCTAGATTGGCTAAGGCGGTCAGAGATTCCTTGCGGTTTAAGGTACATAGTGAGATATATTGGAGTGATTCCAGTATTGTGCTGGCATGGCTTCATTCGAGTTTTAAAAATCTCAAAACATTTGTTGCGAACAGAGTATCAGAAATTTGTGAGCTCACAGACGTAAATTCTTGGCGTCACGTTCCAACCTCAGTTAATCCAGCTGATCTTATATCAAGGGGGGTCAGCCCTAATCATATCAAAGATAATTTGTTGTGGTGGTCGGGTCCGCGATATTTATTGCAGTCGGAGGACACTTGGCCTGTTTTAAGTAACAATGAATTTAATTTAAATAATTTACCGGAAACCAAACAGAATTCAGCTATTGTTAACTTAGAAACCTTAACAGAAAACTTCATTAATTTTGAAAACTTTCAAAGTTATGATAAATTAGAACGAATATTTGCGTATGTATTAAGATATATTAATAATTTAAAATTAAAAACCAACAAAAAACCTGTACTCTCAGGTACTTTAAAAACAAATGAGCTATATAAGTCGTTTACTAGCTTATGTCGATTGGCACAGCAGCAGTCATTCCCAAGTGAATATAAAGCACTCGCTAACGGCCATTCATTAAAATCGAAATCTAAACTTTTACCCTTGACTCCTTTTTATTGTCCCAGTGATAGTTTAATTCGAGTGGGCGGTCGTATTGATTCTTCAAAGTATTCTCATGACAAAAAACACCCTGTGCTGCTTGATGCATCTCATCATCTCACGAAATTGATGTTTCAATACGAGCACATTCGTAATTTACATGCTGGCCCGCAGTTGCTGCTGGGCATTATTCGAGACTACATCTGGCCTATTAATGGTAGACGTCTCGCTAGACAAACTGTTCGTCATTGCGTCAAATGTCGGCGGTTTCAAGCTAAGCCGTTGAAACCTGTAATGGGTAATTTACCGTCCCAACGAGTCACGCCAAGCTTTCCATTTACTACTGTAGGCATAGACTTCGCCGGTCCCTTTTTTATTTTAAATAGAAAGGGTCGCGGTTCGAAATTAGTTAAAGGCTATCTCTGTATTTTTGTATGTTTAACTTATAAATGTGTACACCTTGAAGCTGTGAGTGATTTGACCAAAGACGCATTTATTCTTACTTTTCGAAGATTTGTGTCACGGCGAGGCAGGCCAGCGGAGGTGTTTTGTGATAATGGTCGCAATTTTGTATCTGGTGCTAAAGAGTTAAATCATTTTTTTAAGAGTAACGCGGATTCTCTTTCTGATTTTGCAAGCGGGGAAGGGATTAATTTCATTTTCTCACCTTCTTACGCCCCTCATTTCGGTGGAATCTGGGAGGCCGGAGTGAAATCGGCCAAGTACCACATTAAACGTGTGATGGGCAATTCCCATTTAACATTTGAAGAAATATCTACCCTATTCGCACATGTAGAATCTATTCTAAATAGTCGTCCGCTTTGTCCATTATCCTCCTCCCCTGATGACCTTTTTTGCCTCACCCCTGGTCACTTTCTGATTGGTCGGCCTCTCACTGCGCTTCCATCACCTGCATTAGAAGAACGCAATCCGAACAATCTACAGCGCTACCAACGAATACAACAAATACATCAACACTTTTGGCGTCGGTGGCAGCGCGAATATATCGCTGAGTTACAGCACCGTAGCAAGTGGAGAACCGATAAGTCAAGCTTGAAAATCGGTGATTTAGTCCTTTTGAAGGAAGACAACACGCCGCCTCTATATTGGAGATTGGGACGAGTGCAGAAACTGTTTCCTGGATCGGACGGAGTTTCTCGTGTCGCTGATGTGAAGACCCAACGGGGAGTTGTACGACGTCCTCTAGTTCGCCTCTGCCCTATGCCTTCGTCAGATGATGTAAAGAGTTGAAATGGAAGATTTCAACGGCGGGAGGATGTTGGCGCCTACTGCTTATTGATAGCAAAATTACTTCATTCTCCTTATAAACGCAGAGAATAGTTAGGCGTTTAACTTTTTGTTTTTTAACAACATACCCCACAATAACTTTTATTATATTCATACATTCCTTTGCACAAGATTGATCGCTCCATTAAAATAATTGTAAAAAATACCTATCTGTCGTGAAATACAAGTTTAAAACTATCCGGCGGTTTCATTTATGTCCAATACGAGACAACGGGTTTTGGGTTTATCCTCTAAAAATGGGATGAAAGAAATTGGGAAATTAACGAGAAAGTAGGCCTGCGGCGCCCCTTCGTACTCGGCGCCCCTGGGCGGTCGCCTAACCGCGCCTTACCCTAACGCCGGTACTGTCTACAGAACGCATCAGGACCAATAGGTTAAGCTGACTGAGAACATATTATCGGACGCGTCCGTCAGCCGCGGCTGAGGGACGCGGCTTAGCAGGCAGCGTGCACGGTAGTTCGGACGACGCGACGTCTTCTCTTCGGATGCACAAGTAAACATCCAGCCAGCCAGATTCTGTTCGGACGTCCGAACGCTCAAGGTCACGTCCTCGTCTTACGACCGACCAGTTTGCACAGTGTAGTATTAAATGTACTGGCTAGATGAATAAACTGCGTCTCTCAGCCGCGGCTGACGGACGCGTCCGATAATTTGTTCGCAACTTTAGGAAACCCGGACATGACGGCCTAGAGGTGTTCGTGGAAATTGGCCGGAGAAAGCGGCACAAAGGGAAGAGTGGAAGGTTATGGGGGGAGACCTTTGCTCAGCAGTAGAACAGGTTACAAAAAAAAACTCGGGTTGACCTTAATCACCTTTGTGTAAGTCGATGGAGCGAGCTTACCCAGAAGAAGCCTGTTCAGTCCAACTTTGAAGAGATTAGGGTTGTGTGGCTGTATGCGTTCGGAAATACAGACACAGGCAGAGAGTTCCACTCCTTTTTTTTACGTGGCAAAATCATCAAATGAGTCCTCCCACCCCGGGCAGGGCGGGAGGGACTGTCAGACTCGTACTGACTAAAATCCACGGTGTCCTTCGGTAGCCCTTTGTGTGCCGGAGTCGCGGTATACTTATGTCCCGCAACCCCGGCAGGACTGTGGCTCTCTATAGGGGAGCCCCGTCATTATGCTGACGCTCCTTGAGGCGCGAGTTAAGGAACCCCAACCTACCCATATTAGCTTTGTCAGCCAATAAGTATTTACTAGATTATTAGATATTTCCCAATTTCCCACTGCGCGATCAGCATTTATAATTATCTAGAACATGCGTCGATCTGATCACGTTGTGCATGTACTACGTTAGCAATTAAGTTAGTATATAAGATCAATATTTTGTTAGATTTAGTTAATTACTGTTTCGCTGTAACTCTGTCGGAATAAAGTTATTTTTTTAAATACTTCCGTTGTCGCTTACCTACTTAATTGGCGCAGCCGGTAGGATCTCTGTAGTCAGTTTGCCGTGTATACAATTCTACGTGGAGCAGCCGACGTCCGTGTCTACGGTTTAGCAGAGATCGCCGAACAAATAAATTCATTAAGAAGCCACTTCGAGTTACGGAAGAGGACCAGCCACAGCAGTAATTCAGGGAGCATGGAGCTAGCTGCGGAATTGTGAGTAAATCTTTTTCACCTTCCTCTCAGCTCTTCCATCTATAGCCCAACCTTGTAATAGTCTATATGTGTGTGTATTATTAGGGATTAGACAACGCCGTAATAATATCTGCATAGACTTTAGTTGTATTAATATTTTAGAGTAGTGATATTTTAGTAGCACATTAGGATTTTTTTTCTTTTTGCCTTGTTACTTTCATAACTTTTCACAATGGAAAACGTAACCCGTGTTCCACAGGAATTGGTTAACATCATACCAATATTCAGTGGGGACACCAGAATGTTGCCTTTATATATAAAAAAATGCGAATACATTTTGTCTACGTTCTTAGGAACCGCAGCCCAAAATGAATATTTATTTCATGTAGTAACAAGTAGGTTATCGGGCGAAGCAGCCAGTTTGGTAGGCGAAAGAGAATCTATAGGTACGTGGGATGAGCTGAAGAAGTTGTTAAACCAACACTTCGGTGATCCACGCACAGAGGATTGTTTAGCAATGGAGTTAGAATCGTGTAGAATAAATAAAGGTGAAAGTTATTTAGATTTTTGTCATAGAATACAGCGGATGAGAAGTATTTTATTTGCTAAATTATCAGAAACTATCATTGATGACTCTCTACGTAAGGCAAAGCAAATAATTTATAGTAACAGAGCAATGAATGTTTTCTTGTTTAATTTACCACCATTTCTAGTTAGATTAGTTCGTTTGCGCGACGTCACAACATTAGAAGATGCATTAAAAATAGTTTTAGAAGAACAAAACTTCCAGGCAGTCTATGAGTCGAAAACAAACGACAGGCGTAATATTAGTAGAACTAACAGGCCCAATTTGCCTAATAACCAAAATGCATTTGAATCGAATATTCAAAGGAAAGATTCACATAGCATATCAAGTACAAATGTACCGAATAGTGCTACAAACAGCACATCTACACCGAACAATTCGCATCAGCCCAGATTTTATAAGCAACATAATAATATTCAAAGAAATCAAGACAATTTTAATCGTACAAACAACAATAATAATTCGTCACCGCAGTCAAGTAGGTCATCTGTGCCGGTTGCACAACAAAATCAACAGTTCGCGGCACATGCACCGGGCATGCCGTCTTTTGCAGCGCAAGCATCTACGTCGGGTGCGAATACTGATGTCACTATGCGTACTGCAAGTTCGCGACGTGTTAATTACATAAATAACTCTAGTAATAATGAACAGAGTTCAAGTAATTCGTACAATGAGTGCCAAGAATTTTCTCCTGAAGAACCCGGGGCGGGAAATTTTTGCATAACGGCCTCTACCATAGAGAACGAATAAAAATAAATTGTAATAAACGCTTAAATTTACCACGTATAGCTATACCAGAATTAAAGGCAGTTTTTATGATAGATACGGGGAGTGTTAGATCGTTTATAAGTCCGTATATAGCGAATAAATATTTTAAAGATTATTTACAGTATGAACCCTTCGAAGTTGTTAGCACTCACGCATCGAGTGTTCATAGTGAAACGGCTATTATTCCATTACCGATTACCTTTGGAAGTAAAGAGTTCCATAAGTTTTATGTCTACAGTGTTGACGATAGGTATGATGGGTTAATAGGTAGCAATTTGCTGAAGCAATTACAGGCAAAGATTAATATGGAAAATCAGATATTACATTTCAAAAATACTGATATCCCTATCATTTATTCACCGCCTATGAGAGAGGTATATAATCTACCATCTCGTAGTGAACTTAGAGTAAGGCTCCCGGTCAACTTACTGGACGGGGAAGCTGTGTCAGATTTTAAGCAATTTACGGAAGGGATTCGAATGCCCGCCGCATTAGTTACTTGTATTAAAGGCTATGCAACAACTGTTATTCAGAATTACAGCCATGAAAATAGAAAATTAGTAGTTACGGGACCTTTTCAAGTGGAACCATACATACAAGACCCATCTGTTAGTGTAAATTTCATAGATAATAATATAGAAGTGGACAGATTGCTAACAAAGAATTTAGAAAAATTACAGTTAGATCATATGAACTCAGAAGAACGTACGGTTATTGAGGGACTTTGTAAAGAATACAAAGACATATTTTATTGTGAAAACATTCCGTTAACCTTCACAAATCAGGTTAAACATAGAATAAGAACAAAAAATGAAGATCCAATAAACATTAAGGCACATAGATTGCCACCTATTCAAACAAAAGAGATCAGGAGTCAAGTTGAGAAAATGTTAAGGGATAACATCATCCAGGAATCTCATTCTCCCTGGAGTGCTCCCGTACATTTAGTGCCGAAAAAATTAGACGCATCAGGTCAACAAAAATGGAGAATGGTAGTTGATTATAGACGGCTCAATGAAATCACAATTGATGATAAATACCCTTTGCCCAACATAAACGATTTATTTGACATGCTAGGTAATAGTACCTACTTTACAACTCTCGACCTAGCTAGCGGGTATCATCAATTAGAGGTCCAGGAAGAAGATAGAGCTAAAACCGCGTTTAGCACACCCTCAGGTCATTATGAATTTAACAGAATGCCATTTGGGTTAAAAACTGCACCCGCAACCTTTCAGCGAGCGATGGATAACGTCTTACGAGGCCTTCAAGGCTTACATTGCCTAGTATATCTTGATGACGTCATTATTTTTTCTAAAAGCTTGCCTGAACATGTAGAAAAACTTAGAGCAGTTTTTGACCGCTTCCGTCAAACAAATTTAAAAGTTCAATTAGATAAATCTCATTTTCTTAGAAAGGAAGTACTCTACCTAGGGCATACTATTACGAGTGAAGGTTTGAAACCAAATAACGATAAAATAGACGCTGTTCTTAGGTATCCTATACCGGAAACGGTTACACAGATTAAAAGCTTTTTAGGGCTAATCGGTTATTATAGGAAATTTATCAAAGATTTTGCCAAAATAACTAGACCATTAACAGCTTGTCTAAAAAAAGGTCGCAAAATTGTAATTAATGAAGAATATAAAGAATGTTTTGAGACATGTAAAAAGCTTTTAACAAATGCACCTTTGTTACAATTTCCTGACTTTAGTAAAACTTTTATTTTAACCACGGATGCATCCAATTTTGCAATCGGGGCTGTATTGTCACAAGGAACAATAGGCTCAGATAAGCCTGTAGCCTATGCTAGTAGAACCTTGAGTGACACAGAAGTAAAATATAGCACTATCGAGAAGGAACTTTTAGCCATAATATGGGCAGTTAAGCACTTTCGACCGTATTTGTATGGTAATAAGTTTACCATATTTACAGACCATAGACCATTTGCTTGGCTGTATTCATTGAAAGAGCCCAATAGTAAACTCACGCGATGGCGGTTAAGGTTAGAAGAGTACGATTTCGAAATAAAATATAAGAAAGGCCCCCAAAACACGAACGCAGATGCTTTATCTAGGATTAAGATTAATGCAATTGACGACGATTTAGATTCAATATTCGTCAATGTAGGAGATAGGCATGAACGTATACAAAAAATTATAGAAAACGAATTACAAGACCTCGAAACTCCAATAGAAACGATAGAACTTTCGGATTCTGATGATGGGGTCACTGCCAACTCAGTTTCAAATAGAGAACACGAAGGCATTCCTATTTTAAACGAAGCTGTCGATACTAAACCAAAACAGATTTTAATTCATTCATGGTTTAAAAATAAATTAGCCGTAAAAGATATTTCTAATAATAAACAAAAAATTCTCGAAGTTCACTTACCGACAAATAATGATACATTAGTTAAAGACTTTTTGAAAGAGTATATAGACCCGAAACATAAGTACTTTATATACTTCGAACATCCATCTTTTAGAAAAACTTTTTCAAGCATGGTAATTAAGTTATTTAAAAAGGATTCAGTTAAATTAACCGAGTGTACAGAAAGAGTTATAAATTTGACAGGATCTGAAGAAGATCAAAAAGAAGTTATTTTAAAATACCACGACGGGAAAACATGTCATAGAGGTATTAAAGAAACTTTAACCAAACTTAAAAGACATTATTGGTGGGCAAACATGAAAGAGACAGTCACGGCAATCATAAATGCTTGCGAAACATGTAAACGCATGAAATATGATAGAAAGCCGATTAAACCCCACATTCAATTAACACAAACCCAGGATGCCCCCTTTCAGGAAGCTTTTATGGATTTATTATATATAGAAAGTAAATATTATTTAACTATAGTGGATGCATTTAGTAAGATAGCACAAGCCATAGAGGTACCAAATAGGAGTACACCAGAGATAGTTAGGGCATTGATTAAATATTTCAGCATGTACGGTTTGCCTAGGAAAATTAGTTGCGATTCCGGTACAGAATTCAATAATACTTTGATTAAAGAAATGTTAAGCTTATACAAAATTGAACTTCATATTGGGACACCAAATAATCCCAGTTCAATGGCAGTAGTAGAAAGATTTCATTCTACAATTATTGAGATTTACCGTATTGCAAAATACGATAAAAGCGATTTAGATGCAGCATCAGTTATGACTTATGCCATCATGGCTTATAACAATACCATCCATTCAGCAACAGATTTTACGCCGTTTGAACTAGTATTTGGTCACACTTATTCAGATAACGTATTTAACGTGGATAGAGAGAAGAACTTAACTCAGAAATTATTGTTAGATCATAGAAAACGCCTTAAAATACTTTATGAATTCGTATCAGAAAAATTAGGATCCGATAAAATTAAAGTAATTAATAAAAAAGGTGGCGAAACGACACCGGTAATTGAACCAGACGATAATATTTTCATGAAAGACACTAGGATTAGAAAAGCTAAAGAAAAACCGCGTTATGAAAAAGCGAAAGTAATAGGCGAAGTTGAAAGAAATATAGTGCCAGTAGAAATAAGGAAAAGGAAAACTAGAGTAGCGTTAAAAAATGTAAAACGTCCTCCACAGATCATGCCTGGTACTTCTGGTACTAGTGGTGCCAACATTCACGCTGGACCTCCAAAACCTCGGTCAGAATCCGGGGATAGCAGCGATAAAGCAGGGAGTAGCAGTGAAGAGGAATAGTTATTGGACAATATATAAAATTGTAGATTTAGAGTCATTAGACTTACAAATAAATAATAATAATCGGGATTTTATTAATTTGAGAATTAAAATTAAGGAAAGTAGTTTTAGTAATGAAACTATAGGAATAGAAAGTCAAATAGAATATCTTATAAAACTAACTAAGGATAGATTTTTTCAAATCTTACCTTTCCATTATAGAAATAAAAGAGCTTTGTTTAATCCATTAGGCTCACTTGTAAAAGCTATTTCAGGAAATTTAGATGAAGATGATGCAATTAAATATGATAGAGAAATCCAAATGATACAGAACAAAGAGCATGTAGTCGAACGTAAAGTATCATCAATGCAAAAGGCTTTTGATAAATTAGTAAATGACTCCGAAATAATAAATTCAAATATTAAAAACTTGGGTTTACATACCAATGAAATGGAAAAATTAGTTGAACATGAGTTCAGGTTTAACAAACTCTTCCAAATATTGAATACTATGTATCAAATTTTAAATAACTTTCGAACCTGTTACGAAAACATACAAGAAATTGAGACGGCAATAGCCTTTAGCAAATTAAATACATTACACCAATCCATTATAAATAGTACAGATTTATATAAAACGTTAGAAGTCATTGCTCAACATGCTAGAACAATATATCCAGTAAGCAAACGTAATTTAATAAAATTAGAACGTAATATCATACTTAAATCATATTTAAATAACAACAAGTTAGTTTTTGTTTTAGAAGTTCCCCTAATTAATAACGAAACATATAATTATTACAAGGTTATACCCATCCCTATATTCCATTCTCCAAATACCTTTACAATTATACCCAAATACCCTTACCTGATGGTGAATAGATTGAAATACATGCCCGTGGTAAGCCCATGTACTGAGATTGAAAATGACAAATTTCTTTGCGCTGAAACTAATTTGGCCCAGTTTCCAACCGAGACCTGCATTGAACAAATAATGCTGATGAAGAACAACTACAAAAACTGCATACAGAACCATATTGAAATAGAAAAAATTAAGATACAAAAAGTAACCGACAACCAATGGTTGGTTTACTCAGAGGAAAATCTCATCATCACCGAGAATTGCAATACAGAAATCTTGAAGTACACTATTCTTGGGACCTATATCGTGACACCTGGTCAACAATGCGAGACACAAATAGGCGAAGTTATCGTTGCCGCCACCACAAACACTACAGTTTCCAGTCTCCAGCTGCCATTGATCCAGATGCCAGACCTACAACGGGACATCCAGAGAAGATCAAAGAAAGTGGATTTAAGAAATGTGGACTTCAGTGATGTGAAAGAAGTGTTACAAAGTGCAAAATTTAGTGAAATAGACGATACGACACAAACAGTGACAATAGAAATTAGTGTATGGACAATCTTAGAGTATGTGGTTATTGTAATAGCAATAGTTATCTTTATATTGTATAAATTTCAGTTCATAAACTTTTGTCGAAATTCTCCGAAACCGTCTGCGACGCCTTCGGATAATTTCTCTCTTAGGGAGGGAGGAGTTAAGGAACCCCAACCTACCCATATTAGCTTTGTCAGCCAATAAGTATTTACTAGATTATTAGATATTTCCCAATTTCCCACTGCGCGATCAGCATTTATAATTATCTAGAACATGCGTCGATCTGATCACGTTGTGCATGTACTACGTTAGCAATTAAGTTAGTATATAAGATCAATATTTTGTTAGATTTAGTTAATTACTGTTTCGCTGTAACTCTGTCGGAATAAAGTTATTTTTTTAAATACTTCCGTTGTCGCTTACTTAATTCGCGCGTGGGACACAACGCGCCGTCGACCCGGGCATGGTCCATGGTCGGACAGCGAGTGGCCCTTTACTCACCGCCCGCATGCCCGCGCCTACGGTGGTCGGAGATCGTCCTGCGACATCCGTCGCCGTGGGCGTCTCCCACTGCGTCTCGGGCGGAGGGAGGACGGTATTATGTCTTGTTTATAGTGTTTAATTAAGTATTTACTGTGAGTCCCACGTGCCCTAAGTTGATTATTATTGTGTGTATATTGTGTAGAGTCAGTTTTATGTGAAAGTTAATTTAATCAGTGTAATAAAAGTGTTAAAATCGTCGAAGAGTTTAATTCCGAATGAGTCCCTTGTAAAGTAATGCCAAAACTGAGCTATCGAAGCAGGGAATAAATAATAATACAGTCCACACCCAACAGTTCTGGTCCTACTACGCCGGATAAAAGTGAGAATTGAACCAGAACCAACAGTTCTGGTCCATCGGAGCCGGATAAAGGGAGAAGTACCAAAAAAGTTGGTGCTTCTCGACCAGTATAAAGTGAAAAGTGCCGGTATAATACATAAACGCGTAAATAAGTGTTGTGAACGGATACATAAAACTGTAAGTACTGAACAATAATAACTGAACTGGTGTATGTATAACTGTGTCGTGTACATAAGTGAATAAAGTGTCGATATTAGGGCAAAGTGGTGTTCTCTGTGTCGAATATCGCGATCATAGTGCGCGTTGAAGTGACCGGCAGAACCGTGGGGCTCACAGTAAAATAAAGTGTAAATAAGACTCTGTGCGCGTTAATAATTATGTACTATGTACATATCGTTGTACCAACGTCGGGAGTGACCGCGTAGCGAAATATAGTGAGTTCGCGTAAACGAAGTGACCGTCGCGTAAAATAAATAAGTAAATACGCGTCGTATATAAGCGCGCGCTGCAATATAGTGCGCGCCGCGTCGTCCGTCGAAAGTATATAGTGCCGTCGCGGTAAATAGGGCTAGTCGTGATTATAGTAAAGTGTCGAAGTGCGCGTAAAGTGTAACGTCGTAGTGTACGGATCTGGACAAGTCCAAACCGGGTACGAACTGTCGTGTGTTGTGTGTCGTGCTCCCCGCTTAAAGTTTTGCCATCAGTCAGGAAGATGGTCATCACCCGTAGCCAAGGTGATGCTGCCGAAGCAGAGGACCAGAGGCGGGCCCTACAGAGGAGGGCAGAAGAGCAAAGGGAGGCAGTTCGCCAGGAAGCGGAACGGATTCGAAGAGAGAGACTACGGAGGATTTCACTAGACCCGCCAGCGTCACCAGCGATCACAGGTGACCAAAGTACTATTAATTCACGACTAAATACCGCGCCTCTTACGACGGTGGACACGGCCACGGCGGGACCATCATCGGGTCTTCTACTGAGTGAGGACCATGGACAAAGGAGGAGGTCACCCGCAAGGTCAGAGAGGTCACAGAGGTCACAAAGGTCAACGAATAGTATGGTAACGCGCATAAGGCTAGCAGAATTGGAGGCTGCAGAAAAGCTAGCAGCCTTACAGAAAAAGTCTCTTGATCTAGAAGCAGACCTAGTCAAGAAGAGGCTAGCCGCCGAAGTGTCCGTCATACAGGACGAACAGGAGAGCCTGCGGGACGAGCCTCTCGCTCCCCAGGAGGAAGGCCACCACAGCAGAGTGGACGAATGGCTTCAAACGAATCCCCTCAGAGCACGGGGGGAGGGGGGCACGGGAGCCCCCCAGGAGGACCCAAGACACATTAAATTCGACATGCCACGGGGAAGGTCGCCGACACCGACGAAGCACAGGAACAGCATCGACAACTTAGCAGCGACCTTAGAAAGGATGGCAAGACCCCGACTACGGCATACGGATCTACCGGTGTTCTCCGGTGGTGTCAACGAGTGGCTACCATTTAAAGCGGCCGTACGGGACACCACGAACATGTACAACATTTCGCCTGCTGAGAACATACAGCGACTGAGGAGCTGCCTCAAGGGAGAGGCAAGAGAGGCGGTGTCAGCTCTACTACACACCGCTACCGATCCGGAGGTCATCATGAAGACACTCGAACAGTGTTTCGGCCGACCAGAGGTACTCATCGACCGCGCCATCGACGAACTGAAGAGGATGGCGAAGCCCACTGCATCAGCCGCGGACCTGAACACTTTCGCGATCAAGGTGCAGAACACGGTGAGCGTAATCCAGACAGTCGACCGAAGAGGGTACTTATACAACCCGCTGCTGACACGCGAGGTACTTGAGAAATTGAGTCCGCACATACGGGCAAGATGGTGCGACTTTGCCTACGACAACGACGACACAACGGAGCCGGAGATAGTCATGCTGTCTCGCTTTCTAATGCGGGAAGCGGACCGGGCGTTGCGATACACGTACGCCCCGCCCACCAGCGCCGCGCCCGCCAGCCAGAAGAAGGAGACCAGGCAGCCAGTGACTACAAAGAAGAAAGCCAGCCCCGTCTACACAGCCGTCGAGAGCAAGGAGGAAAAAGGTCAGTGCCTCAACTGTAACTTAGATCATGTGTTACCAAAGTGTCCCAAGTACAAAGATATGAGTGTCGACCAGCGGTGGGAGTACTTAAAGACCAACGGCATATGCTTCCGGTGCGCTGAGAGGAAACACAGGCGATTGAACTGTAAGGCCAGGTTGTGCGGCGTAAACCAATGCCGCCGACCCCATCACGCCTCCCTCCACCAGGAGAGGGCGGCAAGCAAGGAAGAGACGACGACCGCGAAATCTACCGCAGAGTCCAGCAAGGAGGAGGCAGTACTGTCGGTGGCAACCAAGTCCGCCGCCGGCCCGCAGGAAGTACTGTTGAAGATGTGCCCCATCATAGTCACCGGGTCACGAGGGGAGGTAAGGACATACGCGTTGTTCGATGAAGGAGCAACCGTCACCCTCATCGATGAAGACCTGGCGACCAGCATCGGAGCGGAGGGTACGTCACGCCCGCTGCGCATACGCGGCGTGAACATGGCCTCAGAAGAGCAGGACAGCAAAGCGGTACGGGTGCAAGTCAGAGGCATCCGGAAAGACGGCCAGTCGCACGAGCTTCGAGCGAGGACCATCAAAAACTTGAAGCTCCATCAGCAGTCCATCCCAGAGACCCTGCTGGATCACAAACACCTGCGAGACCTGCCAAGAGAGGAGGTTTGTTACGGGCAGGCCCGCCCCGGACTCCTGGTGGGGACAGACCACTGGGAGTGTATAGTGACCAGGGAACTCCGAGTCGGCGGCCCCAATCAGCCAGCTGCCTCAAAGACGACGTTGGGATGGGTGGTGCACGGAACGGCGCCACGAGCTATCATTGCTGACGAAGAGAACGTGCTGCACGTCATCGAGTCCAGAAAAGGAGACGAGCAACTACACGACCTAGTCGAAGCGCACTTCAGGATAGAAGCCTTGGGAGTCGCCAGGAAGCCCCGAGTAAATGAGGCAGACCAAAGGGCGGAAAATATTGTGAAAAGCACAATAAAGAAAACGGAAGAAGGCTACGAAGTGGGACTACCGTGGCGCACAGACAACGTGGTCATGCCACCTAGTCAGGAGCAGCGCTCAGGAGGCTCAAGAAAATCGAACAGAAGATGGACGCATCACCAGACTTTGCCGTGCAGTACGCCACGCAGGTGAACAATTTACTGGAAAAGGGATACGCCGTGCCATGCGACGGGACAGAATCAGAAAGTAACGTCTGCTGGTACTTACCTCATTTCGCCGTGCAGAATCCGAACAAGCCGGGGAAACAGCGACTGGTCTTCGACGCAGCGGCATCAAGTCACGGAAGGTGCCTGAACGACGAACTGCTGGAGGGTCCGGACCTGCTGCTGTCCTTGCCAGGGATAGTCTTTCGTTTCAGAGAGCGGGCAGTGGCTGTCACCGCAGACATACAAGAAATGTTCCTGCGGGTGAAGATACGACGAGAGGACCAACCGGCTCAGCAGTTCCTGTGGAGAGGACAAGACAGGACGTCGCCCCCGCGCCACTACAAGATGACAAGTATGATTTTCGGAGCAGCGAGTTCCCCGTACATGGCTCACTACGTCCGGAACTACAATGCGGAATTACACGGCAGTAAGTATCCCAGGGCCCTGGAGGCCATAACCAAGAGTCATTATATGGACGATCTGGTGGTGAGTTACAGCGATCCAGAGGAGGCGTGGAAGGCAATAGAGGAAACAAGGAAGGTGCACGCGGCCGCCGGCTTCACGCTGCGTGGCTGGAGCTCCAGCGACACGACGGTCCTGCGCGACGTGCCCCAGACACTCCACGCCACCGCCCCGACGCAGCTGGGAGGGGAGCAGCCTGAGAGCAAGATCCTCGGGCTGTATTGGAACGCAGAACAAGACGAACTCGGATTCAACACGTCCATGAACCGGGTACCATATGAGGTGAGAGAAAGGATCCGTGCGCCCACAAAGAGGGAGGCACTGAGCGCCGTGATGTCAATTTATGATCCGCTGGGTCTTTTGAGCAATTTTACAGTGCGAGCGAAGATAATACTCCAAAGCCTGTGGCGCCTACAAACAACATGGGACGCGCCCATCCCAGAGGAGGAGAACGAGCTCTTCGCGGCCTGGCTGGGTCAACTACAGGAGGTGGACAGACTACGGCTGCCCAGGTGCTACCTCAGAGGGAAGACGAAGCGCATAGAACTGCACGTGCTGTGCGACGCCAGCGAGCAGGCGTACGCAACGGTGGCCTACTGGAGGGCGGTGAAAGAAGATGACAGCGTCGACGTCGTGCTGGTCGCGGCCAAAGCAAAGGTGGCACCGCGGCGAGCCCAAACGATACCGCGTTTGGAGCTGCAGGCAGCGGTGATAGGGGCCCGACTCGCCGACACCATCAAAAAGGAGCACCGCCTCGAGATCGACAGGACAGTCTACTGGACAGACTCCTCGACGGTGGTCCACTGGATCCACCACGATATGAAGAGGTACACAACGTTCGTCGCGCATCGCCTGGGAGAAATCGCCGAGCTCACCAGCAAGGAAGAATGGCGCTGGCTGCCTACGGAGCACAACGTGGCGGATGACGCCACCCGACTCACCGACGCGCCGATCAGCGCGACCGACCGCTGGTTCCGTGGGCCGAACTTCCTACACCTACCGGAGGAAGACTGGCCCGGAAAACCGGCGGCAGAAGACACGCAAGAAGAGGTCCTGCACATCACGCCGGGCCCCGAACGAGACAGCTGGCTACCCGATCCTGCCCGCTTCTCGAAGTACGAGACGCTGGTGCGCGCAGCTGCGCGCGTACTGGCCTTCATAGATGCGTGCCGCCGCGTCTCGACTCGACTCGAACATCGGCACATCGAACGCGCCGAGAAGGAACTCCTGCTGAAAGCCCAGCGGGACAGCTTCACCGAAGAGATAGACAAGATCCGGTCTGCTCGCCCCATCAGCCGGGGGAGTCGCCTGTACAGACTGGACCCAATACTAGAAGACGGCCTGTTGCGCGTGCGAGGACGGATTGAAGCCTCAAACGCGCCAGTGGAGGCCAAGCGACCTATCATCCTGGATGGTCGACATCACGTAAGTAGATTAATAGTAATGCGCGAACATTGCGCCGCTGGTCATGCCAACAGGGAACGAGTGACGAACGACCTACGGCAGCGCTACTGGATCATCCACCTGCGGCCCACGGTGCGGGCCATCGAGAAGGCCTGCGCGTACTGCCGCAAGCTGCGAGCGACACCACAGCCGCCGGCTACGGGAGACCTGCCGCGCGCCCGCCTGGACCCCTTCCACCGCCCGTTCACCAACTGTGGCGTGGACTACTTCGGGCCCATGATGGTGAAGGTGGGCCGGCGCCGAGAAAAGCGGTGGGGCGCACTATTCACGTGCCTCACCTCCCGCGCCGTGCATCTCGAACTCGTCGCATCACTGTCTACAGACTCAGCAATCATGGCGCTGAGAAGAATGGCTGCGCGCCGCGGCTGGCCGCGGCTCATGTATTCAGACAACGGGACCAACTTCAGGGGAGCCGACCAAGAGCTGCGAGCGACGTATGAAGAATGGGCGCCGACGCTCCGAGAGGAGGGGCTACTGCACCGCATGGAGTGGCGCTTCATCCCACCTGGCGCGCCCAACCAAGGCGGCGCGTGGGAGCGGCTGGTGCGCTCCGTGAAAACTGCCCTCGCTGCGACTCTGCGCGAACGGGCACCTGCAGAAGAGGTGCTGCGGACTCTGCTCGCTGAGGCGGAGTTCGCGATCAACGCGCGCCCCCTAACTCACGTCAGCGTGAGTCCAACAGATCCAGAGGCCCTCACCCCCAACCACTTCTTGTTGGGGTCCTCCACGGGCCTACCCTCAACCGGGCCTTGTGACGAGGCCGACCGACGTGCTTGGCGGGCCAGCCAGGCCCTCGCCGACCACTTCTGGCGACGCTGGCTGCGGGAGTACCTCCCTACCCTGGTACCCCGCGGCGAGCCGCAGAGCAGTCGACGCCCGCCGAGGATCGGCGACGTCGTAATCGTCGTCGACAGCACGCTGCCACGGAACGTGTGGCCGCTAGGAGTCATCGAGAAGACCTACCCGGGACCTGACGGCGGCATCAGGGTGGTCGACGTGCGAACGAGGACCGGCATCTTCAAGCGTCCCGACAGTAAGCTCGTCGTGCTGCATCGTGAAGAGGAGGCTGCGCAGGGTACGCCGGGAGGAGAGATGTTGCAGACGACGAACCCATAGAGACACTAAGATAGAATTAGAACAGTATCATGTGTAATTATTGTTAATTATCACTAAAAACATGTATATCGATCAATAAAAAGGTGTTAGGCCCGCACAAGGCGGGAAAGAGAAACCAACATTCTTGTAATACCATTTTATTACCATATAAGGAAGCGAAAATGTCGTCTTCACGTTGTAGCAAGGTCATGACCAAATAAGGTCACGAAAGCGCCTCATCGCTCGTTGTGGGCGGAGCCTCCGACAGGTCGAAACCTGTCCGCCTGACACAAGTCAAAGTAAAGTAAAATGCAGGCCTATGATTGGCCAGAGGGCCATTTCTACAAACAGGTCCCTCCACGGTTTGCGATGTGGTGTTTTCACATAAGTATGGGAGCAAATTGAGCTTCAGCAAGTTTTTAGAGTTTTCAAGTTTTTACGTTTTAAGTTTTATATTATGTCTTGTTTATAGTGTTTAATTAAGTATTTACTGTGAGTCCCACGTGCCCTAAGTTGATTATTATTGTGTGTATATTGTGTAGAGTCAGTTTTATGTGAAAGTTAATTTAATCAGTGTAATAAAAGTGTTAAAATCGTCGAAGAGTTTAATTCCGAATGAGTCCCTTGTAAAGTAATGCCAAAACTGAGCTATCGAAGCAGGGAATAAATAATAATACACTCCACACCCAACAGAGGCTCTACGTCGTCACCATCATCGTCAACGTCAACAGACACGTCGTTGAGGCAATTCCCTTGGCAGTGGATAAATTTAGTAAATTGATATACATACTCCATAGTAGGAGTTAATTTAAGGTATCAGATACTTTTTATCCCCTAATAACGTGAAGGAAGTAGTATACACATACAAAAGGTCAAGTAGCTTTTTTAAATTCACACTTTTTCGGAATGTGTAGTTCAAAAATAGGTAGGAATGTGAAAATGTGTTGTGTATAAGACAAAAGTTGTACATAATTTTATAAGCTTTCATTGCGTAGAAGACTTTTTATCTCTATGACGCACAGCTTAAAAGATATTAGCGAAAAACTGAAAAATAGGAACTTTAACCCCCTCCCCTCACCCTGATTCACCCCCTAGATGTCAGCACTTTTAGTATGTTAACTCTCTAAGCACCCTGAACAAGTTTCTGAAGTAATTGCTTAGGACCTTGCTCACGCACTCTACAATCTCTTTGTTGGATGGACTATACCTACGCTAAAAAATATGGTTTAGCGTATATTTAACGTATTTTAGTAAGAAAAAGTGGCGTAGTAGGTAGTAGGTACGCGCCGTTGTCTTTTAAACTTGTTTTAAAAGGCTACCTTGCTTGGATTCAGCTCATCTCGCAGGTTCCTTACATACAAAGCGTCGACAGCAACCAACTTCTTCCCCCCCTCTTCTTCTTTTAGAAAGTAACCACACGCTACGTTCTGATCGAGATGTTTTTTTATAAATTTTCTCAAAGATGAGTGCGACACTTCGTCGAACCCTGAAAGTGATTTAGTAAGGCATTAATAGCTGGAGAGTTGGAGCAGTGGTGGCCCAGTGGTATCGGTCCCGACTTACGAGTTGTAGGTCGTGGGTTCGAACCCCGCCAGGCGCATTACTTTGTGTAATTTTTTCATCACCACTGCTCTTAAAACGGTGAAGGAAAACATCTTGAGGAAACCGGCATGTCCTAGAACCAAAAATTTGAAGTCATGTGACATCTACCAACCCGCACTGAGCCCGCGTGGTGGATTATGGCCAACTCCCTCTCCTGTGAGAGGGAGTTGGCCATAATCCAACTGCTGAAACACAGGCCTCCTGTCTGTAGAGGAGGCCTGTGTTTCAGCAGTGGGAACATTATAGGCTGATGATGAATGATTTGAACCTGTGATGTGTGACCTTCCGATTGAATACCGGACGACTTCATCGACTGGGCTATCGCGATCATGACCAGCATATCGCGGGTTCGAACTCCGCGCGGATTTTTTTTTGTTTAACCTACAATTTGTTGTTCCGTAAAGGGTGTATTTGTGTTTGTGTGTTTGTAAACGCATCCACGATACGGGAGAAATTTCTAGTGTGTGGCAAAGATTAAAAAAAAAAGTAATATCTGGTAAAAAATGAATGAAACCGATTTCTAATAAAAAATACCAAAGTGATAATAATAAGAATAAACTTTTATTATTATTGAAAGTCTATGACTTTGTCGCTTATAAATTTTCTTGTTTTCTTATTACCGACTTTCAATAATTACTTTTTTCCCAAATAAGTAGTATTTTTTGTGGGTAATTACAGGCGTTATAGTTTGTTGTGTAATTGCGAAAACAATGCATAGATAAAAATTATGATAGCAGCAATCGCAACCCAATAAAAACATCGATATAAGCAGGCTCGACGAAGCCCCACTTCGAATCTTCTATTTCTGTTTTCAGGGTTTGGGAACCTAAACAAACCGAACTTCGGGGTGTCCCTGAAATCTTTATTTTGATACTTATTATCATTTTGATATCAAAAAGAATAGGTGATGAAGATTTTAAATTGTAGCCAAAAAAACCTACAAATTGACCTAAACTTTCTCCTTTTTACCCGACTGCGCCAGGAGGGTTATGTTTTTCGAGTGTATGTATGTATGTATGTTTCTTTATGTTGCTCTGCAGCCTAAACGGCTTGATGGATTTTAACTTGAGAGGTGTCGTTAGATTCATCTTATACGTGAGAGTGTCACTGGGTACATAAAACTGGCCAACTGCGAGTCGAACTCGTGTGCAAAGGGTTCCGAACTAAAAATATTTTTTTTAATCTCTCACATTCTATCAAGTGGGGTATCAAATTAAAGGATTTTAAAATGGTTTACCAAAATATAAATATCTTATATGTTTCAATTTAATTTGGACTGATAAATGCTAACAAAAACTAAAAATAGTAAAATAAAATAAATATTTAAAAAAAAAACAAAAAACCCGACTTCGTAAAAAAACTAAAAAGAAAGAAACAAGCCCAGTAGTTTAGAATTCACTCATTTACACTCACAGTCGGGACCCCTTGGGAAGATTTGATTGGTATAATTTGAATGGGCCCCGACTGTGAGTGTGAATGAGTGAATTCTAAACTACTGGGCTTGTTTCTTTCTTTTTAGTTTTTTTTTACGCAGTCGGGATTTTTGTTTTTTTAAATAGGTACTTATTTATTTTATTTCGAAATAGGTTAAAAATAAAACACAGTACACACGGCTACACATCAAGCAATGCAAAACTAGTTTAAGCTGACCGGAAAGATCATTAAAGCGAGTCCAAGACAATAGTAGATTACGCACCAAGGGAATAAAGCATTGCCTTACGTCACGGGCGTATTGAAATTGAAACCCGAAGCCACACTAAGGATTCTGGAGGTGAACCTCCGTAGCGCAGCGAGGTTTCCCGAGTGAAACGAGGGCATTAGGTTTAAGCATCCTTAGTGTAGACAGGGATTCTAGTTAGGGTTATCGTGCTAAAAAACTGTCCTAATTATTATTTTTTAACAGCTAAACCCGTCTTCAAATGATTTTTTCAGTATTTTTATAAAATTCTCCTATTTTTTTCCTATTTATTCATGGGCGTAGCCAGCCATGTGCACAGGATGGGGCAAAATTCTAGATATGTGCTCAGGGTGGGGCAAAATTCTAGATATTTTTTTAATTTTCTGACGATTTTCGGATGTGAGGTTTCTTACGGATATTAAGTAGGTATTGTATTAAGTAAGTACCTACATAATTTAATTTTGGTTAAAAGACACCTAACAAGTTGGAGTCAGGGTGGGGCAAGCACCCCACCCTGCCCCACCGTGGCTACGCCCATGTATTTATTGATATGGTGTACATAGATTGGGCCCAGAATGAAACATCTCCTTTACATACTTTGTTTTTTTTATTTGAGGTTCCAAATTCAAAATGAAATGCAGTACAAAATTATTGCCGGCTCGAGCGGGGAGCAACAATGCCTTTGCATGACATGTATATTTAACATACGAGCAGGTGGTATGTAAACTGGTTTTATATAGGTAGCTTGGTGTGTAGCCGTGTGTACAAATTTCTTTGTTGTTAAACTTACGTAGAGCGGTAATGATCGGGTCATGTCTTCTATAAATTGCCAACAGTATCAATCGCAGAGCTTGAGGTTTCTCGTCATTCTTCAAAACTCGCACTTGGAATCTGGAATCCAAGAAAACCAATTTAATTTAGTAGAGAATACGTACCTAAGCGTTAAAAAAATAAAAAAAATGAATTTTGCCCCATTTTGCTGTGGAGTTGCCACACATTACCATGTTTAACATAAAGACCCGTAAACTATGCCAGCGGCATATTCGGCGGGTTTTACCGCGCGCTTGTTTTGGTCGAGGCACCAAATTGCCAGCGGCAAGAAAGCCGCGGCATTTGCGGCATAAGCCGATGATGCCTAGTTTACATAGACTACTATAAATGAGAGCCGAAGAAAAAATAAATTGTTCGAGAAAGAAAATGATATAAATGATAAAGAGTCAGTGATCTTTTGGTTGGATAGTCATCGAGGAAGGCTACTATAAGCTATAAAACATCATGCTATGACAAATTGGAGACGAGAGCTGGCTTTGAAACTACGGGGAACAGCTACTGCTATAACACAAAAAGATAAACATCTGTGGAAGTTTGTCTAAAAAAAAGGGTAACTGCAAAATTATATCAACTTGAAATGTCGTTCAACCGATGGATGCAAGTGGCGAATTGTCGTTCGGCGTGGCGGTCTAAGGGGGAGGCCTATGTTCAGCAGTGGACGTTTTCCGGCTGATGATGATGATGATGAAATGTCATTTTGACGTTCACAGTTTTTCTAGACAAGTGTTCAACAGATATGTTTATTTTTCTTTTGGTAAGACGGTTAGTGTTCAGTTTAGATAATTTTCGACATGTGGATATCCACTGCCTAACACATCGGCGATTACCGATGTGTCATGCCATTATTTGAACAATCGGGGCTACTACTTATCAAAGATTAATAGATAAGATACATAATATATTTCACATTATTTACTACAAAAATATTTAAGACACTACAAATGATAATATTTTGTTTTGGACAAAGATAAAGTTGTTGTGTATTTTTCGCGGGCAATCATAAGTTTCTCATAAATTTGATTAAAAAGCATTAAGTAATCTTCTACATTACAGGCATGATGGCGGCATAAATAAATTGCAAATTAATTATCCGTCAGCTAAAGGTTTGAAATATAATGGACAAATATTTTTTCTTTTGTTTGATCGATCCATAATTACATATTTACAAACATAAAACGGATCAAAATTCGAAAGTGGGGGTTCGTGACGTTAGAGAAGCAATTAAAAACTGTACTTGCTTGTAACTTAAACCGTACTTGCCAATTTTAAAAGCGTCGTACCGTCCCTATCTTAAAGAGCAACTCGCTGTTCGACCATGGACCATGCCCGGGTCGACGGCGCGTTGTGTCCCACGCGCGCCGTGGCGTCAGCATGATAACGGACCCCTAGAGGGCCAAAGCCTGCCAAGTCGCGGGACTTATCTCATTACTGTGACCCCGGAACATAAAGGGCTATTGAAGGACACCGTAGATTTTCGTCAGTACGAGTCTGACAGTCCCTCCCGCCCTGCCTGAAGGACTTATTTGATGATTTTACCAAGCTAAAAAAGAAACCGTACCTACCTATTTTCGTCAATTTTGGTTTATGTAAAAAAAGAAAAATATGTATGTCAAATATTTTTTGTAAACTGACGGACCAAATAATTTTTTTTCAGACAAATTGAGAGCGATGCAGTTTAAAAAAAAAATAAAAAATTGGGACAGGCCTTTGCTAATTTGTAGAATGACTGCCTGAATGCCTTTGCCCCGGGACTAAGTAATGAGCAGTAGAGAAAAAAGGGCAAAGATCAGGGGCGGGAACAACAGCTGAACGGCCCTAACGTGCTTTCCAAAACACAGGGATATTATACCGAAAACTTCCAAACTCCGGACTGCTACTAAGTCATTCTAATATAAAACCCTGTAGCACTTTTTGCCCGGCCCTGTAATCGAACTCAGGAGGGATCCCTCCTTTCTAAGTTCGATAATATTAAAATGCGTAAATGTAATATAATCTCTAAATACTATTGTCTAGCAAGTTGGAAACAGTACCGTGGCATGCGATTATACCAATAATTATTTAAATCATACGCGATAAGTTGCATTATTCGGTAAAATACGTCATTATCTAATGAGATAAGATCAAAATGCGTAGATATCTAAAACCACGTTTTTTTCGTTGAATTCCAACATAGCAGTGTTTTGAAAGTTAGGTAGTAGTAGCTGCACCGGTCTATCTTTAAAGTTAAGCCGCCTTTTGCTAAATTGGTTCGTGGATGGTTCACTGACCAATTGACCATAACAAATCGAGGTGTAGGTGCTTGAGAATGTACATCAATCTTTTGGTCCTGGCTTTCATTTGTAGATACAGACAGTCATTCTAAGACATCTGATGGAAAATGTATGGCCACACCAAGATACGTGTCAAGTGTCGACGAATAGTTGCATCATCTGCACGATTTTTTCAATAATTTTCCGAGCTTTGACAATTGGAGAGTGTAACCAACCAGGCGGCAGAACCCGCTTAGTGTGTAGGCACCATAAGAGCTCATGTGCGGGAAGACCGGGAAAGAACTCATTCCTTTCAAGGTATAGTAGAACAACCTAGTTTTGTTTGAAAAGTTTTAAAAACTTCATAAACAATAAAAATTGGAAATACAAGCCACTCTACTTGTCAGTCACTGACCGCCGATCAAAATATTTGTGACTAAATAATAATTATATAAGTCAAAATTGATAAAGGCGAAGACAATCGGTCATTCTATAACGCGAGCCCTATCTCAATCTGATCGCTACGATTATCACGACACACGACGGCAATACTCGTACCTACATGCGATCGAGTGCAGGTGGCAAAATAAGAATCTTGTGGGCCACAAGTGCGCCGAACATTCGGACGGTGAACGAGAGTTGTGGCTCCTACATGGCCGGGCAAGGCAAGACTCGCTATGACAATCTGGCAGTATACCCCGCGCGGCTAAACCCGTCATGAAAAATATACAACGTAAATAGCACAAAACCTCTTGTGGGGTAAAATGAGAAATTGATCGGGCCCATCATTATGAAAAATCATTTTTTTTTTTTGCGAATTTCCAAAAGTCTTAGAACAAACATTGTTCAGTAACATGGGCTGAGTTACCCCACGAGACGTTCTGCGCTATTAACGTTACACGTTGTACATAAAATACATATAATGTGTAAAAGATGGAGCCAGGACGGAGCTATTTTCACCCGGTTATTTCAAGGAGTAAGTCACGTTTTGAAACTGGTTACACCTGGTTAATTAAAAATACCTATATTAGAGTCGATCGTTACCGCGCGTTCTTGTGATTCTGTATTCAACAGAACGGTGGACGTAATATGTCGCCGATGTTACACATTATGCCGGCGGCATGCCTCGCCATTCCTGTTCAACGCTTTGAAAATGGGACCTCAAACCCGCTTTTTTTTTTTTTTTTTTAAGGTGGTAAAATCATCAAATGAGTCCTCCCGCCCTGGGTGGGGCGGAAGGGACTGTCAGACTCTTACTGACTAAAATCCACCCGTGTTCCTTCGGATGCCCTTTACGTTCCAGGGCCACGGTATCCTGGGTTAAGAAAAAACCCGCGACCCCAGCAGGCATTTGGCGCGAAACACGACGCGCCACCGACCCGGGCTTGGTCCCTGGTCGGACGGCGAGCTACCCATCACTCACCGTCCGCAAGCCCGCTCCGCCGCTGTGCCCTCTGCTGATCAGAGGGACACGCATTGGAGCGTCCACACGACAGGCTATTCGCATTCGGGCAAAGAGACCCCTTAGACACACAGTGCCTAAGGAAGAGTTTTTGCCCGCATCCCAGGGTGCACCGGCCCGAAAAACTGGTCTTCCCCCCGGACGTATCCGAGAGGGAACTCCAGTCCACGGGCGCACGTGGAGGTTTCCTGTCTTAGCACCCCACCTCAAACCCGCTTGGAAAAACCCATCGGCTATGCCGCCGGCAAACATGTGTGGAAACTTTTAGCAAGCATTACTATTGATGTGATTTTTTTATTTGTTCCAATAGCTATTCAAAGAAAAACTTTCTGAGATTAATTAAATTTATGTCTATCTTTTTCCTGTCTTCTTAAATTTATTTTCTGTTAGTTGATTTTGCATTTGACTTAAACAAAACTTCAGGGACTGCGAACTTTGCTTTCCGGCAAAGTTTGGACAACAAAGCTTTACACAAAACAACAGAGATAAAGAAATAATTCACAAAAAGTTTGAGAAAATAAATAAATTAATCAAAAACAAAGGTTGACTCACTGTCTGCCTTTAAAGGTGCATTTTTCAAGGTTTACTTCGTTTTTGCGCCACTTGAGAACCATTTCACTTGAACACATTTTGAAGTCGCACAAAATTGACAATTTTACCTACTGATAACACAGCTGTTGCATCAGCCAATGCACCTTGCAATATGGGCGCGAAACATAGATAGTGGGGGCTTATATACACGATAAATTTTCTAGAATTTTCTTTCGATTATGTTGCTATTTTAAAAAAGAATAGTTTTTTAGTACAGCTCGACATAAAAATGTAGAAAACCGGAAGTCGCCACTGTCTTCGCGCTACCAGCTCTTTGAATGATTTTTTTTTTTTTTTTCACTTATTACGTTAGTTTTATGGCACAATAATAAATGAAACAAATCTGCGGTCTTTGTTTACATCAAATAACAAAGATTTTAAAACGCTGTCAGAAATAAAAATTTTAGTTCCGTTTCAATCCGTTCGGGCCAAGCTGTAATTTTCTTATTTTTTCACAAAATTCTTTTGTAGATATCTTTGTAATTTATTGCACAGAAATTAAAATGGTATCTAATGCGAGCTGTGGCCATGTTTTGCAGTGATAAAACAGAGATAAGGGTCAAGTATTTTTAGGTTATTAATATAATTATACATGTTACTTTTATGCAAGCGTGCTTCATCGTCGACCACATCTTCACTTACCATCAAGCGAGATAGGTAGTGGTCAAACACGAACCTATCTTTAATTAAAAGAAAGGTATCCGGGAAGCGAGAGAAGTACTCATTGTCATTTATTTCATTTGGGAGTGTTTTAATAATCACTAAAATTATGATTTCTCCCAGAAAAGATATTTTTAAAGAAACGAAAAAATTCAGATTGCGAGCAGGGTTCGAACCTGCGTCTAGGCAATTCACGTAACTAAAGAAGTGCTGTTGCAATGCAGTTGCAGTTAAGTTTCGATCAAAACAACGCTTTTCGTATTCTCTGTCGCTGTCATAAACGCTCGCGTCAAGTTCGCGTCACGCGTGCGTGTTTTGGATCTTTGGATCGCAACATGATCGGTATTCTACTATATTTCGTTTGAAGTTTCAAAATGACAGTATACAAGTTTCAATTCGATCAACGTGCAGTTTTAATGACATATTCATTGAAATGTAATCGATTACATTCGATTATTCAGTGGGCAATAATTTTTCTCTCCTGGTTTGGTTGTCGTACAGTTGACGTGCAGTTCACGCGCAGCTTACGCGCAGTTCAAAGATTACATACCGTTTATCAGTCGAACGTGAACATAACTGCAACTGCACTACTACTTCATCGGCGCGTCATAAAATTACGTGAATTAGCCTTCTGGATAGGTACTCCAGACGCCTTAACCAACTAGGCTATCGCAACCACTATTTTTCTTGTTCCCCTGGTTTTGTTTTTTTTTTTTTAACGCTGTTTATACTTTGCGCCATCTATTGGTATTGTTTCAAACTACTTACCAACCAACACGTCTGATATTACAATCAAATCAATGTTGCAGGCGTTATTGCGTAAAAAAATATAACTTTTGATTTCTCCCAGTCTGGGTAAAGCGGCATCACATTGACTAAATTCCACTAAACATTCAATGCGGGTTTTCCCGTATGAAGAATCCACTAGATGGCAATACGTAGGCTTGTGGTCTATCTGCTCCGTGATTGGTTAATTTTGACATTTCTGACAATGTCATGTCAAAATTAACCAATCACGGAGCAGATAGACCACAAGCCTACGTATTGCCATCTAGTGGATTCTTCATACGGGAAAACCCTCATTGCCCATGCATTCCAGAGTCACTAATAAGCTTTTATTTTTTACCTGGTATACTAGGTAATAATCATCAAATAAGTCCTCCTACCCAAGGCAGAGCGGGAGGGACTGTCAGATTTGTACCTACTGACTAAAATCCACGGTGTCCTTCAAAAGCCCTTTACGTTCCGGGGCCACGGTTAGCCGATAGTCCCGCGACCCTGGCAGGCTTTAGCCCTCTAGGGGAAGAGTTACTAAGCTGGGACTGTATTTTTTTAGGGCGATGAAATCAATGATAGAGTCTTCCTAACCTGAGTGGATTGGAAGGGACTGTTGGATTCTATCATGTATTTAAACTCCTTGTCAGTCTCTTTTTGGTTAAAAATCCAGCCTGTCCTCGACTTGCTTTGCGTTCCAGGGTCGGCAAGCACACTGCGATTCATAGTTTCATTGTCTTATTTATTACCTACAATTAAAATGCGTGTTACCGGCCAAATTAAATTAATAGTAAGATTTTGATTTGAGTGGAAAGCGTGAAAAGAAACGTTACATCTTTTCGTCATCAATCATGCCTCTCTGTCACTCTGTTTTCGTATGTATTGAATGTGTGAATGAAAAAGATAGATTAAGGGTGTGAATTCCTCACTACGCAGTTTTTTATTAATCTTTATGTAGTTGCTGTTAAATAATTAGCAACAGATTAAATAACATGTTCTGATATTCAGCTGCATCTGGTTCGACTGGAAGCCGACCCTTAATAATATTTTTTTTAAAACGTTGCCCCACACTAGGAATTTCTTCCTGTATCGTGGGTGCGTTTACAAACATATAAACTCACATACACAAACACCCAGACCCGGAACAACTACTTGCAGATCATACAAATATTTGTTCCGTGCGGGAATCGAACCCGCGACATGCTGTACAGCAGTCGATCGCTCAGCTACTGCGCCAACCATATGCCGTCAAGTTGGGAAAAGTCTAGGCAGATGATGATGTAGTAGCAGTAAGGATGATATTCACTTGCAGGTTGGTCGAATTGCATCGCATCTCGTCATGAGCCATGGTCATTCGTCATTTTAATTGTTTTTTTTCCAGTTTTGTTGTTAATTATTTATTTGTTGCTAGTTTGACGAAATGTTGAAAGAGAAATACTTAATATAAGTTTTATTGGGTACCTAATAATATTTACAACAATCGTGTCAGACTATGTAGGTGCTAATTTGTTTATCAATTGTTAATCGATAAAAAAAAGATAACTGCTCATTTTCCACAGCAACTTATCATTTTTAAAAACATTCATTGACCCCTGATTTGCACCGTTTTACAAATTTTACAAAATTGAAATAATTAAACTAAATCGCCACACCTGTCATATGTATGTGTGGAATCAACAGTGGCGACCACCAGAAAAGCATCGAGGCAAAAAGGCTTAAAGAATCCCTGAAAAATTAATTTAACTGAGTAGGATCCCATTACGAAATTAATCAGACAGACATACACAATTGGGGCGTGCCACGCTGGGACAGTGTGGGGCAAGTGCCCCACAGTGACCTGTAAGATACCTAACTAAACCAAAAAAACTAGGTATATTATTTAGATACTAACTACAATAATTAATTACATAGAAAATTGGTGACAGAAAAAGTAGTGTTGTACGCTGACCATTTAAAAGGTTGAATTTTTCATTTAGGTACATAGACGTGGTTACTGTATTTTGAGGAAAAAAGAAAATTTTACATGAAATTATTGTATTTGTACATAGAAAGCTAAACTGGCAAAGTATATACCTAATTAGTAGCCCCGACCATATGTTTTGGTTGTGTTAATATATTATTATTGAACGGAATACCATTTTTTATAATAACTACCTACATCCATTATTAGAGAAGACTCTACTGTTTACTTTTATTTGGACGAAAAAGTTAACATGGGTTTGGGTAAGACCGCGGGTATAGTTTAATAGTTACATAGGTTACTTAAGTATTATTTAAGACTGCTGCCCCACTCTGACCCCATGGATTGCTACGGCCCGTGGTTGGCTATGTCCATGATTCGGGGGGATGCTATTTATGTCGAACCTCACATGGATGCCAATAGAGCCGTTCCGCACCTATAAGCAAAATAAGCAATGCCTCTGCGCGATCGACTCAGATATGAGGAGGTTCACACACCAAAGTTGCCAACATAGCCCAACGAATTAGCAAGTTGAAATGGCAGTGGATGGCCAGGCCATATATCACGCAGAACTGATGGCCGATGGGGCGTAAGCATGGTGAATGGTCACCACGCACCGGTGCAGCGTATGACGTCCACCAACAAGGTGGACAGACGATCTTATGAAGACCACAGGATCACGCTGGATGCTAACTTCTTCCAACCGGTCCTATTGCAAGTCTATAAGGGAGGCCTATGTTCATCAGTGGACGTCTTACGGCTGATATCATGATGAAGAAGCGGTAGGTAGACCAGATAGCTAGAGAGAGTCAGTGTGATGGGGGCGGCTCATGCCACCATTTTTATGTCTCTGCTTTTTATTTTATCCATGTTTATAAAACCGCAATCTGCTAACCAGTTCGATTAGATGTTCATACGAATTGACAAGAAAATATTTATTTATTTATACATTTAGTAAATAGATATCATACTATCAACATGATATACTATCAACTCTGCACACTCTGCGCAAAAATTAGTTTCTGACTAGTCAGAAACTAATTTTTGCGCAGAGTGGACTTCTGCTAAGTATCCTGACTAACTGATAAGAAAGGCGTAAATAGATATGGATTGGATTTTTTTGAGAAACGAACACACAGAGATGATGATGAAGCCATTGGTGATGAAGAAGACCATGATGTCCTGTTCAGTATTGCATCATATTGCATTAGTCATCACCGAGTATATAAGGAGCGCAAAAGACTTACATGTCATATTTCGGTCTTCGGTCTTCTGGCAGGGAAGTGTACAAGTGAAAAGTGTGAAAAATAAAAATGGAATTTGTACCCAAATGGAGAGTTCCTAATGGTGTCGTCCCTGAAATCCCGATACTTTCTATTTTTCCTGATGGAATTCAGTAAGTACTCTCTTTATAGTATAAATTAAACTATAGAATTCAGAATTCAGTAAGTTGTTTTGACTATTTGAATATGATTACATAACAGGTCCATACCGTGAAGTTGGCTTAGATTTTTACATTTGGCAGACTCAGTTTTGGCAAATTCTGTCATTTTAGATTGTTTTAGATCATAACATCGCGACATTAAGAAGTAGATTTTTTTTATTTATTTTTAAGTTTTTTGTGCAACTTAAGTTAGATTTCAGAAATTTTAACAATTTCGCACAAATCTGTGAGAGCGACTGGAGCGAATGTTTTGATCATTATTTTATTTAAAATTATACTTGTTAACGTCGCGAATCATATTTTGTTCAAGGTATATGTTGTACCTTCCATTTGTATATAAGTACAACTTTTCACTAAAATGCAGATTGAAAAAAAAAACACATGAAAATTTGTATTTCGCGAGCTACTATTACGCAATCACCAGCTGTATTGTAGTCGAGAACGAATACAATTTTAATAAAAAATAGCTAAAGCAGTATATTTTAAAAAGATTTTAAAGGGTGCAGGTTAAGTTAACCAAGCCGTCTTACCCAAAGGGACAGTATACATGCATGTGTCAGGCTCAAACTTTCATACTTATACTTAACCTCAAAAAAAAAAGGATTGAGAATTTGGAACAAAGCAAGATCCATGAAGAAGTGGGTGAAGTCAGGTTGTGGGAGCTATTGATGATGAAATACCGACACACCTTTCTTTTCTTATATTTCATTAAATTCAAAAAAGTATAAATAAATAAATATAAATTATAACTGGAACACATTAAATAATTTTAAAAAATTAAAATTACATAAATACAATCAAACGTGATAAAATATTACTTTATAAATTAATGACATCTACACAATTTTGCTGTTTTAGTGCAATGGTTATATCAATAAAAAACGCTCTTCCTCTCTCCAACCATATATACTTTATTACCAAACTTTGCTGTGCCCGACAGGGTCCGGTAATTGTTTCTCGCTAATTGTATCTCTTTACCACCTGTGTGTACATTATGGATTGCAATAAATCATTTGAATTGAATTGAATTGAATTAAATAGAGCCAACATTCTGAGTAAAATTAAGAGTTCAAAGTCCACAATGGCGGCAGCCATGTTGTGCAACTTAGCGCCATTTTGTGCAACTTCATAGCAACCTTTTATCTACGGGTACGTTCCTATCTGACGGAACATCCGTCGAGTTGATTATCGAATGTTCTTTTACGCAATAGCTTATTATCATGGGTTGAGTGTGAACGGTCAAGTGTTATTATATACATTTGTCAGTTCTGGCGTTCCGCGACCGATGCATATTTATGTCATGTTCGTGAACGGGCGCTGTCAGTTTAGACTGGTCATCTCTTAGCTGCCACGGTTTATTTTAATTATTATTGATCATTTTGTTTTTCAATTGTTTTGTTTTAATTGTTACTCTGGACACTTTTAATCAAAAACTTGCTACATCGTTCTTACATAATGTACCACCACAAATGAATGATGTGACAAAGGTTCTGTAATAATTCTGGCGATCTAAAAAGAGTGTCCATGGAGTTTCTTGCACGTTCTTCTCCATAGAGATCTACGTCTTGGAACGGGCATCTACGGTACTTTCACAGTTTTTATGTCTTGTGACTGGGACTGTAGCACTATAACTTTTGTAGTGTTTAATAATATTCCTTTGATTGTATATGACAATTCAAAAGTGCCTGAGTGAGCCTGTAACTGGC
Source organism: Agrotis clavis (assembly GCA_954870645.1). Taxonomy (NCBI): domain Eukaryota; kingdom Metazoa; phylum Arthropoda; class Insecta; order Lepidoptera; family Noctuidae; genus Agrotis; species Agrotis clavis. The sequence goes on from OX940945.1 coordinate 9,381,124, forward strand.
CTATACTTGAAATAAATGCTTTGATTTGATGATCCGTGACGGATGTTCCGTCAGATATGAACCCACCCCACCTCTTCCAGTGTTGCGGGACTATCTATCTATGCAGGTTACCGTGAAACTGGAAAGTAAAGGCATTGGAAGAACAGAGTGGAGGCACCGCTTTCATCGTTATACTTGTAAATTCCGGCCCAAAGTTGTATGAAAATTATTGTTCTCATTATTGCATTCGGTTATAACCAGTGTTCAATCAATGGCCTAGATGCTTAATTGATAAAGAACAATTTTATCACAATTCTATTTGCAACATTGAAAAAGTCGCTTCTTTAGATCCCCACCTCTCTAAGGGTCGATTTATACTAGCACAGAGTCGAAGCGCAAGAGTGATAACGGTTAACTTCGAAGGCCGGCGATACGAGCCGCGATGACGTAAGCGTGTGGGGCGGGAGGGAGTTTACGATAAGCGAACGCTGCATTAGGGTCGATTTATACTAGCACAGAGTCGAAGCGCATCGAAGCGCATTTTCTAAAACTGAACATAACAATTTCTACCTTAACTCCACAGCGTAACGCACATAATTACTTCTAAGATTTTAAAAAGTCGCGCGCATTCTTCAGAATTCGCGCGTCTGCGCGCGAACAACGCCGATCGTGAATCGTGAAAATCTTAGAAGTAAAGTGTGCGTTACGCTGTGGAGTTAAGGTTGAAATTGTTATGTTCAGTTTTAGAAAATGCGCTTCGATGCGCTTCGACTCTGTGCTAGTATAAATCGACCCTAATGCAGCGTTCGCTTATCGTAAACTCCCTCCCGCCCCACACGCTTACGTCATCGCGGCTCGTATCGCCGGCCTTCGAAGTTAACCGTTATCACTCTGGAGCACATCTGGAGTTAGGGGTATATATGTTCTGTGATCTGGAGTTCCCCTGACTCATATATCGCAAACGGTAAACAGTTTCGTGTTCCTTAATTCACCAATACCGTCAGGAGATAGCCGGCGGGGGTCGCTCCTCCCGCTTGCATTTAGTAGGGCGACGTTTCGACCATATTTTGATAAACCTACCAACCTACAGAGCGTTTGTTACTTACGACCCGCTATTACTTTTGTACCTGTACCCTTAGCACGAATTTTCAGTATTTGAGACGTAAACTGCAACTTTGACAATTTGAAAATGACAATTTTCGAGGAAAAAATAGTTCCTTCTTCGCACACCAGAGGCGCTGTTCCATTTTTCCATACAAGAAACTCTGTAAATACTGGAAAGACGCTGTAAAGTAAAAGAGTGAAAATTCTTACTAAGGGTACTACACTGCCCGGCATTGGTTGCGGCCATGCTGCGGGGCGAGACGGAGTGGGAAGCGGTCAGCTCCTTCTGCGAGGCAGTAATGCTCGTAAAGGAGGAGGCAGGCCGCGAGCGAGAGAGGACAGCGTCCTCCCTCCGCCCCAGCCGCAGTGGTAGGCGCCCACGGCGACGGACGTCGCTCGATGATCTCCGGCCCGGCCACCGTAGGCGCGGGCATGCGGGCAGCGAGTAAAGGGCAACTCGCTGCCCGACCAAGGACCATGCCCGGGTCGACGGCGCGTTGTGTCCCACGCGCGCCTCAAAGAGCGTCAGCATAATGACGGGGCCCCCCTCTCAGAGGGCCAAAGCCTGCCGGGGTCGCGGGATTATTTCCTTACCGTGACCCCGGAACATAACAGGCTACTGAAGGACACCGTGGATTTTAGTCAGTAGAAGTCTGACAGTCCCTCCCGCCCTGCCCGGGGCTGGAGGACTCATTTGATGATTTTATCACGCTAAAAAAAAAAAAAAAAAAAAGGGTACTACACTACAGCTTTTCTTGTATAAAAAAGGTGTATTCCCGTTCGTCCACTTGACTTCGTCCCACTAGTGGGACGAACGGGAATTTACAAAAATAATATTTAATTTGTTCCCGATCGTCCCACTCCTAATTCAAGAGGGGACGAACGGGAATATGTTTTTCGATTAGTGCCATTCGTCCCACTAAAAAGATTTGTGCAGAAATATGTTTATTCATTGTTTCGTAGTTTTCTTGTCCTTTACTCCACTTCGTTCTCGACAAGCGCTATATTATTCTTTTCCTTATATCTCATATTCCACAGACTAACAGAATTTCATCACTAGAACAAAACATGGAATACTATTATTTATCTTTATGCAAAATATAGCTGTTGATTTATTTTACTATTATGAAAAAACCATTAATAGCACATACTAAGTATCAATCACATTTTTTTTTTTTACTTTTAAACAACCGCTTTTGAATAGGAAACCTTATTTAGTTTTAAGGAGAATTTTATTCTTAATTAAAAAAATATTGCGAGTTATCGCAAAGTTGATTCTGTGATTTTTACTGTGATTTTTATTCCTTAATAAATGACGGATTTTTATTCCAAATTTGTTTTTTTTTACCAATTAAAACCACCAGTCTTATATTATTTGGTGGGACCAATAGAACTTCAAAAAAAAATTAATAAATTATTCCCGTTCGTCCACTCAAAAAATTTAGTGGGACGATCGGGAAAATATTTAGCGAATTCCCGTTCGTCCCACTAGTGGGACGAAGTCAAGTGGACGAACGGGAATACACGATAAAAAATGGAACAGCGCCTCTGGTGTGCGAAGAAGGAACTAAAAAATAATTGTCAATTTGAAACTTTACTTCTCAAATACTGAAAATTCGTGAGGATACTGTTTATTTCTTAGACTGGCCTTCCATAGTACACCCACCTGATAATACCGATTTTCTTTGATTACAGTTGCATCATCAAACGTTTGACCTGGGAGGATATTGATGAGGCTTTGGATTTAATATTGGAAGCAATTTATGAAAGAAATGATCCAATAACTTCTGCTTTTGGTAAGTTTTTATTTACTAGGTGCATCCACAAAGAGCGAGCAGGCTCGCGCGGCAATTGCCTCGCGAGCCTGCTCGCTCTGTTTGATTATATAGGTCTCTGCACACAGCCGGCGTGGCGTGGCGGGGCGCGGCGGCGGCGAGGCGGGGCGGCGACGCTGCGCTGGCGCGGCGGCATCGGTCACACACTGCGGGCGCGATCACGTCCCGTCCCGCCCCGCACCCATTCACGCCGACCGTATCGCGAATTCGCGACGCTATTCATTCATCAAAAAGATGTTGAGCTGCGCCCGTCCCCGCCGCTTCTGACTTGTTTTTCCGCTCGGCACGACGGCGGCGTGCGAATACAAGACAGAAGCGGCGGGGACGGGCGCGTTTCAGCATCTTTTTAACCGACTTCAAGAAAAGGAGGAGGTTCTCAATTCGTCGGAATCTTTTTTTTTTATGTATGTTCCCCGATTTCTCGAAGACGCCTGGACCGATTTGGAAAAAAAATCTTTTGTTTGAAAGGGTATACTTCCCAAATGGTCCCATGATCATCAGGTCAAGATCTGATGATGGAATCCCAGGGAAATCGAGGGGAACCTTCAAATTTTGTAGGCACATAGTAACATTTTCATATATTTTCTAAAGCTGTTCAAGTATTTGCATCTGATAATCATCATCTCAGGTGGATGAGCTGATGATGGAAGGTACAACTCCTTAACAGTAAGGAGTAGGCGTCAATTGATTTAGTTTGTGTTCGCATATCTCTGGAACTACAAGTCCGATTTAAGTAATTTTTTTTTTGATGTACTAGGTATCATTTAACTAAGGGAATAATATATACGGAAACAAGTTTCATCAAAATCGGTTCAGTAATTTTTGAGATATGGAATTTTATTAGCTTATTGTGTACATGAGCGATGTAATTACCGGTGCGAAGGATTACAAAATTCTAGTTCACATGTAGGTAATAGAATGATGTTCTTGACAAGAATTCGGGTTGAATATTTAAACTAAAAAGAGTAAAATAAAAACTTTTCCAAAAAAAATGTAACCCCCTTCAAAAACAACCACAAAAAGTGTAAAATAATGTACAAAATAACTTTTCTTTCGGAAGTCGGTGGCTAAAGACAATGAAAAGAAAAAAAAAACAAAGGCACCGACTTTCGAAAGAAAAGTTATTTTGTAGATTATTTAACACTTTTTTGTGGTTGTTTTTGAAGGCGGTTACATTTTTTTGGAAAAGTTTTTATTTTTGATAAATGAAAAGCGTCGCCATACGGTCGACGTGAATGGGCGCGGGGCGGGACGGGACGTGATCGCGCCCGCAGGTGCCCGCGGTGTGACCGATGCCGCCGCGCCAGCGCAGCGTCGGCGTCGACGCCCCGCTACGCCACGCCGCGCCCGCTGTGTGCAACCTACCCAGCACAATATTATAGTCGGGCAGCCGCAGATCATTCAATCTCCATTTTCTATGAGACAAGGGTGTTTCTTACCTGCCTTGCGTCATAATAAAGAATTAAAATTTTATTAAAAAAAAATTCAAATCTCTTAAATACCTATTTTTTTTCTTATAAACGTGTTCTAGTCATTAAATACAAGAACTGGGCTGCTTTTGTAAGACAACTAAAAAGTCACGGTGTACAGTCAAGTGCTTTGTTGGCTCTACAGTAACTTTTGTTAAAAAATCCCTTTCAGATTTCGATTCAGATTCGTTTGAATCTCTGATATACTATTTGAGTGCGCATCTTGATCAGAACATCGCGTATGGCTGCTTTCAAGTAGAGGGACCTTACCTTAAGATAGTCAAATTGATCGCAGTCGATGCCTTGTATGTTCGGAACATACGAGATGACTTCAAGCCTAGCGAGGTAATACGTGTTTACATTTAAAGCTTAAACTAACATTAAGCACGATGGGGTGCTATGACAGGAAACCTCCACGTGCGCCCGTGGACTGGAGTTCCCTCTCGGATACGTCCGGGGGGAAGACCAGTTTTTCGGGCCGGTGCACCCTGGGATGCGCATGCGGGCAAAAACTCTTCCTTAGGCACTGTGTGGCGTGCCTATAGGGGGTCTCTTTGCCTGTATGCGAATAGCCTGTCGTGTGGACGCTCCAACGCGTGTGGCCTCTGATTAGCAGAGAGCACAGCGGCGGAGCGGGCTTGCGGACGGTGAGTAATGGTAATGGGTAGCTCGCCGTCCGACCAAGGACCAAGCCCGGGTCGGTGGCGCGTTGTGTTTCGCGCCAAAAGCCTGCTGGGGTCGCTAGTTTTTTCTTAACCCAGGATACCGTGGCCCCGGAACGTAAAGGGCATAGGAAGGAACACGGGTGGATTTTAGTCAGTAAGAGTCTGAAAGTCCCTTCCGCCCCACCCAGGGCGGGAGGACTCATTTGATGATTTTACCACCTAAAAAAAAAAAAAAAACCATTAAGCACGATCAGGGGGCAGATACTGTCAGACTGGTACTTACTGACTAGAATCCATGGTGTCCTTCAACAGCCCTTTACGTTCTAGGGCACGGCTACCTGATGAGACAGTCCCGCAATCCACCTGTTAACACTTAGGAGTCTGCCCGCATCATTCCCTAATCAATTATTTAGTGCACTACAGAGCCATATTTCTTATTTTCATACATTTTTGTAAAATTAATTAAAACTTGTAAATATTTGACTGCCATTTGCGACGTTTTGCGACGTTTTGCCACGTTTCAGAATATGCGCTCTTAAAACTAGTTATAAGAATGATTTTATGAGGAAAGAAAAATTAGATTGCAAGTGGGATTCGAACCCGCGTCTTCTGGATAGGTACTCCAGACGCCTTAACCAGCTAGGCTATTGCAACCCACACCTGCAAGCTGAAATTCTCTATTCCTCGTTTACGCTTTTCGGTAGCGTATTTTCGGTAGCGTTCGCGGGTTCGAATCCCACTTGCAATCTAATTTTTTTTTCCTCATAAAATCATCTTTACGATGCGCATCGCATGCGTTAATGCGTTTAAAATAATTAATATAGTTATAAGAATGATCAGCGGGTCTAAAAAGGCCTATTAGCAATATTCCTAAATAACTGGCTTTAATGGACAAGTTGACTGAAAAAACGAATGCTATAGGTAGTAACTATTTGCTTTTCAGGTTTCAGGCGAGTCCTTTGGAAACTGGTTAATATATCTAAAGAGAGTTGAAGGTCATCTATGGTCGATGCAGCAAGGAAAGATATGTAATTTCCTATCTTCATTTGGCGTATTTATTTTGGATGAAATCAGAGACAAATTTGAAATTTCAAAGGAAATGATGCAAATGCGGTGAGTTGCTCTTTTTTTGAAAGTTTTGATTCAGCTATCGAAATTAAAATAGGTACAACGTGTAACGCCAATAGCGCAAAACTCTCGTTGGGTAACTCAGCCCATGTTACTGAACAATTTTTGTTCTAAGACTTTTGGAAATTCGCAAAAAGAAATGGTTTTCCATGCAAAATGAGAAATTGGTCGGGCACATCTGCGAATTTCCAAAAGTCTTAGAACAAAAATTGTTCAGTAACATGGGCTGAGTTACCCCACGAGAGGTTTTGCGCTATTGGCGCTTCTAAAATTCATAAAACGTCGTCACAAGCGAAATAGTGTAAATTTTTTCAATATTCTGACAGACTAAACTTTATTTACACAGTAAAATAAAAATACCCTATTATGTGTCTATAATTCTATATGCTTGTAAAAACTTATAATCGCTATGGCCCATTGACTCCATTGTGCAACTGTTTCTCCCCCAAGTTTTTTGAGCTCTTGTTTTGAGCCTTCTAATAGCTGTGCCACACTCACGGCATCTCCCGTTGATTTAATGAAAGATCACTGTAGAATTTATTCAGTACAATAAGTCTTTACAGTCCCTACCGTACCGTCCAGGGTCCCATCCATATTTTTTATTTTCATACATTAAAATTGACAAACTAATAAAAACTTGAAAATATTTGACAGCTATTTGCGACGTTGCCACCTATTTATATCTTAATTTAGATACACGCTCATAAATATCCATTTTGTTTTCCAGAAAAGACGTGGCTAAAGCTCATCGAATTAAGGTTGTGGGAGCAGCATTTATCGGAGATGAAATACAGAAAACGATTAAAGAAGATGGTCCAAGTAACAACAATAAATACAAATCTCTCCATACATACAAAAGCACCGATTGTATGAAACTTGACCTTGGCGATATCTTTATAGAAGAAAATGTTTTTCCTATAAAAATAATGGGACTGAGGCAAGACTATCCGTCTAGGGTTGAAAAGGTAATAAACAAAAAAGGCAAAATTAACAAAAGAAAAAATGTAAAGAATCAAGACAAGAGTTGTGGGAACTGTAGATCGAATCAATTCTCAATCTAAAACTAAGCTCAGCCGCGTTCCGTCCATTATGAAATGTTTTTATTCAAATGACACTTCGATTATTTAATTACGTCTTTATTTTTATTATGTCTTAGATTATGATATAAATGTACAGCGTATAATTACAAAACGTAAAGTTTTTCGTGAAGCCATGATCTGCGAGTAGCTAGGTATTTGTTCTGAGTCTGGGTGTTTGTTTGTGTTTGTGATTTTCTATGTTTGTAAACGCACCGTTTTTTAAAAAATATATAAAAGACGAAAAAAGAGGAAAAAGGAAAAAGAAAAGAAAAAAGAAGAAAAGGGAAATAGGAAAGAAAAAATAGAAAAAAAGAGAAAATATAATTTAAAAAAACACAGCGCACGACCAACAGGAGTAGCGCAGCAATGAAAAATCTTGCAAAAGCGGGAAAAAATATTTCTTTTCGAGAAAAAAAAAAGTCCGCCGCAGCATTATATGCCATACATATTTGAGTCACTATAAACTTTTATGGAAATCTAAGGAGATCATGCATTCACACTCCAATTAATTATTATTGGGGCTTTTCTGAAAATGCCGGCCAAAGAAACAAAATGGTACCTATAGGTCTATACTTATAGTTGATAATTATGTATGGCAAAAATAGAAATAGAGCAATTGTGGCACAAAAGTTGTAAAATTGCTCTCGGCCAAATTATACAAATTCGAAGATTCGTCATGCATTTCATACCTACATTAATGTTGATTTCTGAAAACACAAAATAATGATAAGTACTTAGGTATTTCTAGACCTTAGTGATAATATAAATGTATATCATACATAAATAACCTAAATGATATGGCTTACTTAATAGCACATACTCGTAAGTTTAAATGTTTGGTTTCATTCAATGATATTATAATTAATATCATTGGTGTCATTGTAGGTATGTTTTGCTGTTGGTGTATCTTTTAAATAAATAAATAAGTAAACATAAATCATAACGCCTGTAATCCGCGAAGGGTTGGGCAGACTTGTGCCTAATTAAATTGAATAATTTTTTTTTTGGTCAAAGGAATAAAAACAGGGCCTTAGGGCCAGAATTTTATCATAACACGGGTATAAAAAAAAAACAAACAAAATTTATATCAGAATTTACTAGGTACCCAAGGAGCACTCAAGCGTTACTGACATCAAATATGCAGCATTTATAGAACTTAGAGTTCTATTGGAGACATACAAGGGAATCAAGAATGATTTTATATTTATAAGGTTCATTTACCAGTTATGATACATCTCCAGCTGTACCAATTCCTTACAAAACTCCGCGTAAAGTAAAGGTGTTTAAACGGAATATTAAAACTCTACTTTAAAAAAACTCTACTCTAAAAAGTCTGACAACCAGTCTTACCATGGGGTACGGGTATCGTATTACCCAGTTATTGGGTTGTGGAGGTTGGATACGACGATAGACAACCCATAGGCAGATGATGATGATGTGTAGTAAGGCAAAAACATAGAAATTAAAAAAAAAAAACAAATAGGTATGCTCAAAATTTCTTAAAAAAGTAAAAAAAAAGGTGTAAAAATGTGTTCAGAGCATGTAGGTAAGCAGTATGGTATAGATACTAGCTCATTGTTAATTTTATTTAATACTAGCTTCTGCCAGCGACTTCGTACGCGGGTCCTGTTGCTTATGCCAGCGACAATGGGGTCGTCAAAATCGAAGATCTGAAACGTCTGATGTCGAATTCTTAGAGCCTGGGGACGGAAAACAACGGGACGCGCATGACCATTCCAGACGTTCCAGATCTTTAATTTTTGTAAGTCAACAGGAAATGGCCATCAGACTAAACAACTCTTGCTAAAACGTCATTCCTATATATGTTATAGTGTAGCTGGGCTCTTGAAGTTCCACATCAGGTGTTCCAGATCTTCAGTTTTTATACGACAACAGGGAGTGCTCATCAGGCTGAACAACTCTTGCTAAGACGTCATTACTATATATGTAATAGCAGGGTTGGAAAAAAAACAGTTTTTTTTAAATTATATAAAACAAACAGTTCAAAATGTTTTAAACAAGTGTTTTTTTTGTTTTTTTTTAGTTTATGGCATTATTTCAAATTAATTCGACTATGTTTTTATTTCTAGGCTAGATCTTTATAAACTCGCCATAATAAATTAAATATTTACAAAAAAACGATCAATAGATAACATTTATTTGTACCTATGTTGCGTAATCAAACGCTTCACATTCACCCGGTAGGTATGTTCTAATGTTGATTTTATTTTGGGCGACACGTAGGGACTTTCCTAGCGGGACAGGCGGCGCGCCTCCTATTCGTAGAATAGTTCATTGTTCATAAGGTATATCCCCGCGCCGGCGCCGCTGCGCGGGGCTTTACCTTATGAACAATGAACTGAGAAACACCGACCTACCTATATGTCTAAAATAGGGGAATCACCAAATTTCTTTCGACAGCCGACATTAGGGATCGAAGTTTACGTTTTTTATTTGACTAATGTTGTTTATTAATTAAAATTGTTACTTACTGTGTTTTGAAATTATTATGATAAAGTTTCAAAAATAGGTGCTATTTTGTCCCATACAAATCCTGGTACTTAGATATTTGTTTGATTGAATGAAATACCTACATAACATAAAAATAATGTTGGCGGCATGTTTGAGTTTATATGTTTGTAAACGCACCCACGACACAGTAGAAATTCCTAGTGTGGGGCAAAGTTTTATAAAAAAAAAATGATTAAGTCAATTACAATGCCAATGAAAGTTCAAAAATATAACAGCAATAGAGACTCTATTGGTTTAATGTTGAACTATTCAGACTCAAATAATATTTTATTTTCATTTTAAGTATATTCAGTTATTATGCGACATGAAAAGTAGTTTTAAAACATGTTTTTTTTTTCGTATTGTTTTATACAATGTTTTAATCTTTGTTTTTAAACATGTAATAAAAAACACTGTTTAATTTCAAACTGTTTTAAACACTGTTTTAAACATGTGTTTTAAAACAACTTGTTTTAATCATGCCAACCCTGTGTAATAGTGTAGCTGGGCTCTTGGAGTTCCACATCAGGTGTTCCATATCTTCAAATTTATTTTCTCAGCAGAAAATGCTCATCACGTGGAACAATTTTTGCTACGGCGCTATTTTTGTATCTCTTATAGTTTAGCTGATCTATTGCAGTTCTGCATCAGGTGTTCAAGTTCCCAAGATAAATTATAGCCTATAAGTTGCCCAGACATATTAGCTATACAACAAAAAAAAAACAATCAAATCCGTCCAGTAGTTCCGAAGATTAGCGTGTATGGAGTAACTTCTCCCGTTTTCCTAACATTTCCCTTCACTGCTCTGCTCCTATTGATTGTAGCGTGATGAAAAGTATTCTATAACCAGCGCAGGAGTATGAAAAATAATTGTACCAAGTTTCGTCAAAATCCGTTGAGTAGTTTTTGTTTCTATAACGGTTAGGTATACAGACAGACAGACAGACAGACAGACAATAATTTTATTAATTGCATTTTTGGCATCAGTATCGATCCCTAATCACCCCCTGATAGTTATTTTGGAAATATATTTCATGTACAGAATTGACCTCTCTACAGATTTATTATAAGTATAGATTTATTTTTATACATATGTTTTATTATAAGTTTATGTATAGTTAAGATCGTAATAAACGTGTTTTTTTGTAAAAATTGTTAAAAATTATTAGAAAATTGTTAAAAAAAATAGGTAGGTAAGTAAAAAAAAACAAAGAAAAAAAAAGCTGTACATAAATATGGCGCATTGCTAAAACCGTAAAAAACACCGTTTTTAGAGTCCCGTTCCGTACCAAAAGGATAAGTAGGATAACTCTACGGGACTTTATTAATATGCCTCCTAATTTTTGTAACATTGTTATTTTTGATCTCAAAATTATGTATGTAATGGTGAAAAATAAATATTTTTTAAATTTTTTCATTTGATCGCAAACTCAAAATAATTTATTTTATAAGTAATAGACAACAGTTTATTTTATTTTATGACCCTTTATAATACCTGCACCAGTAGACTTTTTTTGGAAGTGTAATGTACACAGGCCTTCTCTCTGTGAGAGGCGAGTGGCCAGCGACTGATTAAGAGTTCTGACCGCCCTAGGCTAATTATGAGGACGCGCCCCCGCCATGCCAGGTGTGTTACGGACGGCCTAAAACGATAGAGTAGTAGTGTGAAGATTTTAACATGGTTCACTATCAGATACTACCTATAACATTTTTAGATCGATCTGCAAGCGAAACTCACGTTGTTTCTTAATCTGCATGACATTCAACCTTTTTCTTTATTTTTCATCGTGGTAAAATCATCAAATGAGTCCTCCCACCCAGGGCAGGGCGGAAGGAACTGTCAGACTTGTACTGACTAAAATCCACGGTGTCCTTCAATAGCCCTTTATGTTCCGGGGTCATGGTAATGAGAAAAGTCCCGCGACCCCGGCAGGCTTTGGCCCTCTAGAGGTGCCACAATGCTGACACTCTTTGAGGCGCGCGTGGAACACAACGCGCCGTCGACCCGGGCCTGGTCCATGGTCGGACAGCGAGTCGCCTTTACTCGTCGCCCGCATGCTCGCGCCTACGGTGGCCGGAGATCGTCTGCCGACGTCTGTCGCCGTGGGCGTCTACCACTGCGGCTTGGGTGGAGGGAGGACGCTATCCTCTCCCTCACGCGGCCCGTCTCCTCCTTCGCAAGCATGACTGGAGGCGACCGCTTTCCACTCCGTCTCGCCCCGCAGCATGGCCTCGACCTATGCCGGTCGCGAGAGGTCTCCGCCTATCGCCGCCCTGAGGACACGGCGGTGTTCTGCCCAAGCGGGGCAGTCCTGCACCGTATGCTCCACCGTCTTCTCAGGGCGATCCTCGCAGTGGTGACATCTAGGCTTTTCCTCCCTCCTTATCAGACACAAGTACCTCCCACAACTTCTGCGTCCGGTGAGGACCTGCGTCATGCTACCGGTCAGGACGCCGTGACACCTATCCAGCCACTCCTCAAAGAGGGGTAGGGATGTCGATTCTTTCCGAAAAAGATCGATTTTTAAATCGATTCTAATCGTGAGCTAATGAATCGATCCACAAAAAAATCGAGGCCAAACAGATCGATCTCTGAAAAATCGATCTTTTTTCAAGTTTATGTTTCATAAAAATCTATTTTATAAATAATGTACCTAATATAAATGAATCTATTTTATTAAAAAGAAGAAAAATATTTTAATTTAAGGATCATCAATTCAATGATAAAAGCTATTTTTATTATTACACATAAACATCAGGAAACATCAGGTCAGGTATAAAACAAGACATTAATTTTTAAATGTGTTCGTTTACAAAGTTAAGAAAATAGATAATATAGCTTATAGTTCCCAATGCTTCATTCTAAACTTTTTAAAAACAATAGTTGTCAAGTCTACAGGGATCCAACAGGAGGTATTGCTCATCGCTTGCGATGTTTTTGAAGCACTCTTATAATACGGGACATTCAATTAACTGTAAACACTATTTTGGTTTATACCAAAAAATAAAATAAAACGAATGTCGATTTTCAGGGATGAAGAATCGATTCACTGAATCGATTCAGTACTACAAATCGTGTTGTACTTCCTAGCACGACCATGAACATATTCATAATAACTTTTGATGGTAATAAATTCCTCTTACTTTGTACTATTATATACCACTAATTAGTAATTTTGTACCTCTCAATTATCGTAGTTATGCAGGTCGTGCTAGGAAGATTGCTTCTCAGCACGACCACGCTCAAATTCCAGTTGGCATTGAAGTTGAAGACACGGGACCATGCCTAATATTTTGTACTTATTTATACTCCAATTTAATTACCGGTATATTACCGTAAATTGTAAGAAAAAAATAAAATTAAGAAATTCTGCCCATAATTTTATTTAACGCCATCTCGTGACAAGTTTAAAAATCAAATGCAGGCTTGTGGGCATATTTTTTAATTTTATTTTTTTCTTACAATTTACGACAATATACCGGTAATTAAATCGGAGTATAAATAAGTACAAAATATTAGGCATGGTCCCGTGTCTTCAACTTCAATGCCAACTGGAATTTTAGCGTGGTCGTGCTGGGAAGCAACCTTCCTAGCACGACCTGCATATCTACGGTAATTGAGAGGTACAAAATTACTAATTAGTGGTATATAATAGTACAAAGTAAGAGGAATTTATTACCATCAAAAGTTATTATGAAAATGTTCATGGTCGTGCTAGGAAGTACAACACTACAAATCGATTTAGAAAATCGATCTTTTTGACTCCAAAAATCGATTCTTCGATTAATCGATCTCAGATCGACATCCCTAAAGAGGGGTCTTACCGCCGCGATTGCGGCGTGCCCGATGACTTCCAACCATGGCAAACCATTTTTTAAGCTGACCGTACATAAAGGCAAAGTACTATCGCGTCCACCGCCGCTTTACCACCACTAAGCTCATTTTTGCTTGCACTTACAAGATAGACACGCTCTCTAGCCCCGCCCCGTTTCCTATGTATAGAAATAATGAATGAAATACAATACCGATCGGCCGAGCGCACTGAACGGACGACGCACGCCAAACGAGTTTTTTTTTTCAAACTGCTATTTTAGTTATAAAAATACTTTAATTTAAATTGGCCTGCGTTACTGATCATGTGTGTTTTTAAAACTTTGTTGAAATTGGCTTACGTTACGTTGTGTTTGTGTGTCGGAAATTCGGAATAGTTATACAGAATTCTGTATTTTTTTTTAATTTGCTATAGGAATCTTATAAAATCTTATAATAGTGACAGGCAATAGGTAAGCTAGCGTAGTGTTTGTAATCCCGTTAAATTTGAAATTTAAAATGAGGGCTTAGCTGGTAAAAAGTTGATCTGATCTAGCTGGATTTCATCTTTGGGAAAATTCCTTGCCTGTTAGTCGTGAGCGGAGCTCGGTCACCCAAATATTTTACTAATCTAAATATAATATTTTTTCTAACTAGAACTTTGTTTGTTAAATCTTATTATCGTTTAGGTATTAATTAAAAATGAAATAATGTTAAAGGTTTATCAATTTTACATAAACTAAATAAAACAAACAGATATTCATAAAATATTTATTAGCTGAAAAGGGATACCTTTTTGTTGTGTATTCACCCTAAATATAGTACTTTATAATCTGTGAACCAAAAGTAAAATATTAGTCTGTGCTGTGTGCCAAAAATAACCAAAAATGTGAAGCATTTGTGAAGCCATATTTGTGTTAGTCTTGAGTTGATAATAAATTAGCATTATTACCGAACCTGTGTATTTATTGACTACAAGTTAAAGAAATACTTATTAAATTGGCGACGAGGATGCAGGCGTTATTTGGGCATATAGAACCGTACACACAAGACAAGGATTTTCGGGACTACGTGGATCGAATGGAGCAGTTTTTCATAATTAACAACATACAAGCTGAGAAGAAAGTAGCAATGCTACTAACACTAATGGGACCGGAGCCTTACAATGTAGCAAAAAATCTAGTGGCTCCTCAAAGGCCAAGCGAAAAAACTTACGAAGAGCTCGTAAAATGTTTGATGGCGCATTACGTAACAAAAAAATCAACGGTGGCAGAGAGATATGATTTTTATAAGTATAAGCAGGCTGAAGGGCAATCCATACGAGATTTTGTGGTAGAAATAAAAAAGAAAGCGGCTGGATGTAATTTTGAGGCGTTTTTAAATCAAGCCCTGCGTGACAAGATTGTGTGTGGTGTTACAAATGAGGCGCTAATAAAAAAATTTCTCACGGAAGGTGAACATTTAAGCTTCGAAAAAGCATATGAGATAGCCATTGCGTTTGAGTCTGCGGAAAGGGAGTCAAAAAACATGCAGGTTGGCATGGAGGCAAGTAATGTATGTGTGGTAAATGAAAAGAAGAAAATACCTTTCACATCACATTTTGAGTGTTCAAGATGTGGAGGGAAGCACTCGGCAGACAGGTGCTTCAAAAAATCCTGGACGTGTTACGTTTGCAAAAAACAAGGTCACATTGCATCGAAGTGCCGAAGCAGAGAGAACAAAAATGCAGTTAAATATGTAGAGAAGGAACAGGACAGCGTAGATCAACAAACAAACAAAAAAAATGATGCAGAGGACATCATCATTGGTTCAATAATGAGTATTTATAAGGAAGGAGAGCAACCAGCGGAGGTCACCTTGTGACTAGGTGATGAAATTAAAATTAAAATGCAGGTGGACACTGGAGCTTGCACTTCAGTGATACATAGCAGTGACTATTATAAGTATTTGAAGGATAAAAAGTTACAAAAATCTTTAACAAAATTAAGTTCAGTGTCGGGTGAAAAGTTGAACATAGCAGGAACTCTTAAAATTAAGTTAAATAAGTTAGATAAAGTTCTGAATTTAGTAGTGTTGGATAAATGTAAGTATTTTGTACCGTTAATAGGAAGAAATTGGTTGAAAGAGTTGTTTCCAAATTGGCAAAAAAGTTTTTATATTGGAGAGTCGGTGATACAAGAAATAAAGCAAACAGGTATGTGTGAGTTCAATAATGTTAGTAAATTAGTGGAGCGGGTTAAGGAACAGTTTGAGGTGGTGTTTTCAAAAGATAGATCTTCTCATATTGTTAATATGAAGGCACAGTTAAAGTTAAAAGATGGAGCTTCCCCCATATTCCATAGAGCTTACACAATACCTTATGCAAAAAAAGAGGAAGTAGAAAAGGAGTTACTAAGTTTAGAAAAAGCAGGAATTTTAAAGAAAGTGCAACATAGTGAATGGGCTAGCCCTATAGTTTTAGCACAAAGAAGTGACAAGAAAATTAGAGTTTGTGTAGATTACAAAGTCACTTTGAATAAAGTACTAGACACAGAGCATTACCCCTTGCCGCTTCCAGAGGACATTTTTGCTGAATTAACTGGAGCTAGTGTGTTCTGTGTACTTGACCTAACTGGTGCTTACCAACAATTGTTGTTGGATGATAAGGCTAGAGAGTATATGACTATTAATACTCACCTTGGATTGTTCCAACCAACTCGACTTCAATTTGGAGTATCAAGTGGCCCCTCAGTGTTTCAGTGTGTTATGGACCAGATATTGACTGGGTTGGACAATGTAAAATGTTTTATTGATGATGTGGTAATTATGGGCTCTAGCTTGAAGGATTGTCATGAAAATTTAGTAAAAGTATTAGAAAGATTACAATTTTACTGTGTAAAAGTAAATGTAGATAAATGTCAGTTTTATTGTGAGGAAATTAAGTTTTTAGGGCATTTAATTAACAGAGAAGGCATTCGGCCCTTGCCTGATAAGGTTGAAGCGATCACAAAAGCCCCAATACCAACCTCAATAACACAATTACAGGCCTATTTAGGTTTATTAAACTACTATGGAAAATTTATACCTCGGTTGTCTGAAAAGTTAAGTCCATTGCATGCTCTTTTAAAAAAAGACTCACCATTTGTATGGTCAAAAGAATGCAATGAAGCTTTTGAAAATAGCAAAAAATGTATTGTTAGTAATAATCTCTTAGTACACTATGATGGGAAAAAACACTTATTTGTGACAACTGATGCTAGTGAATATGGTGTAGGTGCGGTGTTAAGTCATAAAATTGATGGGGAACCTATATGTTTTGCCTCTGCTACCCTAAATAATGCTCAAAAGAATTACTCCCAGGTGGAAAAAGAAGCTTTAGCTATTATTTTTGCAGTTCAAAAATTTCACAAGTTTATCTATGGTAGAAACTTCACATTGGTATCTGACCATCAGCCACTACAATTTATTTTTGACCCTTTGAGAAAAATACCAGTAACTGCAAATGCTAGACTGCAACGTTGGGCCCTACTATTGTCTGGGTATCAGTATGACATTAAATACAGAAAGGGTACTTTATTAGGAAATGCAGATGCCCTATCCAGGTTGCCTCTTCCAGTAGAAACAAATGTAACAGACTCTATAAATTCTTTTAATTTTACAAACAATATACCTTTAGATTTCAAAGATATTGCAAAAAGTACTCAATCAGATAGTATTTTGTGTAAAGTATATGAATATGTAATGACAGGATGGCCCAACCATGTAAAAGATGAAAAGATGAGACCATATTTTTCAAAACGAAGTGAGTTAGTTACTGAACAAAGATGTGTTCTGTGGGGTAGTAGAGTAGTGATTCCAGATAATTTGAGACCCCATATTTTAAGTTTGTTTCATGAGGGTCATAATGGAGTAGTACAAACAAAAATGTTGTTAAGAGAGTACTGTTGGTGGCCTCAAATAAATGAGGATGTAGAGAAATTCATAGCGGGATGTGATCTATGCCAAGCAAGCCGAAATTTCACAAATAGTTGTTCATTGATGTCTTGGAAACCAAGTCAAAGTAATTTTGAACGAGTTCATGTAGATTTTTTCATGAGAGAATCTGAAACTTATTTGTTGATAGTAGATTCGAAATCCAAATGGTTAGATGTTCATATTATGAAAAATACCACTGCTACACTAGTCATAGAAAAGCTTTGTAAAACTTTTGCTATAATGGGGGTACCAGCTGAATTAGTAAGTGATAATGGACCACCATTCACTTCACAAGAATTCTTAAATTTTTTAAAAGTAAATGGATGTCAACCTCTTAAAAGCCCCCCATACCATCCACAAGCAAATGGGCTAGCAGAAAGGGCAGTGCAAACAATAAAAAAATCCCTAAAACGAATATGGGAAAACCATTCAAGTGCTCGAATTTCTAAAGAAGTGATTTTACAAAATTTCTTATTTAACTACCGCAATACACCAAATTCGACTGGCTATTCACCAAATGAAATGTTGTTAAAATACAAACCTAGATCACGTTTTGATATGTTAAAGCCAAATAATGTTATTACTAAGAAGTCAACTGAATTATCTCACAAGTTGTTAATAAAGAATGTGTTTAAGCTAGGAGATAAGGTATGGTGTAAAAATTTGCATGGAGAGAAAATGTGGGTGAAAGGAATTATTACTAAATGTCTAAGTAATGTCAGATATATTGTAAATGTAGATGGAGTGGAAAAACATTATCATGCTTCAGCACTTAGATTAAATACAAATCAAAATGCTGTATCTGAACCTCAAACAGAAGTTTTGTGGCCGTCAGTTGAATCAAATGGTAATGAGAGAGTTTCTGACAGAGATGATGTTATTAGATTACAAGAGTATGAGGCCAATAGATCGGAGAGGGAAGAGAGTATGGAAAGGGAAAACAGTTCTAATAGTAGAGAAGTAATAAGTATGGATGAAAAGGACTATATTCATAGTAAATCAAATTTTAATGATAAATTAGGGGAAGATAACAGTAAGGGAGGAGAGAGAGAGGTTGTGTTAGACAAACATAGTATTGAGGACTCAAATGAAATGCCTGGTATGAGAATAAATGAAAGGGAGTCTATGGAATTAAGAAGGTCTAGTAGATTAAGAAAGGCTCCTGATCGTTTAAATTTGTAACTTGTTTAAATTTTAACTGTTCTTAAAAAACTAAGCACCCATTTGCTCGATTCTTTTAAAAGGGGACGAATGTTGTGTATTCACCCTAAATATAGTACTTTATAATCTGTGAACCAAAAGTAAAATATTAGTCTGTGCTGTGTGCCAAAAATAACCAAAAATGTGAAGCATTTGTGAAGCCATATTTGTGTTAGTCTTGAGTTGATAATAAATTAGCATTATTACCGAACCTGTGTATTTATTGACTACAAGTTAAAGAAATACTTATTACTTTTAATCGAAACAAAATTATATCTATTTTACCTTTTGTTTACACCTATTTTGGTGTTATATAAGTGTATACTATAAAACTGCGGCTCGATCGGGCCCGATTTCTTTTGTCATAATATAGATATTAGAACAAAGCATGTTTTTACTTTGGCATGCAATTTGACACAAAGAAATTAGTTAAGCAAACAAAAGGCGGGCGCCTTTTGTTTATATTTTTTAGCAAAAAAATAAAGCTACAAACATAATAATGCGCTTTGTTATTAT
The DNA here is from genome assembly GCA_954870645.1 of Agrotis clavis. Lineage (NCBI taxonomy): Eukaryota > Metazoa > Arthropoda > Insecta > Lepidoptera > Noctuidae > Agrotis > Agrotis clavis. The sequence continues at coordinate 9,400,375 of OX940945.1, forward strand.
CACTCTTTAAACTTCGTCGGCAAAGGATTAAAATTCTTTGATGCCTTTTGCTATTTCTAATTGCTTTGTTATATTGAGATATAACTAAAAATGGGAGTTCGGGTTTCTCCAAGATATTGATATCATTTTTCAATCAAACTAATCTGAAGCTCATTCGAAATATTCGTAATTATGAGAAAGTAATACTTAATGTTTCTATTGGCATTGAAAAAATAAGATTAAAAATTTTACATTTTGGACACAACCAGCGAAGACCTAAAATGTCCGCTATAGTCGAAACGTAATAGGATAATAATATGAATTACATGCGTTTGTAACTATTTTAAGAAAGTTATTAACGAATTATTCAAAAGGTCCGGTAAGCGCGCCAAAGTTCGTCAGAAAAATTCGCAAAAAAAATCTACAGAGGATACGTCACGAAGCTGCGTAGCGCAGATTGCAACTAATTATGTTGACGCTTTCCTGATAGGCCCACACTTTAAGGGGGCGTGGCTCGGCGCCTCCGCAAGGTTTAAGCGAAAAAATTCTTAACTGGTCATGCTTAAAAGGCGCCGATAGTACCTCACGCATTACAAGACCAAATCATGACAAGTGACTGCAGGCTACCAAGTAGAAAACCAAATCTACGTCGTGTTTGGCTGCATGACTTGTATTGGCTCAGTTTCTATAGACAACTTAGTTGCCATTGCCATTGACCAGGAGCGTGGTCATCTAGTGTGTCAAGTTGCTTCGACTTGAGTATTTTTTTTTAATATTTACTCTTTTTTTAAATATTACTACAGAAAAAATAAAAATTAATATTAAAAAAGAGGAGAGGCATCATCATAGACACGATTTCAGCGCCCCCTCCGATCCTCGCGCCCTAGGCTGCAGCCCAGGGTTGGAAAAAAAAACAGTTTTTTTTAAATTTTATAAAACAAACAGTTCAAAATGTTTTAAATAAGTGTTTTTTTTTGTTCTTTTTAGTTTAGGGCATTATTTTAAATTAATTCGACAATGTTTCATTTCTAGACTACATCTTTATAAACTCGTCATAATATATTAAATATTTACAAAAAAACTATCAAAAGGTAAACATTCATTCATACTGAACGCTTCACATTCACCCCGTATGTTCTATTGTTGATTTTTAAATTGGGCGACTTTCTTAGCGGGACCGGGGCGCGGCGGCGTGCGACTGCGGCGGCGCATTGTTCAAAGGTAATTCCCCGGCCGGCGGCGGGGAATTACCATATAAAAAATATAGAGGAATTACCATTAATCCTTTGAATTAGGTACTTTCTTTCGACAGCCGACATTAGGGATCACAATTATGATTTTTTAAATGACTATTGTTATTATTAATGAAACATGTTACAATATTAATTAGTTTGAAATTATTTTGTGCTAAATTTTCAAAAATAGGTGGTGTCCCATAACGTTTTAGTTAGTTACAACGCCAATTAAAGTTAAAAAATATTACATAGCAATAGTATAGACTCAACTGGTTTTATGTTGAACTATTCAGACTCTTATATTACTTTATTTTCATTTTATATCCAGTTATGCGCCATGAAAAGTAATTTTAAAACATGTTTTTTTTCTTATTGTTTTATACAATGTTTTAAACGTGTTTTAATCTTTGTTTTTAAACATGTAATAAAAAACACTGTTTAATTTAAAACTGTTTTAAACATGTGTTTTAAAACAACTTGTTTTAATCATGCCAACCCTGCTGCAGCCTAATTAGCCTAAGGTTTAATCAGGCCCTGGGAGTGGGCCACAATCAACGACGATATAATACTATTATATAATATATATTTTAAAGGGTGTTTGGTCCATTGTGTGCCAAATTGAAATGGTCGATAGACTTGGTCATCTGCTATCCTTTCAGACCCCTTAACACCCCTCATGCCCTGTGGATTTTTTTTATTCGACTTTTTATTGTTTTAATAAAAAAGGCCCAAATTTTACATTCAAATCCAATTTTCTTTTTAAATATGGGGCGTAGACTCTGAATTTTAATTTTATTTCGATGTGTATTGTTTAAGAGTACTTTTAAATACAAAATTAGTGTCATTACTCACCTAGTTTTTTTTTAATTCACTCACAAAGGTAAAAGAAAAATTAAAGCTATACATGTTACAGCTGTTTATATGGCTACAGAAAAAAAACCAGAAGCGACCGGGATCTTCCAACTCCCTCATTAATTCTCCAGTCTATCCCCTTGCTAATGATGTGCCACATGCCATAAAAATCTTTTAACAACTTTGTGAATTCGCTAGAATTGTGAATCGAGTGCCCTAAGGCTGACATGCATGTTTTTTAGTAAAACAATAAAAAGTCGATTAAAAAAAAATCCACAGGGCATGAGGGGTGTTAAGGGGTCTGAAAAGATAGCAGATGACCCCTTCTGTCGACCATTTAAATTTGGCACACGATGGACCAAACACCCTGTATATAGTATTATATCGTCTTTGGCCACAATACACTCACTACGCGAGCCCAGTCCAGGTTGGTGGATGTCACAATATGTCTTCGAATGTTTAGTTCTGCGACATGCTGGTTTCCTCACGATGTTTTCCTTCACAGTTTTGAGAGCAGTGGTGATGAAATTAAGTACCATACAATACGGTTGGATTCGAACCAACGACCTACAGCTCGTAAGGGCGTGGACCACACCGCTCAGCAAGTCATCATCATCCTCCTGCCCCTTATTTCACTTGATAGTCGTCGCAAAACGTTTTCTTCTTCCATTCTCCCCGTATCACACGTCATAGTATCATCTACTCCTTTTCCTTTCATATCATTCCATATACAATCCATCGATCTCTTCTTTGGCCTTCCTCTTCCTCTCCATCCATCAACATTCATACTCATCAGTATGAATGTTACCCGCTCAGCAAGTGTCTCCAAAAATAAAAATTAGAGGTTTGGTTTGATACGGACCGCGAAAGACGTATCCTGCTCCTGTTGCTGTTATGACGACGAGAAATAAAGAAAAAACAAAATTAGGTAAAGCCAAAGACATTAAACTAAATACGAGCAATAGACGGGACATCACGAAGAAAGTTTTGATCCAAAACTTTTTACCACTAGGTAAAAAGTCGCTCAGTCTAGTAGTCGCGTAATCGCGTTGCTATGCAACACTAGATTGTGCTACTGACACACGGCATCAATAATTTTGTATGACAATTTTCCCAATGCCCGCTCTATAGGTTCTTTTAAATCTCTTTGGGTAAAGCAAACAAACTGTGGACACTCCATTTCATTTCAAATATGTGGAAGGGAGTACTAAACAGATACCCCGCAAAGCAAACTCTGTAGTCCAACTCGCTCTTGACCGGTTTTCAAACAAGTAATGAAAGAGTTTGAAACCAAAAATAAATGCCTCGGTTTGTTTTCTAATAATTATTTGCAATTTGCTTCCAATTTTGCAAAATACGTGATTTTAAAAACATGTAGCGCCATCTATTCTCGAAATGAAAGATCAATTGTACTCCCCTTTACAACTAGATGGCGCTAGTCGTAACAAATCTTGAAATCAGTAGTTCAAATATTTTGACATACCACTGTGGGTGTGGCTTTGTTTATGTACCTGCACGTACCAGACAAAACCTGTCAAGAGTGTCAGGAACTTTACTCTTTTGTCAGGAAACCTCTATTGAAGGAACACGTTGGATTTCAGTCAATAAGAGTCTGACAGTCCCTTCATCCGCTCCACCCAGGCCAGGAGGCCCGATTTGATAATTTTACCACCTAAAAAATGGCTAGCAGAATGAGAGTTGGAAGCCTGGCATGAGATTTGATGAACTCATTGAATATGACGCGGTGAAATACTTCACGTAAACGAAGTCGCGTAAAAAAAAGTCGCTTTTTAAAAGCGCTGACATGCTTGGGAATGAGAATGCTTTTGTTCACAGATAACTATATATTAGTCACTTTTGTTCTATTTCAGGCGCTTTTTTAACGCCCAGAAAAAAACACACCTGAGAATTTATGGTGCAACGTAGAGAGAGTGCCTATTGGCTTGCAACAATTCTGTAAAAAAACTTAAATTTGCATCAAAAAGTCATTCTTATTTTTGGGATACTGCTCGCAGGTCTAAAATAATTATTTTCCAGATAATTTCATTCACCTTTGTTGTGTACTGTGTGCTTAGTGTGAGTTTTTTTACGTAGACGCGAAAGTAACGTTTAACCGCGTTTGGCGCTCTCATTGGCCCGCTCCAAGGTCGTGAGAACTTTTAACCAATGAGAGCGCCAAACGCGGGTAAACGTTACTATCGCGTCAACGTAAAAAAACTCGCACTAAGCACACTGTGCACACTGACCGAATAGTAGAAAAATATTTTTGTTTAATGGTAACACCAGTCAGGCAGAACAACTTGACACCCTTGCTTGTAGAAATTTCTTCATTTATCAAAAAAGTTACATAAAAGTGAAGTGTACAGTAAAACGCGAAGGACGATTATTTTTCAGTGTTAATTGTCTTTGCTGTGGATATAATTAAATTAATCTATTATAAGAAGTGTATTGTGGATGGATTGTCATCAGTGGACGATATAATTGTTGCAACGAGATGATTATTGAAAATCCTGACGCTTTCAAGTCGTGGTTGACCTCCATTTTGGAGCCACTGTAAGTACATCCGCTGCCATATTTTTCTATTTACATTAGCGTGATATTTCAATCGAAATTCGCAATTACTGAGTTATTCAAGTAACCATTACATTGATTCGATTTTGCGGAAATATTTCCACGTAACATGACTAATTATTAGCGAGTAAAAGTATCAAGTTTCATTTAGCTTTATTTTTTTTTATTTGATTTGACACATGGCGTTTTATTTTCGTCTTTGCATAGGTTGTAAATGAAAAACCTTACATTAATTTCAGCGTACAGTTTAAAATCCTTACAAATATTTCGTTGACAGCGAAAAACGAGAAAATTAAGCGTCTTTTGACATTTCTTTGAAATTCAGTTTTACATAAACTTGGCTTAGTTTACGCATATCTTGTTGATTTCTGTTAAAAACAGTAACTATGGGTTGATAAGATACAACATCACGTTTTCGAATATTTTGCCAAATTTACATAAAAAATTATAACCTCAATGTTCAAACAAACAAGTGAGAAAAATGAAAAAATGTAAGCATCATTATCAAGGTTGAATCAGAGAAAGGAGGCAAAATAAGGATTTAATTAATCGATTTTCAAATGGTTCTATTAATAGTTATTCTGAAATGATTATTTTGTTAGTGACAAGTTCAGTAAAAAGTGCATAAAGAAAAAAAAAAATGTATTGTCTATCAGTATCAGTAAGTTAGGTCAATAATTTATTGTGTATTTTTATTATGTGTCAGTAAAACAAAGCGCCAGATAACAGTTGATATAGTAATAGAAATAAAAAAATAGTTCATCGCATAGAGTATAATTTTATTTTTTTATTGCTAATAAAATCCAAGGTCAATAATTTATTGCATAGACCAGTGCTGTTACTTGCCTCCTTACTTGGTTTTGTTTATGGCAATCATGACTAATATAAATTCTGTGAATGTTCCCTATTATTCAGTGTTTGTCATAACTCAATTTTTTATTGTTAAATTCAACAGATGAAAAATTATAGTGTTCTATTTAAATATCCTGTCAAACACCACCATATCTTTGAGTTGTCTAATTTTAATCATCATCATCATCATCAGCCGGAAGACGTCCACTGCTGAACATAGGCCTCCCCCTTAGACCGCCACTCCAAACAACAATTCGCCACTTGCATCCATTGGTTGCCCGCGACCCTCACAATGTCATCGGTCCACCTAGTGGGAGGCCCGTCTAATTGTAATAATATAATGAATAAATAATAATGAATAATAAAATTTAAATAATGAATTCTCAAATCACACACTTCATCATCAGCCCATAAATATTCCCACTGCTGGGACACAAGCCTCCTCTCTGAGGGAATGGGCTATAATCCACCACACGGGCTCAGTGCGGATTGGTAGATGTCACATGTCTTTCAATTACTTCTAGGACACTGGTTTCCTCACAATATTTTCCTTTGCCTTTTGAGAGCAGTGGTGTTGAAATAAATTATACAAACAAATGCACCTGGCTGGGTCCGAATCTACAACCTACAACTCTTAAGGTGAGGCCGATACCACTGAGCCACTACTGCTTTAAACCACATACGCTATTTCAAAACTTCAAGTGCGAGTCAGACTCAGATACAAAGGGTTCCATACCATTATCAATAAAAATGGAAAAAACATGTTTGTTGTATTGTAGCCTCACTTTTTAATTAATATTTATAAATATTGACTTTGAATGGTAATTTAAACCCTGACTTTTAACAGCAATACATTCCATTCTTATGACCTTAGAGAAAAGTTTGAATAAAGTCACAAATACTGACTGATCATAGTATGCATTGCAATAAAATTTGTTTAAATGTAATATTCCATTCTATTGCTCGAGCAGTAGAGTAGATAACTGATAAATAAAAATTTTATCACAATTTATGATGTTGCTAAAAAGGCGTTTTTAGATCCCCTGTAAGGTTTTTTTACTTGTTAATAACAAAAAGAATATTCTCATAATCTTTTTTATCTACTATATAAATATGTCGGGTTTTCCTTCCTGACGCAACTCAACAACTAACTCCAGAACGCACGAACCGATTTCCACGGTTTTGCATTCGTTGGAAAGGTCTCGGGCTCCGTGAGGTTTATAGCAAAGAAAATTCAGGAAAAAGGATCCGCGTACGAAGTCGCGGGCAGAAGCTAGTATTTTATAAAAATGGCAGTTTTTTTGACTATTTATCAAAAATAACGGTGAATAATCAGTATAAGACTAATTGGTATAACTGCTATTTGTGGCAGTTCTAAAATAATAATTATGTAAAGCTGTTTTCCGTGGGTAAACCCCGCTGCTCGGCAACTATTGTCATAACGTGATGTTATATTGCCTATAATGTTCTTAAATAAATAAACCATCCAATATTAAAAGAATTTTTAGAATGTAAAAAATCATTCAAATTAGCTCAGTAGCTTTTTTTAGCATGGTAAAATCATCAAATGGGGACTCATAACTCTAAAAAAAAAAGCTACTACTTAAAAAAAAATAAGGCAGAGCAGAAGGGACTGTCAGACTTGTACTGACTAAAATCCACGGTGTCCTTCAATAGCCCTTTACGTTCCAGGGTCATGGTAATGAAATAAGTCCTGCGACCCCGGCAGGCTTTGGCCCTCTAAAGAACCCCATCAATCCCATCATAGCTCAGTAGCTTCAATTATTTTCAATTTTTATGACCATAATCATATTAGTCCCCAAACTATACCATAGATTAAAAAGTGCAATTGAATGGCATAGTTTGCATAGTACATAAATTCTATTTTCACAGTACCTGTGTGGTAATTCCACATCTTACTGATGTTGCATTGTACAAAAATAGACTAGTACCAGTTAATTATAACACTATGAGTTGGTCTGCTCAAAATAGAATTTAAACATCTCGAAGCGTTTATTTATAATGTTCTGATATAAGACTGTTACTGTCTTGAGTAAAAAGCCAGCTCTATTAAGATTCCCACTGCTGGGATGCTGGGAACTTGTAGCTCAACCAGCATCCGCTGGCTGTTATAATAAAAGGCTTGTGACATCACTTGTAGAACTCTTGAGGCTTGATTGAAGAGTCTCAGTCTCTTCCGCTCCACTCAGGACGGGAGCCAGGGTCCCGGGCCTAACAAGTAACTGTGGCTTCAGAACGTAAATGGCTACTCAAGGACACCATGGATTTTAGTCAGTACAAGTCTGACAGTCCCTCTTAACCTGCCCTGAGCGGGGGTATTTGATGATTTTACCATGTAAAAAAAAACTCAGGATGGGAGGATTCATTTAACGATTTTAATAACAAAAAAACAAAAAAAAAACTGTTTGAATGTAGTTAAGACATTCTAATTTCATAATAAAAAAAAAAACAGATAGTGGTTCATAACTTCATAGATACTCGCAAGTTGAAGTAATAATTATTATAATCTTTGTCTTATCATAAAACAGATAAGAAAATTACGTAAAAATATTATGCTGACATAATGTTTTATTGAAAGATAAGTTATTTATAGCTTCAGATCTATTGCCTCAGTCCGCAGTTTCACCCGCAGTCCGCACATTAATTTTAGGTTTTGTTCCATATCCAAAATTGACAAGACAATAAATATCCCATAAACCAAAATTGACAAAGATAATAAATATCCATTGATGTGCTATATTATCTTTGTAAATAAGCATCGGTTTACTGTTACTGTCAGCCTGTGTCATCCCACTGCTGGGCAAAGGCAACTTCCAATTATTATAAGCGTAGTTGGTTTAACGAAAGGAAAATTACGTGTCCATTGTTTTTTAAAAGTAGCTGACAAATTAAATTTGGAATTTATTCATCATCATCATCATCATCAGCCTATAAATGTTCCCACTGTTGGGACACAGGCCTCCTCTCTGTGATAGGGAGTGGGCCATAATCCACCACGCGGGCCCAGTGCGGGTTGGTAGATGTCATGTCTTCGAATTTTTGGTTCTAAGACATGCCGGTTTCCTCACGATGTTTTCCTTCACCGTTTCGAGAGCAGTGGTGATGAGATAAATTCCACAAAGTAATGTGCCTGGCTGGGTTCGAACCCACGTCCTACTCGTAAATAGAGACCGATACCACTGGGCCACCACTGCTGCCAATGGAATTTATTGATAGTGACAAATTGCCTATAAATTACTTTTCTGCTTAAAAATACTAATGGACTCCTTTCCATTTGCTTCCAGCTGCGATGCGGACCCTGCAGCGCTCGCGAAGTATGTGTATGCCCTCGTTAAGAAGGACAAGCCCCTGGAGGAGCTTCGGGAGGTGATGGTGGATCAGCTGGATGTCTTCCTCCAGCATGGTATGTGACTCGAAATCTATGTTTTATTTACATAGCCAGTACATGAAAGGCAATGACACCAAGGAAGGTTCATGTTCAAGTGAGAATAACTCATAAAATAAATACCTACTTGACGTAAAGTGATTATTTTGATATCATTTTGTAGAATGACTCAAATACTTTTAATTTAATAAACCAAAACAAAACCCATGCAATATTCAGGGGTACTTTTCGAGCTATAGTAAAAAATGTGAAAATATTCAGTAATTTTTCTGTACAATTTGTGTTTTCCCACGTTTTTTGGTTCTTTTTACTTATTATTTTAGAAAACTTTAGCAAGTTTTTTAGAAGCCTCAACGTTTACCTTCGCAATAAAGTCATTTGCATGTAAATTTAGGTTATTTGTTTATATTGTTTCATTTTATATTGTTTTCTTTGTTCAATAGAAACAAAACCATTCGTGGAGATGCTGTTCAAGGCTCTGGAGAGCAATGATTACCTGAAACAACAAGCCAGACAGGAGGAGAAGAAACTTGCTTCTCCGACCCCGGCTGATGCTGAGCCCTCCAAAGAAACTGACATTGAAAATCATGGTAAGAGTTTACATTTTATTCTGGGTCTTTGGGTTCTAATGTAGCCATGTAGGGCAATTTTTTTACCCGACTGCGCGACGCAAAGGAGGGTAATGTGTTTATCAGTCTTTTAATATAATAGATAGGTTCGCGTTTGACCACTATTTCGCGTGATGGTAAGTGAAGACGTGGTCGACGATGAAGCACGCTTGCCTAGAAGTAACCTGTTCACTCTTGACTTGAAGACCCCAAGGTTATAGCTGTCGGGAAATACAGATGACGGCAGGGAATTCCACTCCTTAGCTGTGCGTACAATAAAGGTATTGGCAAAACGCTTTGTACGTACCGGGGGGATGTCCACCATATATCGATGGTGCATTGCCGTACGTCTTGTAGTCCGATGATGGACTACAAGACTGCTTGTCAGGGCTACGGGAAGGTTTTAAGAGATTATTGTGGACGATTGCTGGAATGTCTTAGAGGTTACCACGACCTTGGAACTCGGAGGGCAGTTGAAGGAGCAAGATTGTGTTTAGTACGAGCTTGAGAGTCCGGTCGGTGGATGACGGTACAGTTGGCGCAGTGAATGAGCGATCGCTTGCCGCGCTTCGTGTCGCTTTTTTGATTCCCGCACGGAGCAAATTTTTGTATGATTTGGTTGTTCCGGGTTTGGTCGTTTGTATATGAGAGTTCATAATATGTTTGTAAACGCATCCATGACACAGAAGAAATTTCTAGTGTGGGGCAACGTTTTTATAAACAAAAAAAATGCTTCACATGATTGCTAGATTGTGTGTTGTAAAAGTTTACCACAACATTGGAACGCAGAGGGCAATTGAAGAAGGAAGGTGGTTTTTGGTCAGTATGTGTCTGACAATCCCTTCCGCTGATTTCAGCCGAACATCGCTGAAAGAACTCAAATCAAATCTATTAGTGTGACTTTTGGTACATCTTACCAAAAGTCAAAAGTTTTTTTTTTCTACTTGTTCGTTCTCTCTGATGATTCCATTTACCGGCCAACGGAGGGAAGTGGGAAACATATATCTTTCCGCTCCTTCACTATTCTTTTCTGATTAATTTCGTTGCAGGATCCAAGACAGGTAAATTCATTCTCCGGGACACGTCGAGCTTCATTGTCTCGGCGCTTTTCTGGTGGTTGTCACTGTTGATTCTCGCTTTCAGGAGTTACAGTGGTTTGGGAATTGTGTGTTGGATTTGTCCCAAATTATCGGGCAAGCACTCGTTTGCTCATTCAGAACTTTTCTGACCGCTAAGTGATGAGGTTGTGGATTCCAATCGCAATGACAGACCGTAGTTTTTGATTGGTCGGCAGTACTGTGGTTTGCGATAGCGGTCGAGTACGGCCCTGATATAAAAGTCAACATTTTGATAAGATAAACAAAGGTTCGGTTCGATTCTGCTAAAGATTTGTCTTCGCTTAATTAGTCGATTAATGGACTATCTACCAGTACTTCCTGAGATTATCGCGTTCAACCAAACATACAAACTTCAGTTGATGACCCACACACACCATTGTATATCCTAGAATTGATCTTTTTTGAATTTGGGACATGCAGTTTCTTCGCGATGTTTACCTTCACCACTTAGAGAGCAATGGTGTTGAAATCTCGTGTTTAAAATAACATGAAGACCCAAGCATAGTATTGTAACAAAAATAAATATTACCACCGGCTTAAATAAATATAAAAATCCCCCAGAGGTTTATAGGTTTAATTATAAATTCTTTAAGGAGGTAATTTGTCTAAAAATATTCTTAGTTACTTACGACGCGGACGATGTGCTATCGGTACATGGTGACATAGTTTAGTCGATACTTCAAAAAAAAAAAAAGCTTTTATTTCAAGTATAGGGCCAATTACAGGCACTTTTGAAAAGTCAAAGACAAAAACATATAAAAAAAACAGTCCAAAAATAGTTATAGTCCTACAGTCCCAGTCACAAGACATAATAACTGTGAAAGTACCTTAGATGCCAATTCCAATGTGTAGATCTCTATGGAGAAGAATGGGCAAGAAACTCTATGAACACTCTTTTTCAATCGCCAAAATTATTACAGAACCCTTTACATCATTTTATTGTGCGCACAGCTAAGGAGTGGAATTCCCTGCCTGCATCTGTATTTCCCGACAGCTATAACCTTGGGGTCTTCAAGTCAAGAGTGAACAGGTTACTTCTAGGCAAGCGTGCTTCATCGTCGACCACATCTTCGCTTACCATCAGGCGTGATAGTGGGCAAAATATTAGAAAATGGGGGTGTATGTAATGCCTAATCTTTCAGGGATTACAGGTGTGAGTTAACGTTACTTTGTCTAGAAAATTTCGAACCCAGACAGGCGCATTACTTTGTGTAATTTATTTAATCAACACTGCTCTCAAAACGGTGAAGGAAAACATCGTGAGGAAATCGGCATGTCTTAGAATCAGAAATTCGAAGACATGTGACATCTACTCATTCGTCTGGGCCCGCGTGGTGGATTATGGCTATAGATTGGAATTCGTAGAGCTGTTTTATGTACTTGCTATAGGTAAGAATAATATGGATATTCCTTGAGTTCCGAGATTTGGAGTGAGACAACAAGTTACTGTTGGTGAATTGAATCCTAGTGGCGCAGAATGAGACAAAACAGGTGTGTCAATCTAGCGACAGAAACACCCCGATATTGTTTTCTTTCGTTTTCATAAAGCGGGGACATTACGCGTCTTGATCCCGTGGATTATCCATATTAACATCAATTGTTTCCGTCAATGAACTTAAATAGCTCTACTTATTCTAATCTATGATTTTGGTATTATAGGTTGATGACAACGACGATAATAATACTAGACTACGCATTGCACGATCTAACGAACAAAACTATTCTGCCAACTCGCTGAGGTAATACGTAAGCGAGGGGGGCGGGGTACTGCGTTGTGATTGGCTAACTCAAGGTCTGTTCTGTCTCAACGTATGTTTACGGCTCACAGGATTGGTCGAAATGAGACGGATATAAGACTTTTTTGCCTAATGTGTTGGCAGACATCGGTCGCCTGTTATTAGGAGTCTAGTATTATATCGTCGTTGGTTGATGATATAAAATATCTATTCTTTTCTAGTCGGCGCTCCACTAATACCCTCCCCCGTATCGGGCGGCGAGACCCGCGGCCGCTCCCCCTGCGCGGGGACCCTGGCGGGGGGCGCGGCCCCGGCGGGCGGGGCGGGGGGCGCGGGGGGCCCTGCGCGCGCGCGGCTGGTGGTGTCCCGCGGCGCCAAGCTGGCCGCGCCCGCGCCGCCCGCACCCGCCGCGCCTAGAGGACATCCGCATAATGAACACACGCTCGTCAAGGTGGGTAGATGGTAGACTTAAGCGCATTTCACACAGAGAGCGGGCGCGGGTCGGGGCGGGAGTACGGCGGGTCTAGTTCTTTGTATTTAAATGGAAGACTTCACACTGAAAGAGTGCGCGGGTCGGGCGCGGGGCGGGTCGTGCCCGTACACCGAAACGCGCCCGACCCGCGCCCGCTCTCTGTGTGAAATGCGCTTTAGGGACTGTACCCATGATGCGATGCGACACGATTGGACCGATTCCAACTACAGGTGAAAATCAACCTTGCTACTAAGAAATAATGATGCAATTCAATTGATTTGACGTCGTCGTGGCGATCGTGTTTTGTTTTTCATTTACCCGTAGATAACAACGTGTTTTATGTCATATTTCGTAGTGGTATAAGGTTGATTTTCATTTGTAATTGAAATCGCGTCGCGCCATGGGTAAAGTCCGTTAGTGAACTTGCTATAGGGAATGCAAATCTAGCAAGATTGCGGCTCAAGCGAGATCTCGCGAGTTTATGAATAACAATACTGCGAGATCTCGTCAGTTCCGGGATCTCGCGAGATTGGAAATTTTGTTTTTTTTTTTTTTAATTTTTTTTTTGCAAGTTATTACAATATTTGAATACATTAGGAAAAAATAATGAGAAAAAAAAATATATTTTCACGAATAATTATTTTTAATAGGATTTTATGCATCAAAAATTGTTTGACGTAACTGTCTATATTTTTTTAAAGTGATTATTTTGGTATTTATTTGGTTTCTCAGGTACTACCGTTGACTGAGCTGCTAGAAGAACCAGTAGACCAACCTCCGAGGAGACGAGACAGAAGAGGAGACTCGGTTAGTATTTCTAACCGACTTCAAAAAAAGGAGGAGGTTCTCAATTCGTCGGAATCTTTTTTTTTTATGTATGTTCCCCGATTTCTCGAAGACGCCTGGACCGTTTGAAAATTTTTTCTTTTGTTTGAAAGGGTATACTTCTCAAGTGGTCCCATGATCATCAGGTCAGGATCTGATGTTGAGATCCCAGGGAAATCGAGGGCAACCTTCTAATTTTATAGGCACATAGTACCATTATTATATTTTCTAAAGCTGTTTAAGTATTTGCATCTGATAATCATCATCTCAGGTGGATTAGCTGATGATGGAAGGTTTATTGAATCCCACTTGAATATTTTTCCCGTTGGATCCCACAATAAATTAAAATGTATTCCCGTAGAATCCCATAACAAAAGAAAAACGTTTTATTCCCGTTGAATCCCAAAAACTATTCCCGTTGGATCCCACATGCTTTAACCTTTCGACCGCCACAGTCATGTATAGATGACAAGCCAAAAAGTGCCCAGCACGCCACTGTCACGACTACATGACACTTTTAAACACAAATAAATCGTATTAAACAACATTTATTATTTTATTTCTTTTGTTAATTATGTTCCTTGACTCATTCTTATTTATATTAATAAACCTCCTTTATTTATATTTCATCTATATTTACATGAGATGACAAAAACTCAAACTAATTCTAAAGTTCGAAAAACATAGTTCCCTCCACGCCACAGTCACCATAGGATGACAAGTAGTGATGTAGCTAACAGGCATTATAACAAGAATATCGACCTGACCGGTAACCTACGTTACTGTTAATTTCTTTAAGTTTTTCTACAAAATTTAAATACAAACGTTGATATTGAAGTTTTTTATTTGAGAAATCATGAAAGTTTATAATACCGAGCCATTTATCTGCTCATCAAATGTCGGTGTCAGTTGATAATCGATAAATCATAATGACTATAATGCCCATCCCCATCACGCTGTCAAATTGTCTGTTCCTGGAACGCCACTGTCGTCTATACGTGACAATCCCCTGACGTCATACGCGGAAAGTATTTAAATAGAGGTGCGCCTTTATTATTAAATTTTAATGATAACGATGCGTGAAAATAATACGACTCCTACTGAGGAGTTAATAAATATATTACAAAGAGTCGACAATGACACTTACATGATGGAAGAAAGTGCGGATTTGACAAAGATTATGAGGTAAATCTAACTTACGTACATAAAAACTAAATTTCTATAATAAAATATTACGTAAATCATGTATTGTCTTTGTTTATTTTATTCTTATTGAGATTTATGAATGTTTACACATTAGAGTAGAAAACCGGAAGTCGCCACTGCTCTCGCTACCAGCACTTTGAATGGTTTTTTTTCACTTATTACGTTAGTTCTATGGCACAATAATAAATCTAACAAACCTGCGTTCTTTGTTTACATCAAATATCAAAGATTTTAAAACGTTGTCAGCAAACAAAAAGATTAGTTCCGTTTCAAGACGTTCTGGCCAAGCTGTAAATACGAAACCACAAAAATCGATATTGTTAATAAATAACGGTTGCACACCTCTAGTCCGGAGGCGAGCAAGTTTAAAAAATCGGTGCCAGCTACGCCACAGTTTTATCGATATCATTCCGAACTCACTACTGTTTTGTAGGTATTTAAGTATGAATTCTTAGCTTGGCGCTGAGGGCACGTCGTAGTTTTTTTGACGTGGCGGTCAAAAGGTTAAAAAAATCTGAATGCCAGTACTTCAACGACAAAATTGCTTTTGTTTTAGAACTTGTACAGACAACTGTACAGGTTTAATTTTGTTTTATATACATAATTAGCGCCGCGGCGCGCGTCAGCACTTTTGTATCGTATTTATACTGTTACTTTAGCGTTATGTATCACTGCACCTTATAATTTCTATCAATAAGTATCAATTAAATACTTATCGCAGAAGGTTGTGTCGTTTATCATTTATTACGCGATCTTTCTGCCTATATCAATATCAGCAGTCATATATCATTTATCATCCAAGTGTAGGAGTGATCAAAAACCCCTACATTTATTGGTCCTTCGAGCCGGATTGGATCTAATCCAGTGACCTGCGGATCCAGTCATCAGTGTATCATTATCAAGATAGTGTTCTGAAGATTTCCGGTACGATAGCGAATCGGTCCGCTGGCCTCCCACAAGCGGGTCTCACCAGTAGGATTGAGAAGGCGCACATATCGTGCTGGAGATTAAGGAAACACTAAGCAAGACAATATCATTTATCAGAAGTAAAGAAGAATATCATTTATATCAGTCTCAGCAACTTCAGGTATTTATCATTTATCATGGAGGGCATACAAGCAATGTTCGAACGCCAGAGCTTCCTCACCAAGGAAATGGAGAGAATACATACCAATTTCCGGAAGGACAGTTCGAGCCGAAAAACAACTGAATACCTTCTCAGCCGTTTAGCTGCGTTAGACAAGTGCTGGAAGGAGTTCGAAGAAAATCACAGTAAGCTGCTGGATTTTGAAGATGATCAATACGAATATTTCGCAAAAGGTATTTATGGGTACATGAAGGATTATTATATCAAAACCAAGGAAATGATGTCATCATATAAGGAGCCTAAGTTTCCGACCTTTTCATTACCCGCCTTTGAAGAATATCATTATCAAGGGGATGACCTGCTTGGTCAGCAGGACACCAACTTTAGAGCATTGGAACGACTAATGAATCGAATCAACATTGAAGATTTAGAGGAAAAATGGGAACTTCAAGATGAGCTAAATAATCTTCAACATCTATGGAAGGTTATTGACACTACTCACTTACGTCTCGATAACCAATTGAACGGAAGCAACGATGCATATGAAACCAAGTTTCTGCAGATTGAAAAGCGCTACCTTACAATCAAAAGGGGTCTCAACAGAAAATTAAACTCTACTACTCACCTTGAGCAGGCCACACCCAAATTAGAAGTCCCTACATTTTACGGAAAATATACGCAGTGGCCGACCTTTTTTGATCTATTCGTCGAAACAATACATAACAACAAAGGTATTTCTAAAGCGCAGAAAATGCAACATTTGAAGGGGAAGGTCAAGGGTGAGGCAGAAGGTTTAATCCAGCATCTCAATATATCTGCAGAAAATTACGAGACGGCATGGGATATCCTCACGCATCGTTATAACAATCCACAGATTTTATTTTCAACTCAGATGGATATCTTCTTAAATCAACCACCGATCACCAAGCAATCATCATATCAAGCTTTCAAGAAGCTACACGATACGACCACACAGTGTATCAACAGTATTCGGAACCTAGGCATTGACATCGCTACCTGGGACCCGATTTTGGTTCATCTTTTATCAAAGAAGCTGGACGACGAAACGCGTACTGACTATATGGAGTCACGTGCGTCGCCTCGAGATCTCACTTCTTATACCGAGTTCTTGCACTTCCTTGAAAATAAGTTTATGGCCCGAGAGCCCGTAGGCAAGAAAGAAAAGCCTACTACATCAGATTCCTACAAGTCAAGCTCAAGTCATCCCAAACCTTATAATCATAACGACAACTCCAGGAATGCATCCCAGTACAAGAAATATCAATCAAACGCAACAAACAATAAAAGATCTTGCCCAGTTTGTAAGGAGCCTCATAGTTTGTATCAATGCAAACGCTTCCTTGCGCAATCGGCGGATGCGAAATTGAGGACAATTTCACAACATAATATTTGCCGTAACTGTCTTTACAAGCATTATGACAAAAAGTGCATTTCTACAAAAAGATGCAAAGAATGCAACGGCTATCATAACTCGATTATGCATGACGCAATTTCAACTATGCGAGGTGATATACTGGAACAAACAGACAATCCTAAAACTCAGGATTCTTCGTCGTCAGCAGACTCCGCTTCAACATCGCGTAGCAGTCACAATGTCAACTACGTTGCAAGCGAAAATGAAGAAGTCCTTTTGACCACTGTAGCAGTAAATATCAAAGCTGCAGATGGCAACAATATGCGATTCAGAGCCCTTCTAGATCAAGGGTCGCAAGTATCACTTATATCAGAAAATGCTGCCCAATTACTAGGGTTGAAAAGGCAATCATATCAAGCAGCAGTATTCGGAATTGGGTCGACACAAAAACAAAGCAGAGGCTTAGTGTCGCTTGACTGCATATCAATTTACGATGACTATCATTTTACAACGGAGGCTCTAGTCGTAGGCCGAGTTATAAATAACTTGCCTAATACATCGTTTAAGAAACAAACTTGGCCTCATTTATCACACACCCGACTGGCAGATCCTGAGTATAACATTTCTAAACCAGTTGACTTGCTCTTGGATGCCAGTGTCTACTCAAACATTATCATGAGTGGGCTTATCAAAGGACCAGTCCAAGCTCCTATCGCGCAGCAAACAAAACTTGGGTGGATATTATCAGGCAATGTGAAGACGTTTGCATGTCATGTTGTCCTCAACGACGTCGACAACATCTCCAAATTCTGGGAGGTCGAAGACATACAAGAGCCCACATCATCATTATCATCTGCAGATCAATATTGTGAGGAATTTTATCAAGCAACTACTAAGAGATTGGACTCGGGCCTGTATGAAGTAGCATTACCCATGAAACCTAACTTCGAACAAGAAATGGGGACATCAAAGTCAAAGGCTGTCGCTCAATTTATTCAACAAGAAAAGAAGATGACCATGAATCCATCATTAGCAGCAGGTTATCGCGAATTCATGCGAGAGTACGAAGAACTCGGTCACATGCGTCGAGTAGAACAACAAGATCACACAGCGTGCTACTTACCTCATCACGGCGTGTTGAAATTAGACTCGACAACTACAGCTCTACGTGTTGTTTTCAATGCTTCGTCTAAAATGTCATCTGGACGCAGCTTAAACGACTTGATGTACAACGGACCGAACCTTCAACAAGACCTTCAGACTCTCATCCTAAAGTGGCGACAATATAAGTACGTAGTCACTGCGGATGTGGAAAAAATGTTTCGAGCTATCCTTGTGAGACCTCAAGATCAGCATCTTCAATCTATATTATGGAGAAATCATCCTCGTGAATTACTTCGAGAATACAACCTTACTACTGTTACATACGGTACAAGAGCAGCGCCGTTCTTAGCGATGAGAACCTTGAAGCAAATTGGCATTGATCATGTTGAACAATATCCTTTAGCAGCGGTCGCCCTGGAATCATCATTTTATATGGACGACTACATGGGAGGAAGTCATACAATCGAGCATGCCAGACAATTACAGCAAGAATTAATAGCAGTCTTAAAGAGTGCTGGCATGAACCTGAGGAAATGGTCCAGTAATGAACCTCGACTAATCGAAACATTGCAGCCAGAACAAATAAACGCTCCATTTGAGTTCAAGGATAGCGAAACCCGGAAAACACTAGGTCTGCGATGGATTCCTTCAACTGACATATTTACATTCGACACTAGAATCGTACATCAAGACAGCAACAAGCCATTTTCGAAGCGGCAATTATTGGCAGATATTTCAAAAATATTTGACCCCATTGGCTGGTTATCACCGCTCACTATCAGAGCAAAAATATTATTCCAAACAACTTGGACTGAGTCCCTGGCATGGGATGAAGAATTACCGGGCCACATATCACTAGAATGGAAAAGGTTGCGAAACGACCTAAGAAATATCAACATCATTCAAATACCTAGATATCTAGGTGAAATGGAAAATAACATTCAAATACATGCATTTTGTGACGCCTCGGAAAAAGCTTATGCATGCGCAATTTACATTGTAACAAGCGATCATAAAGGCAAGCGCACATCGAAGCTCGTTACTGCAAAAACAAAGGTTGCGCCAATTAACAAGTCAATCACGTTACCTAGGCTTGAGCTGCTAGGTGCATTATTATTATCACAATTGATGGAGAAATTTCGTCAAACATTGTCTTCAGAACAAATACAGATTTTCGCCTGGACTGATTCGATGGTTGTATTGAGCTGGCTACACGGAGATTTATCAAAATGGAAGCAGTTTGTGGCTAACCGTGTACAAAAAATAACTGGGATCATCCCAGCATCGAATTGGCGTCACGTCAGGTCTTGTGACAATGCAGCAGACTGTGCCACGCGTGGATTGAGTTCTGAATGTCTATCAAAAAATCGATTGTGGTGGGAAGGACCAGAATGGCTTCTTAATTTTAACCCAATCGATCACATTCCCACAACTGAATATCAAACTCCAACAGAAGAAATAAAAAAACCCATTGTACAAACAGCCTTATGTCAAACTAGCAGCTCTTTTGTAATTGAATTATTAAATAAATTCAATTCACTATCTAAGGTTGCGCGAACAGTGGCATGGGTGTCACGTTACATCGCTAGCCTGCGAAGTATAAACTCACGTGCGGAGCAAAGTGCACTGACCGGTGACGAAATACAACGCGCATTGTACCTTGTTGTCAAACATGTACAAGATATAGATTTTAAAGAAGATATACATCAATTAAAGCAAAAGGGCGTCGTCCGAAGCAACAGCAGATTGTCCAGCTTGCGACCATTCTTAGACGACCACGGGATACTAAGAGTCGGTGGACGCCTTGAGCAAGCAAATATCACGTATGCGGCAAAGCATCCTATTATAATATCACCTGGAAGTCGCTTGGCAGAGTTAATCATTCAACAAGCTCATGTCACTACGCTTCACGGCGGGCCACGACTTACCTTATCATTCATCCGAGAGAAATATTGGCTGATTAGTGGCATCAGCCGCGTAAAAAAGCATATCAGATCATGCGTTAAGTGCCGAAGATATAGCCAAGAATCATATCAACAACACATGGCTGACCTTCCAAAGCCTAGAGTCACACCGTCTCGACCCTTTACAAATGTGGGTATAGACTTCACAGGGCATGTGGATATAAAGTCAAACAAAGGAAGAGGCATCAAGACTACCAAGGGATACATTGCAGTGTTTGTGTGCCTAGCAACCAAGGCCGTACATTTGGAATTGGTATCCGATCTCAGCACAGCATCCTTCCTAGCAGCGTTAAGAAGAATGTGCTCCAGGCGTGGAGTACCCAAAAATATCTACAGTGATAATGGTACGAACTTTGTGGGTGCCTCACGACTTCTTAATCAAGAATACCGAGAAATCATGGCCTCAATCAACCCTTATGCTTTGACTGACCTAAACAACATGGAAATACATTGGCACTTCAATGCTCCCGTCTGGCCAAATGCAGGAGGTCTATGGGAAGCGGCGGTGAAGAGTTTGAAATATCATTTAAAGCGTGTGCTTGGCCAGCAAAAATTAACCTATGAAGAGTTCACCACGCTGTTGTGTCAAATTGAAGCTTGTCTCAATTCGAGGCCTCTCTGCGCACTCACTGAAACCCCAGACGACACATATCTCACTCCAGGGCATTTCCTTGTCGGTGGGTCCATAATATCACGACCTCAGACTGATCCCGATCATATGAGCCTGACTATACGTTGGCAATTGATTCAGGCAATTAACAAACAGTTTTGGAAGAAGTGGTCCACGGAGTACCTTCAACAGCTTCAGTCAAGAACAAAATGGCGTACTACGAAGGAAAATCTTAAATTAGATGACGTAGTTCTCATCAAAGAAGACCACATACCTCCAGGCAAATGGGCGATGGCGCGAGTTCAAGCTCTGCATCCCGGTCCAGACGGGTGTGTACGAGTTGTAACATTAAAAACTACCAACAATATTATCAAACGTCCGGTCAATAAACTTATTCCGATGCCGGTTCAAGAAGGCAGTACTATGCACACACCTCCCTTGAATGGGACACAAGGAACATCCCGCGGGCATCGCAACCGGTCGAAATTCAGCATGAAAACATTATTAACAACAACACTTCTTCTGTTAATGATGATAATATCACCTAGCATCCAGCAATCAACTGTCTCATACAATATTACGTCACTGGACAGTCAAAGGAACATGCTTTTCGACAAGGTATCAGAACTCCAACACATCAAGGACGAGTGGAAGTTAATAGTTTACTACAACATGTCTACATATTGGTCTGGATTCAATGACTTACAAACATATGTTCGACATTTAAATCAATTGTGTCAGCAAACGTGCCTACCTCAATCAAGAATGCCGTACGGAACTATCATATTACAACTGCAACATGAGCTGAACGAACTTCAACATTATAATTCATTACTGCGAAACCCTAACAAAAGATACAAGAGAGGACTAGTTAATGGGGTTGGCAACCTGGCTAGTTACTTGTTTGGGGTTCTAGACGACAAGTTTGCAGAGCAGTATGAACGAGATATTGAACAGATATCTCTGAATGAAAATCACTTACAAGGCCTTATCAAAAATCAAACGCTAATCATTGAATCGGAATACAGCATTATTAGAAGAAATGAGGCTATTATGAATCAACAATTTACTTCTATGGATAAACAAATGAAAACCTTATTTAAGGAAGTAAACAACGTGCAATCAGAGACAACGCACGGTCTTTATTTGACGGCATCAGCACTATCCGCTTATGCCGTTTTATCAACGTTACGGAGAATGCAGCAAGGCCTCATAGATGTAGTCACCGATATTTATCATGGACGCATAGACACTCACCTCCTCCCGCCTGAAGAGTTGGAAGCACAGATAAACATCATTACACGGGAGATACAGGATGATCTCAATGTGCCAATGGACAAATCAAGTATCAGAAGTCTTTATAAATTATTACGAGTGTTCGCTCGAGTTTATAACAACTACCTTATAATGGAAATCAAGATTCCTCTGGTTACTACAGAAAAATATGAACTGGACAAAGTTATTTCCCTTCAAAGAGAAGAATTAGGACAAAACTATCAAGTTATCCCGACTTTCCCATATTTGGCATTTAATTTGAGAAAGGACTTGGTTTTATTCTTCACAGAAAACGACCTGCAACAATGTCTCCACGCGAATGCAGAGAAGATTTTATGTTCCATTGATAAACCAGTCTATGAAATTCGAGAAAAACAATCCATTTGTGATGTAAAAATTAATGATATAATAACATCAGCCTGTATAACAAAACAATCAAAGTGTGAAAGTAAGTGGATCAAGTTACGACGCCCGAACGACTGGCTGTATCAATGTTGTCAGCAATGCACTGTCCGCATATTTAGCACACGCAGCACGGAAGTAAAAACTTTATCGGGCAATGGTATAATTAGCCTTTGTCAAGGATGCACACTTAAAGGAGAGTCCTTCCAGATTTACTCTCATAAGAATTTCATCAATCACGTTGACTACTATGCAGAAGAGATGCAGCTTCCACAGATGTCTGTAGTCAATGAAATAGTCAACACAAGCATTTCTTCTGTTGAGCCTTTTGTACCAGAGGATCATCACACTATATGGAAACAATTGAGATCTGAAATAGATGATCTTAAGCAACAATCGACCGAGACAGTCAGTGTCCACGACGTGCATCAATACAGCGTGCTCTACTTGCTGGTGGCCGGAGCGATCCTGACGGGCGTTACTTTAGTCGTCATGTGGATCAGACGGAAGAGGAGGCAGCAGCCGACACGGGAGACGAGTCTAGAATTAGCAGGACTTCAGACCAAGCCGCAGCCTGCCCCACGGATCACCGAGAGCACATCAACCCCTAACTTGCAGTCTATTAAGTTTGATATACCTTTATGTGAAAGTTAGAGGTTCGATTTATGTAATCAATTTAGTTATTTTAGCTATGTATTCCTTCTTTTGCGCCTGTGGCAGCATGTACAGACAACTGTACAGGTTTAATTTTGTTTTATATACATAATTAGCGCCGCGGCGCGCGTCAGCACTTTTGTATCGTATTTATACTGTTACTTTAGCGTTATGTATCACTGCACCTTATAATTTCTATCAATAAGTATCAATTAAATACTTATCGCAGAAGGTTGTGTCGTTTATCATTTATTACGCGATCTTTCTGCCTATATCAATATCAGCAGTCATATATCATTTATCATCCAAGTGTAGGAGTGATCAAAAACCCCTACAGAACTTTTTTTTGTAAAATTCATAAATTAGTAACAGAGAATAAATCTTTAAAATAAAGGTAACACTTTTTCTGATATGTACACACATGTTGTCATAACGTGGGATTCAACGGGAATTAAAAATGGGATTCATCAGGAATACCTAAAAAATGGGATCCAAAAGTGGGATTCAACGGGAATAAATCGAACCTACGACCTACAACTCCACTGGGCCACCACTGCTCTCTCTTGAGTTAATTAGATTGATTTAATTATTTATATTTCCACAGACTCGCGACACAGACAGAAGACGACGCCGCTCCCGCTCGTGGGAGAGACGCGCGCGCGCAAGAAGACATGCACGCGATAATGAACACAACAACGATGTCAGAAGGTATGATATTGCTTGGCAAAGGAACGTAACTTTCGTTCTTATTGTCAGTAGGGAAACAGTGTTTAAGACGGACGCGAGGTATGATCGGAAATCACACACTAAGGGACTTCACTCATGGCGCGACGCGATATCGATATCGAATTGCATCGATTGACGATATCGGTCAGATATCACACAAGCGTCCGGCCGAAGAAAATGTATGGACAATCGCTAGTGTTTGCTAATGGAGTCGCACGGATTGACGATATCGCTCACAGATCTCCTCGATATCGAATTGCATGTACGAGCTAGTGACAATGCACATGATTCTCTGTTCAAAATTCGATTGCGCATCTACTCGTCTCGTGCGACATCTTGTGTCTTTGGTTTGCAGAGCCTTTAAGTCGTAGTAGTAAGGTGGGATTTTTGAAGTGCACGGTCGAATTACATCGCATCACTCCATTAGTAAATACGAGCGACTTAAATCGGCAATCGACTCGATATCGCACGAATCGCGTCGCGTTGCATCGCGCCATGAGTAAAGTCCCTTAGGGCAAACTTATGTAGCGCAAGCGCCAACAGGACGCCATTTGTTAATGGCCGCTTGCAAATGACGTCCTGATGGCGCTTGCGCTACGTTAGTGTTGTGTTAAGTATGCCTTATGAGTGTATGTCCCCATTATACCTCGCGTACCCTTATACATTGTTTCCCTACAGGTCAGCCAGGGGTTTCAAAAATAAACCAGCTTTCATACATTTCATACTAATATCACTTGCGTTAGTAAATCTGTTACATTTTGTTTTTAAAAAATTAAAACTAAAAAAAAATGCCAGTGGTTGTTGAATAAAAAATAATTGCACACGGAAAAAAATCTGATATTTTTTTTTTTTTTGAGTGAAATGTCCTATTGTAATTTCTGTTTGAATGAGAGACATACAATTAAGGCGCGTTTCCATGAGGCAAATCTTGCATACAAGTGTGACGTCACATTTACATAAGTTGCTTGAATTGGGAAAAAACAAAATCAACAAGTTAAAACTAAATACTTGCAAAATGTACAAGTAACCGCGTTTCCATTGTACAAGTAACTTGTATTACTACTTTTTTGTAGCGTGGTAAAATCATCAAATGAGTCCTCCCACCCAGGGCAGGGCAGGAGGGACTGTCAGACTTGTACTGACTAAAATCCACGGTGTCCTTTAATAGCCCTTTATGTTCCGGGGTCACGGTGATGAGATAAGTCCCGCGACCCCGGCAGGCTTTGGCCCTCTGAGAGGGGGCCCCGTCATCATGCTGACGCTCTTTGAGGCGCGCGTGGAACACAACGCGCCGTCGACCCGGGCATGGTCCATGGTCGGACAACGAGTTGCCCTTACTAGGAGGGCTCAGTGAATTTTTGCTAAAGTGATTGAGGCACGCTGAAAACTTGCTCAACACATCTTCATATTATGCCTAAACCTAGAAATGGAGACCTGGCTGAGAGAAACTGGTTTTGAACGAAGCCAGACGTACTTAAAAATGCGATTTATTTGGTCCCAAAAAGTGATTTAGGCATTTCGAAACCTTTAAAGTTATACCTTTAAAATTGAATATTTAAGAGAGAGAAAATGTAGCTATAAAGAAATACAGAAATCAAATCAAATCTTTTATTGCAACTAGGCCAATTACAGGCACTTATGAATTGTCAAAGGACATAAAATAAAACTAGTACAAAAATAGTTATGGTGTATGAAAGTACCGTAGGTGCTCATTCCAAAGCGTAGATCTCTATGGAGAAGAATGAGCAAGAAACTCCGTGGACACTCTTTTTCAATTGCCAAAATTATTATTAAACTTTCGTTACATCATTCATCATCAGATGGTACATTTTGTGAGAACGATGTGGCAAGTTAATAGTGTCCATAGTAAAACAAAAAGACAATTCAAAATAAAGTTATTAATAATTAAAAAATCTACTCCTTAGTATAATTTTTATCCCTTTGTTCGACAGACGACCGCTATCTCGCTCGCCGTCGCCTCGCGGTCGCTACAGAAACCGTAGTCCACCGCCTCCAACGGTAGAGAGACCGAATAGCAGGTCTAGGTATGCTTTACTTACATATTTCATTATAATATCATTTTAAATGCATGTATAGTTGAAAATCTTCATACATCCATCTGCCTGCCTTTTCCCAACTATATTGTGGTCGGCTTCCAGTAGAACCAGATGTAGCTGAATATCAGTATTTTACATGGAGCGACTGCCTATCAGACCTCCACAAAAAGTAATTCGGTAATACGATACCCCATGGTAAGACTGGTTGGCAGACTGTTAGAGCTTCTGACTAAGGGTGCTCCCATATCTATCGACGCGGAATCGGCTATTTCCGTCGCTCTATCTCTTTCTGTCGCTTAGAACTGCCATTTGCTAGACCGAGACAGAAAGCATAATGCGATAGCACGCGGCGGAATCCTCGAGGCGGCCGCGTGCTATCGCATTGTCTCGGTCTAGCAAATGGCAGTTCTAAGCGACAGAAAGAGAAAGGGCGACGGAAAAAGGCGATTCCGCGTCGATAGATGTGTGAGCACCCTAATAGTAACGACTGTCAAAGATCCACAAATGACAGCCGGGACCAACGGCTTTACGTGCTTTCCTCGCACGGAGGAAACTCGCTATGACAGATGGTCACCCATCCACAGATCAACCTCGGCAAGCGCGGCTTAACGCGGAATTGGCCTGTGCGGTTGTTACTATTTAGCCAAATGTAAATAACTATTTTTTTTTTTACAGATCTAGATCTCCGACCATCAGAGATCGCGACCATGAGCGTGAAAGGGAAAGACTGCGAGTGCCACGCGAGTTAGAACGAGACAGAATGTCGCGCGACAGAGAACATAGAGATAGGGTGTCCCGCTCTAGGGATAGAGAACGGTAAGTGTTTGTTTTTAATTATTATTATTACCGCGATAAAAAAGTTATAGGAAGTTGATGACAAAAAAAGAAAATAAGAAACAAAATCACCGACTTCCAATATCTTTTCATTCAAAAGTTATTTTACACTTTAGTGTTTTTAGCAGTCGTTTTTTTTTAAATATTCGCAGCTGTCGGTTAAAAGCGATTCTCCCTCGGGCTGAAAAGTATAACTTTCAACCCGCTCCTTAAGCTTATGACCTACTTTCCTAGTGAAAATGTGTTTTAATTACGGGTGGGATATTCACCTTGTACTTACGGCGCATTACCCTACGTCTTGTAGACCGTTGTTGAAAAATCTAAATTTATTGCAACCCGTAGGTCCCGTGAGAGATCCCGGGAACGTTCCCGAGGGTCGACATCCCCACACCCGGACACCAGGCTGGAGCATAACGACTCGTACAAGAGACGGTGTCGAGACTTCGATGGTGAGTTTATTACCTTATTTAATCTTTAACCCTTAATCAAACATAGGGAAATTATTTCCCACCCGACAATGATCTACATTTTGGTATTTTATAATTAACCGATAATCGATACTTCAAATTATTTCGATCCATCAAAAACTATACCATATTTCTTTTAATTTTTGGCAACACTGTCTTAATAAATGTCACATGCCTTAAACGTCAAAGTCAGTTCAAACTTCGAGGTCCGTTTTTTCCGTCAATTTAGCTCTAAATTAGGATTGTTGTGAAGTGTTTTTTGTCTGACGAGCAGAAAAATTCTTATAAGTACGTAACTGTCCTTATTTCTGTAAGTAAACTATATTTCTGATATATTGATGGTATAAACAGTGTATAAAAAGAAAACTCCGTGCTAGTTTTGTATGTCTAAACTAGGTGGGAAATAATTTCCCTATATCCATTTCGGTAAATACTAAGTGGGAAATTAATTCCCTATATCCCTTTCGCGTTCATTGTTTTATCAATATATATAAAATTTTGATTCTGTCTTTTTGTTCAAATTTTTTATTTTTAAATAAAAATAATAACAAAGAATATTGAAATCATTATTGTTATTTTAGGAACGTAAAGAGTTGTGCAATAATAAATATCCTAATTTCTATGATTTTGTTTTTTTCTTAATTATTCAAAAACCATGTAAAGTCAAAGGCAACAACTAGTCATGCAGCACAACTAGGCATTGCAGTAAAGGATATAGGGAAATAATTTCCCACCATTGAAACAAAACATATCCTAACCAAACATAGGGAAATATATTCCCACCAGAAAAAAACATATATACTATGTTTTTTTTTTATATTTAATTTATCATACATTAAAACTATTTCTAAATGTAAGCTAAATCCATTTTAACATCTTTGATAAGTCTTACACAGCGCCGCGTTTGTTTAAGGGTTAAATATATATAACTCAAAGGTGACTGACTGACATACTGATCTATCAACGCACAGCCCAAACTACTGGACCGATCGGGCTGAAATTTGGCATTCAGGTAGATGTTATAACGTAGGTATCCGCTAAGAAAGGATTTTAATCAATTCTACCCCCAAGATGATAAAATAGGGGATGAAAGTTTGTATGAAACTTTGTCAATGTTATAAAAAATACATCTGTTAAGTTCCGACATCCACGCGAACGAAGTCGCGGGCACAGCTAGTAGTTTATATTACTATATTTGTTGGATAGCGTTTCGATTCCCTGCAGGGCTATTTGCTAAGATGGCTTGATACCTGTTATGATGCTAAGTTGAGGAGTGGAGTGCCTTGAGAGCGTTAGAATAGTTGATTTTAGGGAAAATTTACATTTATCAGTTTCATTGCAAATGCAAAAGACAATACGAAATTTACTTTTTGACTTCTATTTGATGATCACCACATAGATACCGAGATACGCAATTGTCCCGCTGGTCGGGCAAAAAGTACTATTGGGTATTTCTAAAAATAATTTCTCAGTAGTAGCACGGAGTTTAGAAGTTGGCAGTATAATACCCCGTGCCTCGGTGCGCACGTTAAGACGTTGTTCCTGCACCTGTGGGCCTGTAGCCAAACGGCAAGCGACAATCGTTAACGTTTAGCAGTCGCTAATGCATTTTCAACTTTATATCCCATCGCATAAAGTTGAAAATCTAGTAAAGACTGCTGAGCGATAGCGAACGAAAGAAACGAAAACGATCTGTAATCTTTGATAGATTGTCAACTTTATGCAATGGGGTATAAAGTTGAAAATGTATTAGCGACTGCTGAACGTTAGCGATTGTCGCTTGCCGTTTGGCTCCCTAGCACGAATCACTTTCGAAAAAGTATTCGTATCGTCTTGGAAAGCATTTTGTATGGGAACTTGAAGAGCGCCTCTGGTGAGCGTAAATTAAACTAATTTTCAGAACATAATACACTTAATTAACAAAACGAATAGTTTAATTTACGCTCACCAGAGGCGCTGTTCAAGTTCCCATACAAAATGCTTTCCAAGACGATACGAATACTTTTTCGAAAGTGATTCGTGCTAGGGGTAATCCCTCTCCGGTCGGCCAGTAGCGACGATTGTAGCGTGTGTCGGGCACCGGCGTCTACCGTATGCGGGGCGAGTCCATATAAAATGTATGAAAACTACAAGAAATGTGGCGGAGTTTTGTGGCTGTGGCCAGTAGACCGTGTGCGAGAGCCCTAATATCTCCCGCGCAGGCGGTTTATCCCAGTTGAGATTGGCCGCTGTGGCCGAAATCGGTCAGGAGGACTATTATTTTCAATAACAAATAACTGATTAAGTTTAATGTTTGTTCGCAGAGAAAGGTTACTGCATGCGAGGTGACCTGTGCCAGTGGGACCACGGCAGTGACCCGGTGGTACTGGAGGACGCGTCGGCCGCGCTGTCTTCCGTGCTATCTCTACCGCCCGTGCCCAGTGTACCAGGTCAGTACCTTCTTGAAAGAAAGAAATAAAAACATGAGAGGTGTCAAGGGACACCCGGATGGAACGAAGTTACTGTATACACTCAACAAAAATAATCGTCGCGACACCACACTGTTCAATGCGAAATAGAAAGATGAAACGAAAATATCTGGCTTGCTTTCTATAAGAGAGAGACAGACAAACATGCGCACGCCGCAATGTGATAAGAGTCACGTGGAACGGGGGTTGGGGGAGGGGTACGGGGCGCGGGGTGTGGGGCGTGGTCTCAGCAAAAAGTGTCGTGACAACTTTTCGTCTTAAATTTTTCCGTCTAGCCCCCTTTCGCAACGCGCGATAATGAACTTCGTTCCAACTGCCCTGCGCGATGACACGCCTCTAACTGGCCACATTATTTGTGTTTGTAGTGTAAATATGCTAAAGCCAGGGATACACTAAAATATCCTGGAACATGTCTGGCAAGATCGCACAACACGTGTCGCGGTCGAAGTCGAGAGGAAAGGCGACGTTGCCACACATAGATCGATATGCCTTTTTTATCGTGGTAAAATCATCGATTGAGTCCTCCCACCCAGGGCAAGACGGGGGGACTGTCAGACTTATACTGACTAAAATAGACGGTGTCTTTCAATAGCCGTTTCTGTTCCGGGATCACGGTAGCTCGTTAGTCCTGTGACCACGGCAGGCTTTTCCCCTCTAAGGGAGTCTGACAGACCGCGCGTGGAATTCTACGCGCGGTCGACCCGAGCATGGTCCATGGTCGGACAATGAGTCACCCGCATTTATTTTTCATTGACATTTGATTTATTTGAAATTTAACATTTAATCTAATTGACATTAGGTTTTAATTGACATTTAACTGTATTTTTCACTTTTGATTTAATTGATGTTTAATTTATTTGCATTTACCTAATTAATTGATAGTTGATTTGGTTGATATTTAATTCAATTGACATATGATTTGATGTAATTGGTGCTAGATTTGATTGTTTATTTACTTGGCTGATATAATATTCAATTGAGATTTGATTTTATTTTGTTCATGTTATATGGAAATGGAATGGACAGGGTGGTTTTTGAACTTTTTATGGTTGGACATGTGTAACGGTAATGTGTGCGGTTCTTTGATTGAAAATGTTAAATGTTATATGTTCTGTCTTGTATTGATATTTTATTTTTAAGTATTGATTTTGTATTGTAAATTCAAACACAATGTAAATTGTTCGATGAATAAATAAATGAAATGCCCATTACTCGGCCGGAAATCTTACCGTGACGTCCGTTGCCGTGGGCGTCTCCAGCGGCGACTGGGTCGCGAGGTGGACGCTGTCCTCTCCCTCACGCGTCCCGGCTCCATCTTCGCTAATAGGGATGACAACTGGGAAACGAATGGCGCTAGTATAGCTAGTTCCAAGCATCGTCATTGGTTCAAATCTTATAGGTACTTCAAAATAGTACTACCTCATTGGTCGGATTAGGACTTGGCTATGGTCGCGCCATCTACAATTAGCTTTGACCGACCTTCCCCATTGGTGTTGTAGTTACCTCTTGCTTTGAAAAAATCGGGAGTTGTCTGTATTCGAATTAATAACGTAATTTTGTTTTTTTTACAGAGTACAACCCGTTAACGCCGGACATCTGGTGCGGCGGGTTCCCCCCGTACCCTCCACCTCACGCGATGCATCCACATCCGCCCAGGGAACTTATACCCATACCAAGGTATGATACAAACATCGTAACTTAGCTTTTAGCGTGGCTTAGCTCAATTTGACGAAGGTTTTATCATACATAGTTATTATTATTACCACTGCTGGGACACAGGCCTCCTCTCTGTGAGAGGGAGTGGGCCGTAAATCACCACGCGGGCCCAGTGTGGGTTGGTAGATGTCACATGTCTTTGAATTTTTGGTTCTAGTACATGCCGGTTTCCTCACTATGTTTTCCTTCACCTTTTTGAGAGCAGTGGTGATGATTAAATCACATAAAGTAATTTGTTTGGCGGGGTTCGTACTCATGATCTGTAAGGGACTTTACCCATGGCGCGGTGCGCCGCAATGCGACGCGATTTGAACAAATAACATAACATAACATAATCTTTATTTCATATAAACTTAGTATATAGTACAATAATAACTTAGGCTAAGAACAATGTTTACATAAGCAGATGATTTAAGCTTCTGTAGTCGAACTAGGCATTGCCTGTATTTCGACTATCAGTGCCCAATCCCTTACAATTTGGTCCAGTTAGCGTTTAGAGCCTAGCGTTTAAATGTAGGATATTTCACATAAAGGTCTGTTAATGTTAATTTAATAATATGTTAATTATAAAATTCTCTGTTTTTGACCTATGAGTGTATTGTGTGTCAAAGTGTATATAGGTGTATGTGTGCGAGTGTGTAATGTGTGTATGGGTGTGTGAGTGCTTGTATGTCTGTAGTGTAATGCATGAATATGGGTAGTTATGCATTTATTTGAGGATATTATTCTGTTACTGAATTTTAAGGAGAAGCAATTCAGTTTCTTCATAATTAAGTTTTTGCAGGTATTTATTTACTTTTGCCTTACAGTCTGTCTTTGTTAGTGGATAAATGTTCAATGATTTATTAATTTTGTTATACAAATGAGGTCCGATGAAGTCAGCAAATCTTGAGATGAATTGAGTTTTCGGAAGTGTCGGGGTATTACAAACGGTGTATTTTCGACGTCTATTTAATAACTGAGGATTGTAAGATAATCTACTATGTTGTAGGAGGATGATATTTAAAATAAATAATTGCCTCACCGTCAGGACTTCGCAGATTTGATAAAGAGTTGTAGTTGGAAAGTAGATGGGCTTTGAAATGGCAACTTTGAGTACAGCACGTTGGGCAACCTCAATGGACTTCATTGAGGTTTTTGCAGTTCCTCCCCAAGTCGTAATGCAATAGGTAAGCAATGACTGACATAACGCGGTATATATTTGCTTCATTAATTTTGGTTCAGCAATGTGCCTAAGCTTTTTAAAGATGTAGATAAGTTTTCGAACTCTACCACACGTGTGCTTTAAGTGTTCTTTAAAATTAAGGTTATGGTCTATTGTAATACCCAGATACTTTATTGAGTTCGTTCGTTCTAATGGTGGACAATTACAACTATCGTCGGTTACACACTCATGCGGTATGATTTTGAGACTTTGACTTTTACTAAGTTTAGTGTCATGTCTTATACTGAAGCAAATATATTTCGTCTTGTCTACATTTAATGTGAGAATGTTACGCTGAAGCCATCCTCTAACGGTATTAAAGCCCCGCTGAGCAACGTCGAAGACCTCATCCCAAGTATTGGCGGAAAATACCAGAGCTGTATCATCAGCGAAGGAAATGATTTCGCCTTGGGTGAGCTTTAGTTTTGTAAGTTCGTTTATGTATACGAGAAAAAGTGTAGGACCAAGCACACTGCCCTGCGGTACCCCGTGAGTGACTGGAAGGTACGTGCTCTTATATCGACCCACCCGTACACATTGTGATCGCCCAGAGAGGTAGCTTTTAAATAGCTCAAGTTGCATGCCTCTTATTCCGAGCAATTCCAGCTTATCTTTTAAGATGGAAACAGAAATCGTATCAAATGCCTTTGCGAGATCCAAGAAAATTGTTATAGTATGTACCATTTAACATGGCAATAGAGGTCATTCACTCCCTCCTACCAAGTTTTTCATCACTAAGCGAAAATGACACTTATTGTTACCTAAAACTACTAATAAGCGATAGTTGCTTCTATCGCTACAGTATCGTGGTACCAGCCTGCTTGACATACAGGGGTTGTGAATCTTGTGTTGCTCTAATTCAAAATTATTATTTTTTATTTCTAGAAATCAAATTGTGTGCTTATAAATTTACGCGTGACGTAAAAAATGTTCCACTGTGTGTGACGGATTTAATGGATGTAGTGATAGGTAACGGCCCTTTTCTCGTCATATGTATTTTCGTCCGCGCGCGGATCATAGTACATTTTCAAAGTCGATTGTATGTTTGTTCACGATTATCTCGCGTTTGTCTGAACCGATTTTCATGCGGTTTACGGAAAAATGTTTATTACAGTCTAGGGAAGGTTTTAACATACAATAATAATGGATGTCTTGTGACGTTGCCCGCATAGATCCGTTTTTGTTGCTCGCTTGGATATAAATTTCTAAAGTTGCCGATTATACGAAGATTTTTGTTGAATGTCTGAACTAAAAAGGGTAAAATAAAAACTTTTTTAAAAAAAGTACCGACTTCAAAAACAAATACAAAAAAGTGTAAAATAACTTTTCTTTCGGAAGTCGGTGGCAATAGTCAATTACATAAAAAAAAGCCACCGACTTCCGAAAGAAAAGTTATTTTACACTTTTTTGTATTTGTTTTTGAAGTCGGTTGTTTAAAAAAAAAGTTTTATTAATACTAAGGGTACAACGGCGGTCTTATCGCTAATATCGATATCTTCCAGACAATTATGATGGACTTGAAGAACCTTAAAAAAAATGAGGGTAGACAGTGATGCACATCAAATAATAGATAACCGATAATATAAATACAATACACACAAACATTAATAATAAAATAAAATACACATACATACATAAATATAAATATGTATTATTAGAGAGAAAGGAAATGATTTAAGACTAAGCTTTTAAAAGAAACCAGTGACTTGGCTTGTCTTACTGATACAAGCAATGCATTCCACAAACGACAGCCTGGACTGTGAAAGAATCATCATAAAAAAATGTGAAAATAATCAAATGTATATAATTATGTATATACAACGTGTAACGTTAATAGCGCAAAACCTCTCGTGGAGTAACTCAGCCCATGTTACTGAACAATGTTTGTTCAAAAACTTTTGGAAAAAAAAATGATTTTTCATACTGCTCGATCATTTTCTCATTTTGTATTAAAAATCTTTTTTTTTTTTTTCCAAAAGTTTTAGTAATTGCCGATTTATCAAAATCATCAACTTTTTGGAGAACGTTTGGTCTACTCCTTTTACCTTCAGGTTGCGTTATTTTATGAGTATTTCTGTATTCACGTAATACCCGATATATCGATCTCTCACTCACCCCACATATTTCTGACGTACGTTTGACAAGATCATGGTTAGTTAAATATTTATCCTCGGGCTTTGTGTTTTGGACATATTTAAAAATATTAATAATCATAAGACGTTCTCCGCTGGTGAGAATCGTCTTCTGTCTTTTTGCTGGCGGCGATGTGAACGGTATCGATTCCGAACCTTCTTGAGGTTGGAATATGTTTGGACGACGACGGCGTTTACTGGTTTCACCAGTAGATGTTCCAGCTTCTGGTTCCATGCTTCTTTACAAGCAACAAATGAAGTAACAATAACAACACAGAACACAAAAACAAAACTGTAACAAACTCAACAACGATAGAAATTATAGCACAGACCCAAAGAGATTTAAAAGAACCTATAGAGCGGGCATTGGGAAAATTGTCATACAAAATTATTGATGCCGTGTGTCAGTAGCACAATCTAGCGTTGTTGCATAGCAACGCGACTACTAGACTGAGCGACTTTCTTCGTGATGTCCCGTCTATTGCTCGTATTTAGTTTAATGTCTTTGCACAGACCGAACGCAAGCGAACTTCCACACGGAATGTTAAATCTAAATGGCGGCTGCTGCCGGGGGTGCTGCACCCCTGACGCGATGACCTCGTAAAACAAAAACGAAATAAGATCAAAATTAGCATTTTCTGTGATGAAATAGTTTTTGTCATTTATTTTAGGAAAAATAAGGTGTTTTTACCACCCTGATATCAAAAGAATATTAATACACTTATATCCATACAATATGCACTAACTTTATATTTACTCAGTATTGTATTATAGGTTAATGCAAAATTATATGATGCGTAATAATATATTTACTTTTGTTAAATTGTCTCAGTCAGTGGCGGGCCTAGGGTTGCAAAATAAGGCAAGCCCAATAAAATTTTAACAGATTTCAAAAAAAAAAAAAAAAAGTTCAGTTGTCGACTGAGTATGTAGGTATATCATCGCAGTTTTCTCATAAACTACTGGTTAGGTACAATAAATTAAAAGAGAATTCATCCATCTTCTTCTTTCCTCTTCTTTCTTCAATTTCACTCTTGCTTGTCGTGCGGTGAATGAGGTAACCAAAGCAGAAAGCTCACTGAAGGCTTGCTAGTGCTAGATTGAATATAATAACTGACTGGCCTGTTGGTCTAGTGGTTAGTGACCCTGACTGCTATGCCGGAGGTCGTGGGTTCGATTCCCACCCCGGACAAATGTTTGTGTGATGAGCACGATCATTTGTTCTGTGTCTGGGTGTAATTTATCTATAATATGTATGTATTTAGAAATATATAAGTTATGTTTATCAGTTGTCTAGTACCCATAACACAAGCTCTGCTTAGCTTGGGACTAGATGGCGTTATGTGATAGTTGTGGAATATTATTATTTATTATAATAAACATATCAGCAATTGCATACCTCCGGTGGCTTTGAAAAAAGCCGTTTGGTTTGCTTCATTGCTTGAGGGAACAAAGTTACGAGTATGGTAAATAGTTGCTTGCTTCGTAACGTAACAGAACTAACAGGTTACAGACAAAAAACAAAACAGAAAGTTACAAAACGAAAGTTAAAAAATAGCTAGAATGTAATAAGGAATTTAAATACTTAAATTATTTATATTTGTAGGTGGTGTTGCATGGTAGGGGTTTCTCACTCGAAGGAAACACACACGAAGTTTTCAGGAGATGTATTTCAGCGAACACAGTTACAGGTGATGAAGTTATGAGGTGATGCAGGTTTTAAAAGCGATGATGGATGTTTTGGATGAAAATATAGGGATAGTTCCACCGACCAAGACCTTAGGACGAAGGTCGGGAAATGAGGTCCCTCTATCCAAAAACTCCTTACGGAAAATATTACGCAACAACTATCCGAGGTGTCCCTGGTAACCTTTCCAAGTAGGACGAGATTCCAAAATGCACTGTGGATAGCTGTGAACTCAAAGAAATTTATTGATCCAGCGAGGGTCATTAAGCCACGGAGACTCTTAACACCGCGATTCAGAAATGCGCGTCATCGGCACAGCGCCATCTAGTGGTGAGCGGCGGAACCTTTTTATTGACAACTGGATCAGTAAACTTCTGTTACTTATAATATCTAATATACATGATAGATGGTGTGTTACATATTCTAATTGCAATCGTCTATCTTTCTTAGGAAATTATTTAATTACATCAGAGTAAAATGTTGGTGATCGTTTTAATTCTACCAACAACTGTTTTTCAATAGCTATCATTGATAATTCGGAAAGACGCTCTTGACCTTGTGTATTTCTCAGATAGGTATTGATACGTTAAGAGACGAAAAAGCACTTTCCGCGGAAGAACTTGTAGCCGGAATAGATACAACAAGATACGCTAACTTTAACAGCTCGGGAAAGGCATCTTCGAGGTTATTCTCATGAATGAAATCAATTACTTCGAACAGCCAACAATCCAACTAGTTTTATACACTGATCTATTAAATTTTCGTTTATGCGATTTACTGGTCTGAGAAATACACAGAATAAGCGTCGGTTCTAATGAAGAAATTAACTGTTTTTTCTGAGCAAAGTTTAAAGATTTTACCTTATCTTCGCCAATCAAAACTTGAACGCATTTTAAATCCTCACAAGGTACTATTACTTCCATGGTTGTAGGTAAGTCACTAAAACAATTGTATCACTGAGAAAATCTAAGAAAACACACAAAAAACTTTAACAACAAAACTTTTTCCCACTCAAGCAAACGAAACTGAAGTGAGTTGCACTCGGGTGTCGGGAAATAATTACGCAGAGTTGCAGTGTTGTCATTTAGGCAAAAAAAGTCCCCAGGTATATGAAAAATCTAGCTAGAAGTCGCAATTTTGTATATTTATGATATTGCTTGAATATTTAATTTCGTTATTTAAGTTATTTTAGTCGCTAGTTTTTATTGTTGCTAAATCTTAAAGTCTCTAAACTTTTTAAAAATCTCCAAGATCTCACAACGGTCGCTAAAACGGCAACACTGCAGAGTTTGCAAAGTGACAATACGCGTACAACTTCATACGCATGCAGGGCTTAAATCTTCATACAGATCGATTTGTAAACGCACAAGGTCATAACTCGTGACACGGCACATCGCTAAAGTGCGAAAGAGACGAGAGATAGTATTTGAAAGCCCGGTAAAAGCCCGGTACGTGTAAGCGTGATAGCTATATTTATGTAGATGCTGCAAATGCGAAACTTTGCGCGCGATCATTCGACCAATCGCGATGCGTAGTAGTGTGGCGTAGGTAGATACTTTGTGTTATTTTGATGAGAATTAAGCGCGCGAACTTTTAAATAGTTCGGGTTTGATATTGATTCTCTATCGAGCATTTTTAACGCATGCCGGGCTTTTGGGCTTGTATGAAAAGATCGCCACTGGTCTCAGTGTGATAAACTTGTGTAAAAACGAAAACCCAATATTTAAAAAAAAATATTTCGTAGGGTACGTTTGCTAGATTTTCTATTATTTTGGGTTGTGCATTGTGTTGTTTTTGTGGTAATTTTTTATGTATTATGAGACTCAAGCAATGTCAGTTTTGCGACTGTTTGCGACAGATTTGTACGGGTGAAGAGGAAGTATCGCTAATATTGAGATATCGGGATGAAAGTCGGAGCAATGACCGCTTTTGCCGTGTTAAATGGCACATACTATAGGCATTTTTTCCCGTTTGACGTGTTAGCGCTTGTAAAACTAACGAGCTTGTTAACAGCTTGCTCTGTGCTTTTTCCTTTCCGAAATCCAAATTGATTTGGTGATAGCAAATCATTTGTTTCTAGGTAATTTATTAGTCTCACATTTATTATTTTTTCTAATATTTTTGAAACTGCCGGTAGTATTGATATGGGTCTGTAATTATTAATACGATTTCTGTCTCCACTCTTTATAAATAGGGCAAACTTCTGATAGTTTTAAAGAGTTTGGGAATATTCCATGTTTAAGGCAGTCGTTAAATATTTTTGTTAGGTGTGGTACGAGAACATTATTATTCTGCTTTAAAAATTTGCAACTTATTTTATCTCCTCCTAAAGCGCAGTCTGTTTTTAGGCCAGTTATAATGTTGTTTATTTCATTTTCGTCCGTGTCTATCATAACGAATGAGTTAATGTTGCTAGTGGGGTTTGGTACTTTTTTGGCGGTATTTTGTATGAACGTGTATGTGTTTAGGTTTTGATTATGATTTTTTTCTGCTAAAGAGTTTCCTACATTTATGAAGTAAGTATTTGCTTCGTGAAGTGACAGTTCTGGTGAGGTAGAGGAAGTTAGTAGTTCTTTCGGGTGTTGTGTTGTTTTACTAGTGTTGGTTATTTGTTTAATAGCTTTCCATAACTCCTTGTTGTTCTTCTGAGCACTTTTAAGCTGCTCTCTTTCATAAGCATCCTTGACCTTTTTTAATATATTGTTACAGAAGTTTCTGTAACGTTTGTAGGTTATGCTTAATGTTTCATTGTAAGGCGAGGATTTTGCTTTTTTGTGTAACTTGTCCCTGTTCTGCATACATCGTATCAAACCTTGAGTAATCCATGGTTTTATGATTTTTTTACGACGTGACAGCTCGATTGTTTTAGTATTTTTTTCAATTAGGTTTTGCAGACATTTTATAAGGTAATTAAGACAAAAATTTGGGTCTTCTGACTGGTAGATTTCACTGAAATCAATTTCTAAAATATCTTTTTCTATGCCTTTATAATTAATTTGATTGATCGTAGTAGTAGAGAACTGACGTGGTATTTTTTTGTTTATGTGTAACAATACAGGGTGATGGTCTGTTAGTGTGGTTTGTGGTACGACAGTAGTTGAGGAATATTGTGATTTTAAAAGAACATGATCTAGGCAATTTGCGCTACTACTTCTTGTCACTAAAGTATGAGCTGGTAGAAGGCCATGACTAGCCGCTAGAGTCAGATAGCGTTCCCCGTTCATTTCAATATTATTCGGGCTGATTGTTATATTAATGTCCCCCATAATCACAATATTTTTATAAGATGATATCTGTTGTAGCGTCGTATCCAAAAAAGATAGGAATGGATCTATATTTTTATACGATGGTGATCTGTACAAATTCCAATTACAAGTGAAAATCAACCTTGCCACTAAGAAATAAAGATGCATTTCGATTGACTTGACGTTGTCATGGCCATCGTGTTTTGTTTTTCATCTATTCACAGATAACAACGTGTTTTATGTCTTATGTCTTAGTGGTAAGGTTGATTTTCACTTGTAGTTGGAATTCGTTCGAATCGCGTCGCATTGCGTCGTATCGCGCCTTGAGTAAAGTCCGTTACTCGTAATTGGGGGTCGGAGTTCAAGAGTCCTGGCTACCGGCACCCTGTTTCCGATGCTGGTGGACTGCTATTTTTATATTTGTAAATGTTTTTATATTTCTTTACATATTTAAAAATGTACTGAATAGGTAAGAAAATGAATAAAGAGTATTGTTGTCCAAGAAATGTGGAAGTAATTGAGGGGCGGCTTTTGCCCAAAGTTTGACACTGTTCTGGTATGATAATAATACAAAATTGTGTGTGTCCAGAATCCGTCACGAGATGCCAGTTCCTCGCGGCGCTGGTGCCATGGTCCCATCCGGACCTCGCCACCCACCTCCACATAAGAAGAACTTCGACTATAACCGATTTGGTAAGTAACCATTATACTTACAAGCTTCTTCTGTCCCGTTGTCTGTCTGTGATCAAATCTGGAATTCCCTGCGGCATCTGTATCTCCCGACAGCTATAACCTTGTGGTCTTCAAGTCAAGAGTGAACAGGTTACTTTTAGGCAAGCGTGCTTCATCGTCGACCACATCTTCACTCACCATCGGGCGAAATAGTGGGCGAACGCGAACCTATCATTAAAAACAATCTTGTAATTTAAAGGCATTTTTAACGGACTTCGAAAAAAGGACGAGGTTCTCAATAAATTCATAGGAATCTTTTTTGTAAAACAAGCTACTGTTAATATGACGCAACATGGTGATAATTCTTAAGCAACTAAATTTGTGATATGTCTACTCATTGCCAGCTTCTAATAAGTGTATCAACTTCATCTATAAAATAATATCAACGTACTCTAATTTCATAGAGTCACCGTTATTTTTATACTTTAGCATAAGTAATTGATGAGTGAATCTACTATATTTGAACATAAAATTTCCTTAATATTGTCATCAAATAATGGTCAATAAAAGCTATAATTTCATGTATTCGCCTATCTATTTATAATGTTACCATAAGTAATTGACTATGGATGGTATTTAAAAGTACTTCAATTTATTCCCATTTCATTTACCTAATTTTGTCTGTGTTCCACCAAATATACTGAATGTGCACCAAAATATGTTCATTAAAATATGTCATAACGAGGTGTAATAAAAAAAATCTACCTAAGCAGGGTCGACGAAGCCCCGCTTCGCGGGGCTTCTATTTCTGTGTACAAGGTTTAAAGGAACCTAACCAAACCGAACTTCGGGGTGTCCCTGAAATCTTGCTAAAGCGAGTTTTAGATTTGGTGCACATTCAGTATATTTGGTGTACAAAAAGAATTATTGATGCGCATTTAAATTTTATCCAGAAGAATACGAGCACTCCTTAATCGTGTCATTAATGTAAACAAATACACGTGAACTCGTTGCTGCACGCACCGAATAGAGCTCGCTCATTGGTGCAAATGGCCGGTCGCGCCCCTCTGATTCCCAACGAGCGTCAGGTACACTCCCGCGCTTGTGTTGCAAACTTTCACGAAAAAAGAATATGATTTATTAATTTAGTTGTTGAATGAAAAACTTTGATTGCTAATTTTGAGGCTGGATTTTGATTTTATTAGCAGACAGATGTTGAATCTCTATAAAAAACTTTTTCAAAAAAAAATGTAACCGACTTCAAAACAACCACAAAAAAAGTTCAAAATAACCTACAAAAATCTTTTCTTTCGAAAGTCGGTGACTTTCTTTTTTATTTCATTGACTTTTTGTCACCGACTTTCGAAAGAAAATATTTTTGTAGGTTATTTTGAACTTTTTTTGTGGTTGTTTTGAAGTCGGTTACATTTTTTTTTGAAAAAGTTTTTTATTTTATCCTTTTCAGTTTCACTATTCAACCCAAATTATTGTCAAATACATAATTTTCTTACATGTGCACTAAAATTTTGTAATCCGTAGCACCGGTAATAACAACGCCCATGTATAAAAACTAAAAACTACTGCACCAAACTTAATGAAAATTTTTTGGGACCAAATGGCAGATAAACTGTATCGAACAAAAAAAGAATCATTGAAATCCGACCAGAAACCTCGGAGTAATCGGTGTGTAGACAAAGTTGAAACTTTTTAGGTTTTTGTTGATTTATGTTGATTTTTCAAAAAGTGCTGGTCCGATTTCGATAAAATTTTAATGGGACCATTCCAGAAGTATATCCTATCCAACAAAAAAAGAATTTTTCAAATCGGTTGTTAAACGACGGAGTTATGCCCGAACAAACATAAAAAAAAAAAAAAAAAAAAATACAAACATTCGAATTGAGAACCTCCTCCTTTTAGAAGTCGGTTAAAAATATATAAAGTAGCTCACTTACAACATTAGTCGCTGAGTTATCAAATCAGAAGTAAATATATTTATCGGTAGCTCGGAGTCATATTAATTTACGCTCGTAAATTGACGCTGGTTTCTTGATATTTTGTTGGAATAGTAAAGATGATGAATTAATATAATTGAAGCTGTTCTATTAACTCGTCGCTCACATATAAAAAAAGACGCTAGGTTGCAGGTGCTAAAGAAAACTTTTGTTGCCGCACATATAATTTCCCCATAAAAATAATGTTCGTCGTAGACGATGGTGGATGATATCTATCCATCGAAATAGAACTTTTTTCATCGAACGAATCAATAGAACGGCATTTTCGATGATCTAAAGTTCTAAACGAACGTCTTTCTCCTCCAGGCGCTCGGCGAGTACTGAGCGTCGGAGCAGAATGTAAACACGCACTGCCGCTAGCGCTGCCGGTCCTTTGACTTCCGCACAAAAAAACCGCCTTTTTGGGGAGCACCGGGCAGCGCGAGTGGCAATGGCAGTGGCATGAGAAGTATCGCGTTTACACACTCGTCCTGCCCACTTCCCTGCCCATTTCCCTGCTCACTACGGCTGAATGTAAATGCGGTATATGAATTTTTACACAATCTCACAACTAAAGCGCATTTCACACAGAGAGCGGGCGCGGGTCGGGCGCGGGTCGGGCGCGTTTCGGTGTACGGGCACGACCCACCCCGCGCCCGACCCGCGCACGCTTTCAGTGTGAAGTGTTCCATTTAAATACAAAGAACTAGACCCGCCGTACTCCCGCCCCGACCCGCACCCGACCCGCGCCCGCTCTCTGTGTGAAATGCGCTTAAATATTACTACTTCCGAGTTAAGCCGCGCTTGCCGAGGTTGGTCTGTGGATGGGTGACCATCTGTCATATAGCGAGTTTCCTCCGTGTCTCGGAAAGCACGTAAAGCCGTTGGTCCCGGCTGTCATTTGTAGATCTTTGACAGTCGTTACTATTAGTCAGCTCTAACAGTCTGACAACCAGTCTTACCATGGGGTATGTATTACCTAGTTACTGTGTTGTGGAGGTCTGATAGTCAGTCGCTCCATGTAAAATACTGATATTTAGCTGCATCTGGTTCGACTGGAAGCCGACCACAATATAGTTGGGAAAACGCAGGCAGATGATGTTTACAAGTGGGTGTAATTAACCTGAAATGTATTAATTGATTATTATTATTATTTACAGGCCCGCCACGTCCCCCTCTCCCGGCGAACGCAGCGAACTGCTCGCTAGAAGTAAAGAAAGTACCGCGAGGACTGAACGACATCACTCACTTGAACAATCACTTCTGCAAGTTTGGGAAGATTGTTAATATACAGGTAAATATAAAATCATTGTTTTACTGTCAGAGATGTTGCGAATATTCGCATTCGCATCCGCATCCGCATATATTCGCAGATTTTTTGACATTCGCATCCGCATATACACACATCAAAAGTGTCTAGGGATCAAGCATTTTTATGCGGATTTCTTGAGATTGAGATGTGGCTTTGTAATAAATTTATGATTTTATAAATTTATATGGATCCTTTTTGGTGCATTTCATAATTTGAATCAGGAACTGTAAATCAAATTCGAGTAAAAGATGAAAATCAGCTGTCAATATTTTCCCTATAAAAACATACAACGCATTGAAGACATTATTAGTGCTACTGTTTCCCTACTACTAATTAAAACCAACGTTATTATGGAGCGGCGACGTCATTTAAGCAGGGAAGAAATGCTCAGAGCCGTGGGAATGATAGAAGCTGGTTCCCGGCAACGTACTGTGGCTTTAGCTCTGAATACAAGTCAGAGTGTTATCAGTCGACTTTGGACACGTTACCGAAGCACTGGTACCGTGGCTGAGCGCCATGGAGGACGGTATCGCTGCACCACACGGAGACAAGACCGATACATTCAAATCTTAACTCGAAGAGCTCCAACAATAACCGCCATGATGTTAGCCGTGAGGCTTCATCACTCTTCAGGGAACTTAATTAGCGACCAAACAGTCAGAAACCGCTTGCATGAAGTGAACCTTCATTCCCGAAGACCGCTACGGGTACCACCTATAGCAATGCACAATCGTAGGATTAATATTGTTACGAGCTGGGTATTGGGATAAATTAATTAAAACCAATTAAAACCAAATAAACTTTAA
This sequence comes from Agrotis clavis, assembly GCA_954870645.1. NCBI lineage: Eukaryota > Metazoa > Arthropoda > Insecta > Lepidoptera > Noctuidae > Agrotis > Agrotis clavis. The sequence continues at coordinate 9,445,023 of OX940945.1, forward strand.
TCACACACGAATCACAAACTAAAATAAACACTTAACACTACTCAACACTTAAACACTTATACACACTCTTAATCACACGTAAAAGTCACTTAGAGATCGCTTGTTCACTTCGAGTCGCCTCGATCGTAGTCAAAACCAGACTGTCTCAGGTTGGTGATCGACGCCCTTTTTATACCCCGGCCGGACCCACTAGATGTTTCTAGAAGGTGGTCGAATGTTCTGGAAACATCCATGGACTTCGACATAGACCCATACCTTCTGGAACATTCCAGAACCATCTCGAAACATCTAGAACAGGGTAGAATTTTCTAGAAACTTCTCGACCCATCTTTTGTCGAGAACCTTGTGGAACTTTCGAGAAGCTTATAGATAGGTCTCGCAATTCGACCGACGTAACAATATCAATATATCAATGGGCTCTTGAACACAGAAATTGGGCAGAAGAACAATGGCGTTTCGTGTGCTTTTCTGATGAGTCTCGTTTTGGTATGAGACCGGATACAAGACGTATACGACACTGGAGAACCCCTGGACGCCAACAGCGATTAAAATCCTGCCAGGAAGTCCATCCTTATAGTGGTGGAACCATCATGGTATGGGCGGGTATTTGGATCGGCGGTAGAACTGAGTTGATTTGGATCAGAGGCAACCTCAACGCTCAAATTTATGCTGAGACGATTGTATCAGACGTCATCGCAAGTGCAGATCGGTCCCTTATTTCAGTTAATGCATGATAATGCACGACCGCACACCGCAAGAGTTGTAAGACAGACTCTCGCCGCAGCTAACATCAATGTCCTGCCCTGGCCTGCTCAGTCGCCAGACTTGAACCCGATTGAGCATGCATGGGATATGCTACAGAGAAGAGCTCTGCCGAATATGGAGGGTATCCAGTCGCAAGAAGACCTTTTTTTGTTGTTGCAACGAACATGGGCGGCCATTCCACAGCGTGATTTGGATGAACTCATTTTGAGTATGCCAAACCGATGTTCTTGTGTTGTTAGTGTTCGCGGTAGAAACACGGATTATTAATTGTTTAAGTTACCCAATAAAATTTTAAAGAAAACTGTTATTTCAGTCTTTTTTTCGAACTTTAATGTTAGTGGTTCAAATGTCAAAAATCCCTTTATTAGGAAAATGGCAAATTTCTTTATGAATGCAAAGGTGACTTGGTTTATCGTTACTGTGACAAACGATAACACTTTATTTGATGAATCCTTAAAGAACATTTTAATTAATATCAATCAGGAGAAAAGTTATTGCAAAAATATATGTTGATCCCTAGACACTTTTGATGTGTGTATGTTCATGCGAATATTATGCGAAAACGAACGAGTGAAATATACCTTTTTAAAATCTCCTTCTTCTACACTTTTCATTCATTCTAATCTGGCCGTCTTCCTCTCCATTCATCTTTTATTCATTCATTCATCATCAATAATAACATTCATCAATAATAATCAATATTAATGTTCATCAAATCAATCACAAACATCAATCATACAAATTACCATGCTAAGATAAACGTGTTTCATTCTGCTTTTCTTTCACTGACTGACTCTCTTAGAGCCAAGAAGTAAAAAAAGCTGTAATATAAAAATTTAAACCTATGTTATGAAGTTCGATCATTTTAAAGTGTTTTTATCAAACGTGATTGATTTTAAACTGAATATTCGCTTTCGCATTCGCGAATATTGGAATGAATATCCGCATTCGCATTCGCGAATGTCAAAAATCGAACATTCGCAACATCACTAATGGGTATATACGTCTATTAATTTAACAAATATTAAGAAGTAGCTGTTGCCAGCGGCTCCGCCCGCTACAAATCGAAAATGCTAGCAGAAATAGTAAATTTAAGTTTTTCTGATTCCCATCTTCTTTTTCCCCTAGGTGTGTTACGATGGCGACCCAGAAGCAGCCCTCATCACGTTCAGCAATCCCACGGAAGCGAACGTGGCTTACAAGAGTACGGAGGCCGTGCTCAACAACAGATTTATCAAGGTCTTCTGGCATAACCCTGAGGTGAGTTATTTATCTAGGAGACGTACGGAAATACGTCAGTGGTACACGGTTCGGCACGCCGCAAGCCCCTCTTTGAGGAGTGGCTGGAGAGACGTCACGGCGTCCTGACCTGTGGGATGACGCAGGTGCTCACCGGACACGGGTTTCGGGAGGTACCTGGTGTCTGATGAGGAGGGAAGAAACGTCTGGGTGTAACATAGTCCATTTATCGAGGGTTAATATAGGCTTTAATACATCACGCTTTGACTTATAGAAACCGACCAGCGAGAGTAAACGGTAGCGTATATAATACATTACACACATACACTAGCGCCATCTATGAAGTGACGGAGAAACTAAAGTGTAAAATGTCTACATCGCGCAATCAAAGCTAACGGTGAACTTAAAAGACATAGAAAATTCCGACTAATAATGTCGGGCAGAAAGCCCACCAGACACAACACCCGTCTGGTCGGAAGGTACCTTTTCACCGGGGTATCGAGGAACTTTACTCTCTGTTCCTCCTACCCCCAAAAACCACGGGAAATAGCTATATCATATAATTTTTCCTTTCTTTTCACCAACAGAACAAACAAGAGAACATGGCGCCAGGCGGTCAGCTCGCAAACAAGCAGACGGACAGACAGAACTCACAGCATCCCATGTCACACAACAAGGTGCTCATCAACAGAGATAACATTAAGGCGACCGCCGACAACAACGCCAAACAACTACAGGAGAAGGTAAGGGAACTCATAATAACTGGGAAAAAGCAGAGTTTGTTGCTCTAATGTGTTACAGAAAACATTAAAACACGTTTCTAAAACATGTTACAGAAATATGTTGCTAAAACACCTAAACATGATTTTAAAACATGTATTCAAATCAATAACATACTGGTCGCGGGACTAACGAGTAAGGCCCGGTATCGTCCAAAGCGGAGAGAAGAGATGTGTTTGAATACCCAATCAGATGAACGATAACAGCAAAACAAGTGACGCCGAAGCTAAGCGGAGAGGAGATGTGGATTTTTGATTGGTTATTACTATGGGCCTTACTGTGCCCCGGAATGTAAAGGGCTACTGAAGGACACCGTGGATTTTAGTCAGTACAAGGCTGACAGTCCCTCCCGCCCTGCCCGGGGTGGAGTTATTGGTACTAGTGGAAGTTTTATTTGATGACTACACCATGTTTAAAAAAAAACATACTGATTTGAAAACATGTTTTAAAACCCTGTTTCCATGTTGCTAAATCATCAAACGTTGTTTTAAAACACTGTAACATATTTCTAAAACATGTTCAACAAACACGTTACAAAACCCTCAAAACATGTTATCAAAATGTTACTGAAACATGCTGTTAAAAACCGAAATAATTTAAGAAGAGTATCTCTTCTAAAACTAAAAAAAATACTCATAATTGTTCATATTTCACAGCAAGAAAAAGAGAAAGAGAAGGAGCTAGCGAACGGACAAGAGCCGAAGAAGGAGATCGTGAAACAGTCGATCACAAAGAGTAAACAAGTGATGGAGATGCACAAGAGAGCGCAGGCGTTGTTGGAGACGCAGCTGCAACAACAGATGTTGTTGATACAACGGCTTGAGTCGGGTAAGTCTTACTTTAGTCTACAAAAGATAAAATCGTCACAGTCGTAGAACAAAGACGGTTCTGTAAATCAGTAACTTTACAGTACGGCGCTTTAAAGTTTTCTAATGGAGTTTAAGGGTATATTTTAGAAACCGCTGATCCGCTAAGCTTGAAATTTGGACATTTTGTTCTGTTTCTGAACTTTTATAATCTGACCAACAAGATAAATTCCTAAAATGGCTAAATTTTATAAAATATCATTGTTTTATGAAAACTTGTGTGTCGTATGTTATCATACGTCGTTGTTTTGCGGATTTTTCTCGTAATTACATGACGCAAAGTGGTTTCCGTCGTTGTTCTAGGAAAATCTGCACAAAGAAATTAATATTATGGGACATGCAATATAGCCTAAGAGTTAAATAAAAATAAGCTAACGTAATAATTAGTGCAAAGCGAAGGCCACGCGCAACCTTACTCAGAACATGGGCGGAACTAACAATCCGACAGGCGCTCATGGGCGTAAGCGGGGCGCGGGGGGTAGGGGGCAGCGTAGTACATGGGCGAATAGAATATTACGTCATTTTACTGCGTTAATAAATCAAATCCGTCAGTATTCCTAGTCAGTATCTGAGTTATTTTAAATAATATTAAAAAAAAAGAGCTATTGGCTAATAAAGCACGGCATAACAGCTCATTTTACGTAAAAAAGCAAAAATTGAAAATAATCAAAACCGTCGTTGTTCTACGACTACGACGAAATATTTAGCCGATTGTCTCCTTCTTTAAAAAGAGACTGCAGGAGGAAGGTGAAGGAGTAATGCTAGCGAAGGAGGAGGCGGAATGTTTTAGGCGTCGGATGTCGCGAGGTGATTTCCGGTTATTGCGGACGGCGAGTAATGGGTAGCTCGTCGTCCGATCAGGAACCATGTCCGGGTTGGTTTTATTAATTAATTTTTGCCACTAACTTCCGAAATATATGTTATTTTTTTTTTGTGGTGGTTTATGAAGGCGGCTCGTTTTTCTTTTCAAAAAGTTTTTATTTTACCCATTTATATTCAAACATCCAACCCAATAATAGAAATTGCTTATAAAATAATAATAATATTCCACAACTATCACACAACGCCATCTAGTCCCAAGCTAAGCAGAGCTTGTGTTATGGGTGGGTCCATATTGGCTCACCTAAAGTTGTTTACCCGAAATTGTTCTTCCTAACGATTTGTAATCCGAATGATCACTCTTCCTAAAATTTTTCATCCTAAAGTTTTCATTCATAATTTTTGTAGTGCTACCGGCGATGTTCATAACACTCATGTTTCCGAAAATTGTTATCAATAATATCGTTATTGTAAATATATTTAAACTCCTACTGTTTTTAATCATAACGTTTTTGTTCCTAAACATTATTACGATAGTATTTTTAGTTCGTCATTTTACGGGATTTAGTAAAACTAAATCCAGTAAAATGTCAGAAAAGTCGACGGAGCACCGCTTCGCGGTGCTCCTACTTCTGGGTGGTTTAAAAAAAAATAACCACGAAGGGGATGGCGGGGTCTTTCAGACCCCGCCATCCCCTTCTAACCTAACTTGTCCGAGTCGGGGTGCCCCCAGTCGTTTGGTCAGAGTGTCGTATTGGGGGCACTATGAAAAAAATACTTTGAAAATTTTCGCGACAAATTTCGAGGTAGCGGTCGCCGGTCGCTACCGCGGCACCGATCGCTTCGCTCGCTCGGCTCGCGCGTAGCTGGTCACAGTTCTAACCTAACCTAACCTAACCTATGGATATCTTTTCAGGTACACACCGCTATAAATAAAATTAAAAAAGACGCTTTAACTAATAAAAACAAAAAACTAATTCATATAATTCGTGAGTGCGAAGCAAGCACTTCCTCAAGTATACGTGCTAATAATTATGCCAACAAAATAAAAAGAAATGTAAACAAAAAAGATATGACTTTGAATAATAGTGTAAAAGAAGATTATGTTGAGAAAATATAGGAAAACAAATGATAGTATAATAGATGTTTATTGCTACAGATATTATGAAGTCGAATGATTCGGAATTATGAAAATTAGTGACGGAGCAATTAGGAGTTGTGATCATTAGGATTAAAAATGTTAGGAATACAATTTTCGGGTTTCCAATGATCGGAGTTTAAATTTTAGGTGAACTTTGGCGCGCCCGTTATGGGTACTAGAAAACTGATAAACATACTTCAATAGTTCCTCATCTAAAGACATAATAAAGACCAAAAACAGTAATTTTAATTTCATAATTCAATTTTAATTTGCATAACATAGCGCTCTGTGTAACAAACATAATATCTGTCAATAATTACCTATGTTAACAAATAAAGGCTATTCTATTCTATATTTCTAAATACATACATATTGTAGATAAATTACACCCAGACACAGATCAAATGATCGTGCTCATCACACAAACATTTGTCCTGGGTGGGAATCGAACCCACGACCTCCGGCATAGCAGTCAGGGTCACTAACCGCTAGACCAACAGGCCTGTCAAATAAAAACTACTGAACCCAACCAAAACAATTATGGGAGACATCTAAATGGGACTAAATGACAGCGTAGTAGATAGATATACTGCGTCGAACAAAAAAAAGAATGTTCAATATCAGTACACCATAAAGACAGCTGAATTGAGAACCTTCTTTTTGAAGTCGGTTATAAAAAGGGTAAAAGGTTTTTTTGATCCACAGGCAATGTCACCGGTCCTCAACGCGCAGCATTGTTGGAAGCAATCAACTCCGCTCAGGAGGGGATCGAGAAATTACGGAAAGAGCTTGTAGCGTACAACGGAACGCTAAAACAGATGCAGGTATGTTTGCTTTTTAGTATTTTGTATGTTGCATGTTAGTGGAATAAGAAAATGTATTAGGAAAGGAATTCAAAAATTGAAGTATTATGTTAGTCTAAAGTTTGAGTGTACTACGGTAGTTCGACAAACTGATATGCGATGAATGGTAGTGCGACTCACTATACTTCGAATGCACGGTTGTGCGACACGGTGAAGTTCGACATTGCTCTAGTGCCGCATGTAGAATTTTGTTTTATAGTCTACATAATAGCAGTTGAAAAATATCTCACGGGAAGATAAAATCGGCATAAAACTATTCTGTGTTAATCCACGTTATATAGTTTTCGCGTGAAAGAGTATCACACATCCATCCATCCAGACAAACTTTCACGTTTACAATGTGGTAAAATCATCAAATGAGTCCTCCCACCCAGGGCAGGGCGGGATGGACTGTCAGACTCGTACTGACTAAAATCCACGGTGTCCTTCAATAACCATTTACGTTCCGGGGTCACGGTAATTCGTTAGTCCCGCGACCAAAATATTAGTAAAATAGTAAAATTACGTTATACTGGCTAATTCGACGGAGTCCCGCTTAGCGGGGTTCCTATTACTGGGCGTTTTAAAAAATAACAACGAAGGCAATTCACAGTACAGTTTTGTCGCACAAGCAAGCATAATATGAATCGCACATCAGTTTTTCGAACTACCGTATTGTATCTGAAAAAATTGGCGATAAAGAAAAGGGTAGAAAAATGAATAATAATAATTATTCTCATTCATTTTTATGATCGTTAAGAACGTCCCGTAATTTTCGTCAAATATGCTGAAAGCATTCTCAATTTGTCTAATATTTTTGTCAAATACGTCGATTAAATTATCAAACATGTCAGTAAAATGATTGTCAAACGGCAGGACGAGTCGGTTGCGAGGAATATGTCCCGTCTGCAGCTTCAGGTACCGAGCAGTTGCGTTTCGCATGGCGTGCACTATTTATTACGCGTTTATTTGTGATATTCAGCTAAAAATATTTAGAAATTGACTGACAAAGGAATAGTTTTCTTTGGCGCTGATAACGATGATATTTTGATCCTAATGGCGGTGGTAGGACTAAACATGACGGCATGTTTAGCGCAGTGACTGAGCGATCGGCTACTGTGCAGCGATCGGCTACTGTGCAGCGTTCGTTACTGTTGCGGGTTCGATCCACGCACGTTGTTCCGGGTCTGGGTATTTGTGTATGTGAGTTTCTATGTTTGTAAACACACCCACGACACAAGAAATTCCTAGCACACTAGAAATCTAGGAATCCCTTTGGGAGCAACGTTTCAGAAAAGAAAACTGAATGTCCTGTCTCGCAACAGTAACTTAACGAGTAACTTTCTCTAAAAAATTACAAATTATGAATCAAATAACTGCCTATGTAGGATTTTAGCTGAAATATTCAAAAGAACCATCTAACTTTGAAGATATTTTATCGATGAATCAACCGATGAACAATCTGCACTGTAAAATGGTTCTTATTTTAAACGCTTCAAACATTATTATGACAAAACACTCAGCATTTGTGTATGGGTTGCATCTTGACTATCATTTCTTCATTATTTTCATGAAGATGGGTTTGTTTCCTTTGTGTACACTTGTTTCTTCCATTTGTCTCTGCAAGTTATCTATACCATAGCGGCACTTTTAAGTTTTAAAACTAGAATCAGTCCCATTAATTATTTTAAACGCATTAACGCATGCGACGCGCATCGTAAAGATGATTTTTTTGAGGAAAGAAAATTTTTAGATTGCAAGTGGGATTCGAACCCGCGTCACATGCGTCATGCGCCGAAAGAAAATTATTCTTTCTTTCCTCAAAAAATCATCTTTACGATGCGCGTCGCATGCGTTAATGCGTTTAAAATAATTAATAAGTATGGTAGTTGCTATCTCATTATACAACATTGATTTGGCTGTAATGTCAACGTGTTGGGTGGAAGTTAGTTAAACACTAATCCAAGAGATGGCGCTACGCTACCGAAAAGCGTAAAACGAGGAATAGAGAATTTCAGCTTGCAGGTGTGGGTTGCAATAGCCTAGTTGGTTAAGGCGTCTGGAGTACCTATCCAGAAGACGCGGGTTCGAATCCCACTTGCAATCTAAAAATTATCTTTCCTCAAAAAATCATCTTTAGAATCAGTCCCTCCCTACAGCCAATAAACGCCGATAAACGTAAACGCGACCACGGACCGGAAGACGCAACATAGGCCTCCCACTAGGTGGACCGACGACATCGTAAGAGTCGAAGGCAACCGATGGATGCAAGTGGAGGATTGTCGTTCGGCGTGGCGGTCTAAGGGGGAGGCCTATGTTCAGCAGTGGACGTCTTCCGGCAGTGGATGACATGGAAACAATAATAACCTAATTCGCGAGCAATCTTTTACCACCAGATTAATTATTCTTACGACATATACTATAGAAGCACTTTTATAGCGGAATGATCCTATGTCAATTTTTTTTGTTTGCATTAATTATGCCACTTATTTCTGTTTTTTTTTTTAATTAAAATAAAGTCTCTGTTCACTTTAGCAATTTAAGAGAATGATAAATCTACGTTATGATAATATTAAGATCACGTTATTTTTTTAAGAAGCTCGTAACTATCAACAAAGTCCATTTATTAGCAAGAATAGGTGTATTACCGATATTTTAAATCACAACTGCAGTCACTTTGTGTCAAATGAAAGCGACAAAATTCACAATTGATTCAATTGAGACTATTATATTGTTTTGGAAGTGAAAATTTTTTTAGCGGGTTTGTACACTTTTTCTCGAGCTTCTAACTGAGATTAACGATTGTCAAAGATCTACACACGACAGCCGTGACCAACGCGCGGCTTAACTTTAAAGATCATCACACCTAAAATAAGTAATTAAAAAGGTTACAGGTTGTGTTGCATATTAAACTTGCCACACGTCATTCCCGAGAGTCCCGAGTTGTTTCACATCTCTGTCACATCGCGCGCTGCGATCTATTTGATAGTCAACACCACCGAATGAGCACATAGCGAATACATCTTGGTACTTTACGCATGGCGTGATGCGACGCCACTCGACCGAATACAACTACAAGTGAAAATCAACCTTGCCACTAAGAAATAAAGATGCAATTCGATTGACTTGTCGTCGTCGTGGCGATCGTGTTTTGTTTTTCATTTACCCGTTGATAACAACGTGTTTTATGTCATATGTCGTAGTGGTAAGGTTGATTTTCACTTGTAATTGGAATCTGTCGAATTGTAATCGCGTCACGCCATGTGTAAAGTCCCTTAAGCGAAAAGTAGTATCACGCATGCGTACCGCAACTCGTTCTTTCTATTGTCATTCACAAAGTACTGTACAAAATTGTTTATCACATTGGTCATTGTATGTATGACATGATATACATCATTATGTATGTTGGTGAGTCATTACTAATAGTATGTTAACGCTAGTGTTGTATAATGCCATTATATCGTATAGTTTTGTGTAAATAATATGAAAAAGTGTGAATATGGATGGATTGCAATTTTACTACGGGCCAACTTTAAATAGTCTATTTTACTATAGAATAAGAAATACACTTCTCATCAAAAAAATCGAAACACTTTCGTTTTTATTGTTTTTGTCCTAATTTTTTACAAAAGAGAATTAATTCCATGAAAAAAAAACATTACTGTGTAGCTGGCAGTTTGGTCATTACAGTAAGAAGAAAAAAATCAAAATTCGAAATAATTTCATTTGTTTATCCTATAAATGAAATTAATCACTGTTTTGAGACAAATGTGTATTTAGGGTTGGAGTACGTTTCTCGTTTAAAAACTAAAAATTAGCGCTTGTCTTTAAACTTTCTGTTTCTTATTTCATTTACTGTGACTTTGGGACGTCTGAAAAAACTTTTTTTTCTAAAACATATGGATACTTCGCCCGCAGAAGCCGCCCAAGTGGTGGCATTGCTGGATTCTGGACTTAGTCAGCGTGTTGTGGCTGCAAGATTGCATCTAAGCTTATCATCTGTTCATAGAGTCTACAAACGCTATCGGGAGACTGGTTCGTTCACGCGCCGTTCAGGATCTGGCAGGAATCGGGTCACTTCTGAGCGAGATGATCGATTTATTGTAACAACTTCTTTACGAAATCGACGCCTTAACGCTTTTCAACTGCAGCAGCAGCTTCGCGTTGTACGAAGAGTAGCTGTAAGTGACTCTACAATAAGAAGAAGGTTGAAGGAACGCGGATTGGCACCGCATAAGCCAGCGAATGGGCCGAAATTAACTGCAGACCATCGAAGAGCGCGCCTTAACTTTGCACGCGAGCACCTAACTTGGTCATACCTTCAGTGGAGCAAAGTACTGTTTTCTGATGAGTGTAAAATTATGCTGTATGGTAACGACGGAAGGAACAAGGTCTACAGAAGAGATGGAGAACGCTTTGCACAATGCTGCATTGAAGAAAAGGTCAGCTATGGTGGCGGTTCGTGGACGGTTTGGGGAGGAATCAGCGCCGACGGTAAGACAGAACTTGCCTTTGTGTCTGGGCCACGGCTGCCTGCACTAAACTCTCATCGGTACATCGAACAGTGTCTTGAACCTCATGTGATGCCCTATGCACATTTTATTGGCAACGACTTCATATTCATGCACGACAATGCTAGAGCTCAAACCGCGGGCGTCGTACGAGATTATCTTACCGAAGTCGGTATCTCCATTATGGTATGGCCAGCAAGAAGCCCGGTCATGAATCCCATTGAACATCTATGGGATGAATTAAAGAGACGAATTCGAGCAAGAGATCCAGCCCCAGAAACACTTAGCCAGCTGCAAAATGCAATCCAAGAGGAATGGGATAATATACCACAACATGTGATCGTGACTCTCATCCGATCGATGAAGAACCGTATGGAAGCAGTAATAAGAGCTCGCGGAGGGAATACAAGTTATTAAATAAACGTTTCTTACATTTTTTTTTCATTTACGCGTGTTGTTTTACCCATTTCCTTCATATTCCATACAGGGTAAAAATTACTCATTATACAAAATACGAAACCTATGAAGACTTAATTTGAATTTAGAACATTAACATTAAGATATAAAAACCTCATACTACTCCCTATTAAATGACATTTTACATTTATTCCTAAATATACACATTTTTCTGATAATCCTTATCAAATCATAAACTGCGAGGTGTTTCGATTTTTTTGATGAGAAGTGTATAATATAGGATTATCAAAAAATATTTCAGCCTATAAAGTTCCCACTGCTGGGACACAGGCCTCCTCTCTGTGAGAGGGAGTGGGCCATTATCCACCACGCGGGTCCAGTGCGGGTTGGTGGATGTCACATGTCTTCGAATTTTTGGTTCTAGGACATGCCGGTTTCCTCACGATGTTTTCCTTTACCGTTTTGAGAACAGTAGTGATGAAATAAATTACACAACGACGATATAATACTAGACTCCGCATGCACGATCTAAGGAACAAAAATTATTCTGTCAACTCGCTGAGGTACTACGTAAGCGAGGGGGACGGGGTACTGTTTTGTGATTGGCTAACTCAAGGTCTGTTCTGTCTCAACGTATGTTTACGGCTTACAGGATTGGTCGAAATGAGACGAATATAAGACTTTTTTGCCTAATGTGTTGACAGACATCGGTCGCCTGTTATTACGAGTCTACTATTATACCGTCGTTGAAATTACATAAAGTAATGCGCCTGGCGGGGTTCGAACCCACGACCTACAACTCGAAAGTCGGGACCGATACCACTGGGCCGCCACTGCTAAAAAAAATATTTGACTCGTATTATTTATTTTAAAACTTTTTTTTTAACGCTTCTAAAAATTACAAAAAGTTATGACGTCACGAATATCTAGGCGTTTAATCTTTATCAATATACAAAGATTTAAAAAAAAAGTGTCCATTTTTGTTCAATATTCTAACTGAAGGAGTAAAGATTTTCAATTTATTTATTCAATAAAATACCGTTTTGGATGTTATCTTACTAATATTTATAAATGCGATTTTTACCTAAATATAACTATCAGTCCATATTCACACTTAAAATGGTTGTGTCCGTTTGTGTAAATGGTAATTAAAAAGTTGTGTAAATTAGTGTAATATCTAATGTTAGTTTTAAAAGTGTGTATTTTTGTGACGACTAATCATTGCTTTGTTAAAATGTATCTAGCTTTGTATCTTAGCAATTAGTTACTTATTATATCTGGCCTATTAAAAAACATAACTATAGCGAATGTAGGTTTAATATAACGTACAACTCTGACTATCCCTTCGGGGATTACAAGCGTGATTTTTATGTTTTAGACCAACATAAATGAGCTCGAAGAAATCATTAACACTTCGTCTTTTGCAAATTTTTTAAAAACTTAAAATTAAAAAGAAAATAACTGTAAAAAATATAATTTACTTCTATAAAAATCTAAATGACAAAATTTTCTCGCGTGGTAGAATACTAGAATCGATGCCAACATTTTATTCGTAAATTCTTTGGCCCTAGCCCACGCTTCTCCACAGCTGGGCAAAGGGATCCCCCAAGCTTTTTCTAGAGCAAAATAACTCGATTCAGTATTATTATTTTTTTAAATTAAGCTTTCCATTATTTGTCAGAGGACGCAATTTTATTTATTTACATGACAAAGGGGTTAGTTTCAGTAAGGAGTTATCCTTGCTCCGCAGCCATCTTGAAAAAAGCGGGTATAGATGATATTTATTAGCCAAAAGCGTAAGTTCGTAAAGAAAAAAAATATACTATTTTTTTTTTCGGATAATTTGGATTTTTTCAGGCAATTAATCAATTGACACAGAGTAACTGCAGTTTCTTTGATAGTATTATTAGATATGATAGATAATTATGTTTAATTCTTCTAAACATGTCATTGTCCATTTATCTTCATATAGGATGCTGGGTCCATTTTATGTGAACGTCCTATCTCATGCATTATTATCTCATTTGGATTGGTTGTAAATTATTAGCGTCTTGTCCATTTAAAATTTCAATTATTTTTAAAATGTTTTCGAATTTTGCTCTTTATTAGGTACACGCGTCATTAAATACAAAATTGGACGAAGACATTCAAATGCTTCCTTTTACGTGAGCCCGCTACTGTCTACATTGCATTTTGAGGCATGCCAAATAAAGTTCATTATTCAATGTGCTTTGGAACCTACATACTTTACTCAACGTCAATTTAGTTAGGTTTCATATGAAAAATAAACTTTAAACCTATTAAATTACAGTTCTAATTCCTATGAAAGACTGTAATACAACTTTTCAAACTAATATAAACTCTTTATCAATACAAATAGCACTTATTTTTGTATATCCATCATGGACAAGACGCAACACTCTCGACCACATATTATATGTTTCATTTATTTACTTCAAAAGCCTTGTACATAGCTTTAACTGGGCTTCAACTCTGTTTTGTTAGCAGGCCAAGAAGCCGAAGACCAAAGAGGAGGCGCAGAAGGAGATCCTGGATGCTGAACTGGATCTGTTCAATAAGCAGCAGGTATGTGATATATTATGCGGCGAAATTAACGGCTCGCCTCTTACGAAGCAGTCATGTTAGCGAAGGAGGAGGCGGGACGCGTGTTGGAGAAGACAGCGTCCAGCTCACGACCTAGCAGACGCGGGAGACGCCCGCCGGCTAGGTCGTAGGACGTCGCGAGGCGGCTTCCCGCCACCGTAGGCGAAAGCATGTGGATGGCGACTAATGGGTGACTCGCCGTCCGATAATGGACCATGCCCGGATCGACGGCGAGTCGTGTTCCACGCGCGCCTCAAAGAGCTGTTAGTATAATGACGCGGCTTCCTTTGAGGGCCAAAGCCTGCTGGAGCCGCGGGACTAACGAGCTAACGTGACCCTGCGATGTTTGGAGACTTTGTAGAATAAATTCTTACTTTAATAAAAATTGCTAATAAAAAAAGGGTGCTAATTAAGGCAGCTTCTTTAAAATGTCATTCTCGTCTGCAAATATATTTAGTTGTCTAATGAATTAATAGGTCAGCGACAAACTTTTAGCGTCTAATAAATGGTTTATAAGCGACCATATATTGTAAAACAAGCTACTGTTAATATGACGCAACATGGTGATAATTCTTAAGCAACTAAATTTGTGATATGTCTACTCATTGCCAGCTTCTAATAAGTGTATCAACTTCATCTATAAAATAATATCAACGTACTCTAATTTCATAGAGTCACCGTTATATTTACCTAATTTTGTCTGTGTTCCACCAAAATATGTTCATTAAAATATGTCATAACGAGGTGTAATAAAAAAAATCTACCTAAGCAGGGTCGACGAAGCCCCGCTTCGCGAGGCTTCTATTTCTGTGTACAAGGTTTAAAGGAACCTAACCAAACCGAACTTCGGGGTGTCCCTGAAATCTTGCTAAAGCGAGTTTTAGATTTGGTACTGATTTGGTACAATATATAAAGTAGCTCACTTACAACATTAGTCGCTGAGTTATCAAATCAGAAGTAAATATATTTATCGGTAGCTCGGAGTCATCATTAATTTACGCTCGTAAATTGACGCTGGTTTCTTGATATTTTGTTGGAATAGTAAAGATGATGAATTAATATAATTGAAGCTGTTCTATTAACTCGTCGCTCACATATAAAAAAAGACGCTAGGTTGCAGGTGCTAAAGAAAACTTTTGTTGCCGCACATATAATTTCCCATAAAAAAAGAAAAGCTAAACAATTTGTCCACAACAGGAAGGCCAAGACGTTACGGAGCTGACGAAGAAGATCGCCGAGCTTAGAAGACAGATGTCGATACAGTTCCCCTCGCATAGCATGATGAGGAGACCGCATACAAGGTAAGTTGACAATTTCTTAGAACCCTCACAATAGCCGTTTATTATATTTTCTAGGTAACCCCATTGTGTTTCATAATAGTGAAATAAGAGGTTGAGGTAAATTAAAACTAGAATTGTACAAGGTTTTCCAAAAAGCGCGGGTAGATTTCGGTAGCCCGTGGGGGGCATTTTCTTTTGGTAACATATATCAAGAAATGTTATCATTTTTTTATTATTCAGTTATTGATGCCAAATCACCATACATGACGGGACCCCCCTTTAGAGGGCCAACGCCTGCAGCGTAAAGGGCTATTGAAGTACACCGTGGATTTTAGTCAGTACACGTCTGACAGTCTCTCCCGCCTTGCCCTGGGTGAGAGGACTCATTTGATGATTTTACCACTATAAAAAAAAAGAAAAAAATCACCATCACCACCGGCCAAGAAGCTTGAAATTATAAAACTTTAACGTTTTCTTCGAACCGTCACAGCCGCCGTTGACTGCTATAAAACAATAACTAATGTTTTATGGACCTAATTGAATAAATGACACATTCCTAAAATAATAATAATAATATTCCACAACTATTACACAACGCCATCTAGTCCCAAGTTAAGCAGAGCTTGTGTTATGGGTACTAGACAACTGATAAACGTACTTATATATTTCTAAATACAAACATATTATAGATAAAATAAGCGCACACACAGGTCAAATAAGAATTTTGTTAATACCTTGCCCACAGATTTTATTACATCAAATAAAAAAAAATCAACATCTACCCGTGCTTATTGGAAACTCTGTATATTTGGAAATATCGTATTTTTTTGTACCGTCAAATTGATTGGACGAAAACAATGTATGAGCTCTATAAACCGAATAGAAAATTTTATTTTGGTTAACAACTTTATTTCAAACATAAAAACTGGTTGTTTGAACTAATTGTTAATAAAATATTGTTAACTTTTCAAGCTATCGTATTGTGAAGAGGAAAATTAGGTGAGATGATAGATATTTATTCAATATTAATTTGAACTATGTAATATTAATTTATGTTTTTTTTTTTATGTTAATAGAACTCTAGGATAAATTAAGAAGTGTTTGTCGGTTGATTTAAAAACTCTACTTTAGCAATGTTTCTAATAGAATTGCGATAAGATTATTCTTTATCAATCATCTACTCCATTGCTTGAGCAATAGACTAGAATATTCCATTTTATGAATAGACCCCTTTAGCAACATCACACCTCAACTATACCCCTTTAAAAAACGGGTAGTAGGACAATAGTAGAAGACATAAATTAAATTGCCTTTTGTAGGTTTCAGTATGATTTAAAAGTTTGAGCAAATACGTAAACACTTTTTTATCACATTGCTAAGGTTTTTCTTGTGTTGAAAATGTTTAAAAAAGTTGAAATAAATAACGCATTAATTAAATATATTTAAATGACAAAGTTAATTATGTCGATATTTCGGTTGATTTGCCTGATGACCTGTGTAGAGCAAGCCACGCGTCTAGAAACAACCGCAAATACTAATTTAAACCAATACCGCCTTACCACAAAAAGATAAATATCTGTTGACCGCTTGTCAAAAAAAAAATTAACTGCAAAACTTTCCATATATCAACGTGAAATCACGACGTTAACAGTTTTTTTAGACAAGTTTTCAACATGTTTATCTTTTTTGTGGTAAGACGGAATGATTTTAGAAACCCATGATATCCACGCAAAATACGCGCATATGACGTGGAGTTGCGGATACCAGCCCGTTATACAATACAACCCATGATGTTATTGTCTTCCCAAATGTTTTCGACCCATCACAAATGTCTTTTTACCATAAATTTTCCCCACCCACAGAGGAGGCAGATTCAACACAGCGACCCGCTTCACCCGCGGCGGCATCGCCCACAAGACGTTCAGTGTGAACCAGTCGGTGGATCACCGGCCGCGCGCGCTGCTCATCTCGGGCTTCGAGGCTGACGAGTTGGATGCTCTCGTCGCGCATTTCTCGGTAAGTTATATGATACCTAGGTACCTTGCCCTGTTACGCGTATTAGAGAACTATCCTGTCATTTGGAACGCATTGTTTTCAACTTCAGATGCGTTTCAAATGGTGGAACTGAGATTAGTGGCTTTTAGAAATTGCACTTTAGAGTCAAATTAAACAAAATCAAGTCAGAACTTGCCAAAATTCGCATTGAGCTGAAAATTTGCAGAGGTGCTAAGTACATCATTATAAATAAAATGTCAAAAATCTCCTTCGATCCCATTTCTGCAAAAACAAAACTAAGGTATTTTGCCGTTTTTCGTAAGTAAACGGTAGGTTTGACGAAAGTTGAAATAATAATATGAAAATAACATCAACAAGGACCGGCAACCTGAACGCTCACTTGCTTTTTGAATCTCTGGAACAGCCAGACGAGACTGGGGTCTTTAGTTTTTCAAGAATTTCAAGCATTTTAAGTACCATTTTTTGTTGCAGCAATACGGCGAGGTGATAAGCAAGGAAGTGGAGCTTTCAGTTCCTCAATTAGTACTACAGTACAAGTCCAGACTGCACGCCGAACACGCGGCCGCGAACGGGAAGCACTACAATGACAGGACGCTATCAGTGAGTGGTTATATTATTAGATGTCGTATGATTTTGAATAACCCCTTTTAGGGTAGGAATTCCGAAAAATCTTTTAACACTTTTCGCCTTACCACAAAAAGATATATTTCTGTTGAACGTTTGCCTAAAAAAAGTGTAACTACAAAACGACCCTCATATCAACGTGAAATTTCGTTTTGACGTTAACCACAAATACTTTCAAACGTCTGTTGAACACTTGTCTAAAAAAATGTCAGATTATGACAACGACGATATAATACTAGACTCCGCATGCACGATCTAAGGAACAAAAACTATTCTGCCAACTCGCTGAGGTACTACGTAAGCGAGGGGGACGGGGTACTGCGTTGTGATTGGCTAACTCAAGGTCTGTTCTGTCTCAACGTATATTTACGGCTCACAGGAGTGGTCAAAATGAGACGGATATAAGATCGGTCGCCTGTTATTAGGAGTCTAGTATTATATCGTCGTTGGATTATGACGTTGAAATAAGGTCCGTTTTGCAGTCACATTTTTTTTAGACAAGTGTTCAACAGATGTTTAAGTTTTTGTAGTAAGGCTGTAAGTGTTCAACAGATGTTTAAGTATCTTTCTAGTGGTAAGACGGTAAAGGTTCTTTTGGTTAATAAATGTACATTCGACGTTTCAAGTAAATCGGATAGAATTTAAGTTCATTTTGATATTAACTTTCATTCCATTTTTAACCTCCATAGGCGATAAATTTCAAAATTTCGTTAAAAAGAAAAAAACGTAGTAATTGTGCAGGAAAAGTTTAAAAATGTTCACGCACATCTGGATACTTTTGTGCGACTCGTTAAATTGCTAAATTCGTTCAGTGAAAATATTCGCTCTCAATTGTGCTTACTGTGCGCTAACAAAAGTTACCCCCTACTTTGCCGGTGGACACGGAGGCTAAACGAGATACCAGCTTAGTACGCGCACTACTGAAGTGCGCGTACAAATGTGCTTCACACTATTTTGGTGGAATCGTACCATTACGCATGGCATAATTGTAAATTTTAATGTTTAATGTGATGTGGCTGTAATTATTCAAAATAAATAACATCTAAAGAAGAGTTTCTAAGTAGAAAAACCATACAAATAAACACTTAAAACTTGTCCAACAGATAACATGGACGGCGAATACTAACGCGAGTACTAACAGTACGCCGCGAGCCGCGCCTGAAGCACGCCCCGCACGGAACGGAGACTCACGAGATGATAAGGACGAGGTGAGGATTTCAAAAGTGTACCCAAATTATTATTCTTTTTTTGGCTATTCGAGTTACTCCCAAAATAATTGAAACAAGTTAGTTTAGGTTAGCTCGAATATTTTATTGCTGTAGCAAGAGAGTAGATAATAGTCAACTAAAAAAAAAAAAAAATATAGATTATAATCTAGGTATCTTTAAGGCTAATATTTTTTTTTTTGAATTTTTATTACGTAAATCATTTTGTTACGTAAATCAGAGTTGACGAAGATGTAACGCTTGGTCGCGGGACTTTTTACCGTGACCCCGGAACATAAAGGGCTATTGAAGGACACCGTGGAGTTTAGTTAGTACAAGTCTGACAGTCCCACCCGCCCTGCTCTGGGTAGGAGGACTCATTTGATGATTTTACGACGATAAAAAAAAGAAATGCAGTAAACTATTGATAAAATACTATAGTACAGTAAAATACTACAGTACTCTATTGATAAAGAACCCCGGCGTCGCGGTATTAACGAGCTACCGTGGCCCCGGAATGTAAAGGGTTATTGAAGGACACCGTGGATTTTAGTCAGTACAAGTCTGATAGTCTCCCCTGCTCTGCCCTGGGAGGACTCGTTTGATGATTTTAACACGCTAAAAAAAACATGTTAAAATTCTTCGCATCATCTACTAACTCCCTCTTTTCTCCCTCCAGACGCCAGCCGACCTCCCAGAGGACACGCTCCTCCGCTTCGACGAGGAGGAGGAAGAGGACGCAGACGAGGACCGCTCCTGGAGACGTTGACGTACGTGCGCCTAGCGTGAGCCCTCGCCGTGCACGCTGATGTAACATACGACTTTAGACTTACTTTACTTACGTTTAGAGACGAAATTGGCATGTCAAAGAAAAACGTTTAGAGGCGAAATTTGCTTGAAACTTGTGCGTCCAATTTCGTTTCTATGCGCTATCTCTGTAACACAGGATTATAGACGCTGATGTAACATACGACTTAAGACTTACTTTACTTACGTTTAGAGACGAAATTGGCGTGTGAAAGAAAGTGGTGCGTTCAATTTCGTTACTATCGCTATCTCTGTTACGGTCCGTTCGTGAGTTTGGTTTAAGCTGCGGGCGACGTGGATAATACATTAATAACTTTGTTAGTACGCGAATTTGGTACTCGTGAAGTCTCGTGGCGTGCTTCAAACACCGTCCTGCGCTAAGCTACCGCTCATAGCGGCAAGTTCGTGAACGGTCCGTTACACAGGATTATAGACTTAGTTTATAGGAAGTAAAACTGGTGAAAATCCTTTGAAAAAAAAACGCTGTTTTTACTCCAGTTTTGTTTGTATGCGTTATACTGTATTACACAGGATATTAGGCTTTATTCTTACTAATTGTAGAAGCGAAATAGGCGAAATTCCTTTGACGAAATTACGTTGGACCTTTCTCTTAGTACGTGTAGGAGCAAATTAAACCCTAATCCGTTGAAAAAGAGTCTCTTTTTTAACGCATTTTGTGTCAGAAGCGTACGGTACAACTAGTTTCGCTTTAAAATCCGGTAAAGTACATTTCACGGTCAAAAAAAGAATCTAGGTGAAATATTATGAAGCGTATTCTTCGACTACTAAAGCTTCTACACCCTTCTTTACCTAACAAATAGATAATATATATTTATATGAAATAATACTTCAGCAACAGCCGCCATTTAGATTTAACATTCCGTGTGGAAGTTCGCTTGCGTTCGGTCTGTGCAAAGACATTAAACTAAATACGAGCAATAGACGGGACATCACGAAGAAAGTCGCTCAGTCTAGTAGTCGCGTTGCTATGCAACAACGCTAGATTGTGCTACTGACACACGGCATCAATAATTTTGTATGACAATTTTCCCAATGCCCGCTCTATAGGTTCTTTTAAATCTCTTTGGGTCTGTGCTATAATTTCTATCGTTGTTGAGTTTGTTACAGTTTTGTTTTTGTGTTCTGTGTTGTTATTGTTACTTCATTTGTTGCTTGTAAAGAAGCATGGAACCAGAAGCTGGAACATCTACTGGTGAAACCAGTAAACGCCGTCGTCGTCCAAACATATTCCAACCTCAAGAAGGTTCGGAATCGATACCGTTCACATCGCCGCCAGCAAATTAAACCCTAATCCGTTGAAAAAGAGTCTCTTTTTTAACGCATTTTGTGTCAGAAGCGTACGGTACAACTAGTTTCGCTTTAAAATCCGGTAAAGTACATTTCACGGTCAAAAAAAGAATCTAGGTGAAATATTATGAAGCGTATTCTTCGACTACTAAAGCTTCTACACCCTTCTTTACCTAACAAATAGATAATATATATTTATATGAAATAATACTTCGTTTAAAAGGGAGTCTTCTAAAAAACGAGTAAATTATAACAAAGGCTAAACTTCTAAGTTTAATTTCTTCCTTTGATTAATTTCTAATCTACGGCTATCAACGAACTATGAAATTATCTAGTAGTACACTTAATTATGACGAAAATATACCTTTTTACCTTTAGACCCCACCCTCATGATTTTTTTAGGTAGAAAACAACAACGATATAATACTAGACTCCTAATAACAGGCGACCGATGTCTGTCAACACATTAGGCAAAAAAGTCTTATATCCGTCTCATTTCGACCAATCCTGTGAGCCGTAAACATACGTTGAGACAGAACAGACCTTGAGTTAGCCAATCACAACGCACTACCCCGTCCCCCTCGCTTACGTAGTACCTCAGCGAGTTGACAGAATAGTTTTTTTCCTTAGATCGTGCATGCGGAGTCTAGTATTATATCGTCGTTGGTAGAAAAAGATCATCAAATGAGTCCTCCCATCCTTTGAGGAGCGAAAAGGACTGTCAGACTTGTACTGACTAAAATCCACGGTGTCCTTCAATAGCCCTTTACGTTTCGGGCCACGCTAACCGGATAGTCTCGCGATCCCGGCAGGCAACCAGTGTTTGGCTGGCAAGTTTTTTGTGGCAGAAAAAAAATCCCTCTAATAATCTATAAAATTATACGTATGGTGCGTCCATAATGTCCTTTTATATTTAATAAAAAATCTTAAAATACGGCATAATGGACTTAACTTACCGAAATAATAATAACTAAATACTGCTTTAAAATGTTATACACCAAATTAGACTTTATAACAAGCGATATAAAATTTTTCTTACTGATTTTTTCATATATTTTTTCTTGATAATGTGAATAATAAAATTATGCCATCGGTAACAATCTCGATTTAAGAGTTGGGGTCGGGGATTTGTATCAAAACAATGTAAATTGAAAACATGGTGAGGAAATTGGCTATGTCCTTAAACCATAATTTAGAAGACATTTGACATCTACCTGCGGGGTTATTGCGTTCAAATGATGATAACTTGCTCTGGTGACCATCACATAGGCTGTCAAAACGTAAATTTCGTATTGGCTTTGGCATTTGCAATGAAACTGATAAATGTAAATGTTCCCTAAAATCAACTATTCTAACGCTCTTGCGGAACTTCTCAACTTAGCCTCATAACAGGTATCAAGCCATCCAAGTTCAGTGGACAACCGCTGGTCAGTGACTATCAAGTTAGCCAATAGCCCTGTAGATCTTCCTGGCTATATTTGATCGGCTTATTGGATATAGGCGAAGAACCAGTTCCTATCATGGAGCGACTGCGTATCTGGCCTCCAACAAATCACTGGGTTATAATAGCACAATTTTTAGAATATCAGGCTTCTGAAAACCCTTATCGACTGCAAATTATATGCTGGAGTTGCTTGACGTGCTTGTTACGTAAATAGAAGTCTCAGATCATCCATCGATGACTTGACCTCGACTACATTTGCTTTACCTTATAGGCCGACATATGCGGCTACATCAAGTTGGCCCTCTAAGGTGGTTTTTTCATACTAGGGATAGAAGAATTATTTCTATAGTATGTGCCATTTAACACGGCAAAAGCGGTCATTGCTCCGACTTTCATCCCGATATCTCAATATTAGCGATACTTCCTCTTCACCCGTACAAATCTGTCGCAAACAGTCGCAAAACTGACATTGCTTGAGTCTCATAATACATAAAAAATTACCATAAAAACAACACAATGCACAACCCAAAATAATAGAAAATCTAGCAAACGTACCCTACGAAATATTTTTTTTTAAAGATTGTATTTTCGTTTTTACACAAGTTTATCACACTGAGACAATTTAACAAAAGTAAATATATTATTACGCATCATATAATTTTGCATTAACCTATAATACAATACTGAGTAAATATAAAGTTAGTGCATATTGTATGGATATAAGTGTATTAATATTCTTTTGATATCAGGATGGTAAAAACACCTTATTTTTCCTAAAATAAATTACAAAAACTATTTCATCACAGAAAATGCTAATTTTGATCTTATGTCGTTTTTGTTTTACGAGGTCATCGCGTCAGGGGTGCAGCACCCCCGGCAACAGCCGCCATTTAGATTTAACATTCCGTGTGGAAGTTCGCTTGCGTTCGGTCTGTGCAAAGACATTAAACTAAATACGAGCAATAGACGGGACATCACGAAGAAAGTCGCTCAGTCTAGTAGTCGCGTTGCTATGCAACAACGCTAGATTGTGCTACTGACACACGGCATCAATAATTTTGTATGACAATTTTCCCAATGCCCGCTCTATAGGTTCTTTTAAATCTCTTTGGGTCTGTGCTATAATTTCTATCGTTGTTGAGTTTGTTACAGTTTTGTTTTTGTGTTCTGTGTTGTTATTGTTACTTCATTTGTTGCTTGTAAAGAAGCATGGAACCAGAAGCTGGAACATCTACTGGTGAAACCAGTAAACGCCGTCGTCGTCCAAACATATTCCAACCTCAAGAAGGTTCGGAATCGATACCGTTCACATCGCCGCCAGCAAAAAGACAGAAGACGATTCTCACCAGCGGAGAACGTCTTATGATTATTAATATTTTTAAATATGTCCAAAACACAAAGCCCGAGGATAAATATTTAACTAACCATGATCTTGTCAAACGTACGTCAGAAATATGTGGGGTTAGTGAGAGATCGATATATCGGGTATTACGTGAATACAGAAATACTCATAAAATAACGCAACCTGAAGGTAAAAGGAGTAGACCAAACGTTCTCCAAAAAGTTGATGATTTTGATAAATCGGCAATTACTAAAACTTTTGGAAAAAAAAAAAAAAGATTTTTCATACAAAATGAGAAAATGATCGAGCAGTATGAAAAATCATCTTTTTTTTCCAAAAGTTTTTGAACAAACATTGTTCAGTAACATGGGCTGAGTTACTCCACGAGAGGTTTTGCGCTATTAACGTTACACGTTGTATATACATAATTATAAACATTTGATTATTTTCACATTTTTTTATGATGATTCTTTCACAGTCCAGGCTGTCGTTTGTGGAATGCATTGCTTGTATCAGTAAGACAAGCCAAGTCACTGGTTTCTTTTAAAAGCTTAGTCTTAAATCATTTCCTTTCTCTCTAATAATACATATTTATATTTATGTATGTATGTGTATTTTATTTTATTATTAATGTTTGTGTGTATTGTATTTATATTATCGGTTATCTATTATTTGATGTGCATCACTGTCTACCCTCATTTTTTTTTAAGGTTCTTCAAGTCCATCATAATTGTCTGGAAGATATCGATATTAGCGATAAGACCGCCGTTGTACCCTTAGTATTAAAAAACTTTTTTTTTAAAGTACCGACTTCAAAAACAAATACAAAAAAGTGTAAAATAACTTTTCTTTCGGAAGTCGGTGGATTTTTTTATGTCATTGACTATTGCCACCGACTTCCGAAAGAAAAGTTATTTTACACTTTTTTGTATTTGTTTTTGAAGTCGGTACTTTTTTTTTAAAAGTTTTTATTTTACCCTTTTTAGTGTTCAGACATTCAACAAAAATCTTCGTATAATCGGCAACTTTAGAAATTTATATCCAAGCGAGCAACAAAAACGGATCTATGCGGGCAACGTCACAAGACATCCATTATTATTGTATGTTAAAACCTTCCCTAGACTGTAATAAACATTTTTCCGTAAACCGCATGAAAATCGGTTCAGACAAACGCGAGATAATCGTGAACAAACATACAATCGACTTTGAAAATCTACTATGATCCGCGCGCGGACGAAAATACATATGACGGGAAAAGGGCCGTTACCTATCACTACATCCATTAAATCCGTCACACACAGTGGAACATTTTTTACGTCACGCGTAAATTTATAAGCACACAATTTGATTTCTAGAAATAAAAAATAATAATTTTGAATTAGAGCAACACAAGATTCACAACCCCTGTATGTCAAGCAGGCTGGTACCACGATACTGTAGCGATAGAAGCAACTATCGCTTATTAGTAGTTTTAGGTAACAATAAGTGTCATTATCGCTTAGTGATGAAAAACTTGGTAGGAGGGAGTGAATGACCTCTATTGCCATGTTAAATGGTACATACTATATCTATAAAAAGTCAAAACCAGAGACAGTTTGAATGTCGAGAAAGGCTGTAGGTAAATGAATGTCAAAGCCAATTCGCATTATTAGAATGAAAAATCATGAGAAAAATCAGTAATTAAAAAACTTACACTAAACTAACTATACTCCAAGATAAATTAAGACATATATAGGCTTTCTAAAGCGCTTTAAATATGTGAAATAAAAGTCTTCCAGCCAACTGGCTCGGGGATATAAAGTTCAAATTTAGCCAGACCTAGTCGACAATTAGAAACTTTAATAGTAAAGGAGAATCGCTTTATCTGAGGTCCGGCCCGTTCGTTAGGTGTAAGCCGAGATCGGTGCGGCGGGCGGTGCGAAATAAGACATTAATTACTTTGTAAGTACGCAAATTTGGTACTAGCGACGCCTCGTGTCGTGTTTCAAACATTTCATCTTACCGCCGTCCCCTGCTAAGTAATCGCTCATAGCGGAAAGGGCCGTAAGGCTAGGCTATACAGAAAGAGGAGCGGAAATCAGAAGCTAATTTACTTACGACGCTCTGCTTTTTGGATAGTACAGGGTCGAAATATTCGTGTTATCGCTATATCAAAATATTTGTCTTTTACCAACTATATTGGGGTCGGCTTCCAGTTTAACCGGATGCGGAATATCAGTATTTTACATGAAGCGACTGCCTATCGGACCTCCACAACCCAGTAACTGGGTAATACGTTACCCCATGGTAAGACTAGTTGTCAGACTTTAAAGCTTCTGACTAATAGTAACGACTGTCAAATATCTACAAATATTGTCAATATCATAATTATTTGTAGAATATTCAATTTGTAACTTTGTTCTAGTCAGAATTTTAGTTTAGTGAATAAACCACAAAAATTGAGCTTCAGAGTCAACAACCACTCACAGAAGTATTGATTCAATTTAAAATTACAAGTCTTTTGATTCCGAAAAACAAGTTCTCAGTAAAATGGATTTCATTTTTTTCTTCTATTAAAAGTACGAATATATGTGAAGCATAAACATATTACATTAGAATTTAAAGACTTTAAAGCTGGTTGACCGGTAACTCTAGTCACCACGAGCAGTTGAGCGTTTCTTGTAAGCTCTGGTTACCAGTGTCTTACGACAATGGGGATGGCAACTGGGAAACGAATGGCGCTAGTATAGCTAGTTCCAAGCATCGTCATTGATTCAAATGTTATAGGTACTTCAAAATAGTACTACCTCATTGATCGGATTAGGACTTAGCTATGGTCGCGCCATCTACAATTAGCTTTGACCAGCCTTCCCCATTGGTTATTTTACGAAGATTGAAAGACGTGGGAAGGGACTTTGTAGTAAAGATATAGTGATAACACGAATATTGACCAAGTCTTTGACGAGTACCTCAGATCTTAGTTGTATTGGATATGAATTAGAAGACGTGTAGGCAAAGAGCTGGTGATCGTTTTATATAAATATTATTGTTTTTATATTGAGTGTTTTTAAAAGACAAGAAAAACACAAAAAAGGTTTATTTTTATTATTTGATAGGTTTGCGTTTGACCACTAACTCGCCTGATGGTAAGTGAAGACGTGGTCGACGATGAAGCACGCTTGCCTAGAAGTAACCTGTTCACTCTTGACTTGAAGACCACAAGGTTATAGCTATATAATGGAAACATAGACACCGGTAAATAATTTATTTATATATTTTTCATAGAATAACTGCTTATCTGACCTCTATAATTCAGTACTGGATAATACGATACCCCTTTGGTATCAATTTTGTTGGCGTAGCTTTCAAAATTAAAACGCTCAATATATAAATAATTTACTTTGAAAATTATAAAACGGTCTCTAGCTTCTGAACTATAAAAACCGCGGAGCGGTATATCATAAGAAGTTTTTTCTAGAAGTATACATAATTATTTATTATTATTGCAAAGGATTTTTTTTCTTTTTCGTTATCTATAAAATCTATAAGGACCCTTAAATCAAGGCTTTTGTCAAGGACTTAACACACTGTATCGTTGGAAATCGTTGTTATATTTTAGCTAATAATGTGGTTTTTATATAATTATGGAGGTTGTTATATAAGTTTAAAATACGCGTGAGGTAGATGTATGGTATTAGCCCAAATATAGTTGAGAGAAAATATATTTATATCATATATTATTATTTATAAACATGATTAAAAAATATGCACGGTTTGAGGTTTCTTAAACCTGGAATAAATACTAAAAGCAACATACAAGACACGATTTGTTACTATACAGTGTGTATAGCCCTTAACTCCTATACAAATTGGAGCTTCAATAATGTTACATAATTTTAAATTTTTTATTAATAAATTATATAGTTTTTAATTTTATTATTATATTAGTCTTAAGACTGACATATTTTGGAAAATATTGGAACATGCGCACGCGTTTAAAGCAATAATCACTTTAAAATTATTGAACATTGAAAATCGTTTACATGTTTTTAGCGTTATGTTACTAATTACTACTGGAATCATGAAATCAGACAGTCAAATGATTAGTTAAAACAAGAATTTAGTCCCTACTTGACACTGCAAACATGTAAATTGATATTTCTAGTCGTCGTCGTCTTAAAGCAAGAGTAATTCCAGTGTGGGAAAAAGACAGCTATACAAGTCGTCTAGCGCCATCTCGTTCACACACTGGAATTATTCTCACTTTAAACGTTATGATAGGCCACAAAGTCTAAAAGATTTCAATGTTTTTCAAAATGTGTTTTAATTAGTTAAGGTTTGTTTTTAGTTTTATTTGTCTCGTTTTACTAATATAATGTTTTTTTTTTGCTCTGCGGTTAGGCATGGATGTAAGGGTGAGCTATGGACTGGGAAGTGTACCTTTTGATGTATTTTATGGCCTTTGGTAAAACTTAACACACTGGTGAAAACCTTACAATTGTGACATAATTATGTTAGGAAAGATTCACTAAAAATAAATCTTCAATTCGGGGCACACTTTCGGGAAATGCCGTTAATTTTCTCGGTAATAGACTTGAATCGTCATACAAACAGAAAGACAAACATCTTTTGAACACTTGTCTAAAAATTGTCAACGTCAAAACGACATTTCATGATTTAAGACATAATTTTCGTTGATTTAAGGGTCGTTTTGCAGTTACACTTTTGTAGACAAGCGTTCAACAGATGTTTATCTTTTGTAGTAAGGTAGTAAATGTACGTGTCCATCATCGCGGTAGTTAACGGAATATTCCGTTAGCGTGACCCAAATAAGACATCTTCGTATACATATACTGGTGAAAGTTTTATATACATCACACTTGTTATTTATAAAGAAAAGAATAGCAACATAATTATTGTAGTTCACACGGGTGAAAAACCTTACAAATGTGATGAAGTTTCATTCGGAACACTCGTTTAACAAATACGCGGTGAGGTGACTATGAAAGCTGCCTAAGATAAAACGTAAAGTACACGTAAATTAGTCTTACGTCTTTACATTTTTTTTTATTACTTGAAATGAGCTTATTCTTGACTCTAGTCCAGGTCAAAGGTGACTGAGACAAAGTCGACGATGGAGCGAGCTTACCTAGAAAAAGCCTGTTAGAAAAAGCCACTCGTAACTTTGAAGAGATTCGGGTTGTATGCTTTCGGGAACATAAAAGCAGGTATTTAGTTAATGATTATCGAGTCTTTCTATTATTTTGGCAATGTAAGCCCTCTAGAAATATTTATTCCAGAAATATAGGGTAAAATTCTCAGTCCATAGCTCATCTTAAAGGCGATCGCTTGGAAGTTAATCATAGCTGTTAATCGCTAGATTTTTCGTTCTATTTTTATTCTTTTTGTAAATAAAATAATGTTTGATCCTAGTTTTAAGGCGTGTTCGCTCGTTCACTCGATCTAAAACAGGGGATAGAATATTGAAATTTGGGAACCAAGATATATGTGAATGGAATTTTGACGCTTATGTAAATTTTATTAGGGTAGAATTTTGTTTAGATTGATTCTTGAAATGACATTGTGTGAGATTTATCTGAAACTTTTTTTGATGAAACTGGTTTTAGTTTTTATAAGTAATTATTAGCTAAATTCTAAGTGGCTATATTCGATTTTAGTTATAAATTATTAATGAATTAGGTACTTATTGTCAAGTTAGTGTCTTTTTTTAATAATGTCAAAATGCTTCCGTAAAGTACTTGCAAAGCAATAAATATAATCGAGTGGACGAGCGTAGCAAATAATGTACATACTAGTTATAAAACAGACTTGTAAAAAAAGAACATTTACAATGAAAAAAATAAATGAGTCGCGCCGTTGAAAAAATTTCAAAATGGCGGTGAAAAAATATATTTTCTAAGTTACAATGACAGCGGCTAGATTGTAACACAAGAAAAAAGAGACTTGTGATCACATGGTTTAAGTTTGTTTTTGTAAAAAAGAGAAGAGATACGGCCGCCAAAAAATAAAAATGGTTCAATGTTTCTATAACAGAAAGTCAAAAACGTCAAAAACGTCTCAAAGATCGAAAGATCGAATTTTCTTTCAGCGGAAGAAGAGACTGAAGTTTCTTGGAAGACTTGAAGATCCAAACAAGAGAACAGAGGCAAGCCAATTTGATGCGGAACTTTTTATGAGAATAGTGCCGTTTTTGAGCTCTTAAGGCTTATTTTGCATTGCTGTGGATTTTTGTAACAAAACTACTAAGCATTTCAGCCTATTACCGTCCACTGCTGGACATAGGCCTCCTCCAAAAAGCGTCAGAATCTCTGATCTATCTAATCCTTTGGTTGCCCTTTGCATTCCATGGCCGCGGTACCCTATATAGACAGTACCATTGACAGACCTTGTTACCTGGCTTTGCAGTTGTTTTCATTTAGCACTTGGCCTTTTGGCTTTTTTCATCTGTTCATAGAATTTTTTTTGACAATGTCGTACAAAAAATCTATTCAATTTCGTTCCATGGCTTTGCAAATTGAGCCTTAAGAACCGAGAAAAGGCTTTATTTTCATAAAAAGTTCTTTATTACTGACTTTCGAACTACGCACAGTTGCCAAAGAATGAAGAAACTATCAAGCATCGAAGAAATGATGAAGAACATCCAAGATTTCAAGACTAGAAGCCTTCGGGATTAATAAAAAAGAAAAGTGTACTTTATTTCAAATACCTTCCTACATACCTAAATCTTGAATACCCAAATTTTCCGGTACAATCAGAGAGAGTTACCTGAACGATTTCCCTAATAAATTAGACCCTCTTCAGTTACGGATCCAATATTAGGTCAGCTTTACGCCTCATCCACATTCATACATCTGGTCATATAAGCACGCCGATTGCTAGTACTACGCACCGGTCTTTCTGAAGCACTTCACCAATAAGGTCAGTGTAGGTCTTCCTAGGGAGTCCCTTCCCGGCCTTACCACTCTCCTCTGCCTTCTAAATTCACCACAGTTCTGCGTGCACGCTTCTCACATGAAAAACGGCTCCGACACAGAATGTCCACTTCTCAAAATGTCCACTGGTCGCAAAATGTCTCTTTCGCAGAATGTCCACTTCGCAAAATGTCTCTTTCGCAGAATGTCCACTTCGCAAAATGTCCCTTTCGCATATTGTCCCCTTTTTATTTCTGACTTACAAAATATCATAATTGAATTCATTTTAGCAATAAGCTTTCACACATCATGTTTGACGTGTGTTTATTTGTATCGATATGGGTACCTATTAAAAAAAATATATGTATAGGTAGTACAAATCACATTCATTTCTTTGCATAATCTCACTACACGGGTGGCAACACTGAACGCTCAACCACACACACAGGCAAGTACGCGCAGGCCGGGCTTGCACAGGCAAAACTGGTGAAGCATGTGCGCGTGGTAGACCCGTTTGTCGCCTTTCACTCATCCTCTCAACATGACCGAACCATCAGAATTATTGAGCTGTCAGACTTGTACTGACTGAAATCCACGGTGTCCTTCAATAGCCCTTTATGTTTCAGGGTCACGGTTACCTATCTAGACATCTGACATTCCGAGACCATTGTGTACTCATGCAAGTTTAAAATGTTTGTTAACCCGGAGAAAAACAATTCCTAGTGTAAAACTCAGGAATAATGGCGTGGTAAATAATTGTAGACGGTATAAATGCAATCGGTTATATTTCCTTGCTTTAACAAAAATATCAGAATCTCATGGTAGGCACAACTCGTATTTTTCATGGCTGACGGCTGTCCGACAGGCAAACATAAAGTTACATGCTCTGTGGCAGCAACTGTCACATCATTTTCTGTAAATAAGACTCTTTGGTCACATCCTCTCACAAGATCAGGCCTGATCTCGTGGAAGGATGTGACGGCATGGCTAGCGGCTTAGCAGGCTTGCTAAAAGGCGTTTGGCATTGGCTGGCTGGCTGGCTGGCTGGCAGGGTGGCTGGCTAGCGGGCTGGCTGGCTGCCTGCGGTTAACTGGCTATGGCGGTCCGGCCAAGGCTTGGCTGCAGAGGCGATATCTGGCTAGGCGTTACATTATAGCTGGCTCCTGTTAACTGCCTATGGCTGACTGGTCAAGGCTGATCTGCAGAGGCGCTATCTTGCAAAGCGTGCGTTACACTAGTGAGGGAAAATGAAAAAAAAAAGTTTGACTACACGATGGCTCAGTGGCTGAGCAGTTGGACTGCTGCGCCTGCGTGTCGCGGGTTCGATTCCCGCACGGAGGAAATATTTATGTACAAGTAGCTGTTCCGGGTCTGGGTGTTTGTGTATGTGAGTTTATATGTTTGTAAACGCACCCACGATACAAGAGAAATTCCTAGTGTGGGGTAAAGTTTAAAAAAAGACCTTTGATTCTCTTTGAGACTGTTCTCCATCCAGCTAACAAAATGTATTTTTTTTTCATCATCATCATCATCATCTCAGCCATAGGACGTCCACTGCTGAACATAGGCCTCCCCTTTTGATCACCACACATACTGGTTGGAAGCGACCTGCATCCAGCGTCTTCCGGCGACCTTTATAAGGTCGTCTGTCCACCTTGTTGGTGGACGTCCTACGCTGCGCTTGCTAGTCCGTGGTCTCCACTCTATTACTTTTCGATCCCATCGACCATCTGCTCTGCGAGCAATATGGCCTGCCCATTGCCACTTCAGCTTGCTAATCCGGTGGGCTATATTGGTGACTTTAGTTCGTCTACGGATCTCCTCATTTCGGATTCGATCACGTAGAGAAACCCTACACCTAAACCTAGCATAGCCCTCTCCATAGCTCGTTGAGCGACTTTGAGCTTTGAGATGAGGCCGATAGTGAAAGACCACGTTTCGGTGCCGTTAGTCATTTATTTTTTTTGCTTCAGGTTACGATTCGACAGGTACCTGTGGATTTTATCGTCGCAAATACGTCCTAACATGATCATCATCA
Source organism: Agrotis clavis (assembly GCA_954870645.1). Taxonomy (NCBI): domain Eukaryota; kingdom Metazoa; phylum Arthropoda; class Insecta; order Lepidoptera; family Noctuidae; genus Agrotis; species Agrotis clavis. Next base: position 9,477,982 of record OX940945.1, read on the forward strand.
TCATCAGCCACCCACTGGTTTCCTTTTTTATTTCTAAATAATATTTTTTATCGTGGTTTAATCATCAAATGAGTCTTCCCACCCAGAGAGGGACGTCAGACTTGTACCGACTAAAATCCACGGTGTCCTTGGACGGTAGCTGCCCGAGTTGGTCGTTTTAAAATAAAATAAAAAGTAATCACTAATAACTTAATTTACAATAACATTTTAATAAAATAAGCAACTTTTAATCATTACAATCTACTACTTAAACAATCTTTGATATCTCAATACTACATAACTTTCTAATAAAAAAATATTTGGGATGAAAATAGAAGTAAACATAAAAGCTATGATACAATTAATTTAAACTATCATAAAAATACACAAATTGGCTTTTATGACTATTTTTTCATTTTATTATTAAATTATCTATTTTCTTCATTCATTAAGGGCGACTTTTACCAACGGTTAAACATGTTTAAAATTTTATTTAAGCACAAAATTCAATAGAATTTATAAAATAATTCAATAGAATTTTGTGCTTAAATAAAATTTTAAACATGTTTAATCGTTGGTAAAAGTCACGTACTAAGTATACTATGTAGGTACTAATATAATACTTTGGTACGAAAATAAAAATAAAAAAAAATCATTTAATGAAGACTTAAAAGTCAAAGCTCGGCTCAGACGGCGCTACCAGCGCATGATGCTATTTACTGTATGATTAACTTGACATACACTACACTACAGATAATATAACTACACATTCGAAGCTACACTATTGAACGTTGTTTACGTTATGCGCTTGTAGCGCCACTCACGGCTAAAACTCACCGTAAAGCCCCCTATTTGCACCCTCTCGAAAACATGTTTCCAATTCAAGATACTTGTATGCAAATGTGGCATTATACTTGTATACAAGTTGCTTGAATTGAAATAAAAACACAAATCTATCAGTCAAATATTATTATGTTATCAAATTTTCATTAAGTTCATTACTTGTAGCCATTTTTGTTCATTACTTGAAGCCAACCAACATGCATAAAATGCAGGTTGGTTGAAGTTGTATACAACAATATTTATTTGCAACTTGCATACAAGTAACTTGTGTAATGTGCCTTAGGGAGCATTTAAATCTTCAGGCTATATACAACTCATGTATTATAATTCTTCCTATTACTCTCAAACCAGATGACAAATGTTCTGATCTGCGTCGGTCGAAGAGTGACCACAAAGTCCATGTCATCCACCGGTTCTGAGGTCCCTCCGCCTGCGTCAGGTGACGGAGCCTCATCGTCTTTGGGCAGCATTCTGGAAAGAATAGTTTAAATTATTAATGGCTGACCTAATTTGATTGGCTATTTGACAGTATATTACAAATCTAAGGCAATGGCGCAATGCGACGCGATTCCAACTACAAGTGAAAATCAACCTTACCACTAAGAAATAAAGATGCAATTCGATTGAATTGACGTCATGGCCATCGTGTTTTGTTATTTATCTACCCACAGATAACAACGTGTTTTATGTCTTATGTCATAGTGGTAAGGTTGATTTCGTGCGAATCGCGTCGCATCGTGATGAGTAAAGTCCCTAAGTCCGTCAGTTAGATTTATCAAAAAATATTTAACCAAAACTGACGGAGATACCGACGCTTTCAAAATTGCCAATTTGTCACAAAGTACAATTTCTATTGGATTCTGATGTCACCAGCTATCTAGACACGAAACTTCACGATGCTCTTCATTCTGCCAAGGACAGAAACAGATGGCGAAGCATCGTCAAGCTGAAAGTGACTTCTTGTCGGGGAAATCACGACCTTCAGTAATGAGGAACACGACGCGAGGAGGAGTTGGCGTGAGTACTGCGACCGTGCTATCACAAGGCTGTATTTCTAGAATAGCACTATTTGTTGAATAGCACTGTTGGCATTATGTGATGTTAATATTTCAATGTTTTCTTACCTCTTTCTCCTATTATTCTCCTGTCTTCTATCAGCGGCCTCCCTCTCTATATCAAGATCTTCTTCATCAGAATAATCCTGTACATCCATGCCGCTATCTTTCCTCTTTCTCGAATGAGGTACTGAAGATTGTGCTGGAATTTCTGAAAAGAAATAAGTATTCATTAACTGTTTTATCTTCTCCTGAATGAAGATCATCATCATCTAGTCTTTTCGCAATTTGAACCGCGATGATTACAATTTCGAAAACAGCAATTATATTTCGTCGCTTCATCCTTCAGATATAAGTATACCAGGTAGTCCCTTTAACCTACAGGCAACATCGCACGTTCTTCAAAGAGTTACTAAATCGATGTTTAAATCGATTCCAAAAAAAAAAAAGTTTGACATTTCCGGTTATACCCTCTATACCGTGTCGGGTCCAACCTTGTCTCATTCCTTTTTCGTGCGAGGCAACGTGCGCATGCGTTCATGTAAAATGCCGAAGCGCAGTGCGGAAGAGTTATTAGTTCATTATGAACAGAAGATTAAGAAAATAAAAGAAAAGAAACAGCGCAAAGAGACCGAAATACCCCGACGTCGAATAAGACGTCTCATAATTGATTCATCAGACGAAGAAGATAATGCAGGTTAGTACCTACATTGTGTTTTTTATTTCTAAAAGTGAAAATTGGTGCTCGTTACACGTTTATACAAAATTAAATCGGGATTGCCTGCGAGGCAATTGCGATAACATGATCAACTGCGAGTTGATTGTGAGTCAATATTGACTAATTAGTACAAAAATGTGTAATCTTAATAGATACACGTTACGTACAAGATATTATCCGCGAGATAATATTGGCCATATACTTTTTTCAAATATTTTTTTTGTCTACCCTCATTGGCAAAAAATTAAAATACTTATTGTATTTTTAGAAAATGATGCGGGTCCATCAGAAACCTTTTGTGGTCACCTATCCCAGTCGCAGAGCGAGAATCTCACGCTTCCTGCACCACAAGAGGCCACCGCGACTGTTGAAGGAACGCCGCCAGCTTACGTCCAAGACGGAAATGTACCGGACACCTCGTCGTCCGACACCCCGGCCATCTCAGTGCCTGTCGCCACGTCGGACGCTATACCCGATGCAAGCCTGGATCCAGAGCTTTTGTCCGCTTTGGGAGCAGTTACATCCGATACCCCCGAATTTGGTGAAAATATTCACGCTTGGCCAACCTATGGACTCCTTTGTTAAAGAAAGGATTACCAAAAGAAGACAAAGATAAAATATTAAAAACTTATCTTGTGCCCGGCAATTGCAGATTACTGCAAGCACCTAAGCTCAATGCAGAAATATCCGCCGCCGTCTCCGAGCTAGTTAGAGGCCGAGACAAGAAACTTTATTACTTTCAACAGCAGCTGGGCACGGGCACTTCAGCAATCAATAAGGCAATGAACACATTGCTTACGACGGATGATAAAATATCAGCCTTGAAATATTTAAGCGATAGTTGTCGCATTTTGTCGGATTTGCATTTTACCCTGTCAAAGGACAGAATAAAATTAATTACCCCAAGTCTAGAAAAAAATTTTCTACATGTAATCCAAGATGCCGAACGTGATGAGACGTTATTTGGAACGACACTGAATGACAAAATCAAGGCTAGTAAAGCCATTGAAAAGCAAGGCTCTCAGATAAGGAAGATGGTAATGAGTCAGAAGCCCAGCGCTTCACAGCCGTCCTCAAGTCGTCCTGCTCCGCCGGGAAACTGGTCAGGACCTCCTCGTTACTCGTCGAACAGGGGGGGGCGAGGAGGTCAGAGGAAACCGTCGTCGTCGTCACAGCGGCGAACGTACCCTCCGGCTCCAACACCAGTGAAGAGTGCCAGCTACAACCAGCCGAAGACTCGTGCTCCACCTCCGCAGTAGCACAGGTACACGCAGGCAGAATTAAATTCTATCTTAATTGTTGGTCAAATATCACTAATAACGAAGTCGTACTGTCATGGATAGAACATGGCTACTCAATACCTTTTTGTAAGGAGGTGACTCAACACAGAGCACCATGCCTCTCAAACCTATCTTTAATTGAAAGCCAAGAAATGGCTAAAGCTATTCATAAATTACTCGAATTAGGAGCTATAAGTCAGTGTCTAACAGAAAATAATCAGTTCATTTCAAACACCTTTTTAGCACCAAAAGCTAATGGAGGCAAAAGGTTTATTTTAAAAGATGATGCCAGGGCTTATATGAAATCTGGTACCACCCTCCAATAGCAACATGTAATACGTCATTGGATAGGTATTTTTAAGCTGAACAAAAAATATTATGGCACCAAGTCTGAAATATTAGTCCGTTTTGAGATATGTTTGATTTAATATGGCAGTTTAAGATTATAACCAAATAATGTTTTTTTCGTAACATATTACATTTTGGTGCAGAGGAGGAGGAGGAGAAGCTCGGTTCTAAATAATGACAGCCGCACAGGTCGATCTTCCATGTCAAGCCGCGCTTGCCGAGGTCGGTTTATGGATGGGTGACCATCTATCCGAGTTTTCTCCGTGGCTCAGAAAGCACTTAAAAGCCGTTGATTACGGCTGTCATTTGTCTGTAGATCTTTGACAGTCGTTACCTACTGTAAAAGCTAGCTTTGCCGTTAACCACTTCTGCTACGAAGGTGGTTAACGGCAGGGTGAAGAGCGATTTTAAGCTTTTACGCCAAATATATTTCAACAATGCGTCAATGTCTTGTCACATTCAGTCACTACACTTAAGAGCTAGAAGGTTTTTTTTTCATGGTATAATCATCGAATGAGTCCTCCTGCCCAGTGTGGAGCAGAAGGAACTGCCAGACACGCACTGAAATCCACGGTGTCCCTTCAATAGCTCTTAACGTTCTAGGGTCACAGACCACAGTTACCTGTTTAGACAGTCTCGCGACCTCGGCAGGCGTTGGATTCCCGTCAGATTGCTGACAACTCTGAAGCTCTCGTGGAGCACGACGCGCAGTTGACCCGAGCATGGTCCATGACGGCGACTCGTCCTTTATTTGCCGTACGCATGCCCTCGACTACTGTGGTTCAAAAATCGCCTCGCGACGTCTAATACCGTAGGCGTCTCCCGCAGCGGTTGTGTCGTGAGATGGAGGCTGTCTTCTCCTTTACGTGTTCCACCTCCTCCTTCGCTAGCATCACTGCTTAGGAGGAGCAGGAGGAGGTGATTACTTTTTAATAAACGGTTGCGTCTGGCTCCGCAGTGGTGCCCCGCCCAAGCTATGCATACCTTCACTGTGGGGTCGATCGTGTGCACCTCCGGGCTATTTTCGAAATGGTTACACCCAGGCATACCTATTTCTTACCGCACTATTCGACACAGGAACCTCCCGAAAGATCCGGTGTGGACCTGCGTCTGACACTCCTCAAAGAAGGGTTTTACCGCCGCGGTTGCGGCGTTGCCAAACCTCGGTTGCGACAGTCGTACCCTCCATATCCCATGAGATTACGCCGGAGCTCTTCCCGCAGCCCCTCGACTTGTCAGGGGTAGCGGAGAGACGCCTCGCCATTGTGCCTCCGCTCCACACGCCACTTATAGTGCTGGAAGGCTTTCGCCTCTAGATCCCATTACATACGGTATGGCATCTGACCCTAGGTACCAAAGTATTGACACAAATGATGCGCACAGGTGCCTTCAGAACAACGTCGGGTCTTGTAGGTACAATACTCGTAGCTTTGAATATCATAGTTGATGTGAAATAGTAAGTATCTTAGTAATTGTACCTACTAGCTCTTGTATGATTTTACCATGTAAGAAAAACCGTCTACAGCTTGGCAAAAAACAGTAGAAAACCGGAAATCGCCACTGTGCTCTCGCAGCACTTTGAATGATTTTATTTTTACTTATTGCGTTAGTTTTATGGCACAATAATAAATCTAACAAACCTGCGTCTTTGTTTACATCAAATATCAAAGATTTTAAAACGTTGTCAGCAAACAAAGATATTAGTTCCGTTTCAAGACGTTCTGGCCAAGCTGTAGCTCTTATGTGTAGTGACTGAATTAGATATGAGCGCCGCGCCGGCGCGCCGCCGTCGCCGTGAATTCGGTCGGCGCGCCACCGCCGGAAGAAACGCGCGGCGCGCCGCCACGAAGAGTCGCAACTTGCTTTCTCGCTCGCACGCGCTTCTTGATGGCATTCGGCATTTGCTCGCTCTAGCCTCTTTGCTACACTCACTACGTGGCTTATGCCACACTCGTTAGTGCCTTTTCACACGTTCCGGTTGCCGGGTAGCCTGTGCCGGGTAGCCGGCGGCGCAGTGTATGGCATGTACTATAGCTTTCACACGTACCGGCGTAATTTGCCATACCGGCACCGGCTACCCGGCAACCGGAACGTGTGAAAAGGCACTTACAGTATACTTGCGGTAATCGAGACTTGCGCAAGTATACTGAAACGTGTTTGGGAAGATACTTGCACAAATTTCTAAGGGACGATACAACGACGTCATGTCAATCGAATTGCATTATTATTTCTTCTTTCGGCAAGGTTCATTTTCACTTGTGGTTGGAATCGATCAAATCGCGACACATCACGCCATGGTTAAAGTCCCTAACATGGTCACTGTCCTACGTTTGTGCAAGTCTCGATTTCTACAAGTATACTGGTACGTGTATAGTCAGCTCTACACAGTCAAGTGTATAAATTACCGGCCAAACCCGATTTCAGGATGAACTAGTCTGGCCTAGGCAAAACTAGTTCTTCCTTCACAAGAGAAATCGACTGAGCCCCCCTTAGCGGGGCTCCTACTTCTGGGTATCGTCAACCTTGTCTTAGTCATTCGTGACCTAGACTAGGGTCAACGGGCTCGCCGCAATCGCGGCGGTAAGATCCCTCTTTGAGGAGTGGCTGGATAGGTCCCACGGCGTCCTCACCTACCTCAAGTTGACGCAGGTCCTCACCGGACAGTGGACACGGATGCTTTGGGAGGTACCTGTGTCTGATAAGGAGGGAGGAAACGTCTGGGTGTCACCACTGCGAGGACCGCCCGGAGGACACGGTGGAACATACCATGCAGGACTGCCCCGCTTGGGCAGAGCACCAGCGTGTCCTGACGCAGGCGATATGCGACGACCTCGTCATTGGTCGCCGCCATGCTGCGGGGCGAGACGGAGTGGGAAGCAGTCGCCTCGTTCTGCGAAGCAGTCATGCTCGCGAAGGAGGTCGCGGGACGCGCGAGGGAGAACCCTCGCCCACAGCGCAGTGGTAGACGCCCATGACGGCGTCGGACGTCGCGGGACGACCTCCGGCCACCGTAGGCGCGGGCATGCGGGTGGCGAGTAATGGGAGACTTGCTGTCTGACCATGGACCATGCCCGGGTCGACAGCGCGTTGTGTTCCACGCGCGCCTAAAAGAGCTTCAGCACAATGACGGGGCCTCCCATTTAGAGGGCCAAAGCCTGCCGGGGTCGTGGGACACACTTATACCGCGACTCCGGTACACAAAGGGTTCAGTAGAATAATTGTTTCAGTATTTTATACTGAGACAATTATTGTTTTTAGTCAACGTAATCTCTAATTATAGAAGACTAAAATTGTAATTAGCAAATACGTTTCTTCATAAAACGTACCTAACAACAACATGATTTTCTTCATTTTTCTTCTTAAGAAATCTCTCCCTAATCAAAAAAAAAACTAAGGCGCACGGACAGACGCGACGCGCCGCCGCGACGCCGCCGCCGCCGTGAAAATATATAGGCCACGCCGCCGCCGCGGAATTGGCCATCGGCGCTCATATCTAGACTGAATGCGACGAGACATTGACGCATTGTTGAAATATATTTGGAGTAACAGCTTAAAATCGCTCTTCAACCTGCCGTTAACCATCTCCGTAGTGGAGGTAGTTAACGGCAAAGCGAGCTTCTATAGTTGGTAACGACTGTCAAAGATCTACAAATGACAGCCGTAATCAAAGGCTTTTAAGTGCTATCTGAGGCACGGAGAATAATCTTGCATAGATGGTCACCCATCCATAAACCGAGCTCGGCAAGCGTGGCTTGACATGGAAGGTCGACTTGTGCGGCTCCCAATAATTAGAACCGAGCTTCTCCTCCTCCTCCTCTGCACCAAAATGTAATATTTTACGAAAAAATCATTATTTGGTTATGTTTTAAACTGCTATATTAAATCAAACATATCTCAGAACGGACTCATATTTCAAACTTGGTGCCATAATATTTTTTGTTGAGCTTGAAAATACCTATCCAATGACGTATTACATGTTGCTATTGGAGGGTGGGCCCAAAAATTGCATCATCCTTTAAAGCCATTAAATAAATTCATTACGAAAGAACATTTTAAAATGGAGGATTATAGAACCGCCGCGAAACTTATTCCTCGAGACGGTTTTCTAGCCACCATTGACCTAACAGAAGCATATTTGTTAGTGCCTATTTCTATTTCTGATAGAAAATATTTGAGATTTTTTTACAAAGATCCTAATTCGGGTAGTATAAATACCTTTGAATTCACGGCGATGCCCTATGGCCTGTCGGTAGCACCCAGGGTTTTCACCAAAATCATGAAGGAGGTTATTACTCATCTTCGAAAACGGGGATATAAATCAGTAATTTTCCTTGATGATATATTATGTATTGGGGATAATTATGAAGAGTGTGTAAACAATGTATACGAAACTTTAAATTTGTTACGTTGTTTAGGTTTTGTAGTTAATTATACAAAAAGCTCATTAACTCCATCGCAATCATGCAAGTTTTTAGGCTTCATGTATAACACAGGTGAACTATCTCTTTCATTGCCGACAGATAAGCGTAATAATATTGCACAGATGGTTCACAAGTTCACTCATCTTCCAAGATGCACTATTAGAGAATTTTCTCAATTAATTGGTGTTCTGATCGCAGCTTGCCCGGCAGTTAAATATGGATATTTATACACAAAAATTTTGGAACGTCAGAAATTCTTAGCATTACAAAAATTTAACAATAATTACGATGCGAAAATCAGTCCTTCAAACATTATTTTACAAGATTTACTTTGGTGGCGCAGTAATATATTAACAATAAATAATTCAATGAGAGTTTTAAGCTACAGTAAAGAAATCTTCACAGACGCTTCAAGAACCGGGTGGGGCGCTGTCTGTAATGGTAAAAAAGTAAACGGAAGATGGAAGGCTACGGAATCAGAACACCACATTAATTATCTAGAACTTCTTGCTGCCTTTCTAGGACTAAAAAGTTTCGTAAAGGAGGATGACGAACATTCTTCAATACTATTGCGCGTAGATAACACCACAGCAATATGCTATATTAATCGTCTTGGTGGAATACAATTTCCCCATTTAAATGATCTTACAAGATCTATTTGGCAATGGTGCGAGAAGCGCGACATCTCTCTTTTCGCATCATACATTAATACAAGAGAGAACTGTGCGGACGCCGAGTCTAGAAAAGTAAACCCAGACACAGAGTGGGAACTGTCAAATAAAGCCTTTAGGCTTATTCAACAAAACTTCGGCTGTCCCAAGATCGATCTATTCGCTTCTCGAAGCAATGCCAAATGCGACCTTTTTGTCTCTTGGAGACCAGAGCCAGACGCATTTACCGTTGATGCTTTTACCATAAATTGGAAGACGGATTTTTTTTACGCGTTTCCTCCATTTTCTCTAGTCCTCAAATGTTTACGAAAGATCATCGACGATGAAGCTACCGGTATCTTAGTTTTTCCTCACTGGCCCTCTCAGCCATGGTTCCCCCTTCTCCAAACCTTACTGGATTCGCAGATACTTTATCTCAATCCTAATAAATTTTTACTTCAATCCCATTTCAGACATCATCATCCCCTACACAACAAACTTACCCTGGGTGCCGCCAGGCTTTGCGGGAGGCGTTTAAGAGGCGCGGCACACCAGTTGAGACGCTCGACCTAATGTTGGCATCCCTCTCTGATAGCACTATCAAGCAATATAGCGTAACTTTGAAACTATGGTGGGACTATTGTGCTCTTCACAATTCTTGCATTCATAATGATTGCATAACTTTTATATTATCCTTTTTGACAGAACAGTTTAATAATGGATGTTCGTATAGCTCTCTTAACACTCACCGTTCAGCGTTATCTTTGTTTTTAAATGACAAGATTGGTTCGGACGAGAATATAAGGCGACTACTTAAAGGGGCTTACAAACTTAAGCCAAATCGACCTAGATATGCATCCACTTGGGATCCACAAATAGTTTTTAATTACATTTCAAATTGGCATCCTAATTTGGAATTGAGTTTGGAAAAAATAACAAAAAAATTAGTTATTCTATTGGCACTCAGTACGGCACATAGGGTGCAAACACTATCATTATTAAAATTAGAAAACGTGTCAATTACTCAAAGTGGTGTTAAGATAGCCATAACGGACGCAATAAAAACCTCTGCCCCTGGTCGTGACCAACCAACACTATTCTTACCCTTTTTTCATGAAAATTTGAAAATATGCTTCAGTCCTCAAGGATAATATTTTTTTTACAAAATATATGAGAACTACGAATGCGGGAAGTTTGCTGCTATCCTATAAACCTCCACATAGGGCAGCTACAGCACAAACCATCAGTCGCTGGCTCAAGCAAGTGCTGTCAGAGAGCGGGGTAGACGTAGGTACGTATAGCGCGCATAGTACGCGACATGCCGTTACGTCAGCTGCATACGCAGCAGGGATAAGTGTGGATACGATTAGAAAAACAGCAGTTGGACCAGCACGTCCACAGCCTTCGCCCGTTTTTACAACAGGCCTATTATTGACGAAAGCGGTTTCGCTAGGGCGGTTGCCTTTCGAAATTAATCGATCCATTCATTACTTGATTCATTACTTTAAAAGGTTAATTAATTTGTAAAGTAAAATTGATTTGTTACATACCTTAATTCTGTTTTTCATGTTTAAAAATAAATAATATTAAGATGTACTTGTGTTTCACCTTAAGAAAGCATCCTAAAATTATATCTGTTTACCAAAGACACAAAGTTTTTATCTCTAAATATCTACCTGGTATACTTATATCTGAAGGATGAAGCGACGAAATATAATAGATGATTAAACGAACTTTGAAAGTGAAGTTCGATCACTATTATATGAGTCGCTTCATCCGAAGATATAAGGTCCCTCCCAACCCTTTAAACAAATCACGTGGTACCTAACCGGTGATTATAAGCCCTGTATGAAAGCTTTGTGTCTAAGCTCTAAAAAATGAGACAAGGTTGGACCCGACACGGTATAGAGGGTATAACCGGAAATGTCAAACTTTTTTTTTTTTGGAATCGATTTAAACATCGATTTAGTAACTCTTTGAAGAACGTGCGATGTTGCCTGTAGGTTAAAGGGACTACCTGGTATACTTATATCTTCGGATGAAGCGACTCATATAATAGTGATCGAACTTCACTTTCAAAGTTCGTTTAATCATCTATAATATGCTATGTCGACGAAGCCGTAGCTGAAGGGGAATGGGTAGGTACCAACTTTTGAACATAACCTGTCCGTGGCGGTGCCGGGAGGTGATCCAAGTTTTCGAAAATTTCTGTAAGATCTTTCATAACAAAAGATATTCGCGATAGTATTAAAGTTTTTTTAGAGAAGGAGAAATACCGAGGGTGGCCTCGGTATTTCTCCTGTATCGTGGGTGTATCGTTTACATATTCCGTCTTACTACATAAAGTTAAACATCGGTAGAACACTTGTCTACAACAACTATCAACTGCAAAACAGCATTAATTTGTCGGTGATATAAGGGTCGTTATACAGTTACTTTTTTAGACAAGTGTTCTACTTTTTTGTAAGTAGTAAGACGATGTAACTAGCATACACAAACAGCCAAACCCAGAACAACTACTTATAGGTCATATAAATAAATACTTATGTATTTATTTGATTTGGGCGGGAATCGAGCACTCAATCGCTCAGCCAATGAGGATCTGTACCTTTCTGTACATCATCAACCATGATTTTCTCCCTGAGTCTTCTACCACCTTCTGCTGGCTCGAAGTTCTCTCTTTCTGCTGTCTTCTGTCTTCTTCCGTCAGTTATGAAGAACGGCATATCGGCTGTCATTCCTCTTCGTCTAAAACAATATAGAAGGCATGTAGAGATATCAGATGTAGAGTCCGACAAGCCACAAGTTAAGTTCTTTTGACGCACTGTTAGTGTCTATAACACTACATCAAATTGCATTAAAAGAAATCATCAGAAACCACCGTAGGCGCGGGCATGTGGACGGCGAGTAACGGACGACTCGCTGTGCGATCATGGACCATGCCCGGGTCGACGGCACGTCTTGTTCCACGCGCGTCTCAAAGAGCTGCTGGCAGCAATGTGACGGTGCCCCCTTACGAAGGCCAAGCCTGCCGGGGTCGCGGGACTATCCGGTAACCGTGGCCACGGAACGTAAAGAGCTATTGAAGGATTACCGTGGATTTTAGTCAGTACAAGTCTGACAGTCCTTCTCGCCCTGCTTTGGGTTGGGAGTACTTATTTGATGATTTTACCACAAAAAAAAAACACCTACCTTCCTCTTTTATTCTTGGTTCTAAAGTACCTCTGCGTAGTCAGTTCACTATCATAGTCATAATCATTCTTCTCCCTCATTCTTCTGACCTTGTTCTTCACCTTCTTCTCTTCTGAATTCTTAGGTCGGTATAGATTGCGAGGGCGATGCTTGTAATACATCTCGTAGATTGATTTTGTTATGCCATCATCTGAATCATCTATTATTGCTTCTGTGGAGTAATATGTAAAGTTTTTAGTAAAAATTCGCGTTGCTTAGAAATTACTATTCTTTAGGGAAAAAATAAACTTCGCCCGTTGACCACATCTTTGAATACCGATCAGGCGATATAGTGGTCAAATTCGAACCTACCATTAAATAAAAAAATAAATAGTACTGTCTAATCAAGACGCGTAGCATGAAATCGTAGAAACGCATTTCGTCGACTGAATGTAGAAACTTAATACACACAAACATAATGACAGCATGTAGAAAATTTTCTATTGTGGTAAGCTTAGGGCGCGTCGTGTTCCACGCGCCCCTCAAAGAGCGTCAGCAAAAATGACGGGGCCTCTCAGAGGGCCAAAGCCTGCCGGGGTCGCGGGATTTATTGCCTCACCGTGACCCCGGAACATAAAGGGCTATTGAAGGACACCGTGGATTTTAGTCAGTACAAGTCTGACAGTCCCTCCCGCCCTGCCCTGGGTTCCCACCCCGCTCTTTTGACGCGCGGGCTCATTTGATGATTTTACCACGATAAAAAAAAATGTTTAATATGTAGAAATAATAATAATATAATTTCTCCTTGTCTGTAAACACACCTGTGTTTACAGACATTTAAACTCAAATGCACAAACACCCGGAACAACTACAAATATTTGCTCCGTCCGGGGATTGAACCCGCGACACGCTCTGCTTCAGTCCAATCGCTCAGCCATTGCATCAACCAAAACATTGCCCTATTATAGACCCTCGGATCCTGATTTGTGGATGCGTTTACAAACATTTAGGCCGGCCACACACATCAGTTTGCCTGATCAGGAATCCTGATCCGTTTTTCCAAATTTGTACGGGAAGTTATACAAATGTGTGTGAAATGCACACACGTTTGTATGAAAACTGATGTATGCGGCCGGCCTTAAACTCACTTACGCCGGATCCACACATTGGCCCTGTTGGCCGAATAGAAGGAGACGGCGCTATACTAAGAAACGAGATAGAATTATTTGCGTCTTGCTTTCTGGTATAGCGCCGTCTCCGTTGGTACGAGCGTTGGGGCCAACGTGTGGAGCCGGCCTTATACAAACATCCAGACCCCAAACAAATACTTGTAGTTCATTCCTCGTTCATTCATACAAATACATATTTGCTCCTTGCGGGAATCGTACTACATCTAACTTACCTTCAGGCTTACTCCTCTTTGTACTCTTCGCCCCTCTCTTTCTAGGCGTTCTCTTCTTCAAATTTGAAGAAAAGTCTTCCTCAGAAGACACCACCACTTCTTCCGTTTCACTCCCCCAATTTCGGGCCAACTTACTCGGCTTCATTCTGCTCAAAAAGCTTAACTTTGGGGTCTTCTGTGTGACCAAAAATTTGAACGCCTCCGGTAAAGCTTTTGTAGTTTCGTTTACCCCCATTTGGGTTGTAAAATATGTAGTTGTATGAATGGAGGGTAGTTCAGTCGTGTTATTGATTCTTATGTCATCAACCGAAGTGTCATTAATGATATTCTCCATGACATTTTCTGTGATGTTCAAAGAACGTTTCCGTCTTTTATATTCTGCGTACATTGGCGTTTTGATTTTTGATCGACTTTTCTCTGTGAATCTTGGCCGGACGTATTTTTTGCGAGAATATTCTGGGTCTTCATCTGAAAAATGTCCTGTGGGTGTAAATAAATTGTATTCAATTGTTCATTACTTTTTTATGAGTGAGGAGCTTGTGGCTAAATAATGGGGATGGCAACTGGGAAACGAATGGCGCTAGTATAGCTAGTTCCAAGCATCGTCATTGGTTCAAATCTTAAAGGTACTTCAAAATAGTACTACCTCATTGGTCGGAATTGGACTTAGCTATGGTCGCACCCAATGATATTATAAATGAATAGATACGTTACCTACACGACAATCTATCTTCAAAAACAGCACACTAACGCACACATGAATAACTAAATATTGCAATAGCACACTACATCACGATTAGGCACTAAAGTAGGATGGCATCGCAAGTGAAAAAGAGACATATAATTTTACGCGATGTTCGGTAATGACATCTATCTCTGTTGCACTCTTTCTTTTTTGACGCCATATTTTAGAAACGTAATGTTTGATTTGTGAAAATATTAAGATAAATAGTATATTTACGAATGATATGTGATTCCTTGACTTTTAGAAGTTTTTGCTTGTATAATTTGTACGAGTACAATATCTCATAACACACGACGGCATTTTCGGTGGTTTTGGGTCATATTACTTTGTACTTCGTGACGTGCGTCTGTTGTCGCCGGCAACGTCGCACTGAGTGAGGTCAAGATGTGTGAATCAGCCTGATTTGAGCGCGTGTGTTTTTGAGCGCGTATAACGTATCTACACCTTTTTACTTATAATATCATTGGTCGCACCATCTACAATTAACTTTGACCGGCTTTCCCCATTACAGCCGCACAGACCGATCGTCCTGGTAGGTCGGCTTTGCCGAGGTTGGTTTGTGGATGGGTTACAATGTGTTATAGCGAGTTTCCTCCGTGCCTCGGGTAGCACGTAAAGCTGTAACATGCGGGTGAAGCCGCTAGCAAAAGCAAGTGGGGTTCTAATTCTATGTGTATTACCTGACTCTTGGTTTTCAGTCGGTAGTTTTATAGGTTTGTCTTCAGTTTCCACAGCGTCTTCTGGAAGAATACCATCATCAGCTCCATTGTATACGTATCTGAAACAAGTTGTGATATACATATCGTAATTACGTTCTTTGTGTCCGTTTGGATAGTTCCGCGACTTCGGCTGGCGAGAGACTGCTGACAGTTTGTGGCGCCCGTGGAACACGATGCGCCGTCGATCCGGGCATGGTCCATGATCGGACGGCGATCCTCCCGTCCGCATGCGTCAACGGTGGACGGAAATCGTCTTGCGGCGACCGGTTTCTTAGACTAATAAAACCCCCTATTTCTTTTTTGAATGGTATAATTAATCTTCAAATGAGTCTCCCAGGTGGAGCGAGAGGGACTGTCAGACTCGTACTGATATTCACGGTGTTCCATCAATAGTCCTTTACGTTCCAGGGTCACGGTAACCTATTTTGACGGTTGCTGACACTGACCCTCTGTTGGGAGGGCCCAGAGGTGTCAGATTACTGACACTATTTTTATTACCTCTACTTTGTGGCGCGCGAGGAACAAGACGCGCCGACGACTCGGGCATGGTCCATGATTGGACGGCGAGCCAACCATTACTCGCCGTTGCAGGCATTTCTGGCCTCAGTAGGCGCATGCCTACGGTGGCCAGAAATGCCGCGCTGCAACCGATTTCATGGAAGTCTCTCGCAGCGGCTGGGTTGTGAGGTGAACGCTGTCCTCTCCCTCACGGCGCCCGCCTCTTCCTTTGCTAGAATGAATGCTTCGCAAAAGGAGAGGACCGTTTTCCATTTCGTCTAGCCCTGTAGCACTGTCGAGTAACGCTGTCGACCCGGGCATGGTCAATGATCAGATGACGATCTACCCATTACGCCCTTAAAAAATAACCATTGGATTTTTTTCTTACCGTGTGCTCCAATCCATTTGCCTGGCATCGTCTAGCCACTGGTTGGCAGCCAATGTGGTCTCTCGCACCATCTTTATATTCATCTGATGGAATATCTTCCGTAGTTCCACTGTGATGTGAGTTGGTTTGGCTATGTAGTCATCTGGAGTATCTGCCTTGTCTGTTCTAAAACGTTCTGAAAAAAAATATTTATAATTCTGCTAACATAGGTAGCCTCATCTGGCCCTATAGACAAACAGCAGACGACAGGACGACAATCATTATCGCTCAGCAGTCACTAATACATTTTCAACTTTATACGCCAGCGCATAAAATCATCAAACGAGTCCTCCCACCCCGGGCAGGGCGGGAGGGACTGTCAGACTCGTAGTGACTTAAATCCACGGTGTCCTTCAATAGCCCTTTATGTTCCGGAGTCACGGTAATGAGATAAGTCCATGGTCGGAAGCGAGTCGTCCATTACTCGCCGTCCGCATGCTCGCGCCTACGGTAGCCGGAGATCGTCTGCCGATCTAATATGCTAGACTTGGTATGCTTTCAGGCCCAAGATTACGACAAGGTAAATTTCACTTTGGGAAGAATATTCGTTACCTCGAACCGGACTCTCTAATGTATTCTCCAATCTTAGCAACACTGTGCCAGCCTTCCAAGGTTCCAGCGTCAGCACGTTGATGTGGCGAGGTAGACCATGGAGCTTCAAAACTGAAAACTGTTGAGAAACGGTGTTTGCTACGATTAAGAGCCTATATATGCACACCACGTTTTTTAAACGCGCCGTTGACGCGCGTAAACGCCTGAAGACCTTTGCACACTTTATAAATTACAAACGCGCGGCACCGGCACGTTTGTATCGATACAGACGCGCGGTGCCGCGCGTTTGACGCGACACAAAAGACAACAAACTGCTCTGTTTGTGTTTCAGAAAAACGAGTCGACGCGCGACGGCGCGTTTAAAAAACGTGGTGTGTATAGGCCCTTAGGGGTCATCCATAAATAACGTCACTCGTTAAGGGGGATGGAGGGGGTCGACGAAGTGTGACATTGTGTGACAAAGGGGTGGGAGGGGTCTTAAATTTCGTGACGTCACATTTCAAAATTTATGTGTTCAAACAGGAACTTTAAACTACAACGTGATTATGCGTAATAAACATGTGTTTTCATTGTGAAACTAATCACGAAACTAAAATGTCCACTATTATAGTCAGTGGACAAAGTCAATTCAACTTGCAGGATAAAATTCCATTCGCCATTGTTCTTTTTTTAAAACACCAGGAATTTCTTTCTGTATCGTGGGTGCGTTTACAAACATAGAAACTCACATACACAAACCAGACCCGGAAAAACTACTTACAGATCATAAATGATAAATGATATTTATTTTGCAAATTGGTTATAAAAACACTTTTACACGTCATCAATATTTTTAAAGCTAGATGGGGCCGGTGTTTCGTACCTGACTACTCTGAGAAGAAACAGCCGAAACAAACTCAGAGGTCAAAGTCTCTTTTAAGTCCAGACATTATATTGTTCAGGTCATACGAGGACCATGCGGGTATCTGAGATGGTCTTTTGAGGAAAGAACTACACAGATTTGAGTGGACCTGTCCAGTCAGTGCAAGCATTTGTCGGTAATCGTGTAGCTCGACTCAGAACACAAGGAGCTCAACATCGTCATACAATATACTTATTTGATCCGTGCGGGTTTCGAACCCGCGACACGTTGCACAGTAGTCGATTCCTCAGCCACTGCGCCAACCGTGTCGTCAAAATTATAGTTCATCATCATCATCATCATCAGCCTATAATTATAGTTCATCATCATCATCATCATCAGCCTGTAATGTTCCCACTGCTGGGACACAGGCCTCCTCTCTGAGAGAGGGAGTGGGCCATAATCCACCACGCGGGCCCAGTGCGGGTTGGTAGATGTCACATGTCTTCGAATTTTTGGTTCTAGGACATGCCGGTTTCCTCACGATGTTTTCCTTCACCGTTTTGAGAGCAGTGGTGATGAAATAAATTACACAAAGTAATGCGCCTGGCGGGGTTCGAACCACTCGTAAGTCGGGACCGATACCACTCTGGGCCACCACCGCTCAAAATTATAGGTTGTGATCAAGAAAATGTACAAAAAACTCTTAAGCCGGAAACACATTATTAACACCCGACGCCACCCGATGAAACGTGATGCGTGTTGGGTCAAATCAAATGTATTGTTTTCTATGACCAGAATCACACTATGAACACCCGACGCGACGACACGCGCTCACTGCACATCGGGTGTCGACACGTTGCGTCGCGTGGCGTGTTAAATAATGTGTTTCCGGCTTTACTCACTCTCTTATTCCTCACGTTCTGCCACTTTCTCCTGTTCAGCTTTTCTCCAGAAGTGAGGAAGAGCCAAGGTTCGTACTGCCATCTTTTTTGAGACAATGTCATCCGCTCTGATAACGTTTGATCGTCCACTGGAAAATAAATAAAGGTTTGAATTCCTCTGCACCATCATCAGCAGCCGGAAGACGTCCACTGCTGAACATAGGCCTCCCCCTTAGACCGCCACGCTGAACCACAATTCGCCACTTGCATCCATCGGCTGCCCGCGACCCTCACGATGTCGTCGGTCCACTTATAATTCCTCTTACTTCTTAAAAACGCACAGCAAACTAAAACTCAGTTCATAATTATTTCAATCTGAATATTATAAAAAATCTTATACCTAATGAATCTAGCCACAACCCCAGTCATAAGGCATAATAACTTGTAAAACTAGACATTCCAAGTCGTAAATTTCTACGGAAAAGAACGGGCAAAAAACTCCATGAATCAAAATATTATTATGTAAAATAGTGAAACTCTTTACTTTCGTCTGTATTTCCGAACGCATTCATGGTCATCATTATTATCACCATATCAGTCGTAAGACGTCCACTGCTGAACATAGTCCTCCCCTATAGACTTCCAATAGGACCGGTTGTAAGCGGCTAGCATCCAGCGTGATCCTGTGGTCTTCATAAGATCGTCTGTCCACCTAGTGGGTGGACGTCCTACGCTGCGCTTGCCGGTGCGTGGTCTCCATTCGAGAACCTTGTATTTTTCTTCTGGGTAATCTCACTCTGACGTAGACTTTGTCTCTGTTACGAGCTAGACTAGAGTCAAAAACAATCCCATCTATACATAGATGTATAAATAAATATATATATAAATAGATTTATGTAAATAAAATTGGAGTGTCTGTTTGTAATATTGAAATAACCGTTTTTTACTACATGAAAAAAAAAAATAAGATTTTTCATACTGATGGGCTCGATCAATTTCTCATTTTGTATATTTTTTTTTTCCAAACGTTTTTGATCAAACATTGTTCAGTAACATGGGCTGAGTTACCCCACGAGAGGTTTTGCGCTATTAACGTTACACGTTGTATACGGAACATACACCAAAATAACATTTTTTACAATTTTCTATGGGCAGGTAGCTGATGTAATAAGGAGTAAATTTGGCTACAATGATTTAAGAAAGTTTCCTTTGTTTAAAAAAAATACATTGTTGAGTTCCGACATCCACGCGAACGAAGTCGCGGGCACAGCTAGTATCAAACAAAAAAAATAACTCACCTTCCTGTCTATAATTTCCGAACAGGATCCTATGTTTCCCCTTGACAACTAGTCCTACTCCATAAGCCTCTTCATTCAACGTTTCTTCGAGTCCAAAACCATCATCAGTTAGGAGGCGCCTATGGACCTAAAAATCATCACAACGGAATTATTATGATGACTACTCTTTGTCAGCTATTCGCAAGTTTGTAACTTGAAAATTATCGTATGCATGACCAATTCTATTGCCTAGAATAGACAGCTATTGCTCTATATTTTTTTTAGCCCGAGTTTGGCACGACCCGTTGTAGACTGAAGAATAGAAATAATTATTTTTGTATATTTTAAACATCGCCATGTCTAAGAACGTAGAAAGATTTAAATCGTTCATAAAAGCTTTCTATCTACATTCTGTTATTTTGTCTATTTTTCCGTAGACAAACCACGTTTCTACGGCGGTGTCATGCTAAAAACTACTACAGAACGTAGAATGATTTATATTGTTCCTAAAAAATTTCTACTCTGTGTCATTTTGTCTATTCTTCCGTAGACACCTCACATTTCTACGGTGTCATGCTACTCGTGCTAGTGCTTAGTCCTTTCCCTGTTCTCACCATGAGCTCCACCTCTCCGTCTCCATAAGAGGTGCCTCCTTGTGTCCTGTCCACTAGCACACACATCTCGACACTGGTGTTTGCAGAGTGGATACAGATGCGAGAGGTCACGGGATAGTAGCACGCTGCAACTGGCTTCTTCTGTTGTTGGCCTGTGAGGAAGAACAGGTATGTACATTAAAACTTTGTGTGCACTGGTTCCTTTTGACATTCATTTGACCACGCAGCTCCAAAAATCTGATCTTTTTACATCCTCGTGCAATGCGAAATTAATTATCCATCTCGGTTGGATTCTTCGTCTGGAACCAATCAAAGATTGAATTTGCCTATCAGATTCATGAAGATGTCCAATCAGAAACAGCCATTTAAAACAAAGGAAGGGGATTTGTATTGAACATTAATTTCGGGCGTTAGTGATTTGTGAAGTTGAATGGTCATGAAGTCAGAATTCGTGTTTCGTGCGTGCCCGACTTAATCTAGTCTCTAGCAGAATCACTAGAGTCTGGCATTATTAACTTCGCAAGTCACTTCGCGGTGACTTCCAACCACTACTTTAGGATAACTCCACAATCTTTACCGTATCCGCCAACCTGCCATTAACTATTTAGAGACCTGACTTCTTGTAAATGTTAATGACTTACTTGCAGACTCGTTCCAGCAGGTTCTCCTCATCATCTGCCTGGAGTTGGAGTCGGTGAAGAACTCTCCGTTGTTGGTGATGTTTGTGGAAAACAGGCTCACCACCTCCTTACCGAGGTCTGTCCTGCAAAGCGGTAAGAATATGAAATATTATAGACTCCCAGATTTGGGGTTAGGCTTGCATCTGAGGATTCTGGGATTAAAAACTGAATTTCTTATCAAAAACATAGGTGGATCATATTCGCATAATTGGCGTAGTGTCTGAGTGACACTACGCCAATACTGTTCCGCTGCGTGTTGCCGGTTCGATTTCCGCATGGTGCAAATATTTTTGTTTGACCTCCAAGTAGATGTTCTGAGTCTGGGTGTTTGTGTGTAGTGTGTGTTTGTGAGTTTAAATGTTTGTAAATTATGCACCCACGATTCAGGAGTAATCCGTAGTGCAGAGCAAAGTTTGTATAAAAAAAAGAATTTCACTGCATAAGGTCTGGTGAATGAACACGCAGAGTAGGGCACGGTAAGCATTTGAAAATATTCGAGAGGGCCTATCTTGAAGAGTGGGTGGACCATACGCAATCGAAATATAAGATTATCCTCAGTCAGTGATGGCATAATATGAAGACGATGATAATAACAAATTCTCACCCAATAGGAATAGGTCCAATGACCCACTCGAGTTCTAGAAACTCTTCACCACGGTACAGCCTGATGATCTGAGTGATCCAGTCGCTGAATCTCTGCCGGATCTCCTTCACCAGGGCCCCTCTGATCGTGTTATACGTTACTTTGTCTGTCACCTATAAAAGGAAATATCAAAGATGATGATGATGAAATGTTTGTATAATTATGTTCTTTTTTTTTTTGGTGTGAGGTATAGCCGCCAAGGACCAGACCGTCGTAGTGCAACACGTGCCTAGATGGAGCATGGCGCTGTCAGCATCGAACGCTTGGCGGGGTCGCAGGACCGCGCCTGTAAAGGTAACCATGATTCTGAAAAGGCAAAGGGTGGCTACAGGAACAGGGTGGATCGGCAGCCGTCGGCGCTGACGGCTTCCGAAGCTGGAGAGGACGGCGGCACCAGCAGCGCTAACGGCTGCCGGAGCTGGTAATTTAGAAGATCAGGCACGAGAATCGATTGGTTTGTGAACTGATTCAACAAGAAGACAATTAACACTTATCTAAAAAAACTATCAACTACAAAACGGCATTTCACGTTGAATTAAGGGTCGTTATGCAGTAACTCTTTTTTAGACAAGTGTTCAACAGATGTTTAACTTTTTGTATTAAGATGGTGCTAATCCACCTTTCCAATCCATGCCAAGGCAGAAGGATTATTTTGATGATTAATCATAAAGAAAAAGAAAAATCGTGATGTAGTTACCTTCTGGTGTAAGAGTTCATGACTAATAATGCGCATAATTCTGTTTAGAAGCAGAATCCAAAGAAAAACCATATCGCTCACCGGTACTGGTCTCTGTCGATCACTAGGTCTGAAGCTGTACGCCCCTGACTGCAACGTCTGCTGCCCTTGCGCATAGTAGAAGAAGTTCTGCGACAAGTCGATCCTGATGCCTTCAACGTGAACGATGGATTCCAACAGGCCTGTTTCTTTGTTTACTGTCACTTTGAGGTACTGATGGGTGGAAAGTAAGTCTTTTTTAGTTTCACCTGTTCTGCATGCGTAGCATGACCATTTCTATCTCAATTCCACCAAGAATAGACAAAGTTATTTCATGGTTATTCTGTACAATTTGACTGATTTCTTTACAATTATGGCACAAGTCGTATAATACCATTGTTATATAGAAACATTTTTTTTTAATGAAACTTACCTCATTAGAAATGAAAGGAATAATCTCTTGTTCAGCTTCTGTTTTACCTGTACTTGATTTTTTAGCGTATTCATTCTCCTCCTGTTGTAAAAACAATTATTTTTAAAATTTATACAATTTCTTATTTATGAGCATCAGCTATTTATAATGTACCCACTGCTGAGATATATCAGTGACCATAATGACCACTCTATCTACTAGATATAGATGGAGTTCTCATGTCGCTGGGACGCATCATTTCCGAGATAACTATGGGACCTTATTTTTCTTTTGGGTTTATCGAAATCATCATTCATGAGTCAGTGTGTTTGTCGTATATTCATATTATTTAAAAGTTACCCATTAACTCCAGTTGCTCTTTGCATCCCAGATTTTTATCTCCTTCAAAAAACCTTGGAATAGGGAACACCAAGAATAGACAGAGTTATTTCTATACAATTTGACCCCTATACGACTGAAGAATAGAAACTTATTTTCTACATTTTAAACAGGACTGTACAATTATTTCTACGTTCTGTCATGTTCTCTATTCATCCGTAGACAAAGCCCGTTTCTGCGGTGTCATGCTACGCATATACCGTACTCATAATCTAGTATGCATACTATATTCTTGTAACTTACCAATTGATCACGAACAGGGGCAATATAGTACGCTGTGAATCCTAGAGGCGGTATATTCTCAGCTTCAAAGCATAACTCTTGGATTGCTGTAGAGGATCTCCCTGGCAGGTTGATGATGGCTGCTGGTAGAGGCAGGAGTTGGTATTCCACTTCCTCATCTGAAGGTTTTGAGCATTGTCATAAATATTATCAACATTATCCTAAACCTATGTTTTATAACGTGAACACTTTTTTTAACCGACTTCAAAAAGGAGGAGTTTCTTTTTTTTTTGTTTGTCCGTGCATAACTCCGTCGCTTAACAACCGATTTGAAAAATTATTTTATTGTTGGAAAGGGTCAAATGATCACATGAATCATAGAGATCATAGACAATACTGATTACTCCGAGGTTTTTGGTCTTCTTTGTGTGATTCTTTTTTGTTCGATGCAGTTTACCTGCCATTTTAGTCCCATAAAACTACGCATTACGCCAAAATAAGAGGTGCTACATTTGTGATGGTATTCTTACCATTAAAATCCCTGATGGAGTAATGCAGTGCAATGGCTGGTATCCTCACATGGTGGTATGTCTTCACGCTAAGAGGGTTGTAGACTAGCAGCAACATGGACTCTTGATTCTCTGTGAACTGAAGATGAAATTATAATTGTTTTCCAAAGGCATTTGTGGACTTTTCAAGTTCAAAGAATACTTTCCGTCTAAGCTTTTAATAACAATGAAATGCGACTGCAGGAATGTTAAAAATAGGTAAGCATGATCCTGAATGTTAGGGGATATAGAAGGAACACCACTGATTTTAGTCTGTCCCTCACGCTCCACTCATTTGATGATTTTATTGTTTTCTTCGTTCACTGTTTTTTATGGATAAAAAATTATATAATACGCTGATTTTGAAAAACAAACACATCCTATATTGTTTTTGTTTCTGCACGCATTTTGTCATGACAAATTCTATCTATTCTACCATTTTTTTATCATTTTTTAGGGTTCCGTAGTCAACAAGGAACCCTTATAGTTTCGCCATGTCCGTCCGTCCGTCCGTCCGTCCGTCCGTCTGTCCGCAGTTTAGCTCAGAGACGCACAGTACTAGAGAGCTGTAATTTGGTGTAAATATACGGATTTGTTGTGCCGAAAAAGTGGTGAAATAAAATCTCGTAAAATATTTTTTTTTAGGGTACCTCCAGTACTTACACGTAAAGTGAGGATTTTTTTTTTCTCGCGTTCCCCTTAGTGTGGGGTATCATTAAATAGGCCTTTAAAAAATAATGAAAGTTTCCATTAACAATTTTTTGATACAAAAATTCGTTTGTGAAATATTAAGCTTTAAAGTGCTAAATTTTGCTCGACTCGAGTGTCCCCCCCCTCTACCAGCTTAACGGTTATGTTTGGGGGTGTGAAAAAATTCACAGTAGTAGTATATATAACAAAGTTTAAAAGAAAATTATCATGACTAAGTAGGCTTTACAACTTTACGAGTAATAGTCGACCAACTTATAAAATGTACTTGGATAACATATTTTCTTAAACAAAATGTATCGGAGAACATGTTCTTCAATTGCAAATGTAAGTTTGTCAACTTTATTTTTACAGCTTTAATAGGTATGTTTTTACGGTATGTTTTTTGGGGATAGGTAGGTTTTTATCGTCAACTATTTTTAACTAACTTCAAAAAAAAGAGGAGGTTCTAAATTCGTCGTAATCTTTTTTTTTATGTATTTTCCCCGATTTCTCAAAGACTTCTGGACCGATTTTGAAAATTCTTCTTTTTAAAATTAAATTCAGCGAATCAGTTTAGTTAGTTCGCATAAGTATTTTGATGGGCAACTACGGAACCCTACACTGTGCGTGGCCCGACATGCACTTGGCCGGTTTTTAAAGAATAGAAACATTTCGTTTCTATATTTTAGTCCATTTTAAAAATGGCGATGTTTAAGAGCCTATGCACACTACGTTTTTAAACGTTTTCGCGTTTTCATCAGAGCAGTTTGTTGTCATTTGTTCTAGGCTGCGTCTGACTTGCGTGCGTATCGCATCTGCATCGCGGCAAACGCGCTGCGTGTTTAAAAATGCGGTGTGCATGGCTCTTAAACATCGCCATTTTTAAAATTGAAATATTTCTACATTCTGTAATTTTGTCTATTCTTTCGTAGACAAAACCTGTTTCTACGGTGTCATGCTATGCGTGCTGCAGTGAGACAGATGAGAACGCGTAACTTACCCTGCATTGGCTCATGTTCAGTTGATGGCATAACACAAACTGCTGGTTATTCTTTGTTCGACGACTTCCACCCCACGTAGGAGTTAAATAACTGAAAAAAATGCTGGATTTAGTGCAATAACCGGGGTGTCAAACATAAAAAGAGGCCAGTTAGATAAACAAAAAATAGTAAAATAAATAATATTAATCATTTTGTCCAATTTGGAATTCGAATCTAGGACTGAGTTTCAGATTTGTTGCTACTTGTTGCGAGCAGGGTAATATTATTTATTCAAATATTGTAGCAATAGACCCAATAGACCAGAAAAAAAAACGTTATTTATGTTGCTCTATATGAAAACTTATCGCGGCCATAAAGTTTCAATTATCGAACTTCTAACATAGCTGAATTTTCAAAAAGGCTATATGTAGTTGTCATAAATGAGCGACCAGCTTTCCCAATTTTCTCGTTCCCTTCAAAATTCTCTTAATAAAATCAGTAATACCTTTATTAATTTACACGAGTCAGGATGCTACTGTATTTATTCTGCAAAACGTATAGTTTTGCAGAACTTAGATTAGAACCCATAGGCCAGGTTCACACGGCGATTATTTTCCCGTATACCGTATAAACGATTTTATCGAATAGAGTAGTGACAACAGAATATATATGAAAACTTAAAAATTGTTTACACGGCGTTCATACGGGAAAATCCCGTGTTCGAGAAATATATTTTACCGTATACCGTGCGAAGTTGTCACCGGAACGCCGCGTCTCGAAACGATTTTATCGAATACGACACGCAGTGGATGTTCATGTTCATGTTGTCTCGTTCACACGACTCGCCCATTCGAGAATCGTACGCACTCGCATGCGTGGCCCGAAAAAATCGAAACGAATGGTTGCCGTGTCAACGACTGCATCGTATACGGTAAAACCGTATACGTGAAAAAATCGAATCGAGTGGTCGCCGTGTTAACCTGGCCCTATGGCCTAGCTACGCCACTGAGTGAATAGTATACTTAGGGGAACGTCAATTAAATGGAAAATTACCCTCCAATAGGTTTTAACAACTTCATGGAACTATTAAAGCATACCTGAGCAAACTGGACACTTTCTTGGTACACGCATCAATTGCTTCACTCAAAATTCTGATGAAATCAAACGTCACATGCTGTTGACTTGTACCTGGAATCGTGATGATGAAGTTATTAAAATGACGTGCATTATTACTTATTAGAAAACACGTGTTATGTCAATTGCTCTTCGGCAACGGACGTCTTAGGACGATCTCCGGCTACCGTAGGCGCGAGCATGCGAACGGCGACTAATGGGTGACTCGCTGTCCGATCATGGACCATGCTCGGGTCGACGGCGCATTATGTTTCACGCGCGCCTCAAGGAGCTATCATCACAATGAGAACTCATTATTTTGATGATTTTACCACGCTTAACGTAAAAAAAAATCAATTGCTCTTAATAGGTGACTCACAATCCGATCCTGGACAATGCCCGGGTCGCGTTATCTGACTTTGACCCTGTGTGGGGACAGAGGGTCAAAGTCAGCTGGGATCGCGGGTATGTTTTTTTTTTTTATATATAAACAAGTTACATTTTTTACAATTTTTCCTGGCCAAACTTTACAGTTTGTTGGCGAGACGCGCTTGATAGATATAGGATATATCTAAGTAATAATAGTAATATATTAACAGCGATCAACTGATTTCAGAACGAAATCAGTTGATGTTCAAATTTATATCGAATTATGTTAAGGTTGCAAATAAATACTTACTGAATTTGTAAATTATCTAATTAAGTTTTAAAATGGTTCTACTGTACAGGATTTGTTTATTGTTGCCCATTTTATTAATTATTTAACAACAATGTTTGACGATCTGTGATTGGTCAATAATGGCGGTAATATTTGATGGAAGTGGTACAATACTAAGTTTATAAAAGTAGATGTACCCTCACTTTGGTAGTCATTATTATTCAACTGTTCAAAGAGTTAAGACGTGTCTGAAGTGGTGTCTTGGTTATTTAAATGTGATGTAATAATAGAGAATACAAGTGTGTGATGCTGAAAGTTATATTGTGTGTCATAATGTTCTACAACAAAACTGTAAGTTATTTGATATTTATTATGATAAGAATATTGCTGTAAATTATGTATTTTATAATGTGAACTGATAAAATATTATGTTGCCGTGGAGTTTCTTCCTCCTTTCTTCTCCACGAAGACCTAGTGTTGCGAAAGGAGGTAGTTTTGGTAATAAAATACCTAGTCTTGATTTGTGCTTTTATTTATAAACTCATTAATATAAATAAGTACTTGGAGATACTATTTACATACAGTAAATAAATAACATTAACCATCCTGATACCTAAAACGTGATAATTTAGTAGATATTTATATAAATATAACAGAATACACATCCTATTTCTAACATCAGAAGTGGGATAAGTGCCTTAACCTATTTATAATTTCTAATGAACTTTTTTGTATTTTTCATAATCAACGTTGGAGCTATCAATCAGCACACCCCTGCTGCACCCCTGCGTCATCGGGTGGATGAATCCACTGTAGAAGGGCGATGACAACGTGCTGCCATCTCGAACAGCGGCACTGCGATGCTGCTGAAAAGGATTGAAGCCAGGCTGAGGATAACGGAACGAGAACTCCTGCACCACATCAGTATAAATTATTGGCTAATGTCGGTAAGGCCTCCAGAGGCTCTGATTTTAAACGTTGTAATCAAAAAAGTGAGATGGAAAGATCCTAGATGTAGATCGTGTTATTTTATATATTTTTTAAATTGCTGAAAGGTTAAGCATTATTAACATGTTAACGAGATTGAATAGAAAATAAGTACATCAAAACAAAGTGATGTTGGGCAGTTGCAAAAAAAAAAGACTAGATATTTTTATTTATAAAAATGGCTGTTTAAATTAAAAATGGTCAGTTGATGAAACTGCAGCATCTGTTACATAGTCACACACTGAAACAGTTTGTGTATATTTTATAAAGGTGACCTTTAAAGCAATAACAACTTGAGTGGTTAAGTATTTGAAAAGAAGTATCGATTAATAGGAAATTGAAAACACATCTAATTTTGAATGTGCCAGGGCCAAACAATAATACAGCAGTGAAAAATTGACAAATCAAGTTTCTTTTGCATAAAAGTATATAAATTCGCTAAACAAAAAAAAATACAGTAAACAGTTGTTGCTTGATAAAGTAAACTGGGTAAACGAGATAAAAAAAAAAAACAAAAAAAACTTTTTGTCTAAAAAATGATGAGAGTTGAGACTACATTTTTGTTTTTCTAATCCATCTTTCATTTAAAAAGTACCAGGGTTGGCATGATTAAACCAAGTTCTTTGAAACAGAGGTTGAAAACTGTTTGCATTTGACAGTGTTTTTTTTTTATCACACGTTTAAAAACAAAGATTAAAACAAGGTTTAAACATTGTGAAAACAAAAACAAAAAAGTTCTAAATGAAAATAAATTAATATTTAAAAGTATGAATAGCTTGACGTAAAACCTATACTGTTCCTACGTCACATTTTTGAACTTTTATTGGGACTGTATTTAAATAAAACATTATTTTTGGGATAAGTATTTAATTTATTCAGTTAAACAAATGCCTTAGTACCAGGATTTACCAGGTAGAGTAGCTTAGTAACAGGACAATATAACGCCTATTTTTGAAACATTAGCATATGACAATTTAAATTTGTATACAATCAAATGTATAACTACATATATGAATTAATAAAAAAAAAAAAAAGGTTGCACTCCAGGAGTGCCGGTAGAAGTGAAAACTTTTTTGTTACTATGTTTTATTTTAAAACTGGAGTAGTACAGATATGAAATTAACTAATTTGAATGACGTCTTACTCATTTTCGATCAGGGTCACGTGACCCTGACGCGAGTTTTAAATTTTTTACCCATTACAGAAAAAGTGTACAACGCCGCTAAAGAAGTTTTCACTTCAAAAAACATTAGTTATTTGAAATCAAAATTATGGTCCTTAATTTCGACTGATGATGGATTAGTGATTATTCCCCTAATTTTAAAATTTATTAGCGGCCCGTCCCGGCTTCGCATGGGTGAACATGATGTTACTCAGGGTGAAAGTAGCTTTTTTTGAAGTGAAAACTTCTTTAGCGGCGTTGTACACTTTTTCTGTAATGGGTAAAAAATTTAAAACTCGCGTCAGGGTCACGTGACCGTCAGGGTCACGTGACCGTCAGGGTCACGTGACCCTGATCGAAAATGAGTAAGACGTCATTCAAATTAAAAATAAAACATAGTAACAAAAAAGTTTTCACTTCTACCGGCACTCCTGGAGTGCAACCTTTTTTTTTTTTAAAAAAAAACGCTACAATAACAAGAAAAAAAAAGATAATACCTACCAACCTAAGACTTGAACTTCTACCCTAGATATATCGGTCCAGTCGTGTAGCCTCTAGACAATGGTCGTTGCTGTCAATAACCTTCAAATAGACGTTCTTATGATACATTAGTTGGAACGAAAAACAGATGACGAATAACATACAGAGTTAAAAAAAAAAGAAAATATATTCGTCCTCTAGAACCTGGCCCTGATAGTTACCCAAGTAACAAAAATTGGTACTATAAAAGACCTGAGAACGTTTTGGAGCGTGCTAAAAAGCTCCACAATAACAAAACAATAGTACTATAATGGTGTTGTAAACGTTTACAAAACCCCAAATAGGCCGGAGTTTTATCACTAATTTATTCTATAAACATTACATAAAGGCTCTCACGGTGATAAATCAGCTCGATAGTTGAGATGTAAAAGTGTAGTGAAACGCTTTTTAGTACTAAAATAGTGCCACAAGTGCAATAATGTCACGAATTTGCACTATAAAAGTAACCAAAACATGTTTAAAGTGCTATTTTGCACTGTTAACGATTTGAGAGATCTTTCTTGACACTTATATTATTCATAATTTTTTGTTTGTGTTGTGTCAGTCGTGTTCTTCAAGATAAGTTTTAAGACTCATGTCATTTGCCATGTTGCCTAACGTATCATTGTAATAAAAAAGACATGCAACTCTGCCATAACTGCCATAACTTGCACTTGCGAAAATAATTGTATCGTTAAAATCAATATGCTGATTTCGAATTTGACAATGCGCCCTCATTATTTTCGTGTTTTAATTAAATTTTAATTAATAAAATAAGGACTTGTCCCGAATACGGATCCTATAGTACACATTGGCTCCAGCTGTGCTACTAATGTGCTATCGCGGCAGAAAATAGCGGCCATATTTTCCAATTAGGGGTCCTTGTCCAAATATAAAACAGTGTAGTCAAAATAAATTTCTTTGCATGGAGTTGCATTAAATACACACTAGGGCATAATTTGGGATTGCAGTTGGTATACTGTAAGTGACGCACCATCTTCTTAGGTCACTGTATAATTGGTCATTGCTCTCCTCCTCTGAACATTCCGATGTTTGGGAACTTTGAAGACAGGTGCTCTCACTGTATTCTTCATCCTTATTACAACCTTGAGCAAAAGGAACATTAATACTACAGCCCTGTTGTGATTTAAAACAAATATTTTGTGCAGAACCATGTGCTATATTTTCTGGACCCGCTTGACCAGTATTTACATTTTGAGCATGAGCCTGTTGTATTGATGATAATGCTTGTGTATATCGATTCTTTACCTTTTTTTTATAACTACCACTCTCATTATACTGACGCAGCGATCTTAAATCCATTATCAAACCTTTACTTAAAACTTTACCAGAACACAATCGACATTAAGAAATACTAGTGATGTAATTGTTACTGAAAAGCCATTAAAGGTCCAATTAGTCCATTAATGATGAATTTTAGTGTTTTTTTGTCACGCTTTAGTCTCGTTTCAGTAACACCAACTCACTTTAAGAGCTATTTGAATTTAAGTATTTAGCAATTGCGCCAGGAGTCGCTATGGTACTATTTAGTACTATAGAAGAGTTTTCATGATTTTTACAGAACTAACCCCTTAGCGATGTTGAGGGAGCTTTTATGAAGCTAAACGGTTACGTAATGGTTGTGTAAGTTACTTTTACAGTGCAAATTGATCCTGTAATAGTGTTTTCGATACTGCTACAGTCCTAGTACTGTAAAAATTATTTTGACGCATTATTAGAGCAAAATAGATACATAAAAGTGTCAGTAAGGTTGTCTATAGTACTAAATAGTACCAAAATCGTTTTTCTCATTTCTATTACAGTGCAACACTTTAAAGATTCTTTTGAATGGCCCTGTAAGCGTTCTAAGAGCTAAATAATAGAACTTAAATGCTCTTTAATCTTATAGAACCAAAATGCTTTGTTATAAACCTTTATAGTACATGCAGTCACAATGGTTACTGTTAAAGGCCTACTATATCACTCTTTGGTGATAAAACGCCTAGGTTATAGAACCTATTGTTACTTGGGTACAAACACAAGAAAAAAAAGAATTAGCCGAATGGGTATAGCCGTTTCGGAGTTAGGATTTTGGCGATCCATTTCTATAGTATAGAAGATTATGTTATGTTGGTGTTTCCTCTATTCATAAAATAGAATTCTTAGTTCAAAGTTAAATCCCGGCTGGTCCCTCTAGGCAAGTCCCTATGTCATTCAGTGTAAAAATCAACATTAGAACCGATACTACTAGAAGAGATTACGCGGCATACAAAAATGTTTTTGATCGGCTTTTGTAAATATTTTATTTACTATTGCGAGCCAAAAAAATAAGAGATAGTCTAGAAATAAAACATCAATTTTAAACAATTTCATTATACACTGTTTGTTTAAAATAATAGGTAAAAAAAAACTGTCCCGCCTCTCACAATGATGATGAATGGTCTTCTTAAAGTAATATTTAAACTTACAGATATATATTACCTTTGATAGAAAAAGCAAGAGTTGTTACAAAATAAAAAGGTGCTTTAATTTTGACTATTTAAAAAGTTGTCTTAAAAACTTAAATATGATGGGATGGAACAAGACTGGACTTGGATTATGTGAAAACTAGTATTTGATCGAAGGAACCGAAATACGATTTGAATCTTAGTCCTTATTAAAAGTATAGTTTAGTAAATCAGTAAAAAAAAAAAACGTGGTTTTGAAAAGGTCTCGACTTGAAAGTACTATTTGCAATAATAATAATATTGTCAGAATAACCGAGTCGTGAATTTCTTTTAAAAATATAATGCAAATCATGTAGCCAAAAAAAAAGGGAAAGATATAATATTTATTGGTACAGACACAGAGCATACACAATAATATGCAAAAGAAAATGAAAAATGAACAAGTGATAGACGTCATAATAATTATTATATTGTACTTGATATACGATCACTTTAGTTGAATCTAGACATTTAGTGAAATAAGTGTTATTTTGCTATCGTTTGTATGATGTATTAGTATAAAGACATCATTGTATTATATACTAGTGTTTGCCCGCGGCTTCGCTTGCGTTAATTTAGAATTTGAGAAATAATACGGTCGTGTAATTGGCGCCATCTGGAATATGAATGTAATTGTTTTTTTTTTTCTCGGCAACAGCTCTCTTCTATTCTTCGGGATGAAAGATACCCTATATCCGTCTATGCTCCTAACAAAGTAATGCAAAATTTTGGGACGATCGATTCATTATGTAGTTTGCGTGAAAAGGTAAAATACAAACATACCTACTTGCATTTATAATATAAGTTTAGATCAATAATGCTATACGTAGGTACCTACATAGTTTGCATAGGAAACGTCCTTGTTTGAGCAAAATTAATTTCAAAAATCCGTGTGTATCTTAAACACTAGACTATCATTTTTTGGTCGATTTACAGTATCGCTGCAATTTGTTATAGCATTGCGCATTGCCTTTGAAAGGGGAACTTCACCATACCGCGTGATACATTAAAAATAGCTTATTATTTAACTCGATGAGTAAAACTTGTTGTCGTTTAAAACAGAATCTATGCACTGCTTTGAGCACTAATTCAAAACAAATAAACACAAAATAATAAAGATTCGTTTGTTTTCGAATCTTTAAAATTCCTACTCCTCAAAACAATATATTACGAATAAATAATATCCAGTGGTTTCGCTTCCAACTCAAAACATCATGAGATAATAGCGTAATAATACATAGCCTATTAACAGAAGCATTTTATTAGGAATATTAGAGGAAAATTTGATCTACAACTTTACAGTAGTTTCGGAGATAGATCAAAACAAAAAAAAAAACATAAAAAAAAAAGTTGATCTGGCATCAGAATCGATCCTTTATCTCGAAAAAAAAAATACAAAAAAAATTCAATATACAGGAATGACAGCTCTACGATTTCATTATAATGTAAAGATAAAGAATAAAGATAAAGAAGAATAATTAAAACCTTAGCTGTGGTATGACATTCACTAACTGTGGGTGATTGAACTTCACCGACGACGATGGGGTGTTTGATCTGCCCAGTAAGGTTATAATATTAAGTAAGATTGTAAGTAAGGATTATTAACTGCTGGTCGGTCACTGCTCTGATATCTTTCTGAAATTCACGCGCAGCAGGTGATAAGACTGATATGTCAAGGCCAGAGGCTATTGTTAACCAGCGAGGTCGATAATTATGAACTGACTATTGTAATTATGAACTGACTATTGTAATTATGAACTGACTATTGTAATTATGAACTGACTATTGTAATTATGAACTGACTATTGTAATTATGAACTGACTATTGTAATTATGAACTGACTATTGCAATTATGAACTGAATATTGCAATTATGAACTGACTATTTCAATTATGAACTGACTGTTGCAATTCTGAACTGACTATTGCAATTATGAACTGACTATTGCAATTATGAACTGACTATTGCAATTATGAACTGACTATTGCAATTATGAACTGACTATTGCAATTATGGACTGACTATTGCAATTATGGACTGACTATTGCAATTATGAACTGACTATTGTAATTATTAACTGACTATAGGCATTATGAACCTTAGTACTGACATTATGAACCTTAGTACTGACATTATGAACCTTAGTACTGACATTATGAACCTTAGTACTGACATTATGAACCTTGGTACTGACATTATGAACCTTAGTACTGACATTATGAACTTAGTAGGTACTGACATTATGAACCGAGTGTTGACATTATGAACTTAGTATTGACATTATGAACTGCGTATTGACATTATGAACTGAGTATTGACATTATGAACTGAGTATTGGCAAAACAGAAATTGGTTCCTGCTGGTCGGTCATTTGCTTGGTGCAAGTCTATCCCACGAGCAGCGGGTGGAGGGGACTTTACACGTCTAGGCAATTGACAAACAACAAAAAAAAATGTAATAAAGGAAATAAAGGAAAGAAAAAAAGGGATAATACACTTCAAGAGCGAAGTACTTGTGAGTATGGCCGTGTACTTCGAGAGCGAAGTACTTGTCAGTATGGCCGTGATAGATATAGGATATATCTAAGTAATAATAATAATATATTAACAGCGATCAACTGATTTCAAAACGAAATCAGTTGATGTTCAAATTTATATCGAATTATGTTAAGGTTGCAAATAAATACTTACTGAATTTGTAAATTATCTAATTAAGTTTTAAAATGGTTCTACTGTACAGGATTTGTTTATTGTTGCCCATTTTATTAATTATTTAACAACAATGTTTGACGATCTGTGATTGGTCAATAATGGCGGTAATATTTGATGGAAGTGGTACAATACTAAGTTTATAAAAGTAGATGTACCCTCACTTTGGTAGTCATTATTATTCAACTGTTCAAAGAGTTAAGACGTGTCTGAAGTGGCGTCTTGGTTATTTAAATGTGATTTAATAATAGAGAATACAAGTGTGTGATGCTGAAAGTTATACTGTGTGTCATAATGTTCTACAATAAAACTGTAAGTTATTTGATATTTATTATGATAAGAATATTGCTGTAAATTATGTATTTTATAATGTGAACTGATAAAATATTATGTTGCCGTGGAGTTTCTTCCTCCTTTCTTCTCCACGAAGACCTAGTGTTGCGAAAGGAGGTAGTTTTGGTAATAAAATACCTAGTCTTGATTTGTGCTTTTATTTATAAACTCATTAATATAAATAAGTACTTGGAGATACTATTTACATACAGTAAATAAATAACATTAACCATCCTGATACCTAAAACGTGATAATTTAGTAGATATTTATATAAATATAACAGAATACACATCCTATTTCTAACATCAGAAGTGGGATTCGAACCCACGCCCACAATAGAATTCTTAGTTCAAAGTTAAATCCCTGCTGGTCCCTCTAGGCAAGTCCCTATGCCATTCAGTGTAAAAATCAACATTAGAACCGATACTACTAAAAAAAAAACGTGGTTTTGAAAAGGTCTCGACTTGAAAGTACTATTTGCAATAATAATAATATTGTCAGAATAACCGAGTCGTGAATTTCTTATAAAAATATAATGCAAATCATGTAGCCAAAAAAAAAGGAAAGATATAATATTTATTGGTACAGACACAGAGCATACACAATAATATGCAAAAGAAAATGAAAAATGAACAAGTGATAGACATCATTAATTATTATATTGTACTTGATATACGATCACTTTAGTTGAATCTAGACATTTAGTGAAATAAGTATTATTTTGCTATCGTTTGTATGATGTATTAGTTTAAAAACATCATTGTATTATATACTAGTGTTTGCCCGCGGCTTCGCTTGCGTTAATTTAGAATTTGAGAAACAATACGGTCGTGTAATTGGCGCCATCTGGAATATGAATGTAATTGTTTTTTTTTCTCGGCAACAGCTCTCTTCTATTCTTCGGGATGAAAGATACCCTATATCCGTCTATGCTCCTAACAAAGTAATGCAAAATTTTGGGACGATCGATTCATTATGTAGTTTGCGTGTAAAGGTAAAAAACAAACATACCTACTTGCATTTATAATATAAGTTTAGATCAATAATGTTATACGTAGGTACCTACATAGTTTGCATAGGAAACGTCCTTGTTTGAGCGAAATTAATTTCAAAAATCCGTGTTTATCTTAAACACTAGACTATCATTTTTTGGTCGATTTACAGTATCGCTGCAATTTGTTATAGCATTGCGCATTGCCTTTGAAGGGGGAACTTCACCATACCGCGTGATACCTACATTAAAAATAGCTTATTATTTAACTCGATGAGTAAAACTTGTTGTCGTTTAAAACAGAATCTATACACTGCTTTGAGCACTAATTCAAAACAAATAAACACAAAATAATAAAGATTCGTTTGTTTTCGAATCTTTAAAATTCCTACTCCTCGAAACAATATATTACGAATAAATAATATCCAGTGGTTTCGCTTCCAACTCAAAACATCATGAGATAATAGCGTAATAATACATAGCCTATTAACAGAAGCATTTTATTAGGAATATTAGAGGAAAATTTGATCTACAACTTTACAGTAGTTTCGGAGATAGATCAAAACAAAAAAAAAACATAAAAAATTCAAAAAACAAAGTTGATCTGGCATCAGAATCGATCCTTAATCTCGAAAAAAAAAATACAAAAAAAAATTCAATGTACGGGAATGACAGCTCTACGATTTTATTATAATGTAAAGATAAAGAATAAAGATAAAGAGGAATAATTAAAACCTTAGCTGTGGTATGACATTCACTAACTGTGGGTGATTGAACTTCACCGACGACTGTGGGGTGTTTGATCTGCCCAGTAAGGTTATAATATTAAAAGGATTATAAACTGCTGGTCGGTCACTGCTCTGATATCTTTCTGAAATTCACGCGCAGCAGGTGATAAGACTGATATGTCAAGGCCAGAGGCTATTGTTAACCAGGGAGGTCGATAATTATGAACTGACTATTGTAATTAAGAACTGACTATTGTAATTATGAACTGACTATTGCAATTATGAACTGACTATTGCAATTATGAACTGACTATTGCAATTATGAACTGACTATTGCAATTATGGACTGACTATTGCAATTATGAACTGACTATTGCAATTATGGACTGACTATTGCAATTATGAACCGACTATTGTAATTATTAACTGACTATAGGCATTATGAACCTTAGTACTGACATTATGAACCTTAGTACTGACATTATGAACCGAGTGTTGACATTATGAACTTAGTATTGACATTATGAACTTAGTATTGACATTATGAACTTAGTATTGACATTATGAACTGAATATTGACATTATGAACTGAGTATTGGCATTATAAACTGGGCATTGAAGTTATGAAAACATTGTTTCCGTTGGTCGGTCATTTGCTTGTTGCAAGTCTATCCCACTAGCAGCGGGTGGAGGGGACTTGACATGTCTAGGCAATTGGCAAAACAGAAATTTGTTACTGCTGGTCGGTCATTTGCTTGGTGCAAGTCTATCCCACGAGCAGCGGGTGGAGGGGACTTTACACGTCTAGGCAATTGACAAACAACAAAAAAAAATTTTATAAAGGAAATAAAGGAAAGAAAAAAAGGGATAATACACTTCAAGAGCGAAGTACTTGTGAGTATGGCCGTGTACTTCGAGAGCGAAGTACTTGTCAGTATGGCCGTGATAGATATAGGATATATCTAAGTAATAATAGTAATATATTAACAGCGATCAACTGATTTCAGAACGAAATCAGTTGATGTTCAAATTTATATCGAATTATGTTAAGGTTGCAA
Organism: Agrotis clavis; assembly: GCA_954870645.1. NCBI lineage: Eukaryota > Metazoa > Arthropoda > Insecta > Lepidoptera > Noctuidae > Agrotis > Agrotis clavis. The sequence goes on from OX940945.1 coordinate 9,516,440, forward strand.
ATAAATACTTACTGAATTTGTAAATTATCTAATTAAGTTTTAAAATGGTTCTACTGTACAGGATTTGTTTATTGTTGCCCATTTTATTAATTATTTAACAACAATGTTTGACGATCTGTGATTGGTCAATAATGGCGGTAATATTTGATGGAAGTGGTACAATACTAAGTTTATAAAAGTAGATGTACCCTCACTTTGGTAGTCATTATTATTCAACTGTTCAAAGAGTTAAGACGTGTCTGAAGTGGTGTCTTGGTTATTTAAATGTGATGTAATAATAGAGAATACAAGTGTGTGATGCTGAAAGTTATATTGTGTGTCATAATGTTCTACAACAAAACTGTAAGTTATTTGATATTTATTATGATAAGAATATTGCTGTAAATTATGTATTTTATAATGTGAACTGATAAAATATTATGTTGCCGTGGAGTTTCTTCCTCCTTTCTTCTCCACGAAGACCTAGTGTTGCGAAAGGAGGTAGTTTTGGTAATAAAATACCTAGTCTTGATTTGTGCTTTTATTTATAAACTCATTAATATAAATAAGTACTTGGAGATACTATTTACATACAGTAAATAAATAACATTAACCATCCTGATACCTAAAACGTGATAATTTAGTAGATATTTATATAAATATAACAGAATACACATCCTATTTCTAACACGCTCGTTTGTCATATGTATGTATGTGTCTCTGTCTTTTTAGGTAACCGTGAACGCGGGACTTAAAGGGCTTTAGGGATTTTAGTCAGTAACAGTTTGATAGTCCTGCCTGTCTTCCTACCCACGGATTCAAATGAATCCGATTCTAACACGTGAAAAAATCTAAGTGTTTATCCATTTGTATATTTGAGGATACCTGTAATAGCGTCATGATGTAATACCAGGCTGACAGCATGTCTTAGAAGATGTAGCTCATACGAGTCCCCAAGACGAGCTAACACTGTCAATTGCTTCACTACCTGAAAAAATAACAATAAAGTTCAACCGTTATATTTGGGTGATAAAGGACTCTTTTTAAAAAGTTACCGTGGCCCTAAGGGAAATTGAAGAAACTCGTGGCTAAATAATTACAGCCGCACAGGCTGATCTTCCAGGTCAAGCAGCCTTGCCGAGTTTGGTCTGTGGATGGGTGATTATCTGTCATAGCGAGTTTCCTCTGTGCCTCGGAAAGCATGTAAAGCTGTTGGTCCCGGCTGTCATTTGTAGATCTTTAACAGTCGTTACTGTTAGTCGAAAGCTCATAAGTCTGACAACCAGTCTTACCATGGGGTATCGTATTACCTAGTTACTGGGTTGTGGCGGTCCTATAGACAGTCGCTCCATGTAAAATACTGATATTCAGCTGCATCTGGTTCGACTGGAAGCCGACCACAATATAGTTGGGAAAAGGCAGGCAGATTATAAGGGTGTTTTTAAGTCCATCTGCTTCATCCAGAGAATTGAACAGCTCTGCTCTCCCTCACCCGAATCTGGATCTGCTTGGAGCTTACCCAGATGAAGCCTGTTTACTACAACTTTGAAGACAATAGGTTTGTATTCGTTTAGAAACAGATAGAGAGAAACAATCTTTAACTGAGCCTCTTATAAAAGAAGTTTTTATTTAAACGCTTAGTGCAAACAGGTGGAGTAGCAACACATTTGACAGAATAGCAATACTTACTTGCAAAAACACATGAGCTCTCCTCGCGTAGTATTTGAGACTGGGTCTGGAAGTGTAGTACCCAGTCCAGTACGTCATGGAATCACTGCCGTAAGGAAGATGGTCGCCCTGAAAATATTAATAATACTATTAGACTACAGGTGCTGTGCCAAACTATTTTTGTCTATATAATTTCGTAGTCTCCCACGAAATGCTACGGCGTAGCACAAGGACTCCGTAGCACTGCTACGGCGTAGCACAGGGTCCCAGTAGCACCGACTGCGTAGCAGAGGTACTCCTCGTCGCAAGACTAGATGGCGTTGTGTGATTGTTGTGGAATATTATATTATTATTTATTATATTATTATTATTTATGAGGTGAGTAAATTTTAATTGTACGACAAAAAATGGTCAGCTAGTTTTCTCATAAAAATAAATTTACCTTTTCAGTATAAACAGCTTTGTCCCTTCTTCCATACAAATACAGAGCTTTCATGTAACAAGATGGCGTCGAATAAAATATGTTGATGTCTGACAAATTAGCTGGGTGAGTGTTCACGTGACTGTAACATTAAATAACATTATATCAAGCCTGATTTTAAGGGTACAGCAATAGGGCATGCTGACGGCGAGGAAGGGGCCAACTCGCCGTCCGATCATGGACTAAGCCCGGTCACCGGCGTGTCGTGTTCCACGCGCGTAGAGCTGTCTGCAATATGACGGAGCCCCCATAGAGGGCCAAAAACTTCCGGGGTCGTGGAACTATCTGTACAGGTTATCGTGACCCTGGAACGCAAAGGCCATTGAAAGATCACCGTGGCGAGGCGATTTTCGGCGACCGTAGGCAGGGCATGCAGATAGCGAGTAATGGGCGACTCGCCTTCCGATCATGGACCATGTCCGGGTCGGGCATGACTGCTTCGCAGAAGGAGGCGACCGCTTCCCACTCCGTCTCGCCCCGTAGCATGGCCTCGACCAATGCCGGGCGCGAGAGGTCTCCGCCTATCGCCGCCGTGAGGACTTGGCGGTGCTTTGCCCAAGCGGGGCAGTCCTGCACTGTATGCTCCCGAGTCCTCAGGGCGATCCCCGCAGTGGTGACACCCAGGCGTTTCCTACTTCCTCATCAGACACAGTACATCCCGGAACTTACGTGTCCGGTGAGGACCTGCGTCATGCGGTAGGTCAGGACGCCTGACGCCTATCCAGCCACTCCTCAAAGAGGGGTCTTATCGCCGCAATTTCGACAGTCTCTTAGGAAACATTTAATGAAAAAGAAAAAAAAAAGCACGATGAAAACTAATGAGTATGTAAGTAAGAAGTAAGTTTAGTTACTGAGGATTAATATAAGCTGTCAGCAGCATATGTGACGGTTATTATGGCATATTCCATATACGGCATACTTGATAAGTTTGTCCATATTCATGAACCAGTTGGCCGCGCTCTGGTAGGTGAAGTCTCCGCCCATGGTCACCATTATATTGTCGTGGTCGTAATACTTCGCCTGGCGCTCTATCTGGGTTATAAAGTCGTTTACCTACGGAACAAAAACATATTTAACATGCATCATAACATTAATTATTTAGCTTGTTTTACAAAACAAGCTAAAAATTTCAGAATGTTCAGCTTAGGCGTATAAAAAGGTACACCTAAGCTGATCATTCTGAAATTTTGCATATCTAAACGTTGTCAGGAGCTCTCGCTAAATAATTACAGGCGCATAGGCCGATTTTCCGGGTTAAGCTGCGCTTGCCGAGGTTGGTCTGTGGATGGGTTCTGTCATAGTTCCTCAGTGCTGCCGAAAGCACGTAAAGCCGTTGCGCCCGGCTGACATTTGTAGATCTTTGACAGTCGTTACTGTAAGTCAGAAGCTCTAAAGTCTGACAACCAGTCTTACCATGGGGTATTATATTACCCAGTTAAAGTGTTGTGGATGTCCATGTAAAATACTGATATTCAGCTGCATCTGGTTCGACTGGAAGCCGACCACAATATAGTTGGGAAAAGGCTAGGCAGATGATGATGCTTACCCTTTTATCAGCATTATAGACCTTATTGTCAGGGTCGTCGATGATGGGCTCGTCGTTACAGAGGAAGTCAAAACAGAACCCTTCAGGAGCGTTGTACAAGTTGAACAGCGTGTGGGTCATAATGTCTGACATTTTACCTGAAATAAGAGGTCATTTCAGTTTTGTCATCATCATCAGCCTTGTTCCCACTGCTGGGACACAGGCCTCCTCTCTGTGAGAGGGAGTGGGCCATAATCCAAAACGCGGGCCCAGTGCGGGTTGGTAGATGTCACATGTCTTCGAATGTTTTGTTCTCGGACATGCCGGTTTCCTCGCTATGATTTCCTTCACCGTTCTGGGAGCAGTGGTGATGAAATAAATTACACATAGTAATGCGCCTAGTGGGGTTTGAACCCACGACCTACAACTCGTAATTCGGGACCGATACCACTGGGCCACCACTGCTCTGTTTCAGTTTTGGCTTCAGATTGCTTCAGCTGTTTCAGTTTTGTAACGGGGGCCAATTACACAGAGTTGCGATTAAATAATTCAATATCTATTTTATGTATACGTACTAGTATTATATTGCTTGAGTAATAGAGTAGAAGTCAAAGTCAAAGTCAAATCATTTATTTCAAATAGGCCATCAAAGAGGCACTTTTAAACGTCGAATATTAAAATTAAGGAAAAGGGATGGGATGGGATTGATTCTACACCCATTCGCAAAGGTAGGTTGTATGAAGAAGAATGGGCAAGAAACTCCATACTTACTCTTTTTAAACATGTTTTACAATATTTTTATAACATCATTTGAAATATATAATGTGGAAGCAATGTACCTTGAAAATATAGGCTAAATATTATAAAAAAAAATTAAATAATAAGAATTTAAAAAAGCAAAAAATAGAATCTTCCATTTTACGAATTATGATAAGTAGGTACTGCTAAAATGACCCCCAGATTAAATAAAGTCAACTAGAGGAATTCCGTAAACTTTTTGGTATAGGGGTCGTGGGAATATCTTATCAGTTATCCGTGACCCTGGAACGTGAAGGGCTATTGTAGGATCACCGTGGTCTGACGGTCCCTCCCGCCTCGCCTTGAATAGGAGGACTTATTTGATGATTTTACCGCGATAAAAAAAAGTGGGTTTATTCCACTTTGGTGTCCTCAATTCACCTCGGAAAAATATCACCTGGGTGAACAAAGGCGACTTTTCTTACGCGATGTAGTGGACTTTTATCACCTATCTGCTCAGGTGAAATTTTATTGATAACTCTGCTCTGGAGTGTAAGTGTGGAGTGTGTGTGTGCGTGCGACGCGCATAGGTTGCCTTCAATGTAGATTCTAAAAGTGGAGTCAGGTCAGAGTCAGAGTGTGGAGTCAGGTTATCAAGTAGGAAGTTCTTACCTAGAACATCAGATCCTCGCCACATGAATTCCATCCTGTCTTCTTCTATCATGGCTTCTCTTTCCTTGTGGTCTACTCGACCTGCATATAGATAAGAAAGTCCATACCTAGAAACTTGTTTACACTCTTTTTTCCTTAGACATAGTATCATGAAACTTCCAACATCCACTTGCATCGCCCGCGACTCTCACGATGTCGTCGGTCCACCTAGTGGGAGGCCGACGCTGGTCCATGGTCGCCACTCGAGAACTTTTCTTCCCCATCGGTTATCAGTACTACGAGCGAGGTATACGGGGCAGATATCAACCAAAACCTAAGTGTGTTAATTTTAAAAGGGTCACTGGATTTTCCAGTTTTTTTTTCAATTTTTTTATTATATTACAATCTAGCCTAAAAAGGCTAATAAGCAATTTATATCTAACTTAATTTGCTAACAGTAAATTATATCTAAGAGCACGTCCATTGCGTTTACTTAGCGTCTGTTAAGGGGAAGTCACTTTGTTGTTGCGTCCATATAAATAGCTAAATGGCACTAATTTTCACTCACTGTATAGTCAGAAATAAATTACACTACACTAACTCAAAAGGCTTTACCTTTTCAGCCTTCTTACTAGGTTCGTATTATCACGGATTTTCCATTGACCAGTTCCAGTGTCATGCCTATTTTTTTGGGTGAATCTTGTCAGATTCTGTTCGCGGACTGTCCAAACAAATAACCGTGACCCTGAAACGTAAAGAGCTATTGAAGGAACACCGTGGATTTTAAGTCAGTATACGAGTCTGACATTACCTTTTGCTCCATGCAGGGTGGTAAGACTCATTCGATGATTTTACCACGGAAAAAAAAGAGTGTGTTAGTCTCGTATTGACTAAAACCCACCCTGTTCCTTCAATTGGCCTTTGTGTTCCAGGATCAGTTTTCTTTTGAACATTCCAAGAAAACATTTGTTATGTATAACATGAAAACCTGAGAAGCGAAATGAAAAAAAAAAACTTCATTATTTTGCTACCATCATAATTATGTTTGCATAATTTCGCAAAAAACAAACATATGCGTGTAAAAGCCTTTCAATCATACAGCATGCTTAATAAAGTTTGACAGCTGTCATTAGATCAAGGGCAAGGAACATACACTCACACTGCCTACGTATTTTGCCTTTTTTAATAGAGTTCCGTACCCAGATAGGAAAACGGTATCGTATTAATAGACTCCGATGTCCGTCGGTTTGTCAGTCTGTCACCAGGCTGAATCTCATGAACCCCGTTTAGTGTATGGTCGGTGATCGCGGTGAGCGGTGCGACGGGCGGCGCGAATAAGACATTGTGGCGGCGTTCGATTTCCGAACGCACCACGCACCGTCTCGAGATGGCAACACTGCCGCCAGTTCGGACTTTCGGAGAGATGACGTTTACTGTCAAAAAGGGCTCTGCTATTTTGTGCTGTAATAATCTGTATTGATAAGAACTGTGGACACTAACTATTGTGAACTGTATACCTGCTTAACTAGTTACCAACGGCCTGTGTTGTTAACAATAAACTGTGCAGTATTCCAACGGAGTGATAATATTACATGAGAACTGATCTGCATCCTGGAATTTTTGCTCCCATAACATTAATTACTTGGAAGTACGTGAATTGGCTACTGGCGGCGCTTCGTGGCGTGTTTCAAACAATTTTGTTTTTTTTTGTCGTTTTTATAGATAACTCGCAAACCGATCCGGCAAACTTCGTACCGCCATAGAATCATTCTTTTTAGGGTTCCGTAGCCAAATGGCAAAAAACGGAACCAATAAAGTTTCGTCATGTCTATCTGTCTGCCTGTCTGTCCGTCCGTATGTCACTGTCACTTTTCTTCGAAAGTGTAAGAGCTATCCTGTTGAAACTTAATTGGTAAGTAGATGTATTATGTGAACCGCATTAGGGTTTTCACACAAAAATAACAATAAAACTAATTTTGGAGGTTGCCCTCATACTTACAATTGAAACTCAATTTTTTTTTCACCAAACCCATATCTATGGATAGGTCTTTAAAAATGATGTTGAGGTTACTAGTATATTTTTATTCTAAACTGAACAGTGTCCGCGAGAGACACTTCCAAAGTGGTAAAATGTTGGTCCCCCCCCCTGTAACTTCTAAAATAAGAGAATGATGAAACTAAAAAAATATAAATGATGTACATTACCATGCAAACTTCAATTGAAAATTGGTTTGAACGAGATCAAGTAATAACTTTTTTTTTAAAACGTCATTAATCGTAAACCGCAATTTACCTCTCAAAGTTACAACCAACTACATGAACTTTTATATTATGTTACTTGCTGCTACGGAACCCTTTATGGGCGAGTCCAACTCGCACTTGGCCGGTTTTTAATCATATTTTCTCACCTTTTAAACCTTCCGTGGACTTCCAAAAATAATTCAAAACCAAAATTAGTCAAAGGTCCAGCCGTTCTCGAGATTTAGCGAGACTAACTAACAGCAATTATTTTTAATTTAAATAGATAATGGCCGTACCATTAGCGCGCGAGTCCGACTCGCACTTTGCCGGTTTATTTTCCCACGCATATACATAGAATGTAAAGGTAAGCGTCCACAGGTCGGCATCGTACGTATCGGACGCACCGCATCAAACGGATTTCTGTATCGGCAGCGATCGGATTGCCGACGCGAGTATCAGCAATCGGATTGCCGATGCCACCTTCATTTGGATTTTTTTAGTGATCGTACGTTCGGAAAGTGTTTGTGAGAAAGGAGGAAAGCGATGCAGAAGTTGTTATTGCTTGTTTTTAGCAGAAGAGGAATGCAAGAAAGAAAAATAAGAAATGATTGAGTAAGCGTGCGGGGCGCGTCCACTGATCGGCATTCCGTATGACGTCATCGGTACGCATCGCATGTAGGCATTGCCGATGAGCCGTCCATACGATGCGGATCAGTGGACGCAGTTGTATGAGTTTTAATACAAGGCAAACTAAAATCCGTTACTTACGATACGTCTGATACGTGCGATGTGGACCTGTGGACACTTACCTTAAGGCAAAGTTTATTTTCTTTATTAGTTGACACTTGATATGAGGTAAAGGACAAACGGAAATTGAGCCTAGTTTATTATTAGAAATATTTATATAAATGGTTTATTTTACGACTGAGTAATTTTAGCTACTGTAATAGGATATTATTATCTCGTGTTACCTTTTTTCGAGTTATTGAAGCGTAAATTGTATTTAAATATAGCTACTATGCATTTTTATGAGTTAATGTGTAGACTTCGAAGTTGACCTCTGAGGTTTTTCCCAGAGCTACTGGAACCCGCAAAAGACATCCTCGGCATCGGAAGTCGCGAACCAATTTCCGAATTGTAGGCGTGGGCGGACGGCGAGTAATGGGTGACTTTATATAATAATAATAATATAATATAATATTCCACAAGTATCACACAACGCCATCTAGTCCCAAGCTAAGCAGAGCTTATGTTATGGGTACTAGACAACTGATAAACATACTTATATATTTCTAAATACATCCATATTATAGATAAATTACACCCAGACACAGAACAAATGATCGTGCTCATCACACAAACATTTGTCCTGGGTGGGAATCGAATTCACAGCCTCCGGCATAGCAGTCAGGGTCACTAACCACTAGACCAACAGGCCTGTCTAAACTACTTGCCGTCTGATCATGGTTCACGCGCAGGTCGACGGCGTGTTGTATTCCAGGAGCGCTTCAAAGAGCGGTCAGTTACGACGGGGCTCCCATAGAGGGCCAAACGCCTGTCGTCGTCTTAGGACTGTCTTGTCAAGTAGCCGTGGCCCCGGAACGTAAAGGTTTATTGAAGGACACTTTAGATTTAAGTCAGTACGAGTCCAACAGTCCTTTCTTCTCCGCCCAGGGCGGGAGGACTACTTTTTTTGTTTTTTTTAGCGTGGTAAAGTCCTCCCTCCTAAGGCAGAGCAGTAGGGACTGTCAGACTCGTACTGACTAAAATCCACGGTGTCCTTCAGTGCCCTTTACGTTCCGGGGTCACGGTAACTCGTGACTCCCGCGACCCCGGCAGGCTTTGGCCCCGTCATTGGGAGGACTAGGTACTTGGATGATTTTATCATGTAAAAAAACCCTTTTGTAGAAACACTACTAAGTTTAACTTACCAATGAACAGTCCATCGTACCCCATCTGAGCGAGCAAGGAGACTTGTTCTCTCGTGTGTCCGTATGTGTCTATCTGCCATGCTGCCTTCGGCTTGCCACAGGGGCCTAGAGTGTCGTTGAGTTTTCTGTAAATAAAGTCTATGTAAGCATACCTGTATTTTCACATGAATACTAAGGACTGTTTCGATGCAAACACGCGACTGTTTTTGACGATATTGGGGGAACGAAGGCTGGAGAACAGACGGACGTCCCTTAGTTAAGTGCGACAGCAATACTATAGTGCCCAATGAATTTTCATCTTCCCATGAGTAGTGTGAAGTATCATCGCTTCATAAGAGACCACTGGAGGCGAGAAATTCCCACCCTTCCTGTAAAATGCGACAAGTAACGGGCGAGTCGCTGTCAGATCATAAACCAACTAGAGGGCCAAAGCCTGCCGACCCCGGAACGTAAAGGGCTATTGAACGACACCGTGGATTTTAATCAGTACAAGTCTGACAGTCCCTCCTGCCCTGCCCTGGGTGGTAGGACTCATTTGATAACTTCAACACGCTAAAAAAAACAAAGGTATGCCCGCGTGGTCAATCTACCTCAATCCCCAAGTATACTGATCAATAATATGCAGATAATCCGGCGTGGCCTCATCGTTGTGCACCCAGCCTCCGCCAGCGAACTCCACACGGCCCTCCTGCACCAGGGATCTGAAGGTGGCTCTCGTGGTGGGACGCTGCTCCTTCCACCAGCGCCAAAAGTACGCGGTCTCGGAGAAGGTGAACCTTGAGAGAGGAAAGAAATGATATAGGTATCATGCCTGACATACGCATGACGCGATTTTTGCGATTTCGACTAACTATAAATGAAAATCGTCCTTGCTACTATGATATAAAGATGCAATTCGACTGACTTACGCCGTCGTGGCGAGCGTGTTTTGTTTTTCATCTACCGTAGACAACTGCACGTTTCATGTCATATGTCGTAGTGGTAAGGATGATTTTCACTTGTAGTTTATATCGGTTAATTGCGACGCATCCCGTCATGGGGAAGCTCCCTTAGATGAAGATGAGAAGACTTAACTGTATTTCCTGATAGCTATAACTTTGGAGTCTTTAAGTCAAGGGTCGAATGGGTAAGGCGATTCTCACACTGCCCCGCATCATGCTGCATGTTGCGTGTCGACGCACCTACGCGCGTTCCTGCGGGAGTGCAGATCTGCATCATCGTGCGGGTTTTTTGCGCACTCACGCGCGTAGGTGCGTTTTGTAGATTCACGCACGGCGGCTCTCATTTATTTATTCGCCGTTCTCTGTGGTGGTCGTGCAGTACTGAGCATTCAAAATCACGCGCGGCACTGCGGGATTCGGTGTGCCATACCTTGCGTCTCGCCCCGCACCTACGCGCGGGGGTGCATGTTTCTCCGCGTGTATGCGCGTGATCCGCATGAACGCGCGTGGATGCATTTTCTTAGGATTTAATCAAATCAAATCAAATCAAATCAATCTTTATTTGTGAACATAAGTACAAAAAGGTGTTATTTATACATTTTAGCTGATCTGTATGTTCGGCCAATAATCGGCATACAAATATAATATTATTATTAAGGTTATTTTTACTATCATAATTATTAAACTCTAGGATAAAATAAATGAAGCAATTGAAAAATGTCATGAGCCGCATAAAATAAAGTAATTGAATTATATTATTAATTATTAAGAATGTCAAAGAAAATTAAATTTTGTTTAACCGTATAGCAAGAAATTCCTAACATCGCGATTCAGTCAAAATAGTTCATTGTTTCTCGATAGATGGTGCTTTTTATTTTAAGATAATTTCTGAATCGCGGTGTTAAGATTCGCACGCCGGTACATAAGTACTTCGAATGTATAAACTCAAATCAACTCAAATCAACTCAAATCAACTCAAATCAACTCAAATCAACTCAAATCAACTCAAATCAACTCAAATCAACTCAAATCAACTCAAATCAACTCAAATCAACTCAAATCAACTCAAATCAACTCAAATCAACTCAAATCAACTCAAATCAACTCAAATCAACTCAAATCAACTCAAATCAACTCAAATCAACTCAAATCAACTCAAATCAACTCAAATCAACTCAAATCAACTCAAATCAACTCAAATCAACTCAAATCAACTCTGATCGACTCAGATCAACATACGGCAACCCTCTTGCCACTATTGTAACGGGTTCTAAGGTGTAAGCACTGCATCTGCGAATAATAAACGTGGCTTGGGGTCATCAAGTGCTGGATCAGTGATCCGCATTCCTGAGTTCAAAACTTGACCTGGCTTTTTCCATTACCCTCATCAAAACACCTTGGGAGGAAGCCCAGGTCGTCCATGGTCCTTCGAGCCGGATGTGGCAAAGGCTGGACTAGCATCAGGTGTTCTTCCACTGGACGGAGACACCAACCCCATACGTTCCTGCCGAGTGGCCCTGGATGGTGAGAGAAGGAGACAGCAACACCGGCTACATCAGCGGGAAGTACGGCGGGAGGAGTACCATCAGCAGCAAGCAAGCTGCAGACGACTTTGAGTCGTAAGGAAGTGAGTGATAGTGCCTAAAATCGTGAGTACTTTGTGATTTCTTATGTGCGAAGCAAAAGTGAACTTTATTGCCTAGAAGATTTTAACTTTAACTTTCAAGTAGAAAATTTGGACTTAGAATAATTTTGGGTGTGCTTCTTTAGACTTAGTTAGATTTAAGCCAAATTGTGTACCGACGGGGAACCTATGCCCGATTTTTGGTAAAGTGTCAATTACACTTAGAAAAATATCTTTGTTTACATTGAAAATTTTCCGAAAAAAATTGGGACTTGAAAAATTTTTCAAAAATAGTTTGGACTTGTGATTTTTTTTGGGAATTCTTGGAACTTAGAAATTTTTCTGTTTGTTTTCATCGACTTGTAAAATTTTTCGGAACTGGAACTTATTTTTTACTTCAAAAATGTCTTTACAATCTCTTGTTAAGGTGCAAGATGATATTCATGCTCGATTGTCAAGAGCTAAAACTAATTTTAAAAAGTCGCCAAAGGATAGAATTACTAAACAATATTTGGAAACCAGATTAGAAAATATTAATGAATTGTGGGCTGAATTTAGTTTAACTCATACACAAATTATTAAAGATTTTAACCCTAAAGAATTGCAAAACTCACCCTATACTGTAAACGAAGTTTATTTTAATACCGAGGAGTTATATTTGGATTTGAAATGTGAATTTAAAACTGCATTATGTAAAATTAGTGACGTTTCTCCAGTTGCGGGGTCATCATCAAATAATACTTCTGGAGGTAAAAGCGTATCTATTAAGCTGCCTAGAATAACTATCCCAACTTTTTCGGGTAAATATACCGAATGGCCAACTTTTCGTGATTTATTTGTGTCAGCTATACATAAAAATAGTTCTATTGACAATGTTCAAAAATTGCATTATTTAAAAAGTTATTTGTCTGGGGAGGCCGAGCAACTCCTTCGTCATATACCAATTTCGGAGTCCAATTACGAAAGATGCTGGACTCAATTGGAGACCAGGTATAATAATAAAAAATATTTGTCTCATTGTATTTTAGTAAGATTGCTCAGTCAAAAGAACATAGTACAAGAGTCAGCTAGTGCTTTAAAGGAGTTAATGGATACAACATCAGACTGTTTAAATGCACTTACTAATTTGGATATTGATGTAACTTCATGGGATATTTTAATAATTCATATTCTATCATTAAAATTAGATTCAGAAAGTAGAAAAGATTGGGAACTAAGGGTAACAAGTAACACTGATTCAGATAAGCTACCTACATTTGAACAGTTCAAAGAGTTTTTAACAAGCCGCTACAGGGCATTTGAGTTTTTAGGAACTAAGACAGTTAAAAATGATGTTAATGTAAATAAGGCAAAGGTATTTCACACGGCGGGCAATGCAATCATGGCTTGTCCCTGTTGCAACAGTAAGGATCACAAAATAAGAAATTGCAAGCAATTCGTGAACGAAGATGTGGATACTCGGCGTAAGTTTGTGCAGGAGCATAATTTATGTTTTAATTGTTTGGGGCACAACCACTCTGTCAGAGTTTGCAAGTGCACAGCCTCTTGTCAAGTGTGTAGACGTAGACATCACTCCTTGTTGCACCCTAAAGGTGAGCAGGAGTCTGTAGGAGAAACAGGAGAAACTTCTATTGAAGAAAACACAAACACAATAGAATCGGAACACAACGTAGTATCATGTTTTTTGAAAGGTAAAGCTAATAGCCAAGTCTTATTAGCCACGGCCCTTGTGAAGGCTGTATCGAAAAACGGGGTTATGTTAAATATCAGGGCCTTGTTAGACCAAGGGTCTCAAGCGTCTTTTGTTACAGAGCATACTGTGCAAAGGTTGGGATTAAAGAAAAAATCAACTAAAGGATTAATAACGGGTATAGATGCTCGTAACAAATTAAGCTCGAACTCTTTTGTTGAAATCAAAATTCAGTCTAGAATTGATCCAACAGTTGAACTCGTAGTCAAAGCATACGTTCTTAAATCTATAACGTCGTTGTTGCCTAATAGAGAAACTGTACATTTAGATTGGGTTCAAGCTAGCGACATTCAATTAGCAGATCCTGGGTATCATAGGCCGGATAAGGTAGATATGCTATTAGGAGCAGAGATTTATGGGCAGATTTTACGAAACGGCTTAAAGAGGGCTCCTGATGGTGGCACTGTAGCTCAGTCGACCTCATTGGGATGGATTTTATCGGGAACAGTCGCCTCTGCTACTTATGGAACATACACAAGATCAAATATTAACGTAATGCATAGTCGCCTTGGTCATGACGAACTCCTGAAAAACATCTGGGAAGTAGAAAAGGAATCAAATCAAACTATAAAAAAATTACTTACCGAAGAAGTAATCAATAAAAACTTGCAACTGAGATACATGAAGCCAATTACTAAAGTGGAAAAACGAAATAAACAATCAGTGTACTTACCTCATCATGCGGTTATTTGCGAAGGTAGAGACACTACAAGGTTCAGGTTGACTTCGATGTGTACTGCAAAAAAAAAAAACACAATCAAATATGCAAAACCGTGGGACTTACCTGTAACCGAAGCTGCGACACCTTCCAGGAGTCTGTACAGTTGCCTCTGCTGCAAAAAATCGGAAACTGAAAGAATCAAACCTTTATAACTGCAGAGAAAATAAGTAGTAGTAGCCTTGGTGTCATGCAAATGGGTGTGTCAGCTTCTAAATTCTGGACAACAGTTATTCTGGATTTGCAAAAAGATAAACCTAAAAAAAGGTGTTTAAGCTTTTAAATCTTTACTTCATTTAGTTAATATCGTCAGGGTGGGCGGCAGACTAGATCGTTCGGTCCAACCGCATATCGTATTAAAATAAAAAAAATAGGGTAATAGGAAGCTCTACTCTAACATTTGAACAGATGTCCATATTATCAAGCCAAGTAGAAGCATGGTCAAAACAAATTCGAGAACTCAACGTAGGGGACGTTGTGTTAATGAAGGATAACTTACCTCATTGTCGGTGGCTTCTTGGCAGGGTGGTTGAAAAACATCCGGGGTTGGACAATCTTGCACGAGTATTCACACTTCGTAGTAATAATTCTACATTTAAAGGGCCAACATCAAAACTGTGTGTCTTGCCTATTACCTAAGATTTTAATAGATTATGTGTTTATTTTATGTTCTGTATTGTATTCTTTATTCTTAAAGTATTATGATTGTAAACAATGTTTAAGTTTCAGTTGTACATAAGGGTTAGAGAAACTATTTCTTTTGGGTAGTGTACAACACTTGTAACATTTATTTCTTTTAACTTGGAAAGGACATAATGTTCCACAATATGTCCTTGGTGGGCGGAATGTTTAACCGTATAGCAAGAAATTCCTAACATCGCGATTCAGTCAAAATAGTTCATTGTTTCTCGATAGATGGTGCTTTTTATTTTAAGATAATTTCTGAATCGCGGTGTTAAGATTCGCACGCCGGTACATAAGTACTTCGAATGTATAAACTCAAATCAACTCAAATCAACTCAAATCAACTCAAATCAACTCAAATCAACTCAAATCAACTCAAATCAACTCAAATCAACTCAAATCAACTCAAATCAACTCAAATCAACTCAAATCAACTCAAATCAACTCAAATCAACTCAAATCAACTCAAATCAACTCAAATCAACTCAAATCAACTCAAATCAACTCAAATCAACTCAAATCAACTCAAATCAACTCAAATCAACTCAAATCAACTCAAATCAACTCAAATCAACTCAAATCAACTCTGATCGACTCAGATCAACATACGGCAACCCTCTTGCCACTATTGTAACGGGTTCTAAGGTGTAAGCACTGCATCTGCGAATAATAAACGTGGCTTGGGGTCATCAAGTGCTGGATCAGTGATCCGCATTCCTGAGTTCAAAACTTGACCTGGCTTTTTCCATTACCCTCATCAAAACACCTTGGGAGGAAGCCCAGGTCGTCCATGGTCCTTCGAGCCGGATGTGGCAAAGGCTGGACTAGCATCAGGTGTTCTTCCACTGGACGGAGACACCAACCCCATACGTTCCTGCCGAGTGGCCCTGGATGGTGAGAGAAGGAGACAGCAACACCGGCTACATCAGCGGGAAGTACGGCGGGAGGAGTACCATCAGCAGCAAGCAAGCTGCAGACGACTTTGAGTCGTAAGGAAGTGAGTGATAGTGCCTAAAATCGTGAGTACTTTGTGATTTCTTATGTGCGAAGCAAAAGTGAACTTTATTGCCTAGAAGATTTTAACTTTAACTTTCAAGTAGAAAATTTGGACTTAGAATAATTTTGGGTGTGCTTCTTTAGACTTAGTTAGATTTAAGCCAAATTGTGTACCGACGGGGAACCTATGCCCGATTTTTGGTAAAGTGTCAATTACACTTAGAAAAATATCTTTGTTTACATTGAAAATTTTCCGAAAAAAATTGGGACTTGAAAAATTTTTCAAAAATAGTTTGGACTTGTGATTTTTTTTGGGAATTCTTGGAACTTAGAAATTTTTCTGTTTGTTTTCATCGACTTGTAAAATTTTTCGGAACTGGAACTTATTTTTTACTTCAAAAATGTCTTTACAATCTCTTGTTAAGGTGCAAGATGATATTCATGCTCGATTGTCAAGAGCTAAAACTAATTTTAAAAAGTCGCCAAAGGATAGAATTACTAAACAATATTTGGAAACCAGATTAGAAAATATTAATGAATTGTGGGCTGAATTTAGTTTAACTCATACACAAATTATTAAAGATTTTAACCCTAAAGAATTGCAAAACTCACCCTATACTGTAAACGAAGTTTATTTTAATACCGAGGAGTTATATTTGGATTTGAAATGTGAATTTAAAACTGCATTATGTAAAATTAGTGACGTTTCTCCAGTTGCGGGGTCATCATCAAATAATACTTCTGGAGGTAAAAGCGTATCTATTAAGCTGCCTAGAATAACTATCCCAACTTTTTCGGGTAAATATACCGAATGGCCAACTTTTCGTGATTTATTTGTGTCAGCTATACATAAAAATAGTTCTATTGACAATGTTCAAAAATTGCATTATTTAAAAAGTTATTTGTCTGGGGAGGCCGAGCAACTCCTTCGTCATATACCAATTTCGGAGTCCAATTACGAAAGATGCTGGACTCAATTGGAGACCAGGTATAATAATAAAAAATATTTGTCTCATTGTATTTTAGTAAGATTGCTCAGTCAAAAGAACATAGTACAAGAGTCAGCTAGTGCTTTAAAGGAGTTAATGGATACAACATCAGACTGTTTAAATGCACTTACTAATTTGGATATTGATGTAACTTCATGGGATATTTTAATAATTCATATTCTATCATTAAAATTAGATTCAGAAAGTAGAAAAGATTGGGAACTAAGGGTAACAAGTAACACTGATTCAGATAAGCTACCTACATTTGAACAGTTCAAAGAGTTTTTAACAAGCCGCTACAGGGCATTTGAGTTTTTAGGAACTAAGACAGTTAAAAATGATGTTAATGTAAATAAGGCAAAGGTATTTCACACGGCGGGCAATGCAATCATGGCTTGTCCCTGTTGCAACAGTAAGGATCACAAAATAAGAAATTGCAAGCAATTCGTGAACGAAGATGTGGATACTCGGCGTAAGTTTGTGCAGGAGCATAATTTATGTTTTAATTGTTTGGGGCACAACCACTCTGTCAGAGTTTGCAAGTGCACAGCCTCTTGTCAAGTGTGTAGACGTAGACATCACTCCTTGTTGCACCCTAAAGGTGAGCAGGAGTCTGTAGGAGAAACAGGAGAAACTTCTATTGAAGAAAACACAAACACAATAGAATCGGAACACAACGTAGTATCATGTTTTTTGAAAGGTAAAGCTAATAGCCAAGTCTTATTAGCCACGGCCCTTGTGAAGGCTGTATCGAAAAACGGGGTTATGTTAAATATCAGGGCCTTGTTAGACCAAGGGTCTCAAGCGTCTTTTGTTACAGAGCATACTGTGCAAAGGTTGGGATTAAAGAAAAAATCAACTAAAGGATTAATAACGGGTATAGATGCTCGTAACAAATTAAGCTCGAACTCTTTTGTTGAAATCAAAATTCAGTCTAGAATTGATCCAACAGTTGAACTCGTAGTCAAAGCATACGTTCTTAAATCTATAACGTCGTTGTTGCCTAATAGAGAAACTGTACATTTAGATTGGGTTCAAGCTAGCGACATTCAATTAGCAGATCCTGGGTATCATAGGCCGGATAAGGTAGATATGCTATTAGGAGCAGAGATTTATGGGCAGATTTTACGAAACGGCTTAAAGAGGGCTCCTGATGGTGGCACTGTAGCTCAGTCGACCTCATTGGGATGGATTTTATCGGGAACAGTCGCCTCTGCTACTTATGGAACATACACAAGATCAAATATTAACGTAATGCATAGTCGCCTTGGTCATGACGAACTCCTGAAAAACATCTGGGAAGTAGAAAAGGAATCAAATCAAACTATAAAAAAATTACTTACCGAAGAAGTAATCAATAAAAACTTGCAACTGAGATACATGAAGCCAATTACTAAAGTGGAAAAACGAAATAAACAATCAGTGTACTTACCTCATCATGCGGTTATTTGCGAAGGTAGAGACACTACAAGGTTCAGGTTGACTTCGATGTGTACTGCAAAAAAAAAAAACACAATCAAATATGCAAAACCGTGGGACTTACCTGTAACCGAAGCTGCGACACCTTCCAGGAGTCTGTACAGTTGCCTCTGCTGCAAAAAATCGGAAACTGAAAGAATCAAACCTTTATAACTGCAGAGAAAATAAGTAGTAGTAGCCTTGGTGTCATGCAAATGGGTGTGTCAGCTTCTAAATTCTGGACAACAGTTATTCTGGATTTGCAAAAAGATAAACCTAAAAAAAGGTGTTTAAGCTTTTAAATCTTTACTTCATTTAGTTAATATCGTCAGGGTGGGCGGCAGACTAGATCGTTCGGTCCAACCGCATATCGTATTAAAATAAAAAAAATAGGGTAATAGGAAGCTCTACTCTAACATTTGAACAGATGTCCATATTATCAAGCCAAGTAGAAGCATGGTCAAAACAAATTCGAGAACTCAACGTAGGGGACGTTGTGTTAATGAAGGATAACTTACCTCATTGTCGGTGGCTTCTTGGCAGGGTGGTTGAAAAACATCCGGGGTTGGACAATCTTGCACGAGTATTCACACTTCGTAGTAATAATTCTACATTTAAAGGGCCAACATCAAAACTGTGTGTCTTGCCTATTACCTAAGATTTTAATAGATTATGTGTTTATTTTATGTTCTGTATTGTATTCTTTATTCTTAAAGTATTATGATTGTAAACAATGTTTAAGTTTCAGTTGTACATAAGGGTTAGAGAAACTATTTCTTTTGGGTAGTGTACAACACTTGTAACATTTATTTCTTTTAACTTGGAAAGGACATAATGTTCCACAATATGTCCTTGGTGGGCGGAATGTTTAACCGTATAGCAAGAAATTCCTAACATCGCGATTCAGTCAAAATAGTTCATTGTTTCTCGATAGATGGTGCTTTTTATTTTAAGATAATTTCTGAATCGCGGTGTTAAGATTCGCACGCCGGTACATAAGTACTTCGAATGTATAAACTCAAATCAACTCAAATCAACTCAAATCAACTCAAATCAACTCAAATCAACTCAAATCAACTCAAATCAACTCAAATCAACTCAAATCAACTCAAATCAACTCAAATCAACTCAAATCAACTCAAATCAACTCAAATCAACTCAAATCAACTCAAATCAACTCAAATCAACTCTGATCGACTCAGATCAACATACGGCAACCCTCTTGCCACTATTGTAACGGGTTCTAAGGTGTAAGCACTGCATCTGCGAATAATAAACGTGGCTTGGGGTCATCAAGTGCTGGATCAGTGATCCGCATTCCTGAGTTCAAAACTTGACCTGGCTTTTTCC